>OY728588.1:9460515-10695715 GCA_963422195.1 Carabus problematicus | reverse complement strand
ACAAAACCAAAGTATTTTTCCGCAACAAGATGTCGACACCGACCGAACGAGCTAATCCTATTAAACCATAAAAGACAAAAAGGACAAGTAAAAATGGGACAATGCTGAACAAACGGTGACAATAGGCGTGTGGAACAAACCAGCAGCGAGGCAGAAAAGGATGAAAAAAAAGCACAGAGATGATACATAATATGAAGCATGTGGGGAAATGAATAATGCAAGATATAAGCTTTGTTAATCCGTGCCGGGTCCGTGCAACGAAGTGTTGCCATTTACTACCCTCCTGAGACCACCAAGTGCGAAATGGCGAGAGAGGGCGGGCAGCGCGTGATTCTTGATAAGGGTAGTGCGACAACACAAACCGTTACACGCAGGCCACAGTTTGTGAACACACCAAAACGATATATCTATATCTGTGACAAAAATAACATAATATCCAATAATACAAATATATGATAGTAGAGCGCATGCGCATCTTACACTAACGAATGATCAACGCAGCCCCAAGAATATCACGAGGAAATATACAAGCCCTGACAATACGTACAACACATGTATAATCCATATTTATGCACAAAAATGTTGCGTAAAACAATAGAATATAAAAATACTGGCAAATGCAATTCTTTTCACCTTAAATTTCAGGATGAAACACATGAATAATTCAATAGTCGTATCTTAAGTGTAAATTTCTAGAGCATAATTTACACAAAATATGTAAATTTCAAGAATATCCTAATAAATTTATCTCTGCAACAAAGTTCTGTCGAGAAGGAGCAAATATAATTAACCGCCTTATATTAAAATTGCTTTTTAATCCTGAATTTATACATAAATTTAATCAAATAGACCTAAGCAGAAGAGGCCAGGAAGTACAATAAAATGAAGGACAATATTTAAAAAATGCTTAAAATAATCATTTATATAAGTGAAGACATAATGAATGTTAAACGATGACAGAAAGAATAGGAGGAGGAGCTATTCAGACATTCGGAATAAGACGGTGACGTGAATTCTCAAGCGTAACACGATGTAGGAACGACGGTCTGGTAATCTGAAAACGATAGGAAGTCTGTGGTCTTCCGCACGATGCTTTTATTACCGAATATGCGGGTCTGCGAAGCTCGACGGCACTATTTGCATAACACCTTTAGCACAGAAATTGGAAGTTAATATCGGCAACACAGCAGCACTAATGCATGCAGCAGCAAACCGCCATAACCCGCGGCACAATAAGGAACAGGGGAATCATTAAAATATAGACTATACGTACGTACGTACATACGCATAACTTTCCTTTTGGTAAACGGAACTACTACCAGAGTTGGTACGGGGTTATGGAAAAAATATGCAAACCAATTTAACCAACTAAAAACTTTTAATTACAATTTCTTTGTTTTTAATGCGCTACCACCACAGCCATATGCAGCAAATTAACTGCAACTGCAAACAGAGATGATGTTTTTAAAATGGACAAGTAACCACAGCATACTTTGCTGACGAATGCAAAAAGATAATAACATAATGCGGATTATGTAACACTGCGGCTACACAAAAACCCTCACTAATGAAAACTTTCCATAGCACCAATTATCTAAACAGCGACTGACATTTCCATATTCCCATTTTCCAATCTTCGCTAATGCGTTTCGAAAGAAAAGTGAGTGTGACCTTCATTTGGCAAAATGCTTCTAAAAAGCAAGGAAGAAAATAGAATGGCAGCCTGAAGTTCTGTTGATTCAATATTCATACAAATATTTAAAAGGATATTTTACGAGTACATTAAAAGCTCAGTTCGTGATTTCGTGTAATGAAATCCCGAAAGTGGCTGTATCCCACAGGTCCCAGGGATACAATTACAGAAATATAAATACCCCATTAAAAGCACAAAACCGTGAGTAGGGCAGGGTAGGGTAGGGATGAGTACTCACCGTTGGAAGAGTAATTCACAAATGAATACACGTAATGTGTCCGACTGTAACGTCGATCGTAAACAGTGAACGCGAGCCGTTACTCAAAAAGTAATCGAAGTCAAAATTAAATGGGCAAATTCTAGAAGCGTAGACGAGCAGCCAACGTCGCAATCCTTCATGCTACATAAACTTAATTACTGCGATAATAAAATTACTTTATTTGCATAAAGAACGTTCTAATTAAGATGTAGCGCCATCGGTGTCAGAGTATGCTACTTATGTTACCTACCACAACTTGTAAATTATCGACAACATCGCGCTCGTACTTTATGTCAGTCAAGTAAGCATGTACTAACGTGGCGTAGCGTGAAACAACAGAACCACAATTCTACATTCACGGTCAACTGAATTACAAACCAGAGTAAACAAATATTTAATTCTGTTCTCTAACGATTATTCGAAATAAATATTACACGGAAACTTATTTGAAGCCTGTGAAAGATAATATTACAAAACGAAAAATGTATGCTTACTGAAATTGTTTGATAGAAAGCAATATGCAGATGTGCCATCAGGTGAAACCTTTATGTACTACAATACTGGTAACCTAAAATAACAGCGTCATTTGGAGGATACTGTTAGTATGATGCAAGAATTGGAATAATTGTGCAAATCCCGAAGGGAGCATTGCGCAGCATATGTATATAGTGTTGGAAAGGAAACATTATATCTTTCTGCCCAGCCAAGGACAGTCTCAAACAATTGTCTACTTGAGTATAATTGTTGCAGGGAGGAGGTAAGAAGTTTACACCATGGCAGTGATAAAATTGATTCCGAAGTGTCGCTCGTCCGAACCTTGGCGACGGTAACAACACGGGACACGTCGACAATAACGAGAGACGAGGACTATTACTCACGACGAGCCCATCAAGAATATGTGGAACTTATCGGAACGATCAATCTCTGTTTACTTTCTTTTTCGCTAACTTGTTTTTTTTTTCCTTTACAAGCTTCTCCTTTCGTATATACCTGGTAGATCGTCTGCGCCCAGTCCGGCAGTAATTCGATTCGATCATATTGGATTAGTTTGATGATTATTGATCTAAGTAAAATATTATTTCATAAAAAATAGAATGCGTTGCTATTCCAATCATGTTTAGGTGAACAAATACACAAACCAAATATACATACAGACCACGTAACTCTGCATGAATACATAATAATAATTTTATTAATTGACTGATTAACCAACAAACCAATTTATCATGTACAAATACATTCGGTTAACGAAAATGGCGGAATGCGTGTTATAGCTTGTTTCGTGTGTAGGGTACAAGCGATATATTCTCGGTGTTATTTATACAATGCGATACAGGTAGGACAAACGCAATTTTTTATTTTTTTTAGTCGAGTATGGCTCGGCTCACTCTTGCCAACAGAACGGCAGTATGTTTACTTTTAATAACCACCACTACCAATATACTTTTGGGAGTTCTATTCTGAACGTATTTATTTCCTCTGCTTCTGTATTTTTTATGTATTTTTCTTATTGGTTAGTCACACGAATGTCGATTATATACTCCCAAGCGATTAAATTGTCGTTTGCCGTTTCGGATATTGACTTAAACTATCCATACTACAATATACTAACAGTGTTTCAATATATGTAGAAACAGCAGAAATATTGTAGTGTGATGGAATCATGTTTTTAGTTACTATATCGGTCACATGGCCGGGATTCTTGTTACCAATACTACAGTGAACAGGTAGGCAAATGCACCGGTATGAATATCGCATGAAAGTCACATAAATAGGGAACACCTTTATGCATATTTATGTGTGCATTATGTCTGCTCCACCATACACAAACTGTGCCACATATACCAACACTTCATGTTGCAGATTCAGGTAGGTACCTATCTATATAGCGTCGACATTTTATCGAACGCTTCGCTGCGAAGCAAAGTATGAAACAGGGTTTTGCAATTACACACCACCTTTATCTCCCGCCTTATTAGCTCATATAGAAACCACCTACGGTGCGACGGAGACGTGTGAGGCTGCGAGAGGGACTGTGTTGGCGGAACAAGGGAGGGTTTATTACCCTGTGCTCCTTGCCAGACCGCAAATAAGGATATACGCGAGGGAGCAGGTTCCCGTGCCGCGCTGCTCTTACCGAACCACCGGTATAAAGTTTCATGTACCGGGTTATACGTGTGGTTAACGCGAACGCCGTCATAAAAATATTAATAAGAGAACAAATTTTAACACGTTCCATTGTGAGGAAGCAAGGAACGGCCGCATTTTTATACAGTGTACCGGCCGAAATAAGCGCGAGCCGTGATATTAAGAAACCGACGGTACTCTGACTTCCCGCGCTACCAGAATTGCACGGTACGCTTTTTTATAGGAGGGCAACAATAACAACGGAACGCAAAGGAAAATATTCAGATCTACGATTTCGTGATTCAAGTACAAAACCGGAATTATACCAGAACCTTATCTTGTGTGCATTTATTTAGTATTTATTTATGAACATTACCGGAAGTAATTTCAATAAATAACGGGAACAAAAAGAATTCTTTCAACATTTTCACAAGAATTTCCGTGGAACACAGGATCTTGCCACAGGAGTGTGTTGTAACGTATCCGTTGTAAAAGAAAGGTGAAACGGATTCCAAAAGAAAAGAAACAATAATAAACATCTTACATTTAGAAAATACTAGATAGTTTCACTTGCTTTTCGAGCGGCAAACAATCTATTCGTAGTGTATACAAAATAGCAAAACCGGATAATGTGATGCAGCGAAACTAGCTTACGAGCTAATTCTGATCCTTAACATGGCGACATAGCGGCACCCGTACACGTATTACAACACATATAAATGATAATAAAGTCATTCGTGTTCCGAATACAGTCACCGAACAAGTTCACATGATAAACAGACGTTCATCAGTTGATGGTAATTAGAGAGTTCTCTAGGACGGAGTGAATGGATGGGGGGGGGGGGTAGGTTTATTTAAGTCCTTGGGAAGCCACGATCATCACTTATGTATTCTGGAAGTTTGTCGTGACCCGATGAATCCCGTGACAGAGTCACCAGCGTCATGGGAGTGTTATACCGGTGTGCGGCGTGGAGCTAGGGGGCGTGTGCACCAGCCACTAGATGCTCCATGGGTCTATCAAGAATATGCAAAGTGTACCTCGCTCTCTGTTGATGCCGTTGCTGTTGCTGCTTTGAAAACCAAATGATAAGCTGCGGGGATAATTGAAGGGAGAGAAGTACTCAGGTCTGCTCTACTGTAATTTACACTACTACTAAGCCGTACTAAAATTTATTTCACCTTAAATCAACCATAAATATAGACCGCTAATGCTAATTCACCACAGAAGAGATAGATGCGAAAATTCAAAAGTCTTGTATAAAGTCAAGAACCATGTTTATCTCATATGCTATTAAGAATGAAGGGCCCCATTAATTCTCTACACAGTTGATACTTGTACCCTAACATAAAGCATTATCTTCCATTACAAGTATAATCATAAACGATTTATTATGATTAAAAGTATTTTCACGAATCTTATATTTTAGCTTAAAGAATATGAGTATGGATGTCATTCTGTTTTGAGATGTTGGTGAATGTGTAATAACATATTTTTAGAACTATACTAAAGATCATTTTGTAATGTTCAATCATGACGAAGGAATAAAAGCCTTGCTTCAGATTAAAATCACTGCTTAGATTATAAACAACAGTACACCGTAATGTAATATCTGTGTCGATGCGGAATGGTTTACAAGAAAGAATAAATCAAGTAAGAAATATTGCTTTGTCTACTTGTAATAACTAAGTTTATTACGTTTTCTATTAGTTTTGGTTTAATCTTCCAACGTAAACTGCAATTAGAATGCTGCGTTTGTACGTCAAGTAGAAATTTCTCCTATCTCAATTTATTTATTTATTCGAGGCAATATTCCTAAAATATAAATAAATATACCACGTCTGCTAGTTTGAACAGATTTTCCAGTTACCCGTACAGTTCAGTATAGAGAATTTCATAGACCTTACCAATGAATTGCTTGCGGCAAATAGAAATATAGGAAATATGCGATAATGTATAGATTAAACTGTTCACTAACGGTTCGTACCAAACTAACCTTATTGAGGACATTCTGCCAGCAGATTTATGGATAGTAATCACAGGTTCGAGGAGAGCTATAAGTTAAAAAGTACATACCGACCCCGGTCTGAAAGACTTTAGTGCTATAATAGTCGATGAGTTTGGCGGATAAAAGTGGATTGAGCGGCACTTTCTAGAACAACTATTCTATAAATCACACGGATATTTTACGGTGACGTTCTGCGGTGTTATCAACACTCATACACACATAGTAACATAAACACACACATCATTCACTATACAATGTATGTACAGGGCCAGGTCAAAACTAGCCAGCGTGTTTCTCTTTAATATGACAAATGTTGGTCAGAATGACGTATCACATTAATTCCTGGCTCGGAACATGTACACTAGACGTGCCGTCATAGGGAAACATGCTTTTCAATAACTCTCACTAGCGTTGGCTCTTCATCGATATTTCTGCCTCGGCTATTACTCGACGACAACGATGCCGTGTAAATCCTTTATTGTTTACGACAATTTACTAAATGTGTTTCAACACTTTAGTAAGAGAGAGCATCAATATTTTCCCATATTACTAGTAGTAAATTAAAAAAGCCATAATGTTGTCAAAGTAAATAATTAAGTGCGACCCATTTTGCGTCCGCCATAAATTGATGTAACTGCCCTCATATTGTCCTCGACGACGCGACACTGCCGAGTAAGTACGACGACCACCGACCAGCGGACGCCAAAGATGGAATCGTATGCCAGCAAAAACATTCTTGCCATATCGTATTTTTGTCATATTTACAGTTTTACATTTTACGAGATCGTATTTCTGCGCACAGTACATTTATTGATGTACCTCCTTGACTTGGAAATATATCACATCAGTAAAGTTATCGATCAAATAGGAGATTAATGATTTTTTTTTTCTTGGTTTCTATTGAAGCTGTTCAAATCAGGTCCGTTCGAAGTGGACAGAAACCTTTATTGAAAATGAGAAACTCTGTAACTTGCGACGTTACCAACAGGTTTGTTCCTGTACGTAAGTGTCAGATAACAAGAGGATGCAGGGCGCAGCACACAAAGCGCGTGATGATAAAACGAAGAAGAACTCCAAGAGAGTTGGCTGTAAAATGCACGTTCGCTATGAGAAGAAATAACTGACGCCGATTGCGACCGACCGCGTTGTACGCGCGGACGTCCAGATATCCGTGCGCGTTGCGGCGCCGAGCGTCGTTGGGTTAATAATGATGTATAAAGGGAGCCATTGTGGGGAGACGCCGGCTATAAGATGCCATAAATTACACTCGGTGCGAGTAAAATTGATGCCCTCAAATTGCACGGGTGACCCGCAGCGGCACCACGATTTACTGACGCACTGCACCGCGTCTCGACACCTTCCGCATCATTCACAACCAACGTAGATACATCACAATTTACTGATAATAAATTCCCAAACGTACTGTTAATCAAATCATGCTTACTTCGATAATAATATACAATGGTACACTTGAACTTATCCACAATAACATTACAATAAACAATATATTCATCCATGACAATACAATCAGCACGATATTTTTCTGTTCAGTGTTTGTGTAAATGATGCGAAGACAATGATCTTATTACAAACCCAATGGTTCGGAGTATTATTCCATCGGGTGTGACAAGTCAGTACTGGCAATGTGCTAGAGGATTGATGGTTGTTCTATTGAACGATAAGTAAAGATAAGACGTGGGGCATAGTTGAGTGGTAGCAAGATGTCGGTATATGCGTATATACACCGAGTTACGGTTACATTGTAACACGGCACGTTCTTTATATAGCTAGAGCTCTCCTAGATGCCAATGCATTATACATGGGCGCTCAAGCCGCACACATTCAGGGAATAAAATTACCATAAACATGCAACACACTTCATTAAAAAAAACCCGAGTGCCGCGCGGTGAAATTGAATAAAACAAAAGCAGCGTATATCCGTAAAATCTCTTTGAGGCTTTTACTCAAGGTGGTCATTCTAAAAAAGTTGCCAAGTTTATAGAACTTTTTCAGGAGAAAAGACACATTCACATAGCTTTAAAAACCCACACACCAAGTGAATCATTTTTCACTTGTGTATTTCTTCTAAATACAACCGATTTATAAAACGACACAAGAGAAAGAAGAAATTTCAAATGCATATAGAGGGATAAATGAAGTAATTGTAATGATTGATTATGTTTTACCTATATTTAGTTGCATGTTTATCTGTAGATGCCAGTCGGAAATGAAATGTACGCAAACATCTATAAATGGACTGTGTACTTCATTATTTTGTTTTTCTCTCGCTGTATCGACAGGCCAGATGACAACGACGTTCTGATATCAAATAATAGAATATCGAACATTTGCAACGGTGCGATCAGATATACACACGACGAGCAGATACGTTGCGCCCGTCGTGCTGGTGGTAAAAATATAAAAATAAAATACTCAGCCGTACCACATGGCAATGGAGACAAGTAAGCAACAACAGCCAAACTACCTACACAGACTTCTACGTAAATATTTTATTCTCAATGTTACCGCACTGGCAACCTGAGTGTTTCAACACATACTTATGTAATTTGCCGTGTACCGAATATAAAAGGACTCGTTGTCCCGTTCAGAATAAAAATTCTGTTTGTAAGAGCTTCCTCTTAAAAATAAAAACAAATGTTGCATAGTCGCCGCGGCGTAAAAGAAGCGAATAAATTACCCACTCTATGGGTGCTTCGTACGGAGAACATTGTATTCGAACACAAATCATTATACAAAACCATTAAATCTGCGCGCAACCGGCAAAAAGCTGAGTGTAACGACGATACCCTCTCGCCAGGCCTGTAATTCCGGACATTTGTTACGGACCGCGAACACACAGTACTAACAGAAAAACAAACACATCTTAGGTTTTTTTTTTCTGCTACGCAATATAAATGATATGTCTTAATTGCGAAACGGGAACACTGCTGCGGTATCTTCATTAACCACCGAGACGTGCGGCGTTGCTGTTCTACAGACGCTTAGGCCGTGTGTTTGTACGCTTGCGCATACCATAAGTCTGACCGCAACATTGTGTACCAGGGGCTCGGGCCAGGCATGTTTGCAAAGTGTTATAAAACCTCGATAATTTAATTAGAGATGTTTAATATGATGCACTGGGCCGCCACTACAAACAGCTTTTATTAAAAGCTCAACATGATCACATCGTTGCTAGATATTACATTTCACTCTGGCGCTCACACCTACGGTTTCTAATTAAATGATGTAGTAAAGCACAGTTTTATATGAAGGGATACGTTATCTCCATGGTATATACAGTCTTAGTAAACAGAAGTGAACTTGACAAAACTCCCGTACAACATTAACCTTCACTCCCATCAATAACGACATTAGTGGAGGCTCGCGTAGACTGACACATACACACAAATACACGGGGAACTAAACAAATAGAATGAAAAAGAGAACGACTGTGTCGGAAAAAAAACAGGGTACAAAACGTGGAATAACCGAAATTGAAACAAACGCAATTCCATGACGTCGCTGTTTGCACACACCGATCTATCAACAAATGACAGCAAACATCCAGAGGGATTCGGAAGGTGGTATTTGGACTGCGGAGGTGCGGTGGTGGCAGGATGGTGTGGCGAAGGGTGTCGACTAGAGAGAACGATGGTGGTAACCAACAGTAACAGTGCGAACCTAACCGGAACAATGTTCTGCCTATCACTTTACCAACCTTCATCCCTTAATCTGTGCACACTTTATTCTACCGTTTCATTTTCTTCGCGGTAATTCCTGTTCGCATCCCTCTACATCATCTTTCATCCTCTATTGTTCTCTACGTTTATGAAATCCCGTCCCATTGGTACAGGGTGGCACTTCATGGTGCCATTGTTACGTGTCAGCAATTATGCAGGTGAGAGTGAATCTGATTATACGCGTGAGACAGACAAACAAACACAACACGCTGTGCCAAGAAACTTTGTAAAATAAAATTAATGACACAGATAATTTAACTACTGTTCATGTACTTACAACAACAAAAATCCATGACAATTAACACATGCAAATAGTATTGAATGTGATGCGCATGACAAATATGTAGCAATTTGAATTTGGCAGAGAAATAAATAAATCAACCAGTATTCCATGTCTAAACCAATTACCAGCGAGCCATGTTAAGCTAATTAACACGCATCACGTTGTTGTTATTCGATTTTCATGTCGAATGTTCAGTTTTCGCGCACGGTTGTCGTTCGTTATTGTAAGACATAAGAACCCGCAGCGCAGACAATGGGTGTTTGACATAACGGGTCTGTGCAGGTAAATAAACATTACCAGTCAGCATTGTGCCTGCAACATGATACTTCATTCAAAACTGTCGCGTGACCCGACGCAATTACAAGGTCCATTTAAAACCAGGATAGGTAAAAAACTAGCAATGTCTCGTCACCATGGCAACCCGACTTGACTGCACTGCATATACGGAATATTTAAGTAATTAAGATAAACAATCGAGCGAACAATGCAAAGTGATAAAGAGAAAATTTACAATTCTTTACTAAACATGATATGTAATTTTATATGTCTGCATAGGTATGATTAATGTCCGCAGGGTCTAAAGGTGATTTGTGTGACATGCACTTGACACTGCATGCGATATATTTAACAAAGTCACAAAATATATACCCACCTGAGATGCAAATAATACGGGCACGGTTGATAAATGGAATATTGAAATAAATCCCACTACAACTGTTTTTCAATATAACATAAGATCCAAATGAGTAAGTACGTAAATGGAATATAAATTATAAGTATAAATACAACAGGCAATAGGAACAAACGTGAATAATTCACTTGGAAACATGTCATAATTCAGTGCTGTAGAGTGTACGACCCTATCACCCTCTGTTGGCCATCCACCTAACCAAAGTAGAGGTTGAGTATATACAACCCTTGTCCAACGTTACTCCAACACGATACGAAACATTACATCGCATGATCCATGCAAATCCCGGGGACAATACGTAAAAGTGGCGGGCGGACGTGCGCAGGTGTACCGTGACAGTCAAACAATGAAGTGCCACTTATCTAGATAAACAGAAGAGCGGCAGCTCGCAATTAGAACCGCTAATCAATTTAACGTTGGTGCGTTTGTCATAGGAGCGGCGAATACGAGACCCATCCGTTACATACTTCCAACTGTTGAACAACTGTTGGTACTCGTTATATGAATATGCTACAACCACCATGCTCTTATGTTAAGGATTACTATTATAAGAGTACGGTTCTGTAGCTGGGTGGATGTGAGGAGGGGGAGGTTGTAAGGTTAGGAACTTGAGCTTGTTGTAAGGGAAGCCATCTATCAAACCACACACAAACACATCCACCCCTTCTTCCATCCACGTTGGACGGCCAGTTTTCTCTCTTTTATATTGGAGTGCGGTCCTTCGGGGTTCGTTTATACGATAGGCTATCCGTTATTCGACCTGAATTGAGATGTGTATCAGTCAGCTATACATTATCGATGGCAATGCTTCTTTTTTTAATTATTTGTTACCGCCAACACGACATTCGTTTCAAGTGCTTTGTTGCAACTGAATAGATCTTTATTGGGTGTATAATTTACTCGAACTTTTGTTATAAACGTAAATAATTAGTACGGAAATCTGTATATACTAAATTGTATAACGTAACATGTAGAAATGTCAATTCGTTATGAAACATCCATCACACAAGTAACAGAACTTGAATATTTCATGACTAATCCGTGTGCTCCGTATGAACATTGATAGTTGTAGTTGGAAACTGTGAAGTGGAGGAGCCAGTGCAATTACATGTATTAATATTTCATAGCGTGAGTGGTCGGACGAAAACAGACACTAATACACAAACATGAACAACAAAATCCGTACAGTGCACTACCAATTTAAGGGTCATCCAGACTACCGAGACGAGTACAGGAAGTACACGACGACAAAATGGAATATAGTACAGTAGATAGAAGCGTAGTAGAGTTAGTGCAGGCAAACCACATCTAACTTTCATTGTGCTGCGAAGTTGCACGTCAATATTCTCTTCTTATCTATTTTATATCAACTTGAACTTTATTTCTACTGAAAGTTTCTACGATAAAACTGGAAGCAGGAAGTGTGAGATTGGGGAATTTTCTTGAAAATTCACAAATAAAAGCAAACTTGGACATGAAACGAATCAGCACATTGTAGTTTATAACTAATTTAACCCGAAACCCGTGCTGGTTGCAACTTGTGCGTACGGTAACCAAGCAGACGATATGCATAAACGCAAAACAATAAACCAGGTGATAATAAACCGATAGAACTAAAAATACACAGCGGTGTTTCAGTACTAACAAG
Organism: Carabus problematicus; assembly: GCA_963422195.1. NCBI lineage: Eukaryota > Metazoa > Arthropoda > Insecta > Coleoptera > Carabidae > Carabus > Carabus problematicus. Next base: position 10,683,268 of record OY728588.1, on the reverse strand, counting down.
TCAGGTATATAGTCGCTCTTAATTACTAGACCATAACTATTTTCGGACGCATGTAAAGGTAATTAAAAATCAGTACGCTATATACGACTAATAAATGCCATGGGGCACATTCGGGCACGCAATCAACAAACAGGGGGTGCAGACAACACGCACCAAGCAAACACGTTGGTAGGAGCAAAAAACAAATTAGTTCTAGGTATTTAACCAGCCATCAACAAGCACTGTTCACACCTGCAGTCCTGTTTTAAATATTCAGTGCCAGCCAATTACACTGCTTGATGAAATATGATGTGAAGGGTGCAAGGGGGCTCTGGTACAGTGCTATTATTGCCTCATTCAATTCTGTTCGTACAAGCACATCCCGTTGTTTTCAAATAAAACCCCCCATTTTTTATGTCAATGACATATCCGGAAAATTGCATGGTACATCAACATAATTGTGCAAAAAGTCATCTTAAAATGTAATAATTCGCCATTGAAATATTTTATTTACTATAGTGTTACTAATAATTGGATCTTTCCTCCAACCATTTCCAATGAAATACCATCGCCACATACCAAACACGAAGGATTTATTTAAAATGTTGGATTGTTTTAAACGCGTCAAGAGGAATTTTTTCAAGTCAGCAATAAAAGAAGCCTTGTCCAATGGCAACTGGCATTTTCTCAATCCCACAATATCGTCGAATATATTATAAAAGGCCCCGTTCCCTGAAATCCTATCGATCCGACAACGTCAGGTCTGTGATTGGTACGACTGGTGCACTCATGTAACGAATAAGGTTTATATGAAAAGACATTACCGAAGGGGCGAGAGAGTAAAGGGACTGGCAAACAGGCTGAAACACGTTGAAGGTTCGTCGCTGGTATATCTGGTAACCCTGGTCGACTCTTTCCGATCATTTGCACACAGCACTCCCACTACGAAAATGAACGTTACGAGCACAAATACAAGACAAATGTATTTTCCGTGGCAGCGAGAATAATGGGCATCTCAAGTAAAAAATAGGAGCGGATAAAACCAGCCGAGATACGATAAGTACTACTTTATGCCTCACGGCGAATAAATCCATATAGGATAATCATACGTACTTAATATCACACAAATATCATTCATATACAAACGAAATTCTGGATATAAATAGTTCCACAATTGCATTTATCATCAAGAACGCAACAAAATATAACAAAGGCTCATATATCGTGAATTCAATTCTAACACAATATAATAATATCCGTCAGAAAGTCTTTGTCAATTTCCTTTTAATATCCGGTCTCCACGCTGTGTTTTACCTCATCATCAAAAAATAGAGAGAGAAACTACGCTAAAACAAAACACAACAGAGTAAGTGAATTACAGAGAAAAAATATCGTTCACCAAGACGCCAATGACGGCAAAGAACACACGAAAAGAAACAAATTGACGCTAATAGACTGGAAAGAGGTCAAGAGAAAAAGAAATCACATTCATACTCGCGTAAAAGTTTAATTCGAAGCATTTTCTTTATAGCAGCACTGGAACTCCCCGTTCCACAGCGGTACTACCAACCTATCGGTGTGGGGAGGAAGTAAACTCCGTGCTTTTAGTATATACTAGTGTTTACGGAAAGTATGATAGAGGCGAGGAGAAGAGGACGACAGATGTGCGGTCTATAGACGCTTTAATATTCAAACGTAGTTCTCAAAAGGGACCGCTAAAAGCAAACAAATCAAATAAACTTGTTGCGATTTCTTTATATGCTTCCCCCTCTTATAGATATCTTGGTGGCAGACATCGCGCGTTTCCGTGTACTGAAGCCTCTTGTGTGCACATTCACATCCCGGACAAAATAATATTGCGGTAGGTTAAAAAAAAAACTGCTGCCGACACACAGGTCGAATAATATTTATCATTTATAAACTGGGAATCAATGATTTTTAAGGGATAATGTATAGCCGTATTTCGAAACCAGATAATATTTCCATAACTATTATATATCAATTATTATCCGAATTTCACAAATGAATATTCATTGCTATGATAATTTCCTGTAGGATTTAATTACGGTACATCTAAAACTAATTTACGCAAAAACGATACATAGCAAATGAACAGAGAGTGTTGGCGTTCATCAAAGGGGTATCGTACATCAGTGTGCTGTATCCGGACTGGGATGTGTATTCGCATGTAGGTTAGACGAACGTAGAAATACACGAACAAGGGTTATCGTAATTCGGTTTTCACTCCCATCCCGGTACGGCTAACCAACTAACAAAACCGCACAGCAAAATAAACTGCGGAAGCCGGTCCAGGACGGCAGAGATGGTACTAGTCTACTAGTGTACGGTAAATTCGCACATGGACGCCAATTGAATCCACCCAGCAAAACCCCAACAGACAATGTTGCAATTTCATTACACAGCCGAAACAGTTAATACCGTCAGAGAAGAGAGGATTGTTCAGAACAGCGAACAGACAACAGGGTTGCGCGTGCGATAGACGACGGCTTAGCCCACACGCGATTGAGTTGCGAATTCACCGACGGTACAACGGGAGTGAAGTGGCAGGCGGAGGTATCTGTATCCGCGGATGGGAACAGTGTAAGTGGTTAACAGGTGTTAACGATGCTCCGGTTAACTCGATAGGCCATTTGCCGCTAGATTAGCCGACATACGGACTGCGAAATTACACACTCACATATAGCGAAACATATATACTTACCAACCAACCAACTCATTCACCATCAGCTCCAAGCAGGCATAAAAGTGAACGGGCAACAGACATATAGACAGATGAAAAGATCAAACACTGCTATGAATCTATGTAAGTTTACCGATTAAAGAATGCAATATAGAAATCCACTCTACATGGGAGAGATTTACCATATTTCTCTTGTTATATATCTTTGTATTATAAGTATTCGCAATCTATAAATGTTACGCTCTGAATGCAGAGTAGAAGACGTTTTAAAATGAGTGAAATAAGACTTGTTATGCCCGTTAAAATTCTGAATATATCAATAAATCTGTGCTAAGAATACGAATATAATCGTAAAAGGTCACAGTAACGATAACGGGAAAATCTAGCAATTTGCAACAAACTCCATCGAACAAATGGAACCATGGAAACGGAAGTGAACAAATATTGGAAACCGTTAGCGGGAGTACAGGTTGCAATGAGGCCACTTACTGCAGGCAAGCGGCCGTGCAAACGTGTATATACTCGTCGATATAGCTGCAGCTAGTGTGAGGTGCTTCGTCGTGCATAAGGTACGCGAACTGGACAGAATCCTAGCTACCGGCCGCACCACTTTACTACTCGATGTAACAGTGGTCTCGGTACTAAAAGCCGTATTAGGAAAAGTGCTCGGGCAACACATAAAACCCTAATCTGTTTCACATGAAGCACGTCCTCAGTCTCAGCACAGTCTCAAACGGAAAAAGCAACACTGAAACCACATCGCAAAACCACCGCCGATTGTGACCTGGTTATTCCACGATACGTGAATGTGCACGTATATACCAGCCATAAGTGCAATATGCTCGTTGCCACCGTGTTACTATTTGTGGTCACAAATTGTGCAACAATAATCATACTTGGTAAAGGAATACTTTCCAAGCTCCACATGCCTTTATAAACACAAGTGATATAAGAAATTTACAACCTAACATGAAATCAGAACAAATTAACATATTAAATATATGTCCAGTCATTACATGCTATAAATATAAGGAAAGCAAAATTTATCAAACACCTTACGTTTCAAACAGACAAATAAAGAATTCAAAAGCGCTAATTTTCTATAACGAGGCTTTCATCTTCTGAAATTGACTATACCTCGCTTTCAAACAATCCATTGGTACCAATTCCCAAGGAACCACAATGTAAGGTAGGATTTTAGGCACGAGCAGTTATAATAATTGTACTAAGTCTCCTTCGCTACACCCGCAGGGAAATAAAAGAATGAACATTAACAGAACTGCCCCGCCCGACTAAAACACATACGTAAGTATATATAGAAACAAATAAACAAGCGAGAGGTAAACACGTATATGCAAGCACTTTGCCACATTGTTTACAAGCTCAGGTTGCCTCCCACCTTTTTAATACAAGCCATTACACACATGAAAGCTTCATATAATTGGCACATCCACAGTTCACACGGTTTTCACTTCGTGCACCATCGGGTGGAAACCCGAGTGAACCACTAAGGACGTTGGTTAAGCTTATTGAAGAGCGAACAAAAAAGTTAATGGGATCATTAAGTATAAAACATACTTGTTATTTTGATCAAGATTATTTTACTGAAACCATCTTAAATTATATTAGATATATTGTGATCTAAATAAAAAATAATCAATTCTTTTAACACTATGCAGCTTATATATGTACTTTTATTCTCCGTTCCTTAGTAAGGCCTTGCAGTAAGCATGATCAAGCGTGAAAATCCCAGAAAGGCTGTACACATACGTAACAATCCCCCATTGTTTTCAGTAGTTATCCGGATTAATTTTTACCAGGGCGTTAATCGCTTTGAAATCGATATATGCGCCCCTCTAGACCCATGTTATAACACCGCCGCTGTTTTCATCGGTGGCGCTAATAACGCGTTATCATAATACAGTTGCGAGTCCCAGTCTCGACGATTTTTATCTGATTTAGATCGAACGAAACGACGTGTGCGTGGTGCGATGCGAGATAGATAAGCAGGATCTCGCGAAAAACCAACGAAGTCAAGGGACTACAGAGTCAAGGGAACGGTGTAATGGCCTAGTAGTGAACGAACAGATGGCAGCACTAGCAGTACCACCAGCAGCCGCAGCAGATGTCACATGTGGGGGATCAAAGAACTGGCCAGAGGCGTAGCTTACGAGAAAACAAATGACACAAAAAGAATCGACTTTCGATTCTTATAAGCTCCGGGTTCGCCGAATCTTAGATTACATTAACTTTCACATGTCTTACATAGTAATGTTAACTAGCACAGAAAAAAATATCGACTGAAAAAATAGTTTGCAAATTTAGATAACACGGTGCATTTCTTTTAACATATATAACAAGTAAATAATCTAAATTAGCAAATCTTTCAACATAAATGGGTGCATTAAAATATATTACAATTTCCTTTTTACCGTGATCCTCAGCACACCTACTTTAACTTGTTAATATATATTCAAAGTATTTTCTGGTACCGCACAAAAAGCCATCGAATTTAAAACAAACAAAGAAAATGTTATTCAAAGGGCGTTGAGTGTGACATAATGCAGTATCATCGCCGAACGTAGGCAAAAGATGGTGACGGTGAAGTACCGGTAGCAAGAGAGCTAGAGGTTGGGTGCGGTAAGGCCGTAAGATCCTACCTATATACGCTAGGGTAGCCGTGAGAGGGCGAGGATGGCTTTCATCCCACTTATAGCTAAAAAGCTCAACGATGGTAGGAAGAGAGTGGGGAAGTGATTGAATGTAAACACGTGACTGCTCACTAGGAATACCAATAAGGCAACAAGTAACTATACACACATACTGTTTGTTACGTTAGCCAAACTACGTGTACATATATAGATCTACACACACACGCGCGCACTAGACTCGTCCATGTTGATACTAACACATACATCCGAGTTAGATCTTGTGCGCATACAGCCTGGAGCGACGTTGGCAGCAGTCGTTCATGGGGAATATACTGCATAAACATTACCCATAAAATATAGAGTACTAGTTTTATTTTATTTATGGTTTACCTGCACACCACGTCGCTATATGTGCTTCTCAAATATCTATGTACTTTACTCTCGACTATACTCACATCTAAAAGGTTAGCTGCATAATTTTTTATTTTGCCACTCGAAAGTAAATTCATCAACAATATTTTTATGGTTTATCACTGTTGTTTATTTGTCTGTAAGCGGTACATGTTTATGAATCATAATTTATATTGTAGTTCGACAGTATTACATTGAATTCTAGTATAGTACAACTACATTATCGTGTAAACTGTGACTTAATTTTAGTGTAGTGGCAGTGACAGGAAAGCTGTATGTATTAGCGGGTTGCGGCGGCGATGCGAGTATGTAAATGGCATAGCCGGAGCTATCATAGCCACGACACGACACGGTCTGGAATTAAACTCTGATGGATCATAATAAAGCAGCTATGAATGGGCTACATCTATCAGCATGTTTGGCATGCTTCTATCTTCGTAATTACAATGGTGACAGAGTGTCTAACCATGTCTCCATGCATCTATTATCTAAAACTTTACTATCGCAACATACCCGTAAATATCAACAATGAAAACTAAAACAAATGATCAATATTGTTCGTTTTTAAATAAATATTACATTTTACGTGGAAATACAATTCTATATTTGTGTATTTCCGAGATACAAATTGCATTTATTCCGGGATGCATTTTGTAAACATACGTGATCCAATTTGAAATTTCCTAGTCTTACATGAAGGTAGCGAGGAGTGCTATAAAACTAAACGATTATAATACTAAAACAAATTCCACATTACGTATTAAACGTTGCACGTGTAAGTACGAAACTACAACAAACGAGAAGTACTGAACTAACATTATACGTTTACTAATAATAACACACCATTTACCTTGTTTCGTAAAATACCTAAATTTCAAATTGAGGTTCAGAATCGACCACACTAAAACAATGAATTAAAATATAGTCTAAATTGCGAGAAAAGTTTCCAGGAAAGAAGAACAATACGAAAAAATGCCCTATTGTACGTCTAAATCGAACAAATAAAAAATAAACTTAAGTGAAAAACACTTTATTTTCTTCAAGGCGATTGTTTTTTGCTGAATAAAGAAGCTTAGGACTGCGAAAGGTATCGGAACAAAAACAGTATTCAGAAGTTAACTTTTCCAAAGTCGATAATTTATCATCTGACGCAGTACGTAAGGTACGGTACAGTGAGGCAACCCCTGTGCTTCACGAGTTATCTTCAAAATTGAGCTCGTCGTTAAAAAATTGTGATTTATTCCCTCACACTTACAGTCACCCTATTTTCATGGCCAACTCGGCCATCACACTAAATATATATTAACCCATAAACTTTTTCCATGCCATCAGATTTTTCATGTTTTTAATCTACTCGGAAAACACTTGAAAGATTGTTTTACGCACCAACAGTTTCCACATACCATTCACAACCAAAGATAGATAGATAAACTTTTTATTCTCGCCATCGGCTTTGAATCTACATTTTGTTTATACATTAATTTGTTATCCCATGATATGCGTAATTAACTTAACATTACTATTGACTAATATATTAACAATAATTTATATACATTTAAATGAACCTCACTATCCTATCTAATTTCCTATGCTCTGTCTATTTTTTAATACTTCCATCATCCATCTGAGTCCCGATCCATCATCGCCCATCAACACTTCTTCCTCGCGATCTTCTCTCTTCATTTCTCTGCAATTCTTCCTTAAGTGCGCTAAGGTTTCTAGTTCTCTTCCGCACAGTCTGCAGCTTCTTTCTTCTTCCGTTTTCCAGAATTGATTTGCAACTTCTTCATTTCCACATCGGAATCTGGCTATAATTTTAACATTAACATTCTTCTCATTTTGTAGTAAATATCTGGGTATTGTCCACGTTTTTATCCTCTTGTAATTTATATTATATCGGGTCCTGTCTATTCTCGCTTTCTGTTCTTGCATTTGTAGTTCCATGTCTTTACCATTCACAACCAAATACATCGGTGAAAACAACACGAAACATAATAATAAACACGTGGCGTAATTTTAATCGCATCACATAACTAAACTGTAAAATAGCCGAGCGGTTATTAAATGTAGACATACAGTAATTCATACGTACAAACAGTCACATGTGCAACAATTCCGGGCCAACGACAAATATGGTCGCACCTTTTGTTAAAACATGAGTGCCCGTCGAAATAATGGCTCGGTCTGTAATAAATGTACAATGCGCGTCAACAGATGCGAAACAGGGCTGGTGCAGGTTATTAAAGTGAGTAAGTCGCTAGTCTGGTCCAGTACAGTTTAGACTAGGCAACAAACAGGCAGGAACAGGCAAGCAAGTAGTGACGTGTGAGTGTACATGCTCGCGCAGTCAGTCAGCAGTAGTCGGTCGCTAGCACTTAGCAGGAGTAGTAACGGGTAGTGGCATCAGCAGGAACGGACCTGCAATACGCCACTGTAGCACGCGTTCTGTCCAAGTCTCAGCTAATTACTCTATACACAGAACGGGTGCTATTCAATTATCGACCGCGAATTAGATAATGTTGTTCTACTCTAATGGATGTTTCAAATAACCAATGTGAGAAGGTACGAGGACGAGAGGCAGAACATACATACTGATGCATATACGCTTCCAGATGACATTTAACATTTGAAATGACATATTCCGATAAGATACTATGATGACGTTAGAAATATACACACTTTTACTAGTCGTACAATGTAATATATAATAAAATAGCAACGCCCGTCACTTTCTGTTAATAACGGAACACATTTGACATGATTTGACATGCAGATATGAATATACTGAAGTATTCAGTGAATCTATATCGAACAACATTCAGATATGGTGTAATTGAAATATGAATTTATATTACGCCGTAAACTGTTCCATGGTTGAATTTCATCGTCATTTGTACAATAATATTATAGGTAATTAATGTGCCTATTGCAAATCAAAATGTTGCTGTCATATGTATGAGAAACAATTATTTATTAATACTGCGAATATAATATCGGGATAATATAGACTTTAAATCATGTATGAGTTAATCCTAGATTAGCGATAAACGTTTAGAATTCAATTACACAATATTCATATATCACATATTTCCTGGACAATGATGTCACCCACCTTTAATCAGTCATCAATTATTACTGCCCACGTTGCTGTTCAATATGGTAATTCAATTATAAAAACATACAGCTTGCCAATCATGCAGTATACAATGGCAAAAATTCTATATTCTACATACAACTCTAAAATAATGAAATGATAATGTTCTGATGGAAACTTTGTCCCTTGACATTTTTAAAATTCCAAACCAGTTCGAACTGGAATAAACCAAATTATCGCAGACAAACAGGGCATCAGACTGCAACAGTGCCGAAATAACAGTGGAAAAAAATGAAAAAAAAAATAACTGGCAGCAGCAACAACAACAAAAGTCCCTATTTCGCTGTAAATAAACAGCTATCAATATCCCATACAGAGCACATTTCGATCACGACATACATACATTGGACGTAGATACAAACACATTGGTTGTATAGAACATAGCTATATATGCAGAACTATATGATAGAGAAAGGGAGAGAGAGCTGGATGAATGTTGAACATGAGGGATTGTGAGGGGGTGCTGTGTTGTTCTGCACAATGTAAAGGGTGAAAGGGGTAGGGTAGTGTAGGTAGATGAAATGCCACGTTCTCTCTCTCTCTCGTACTCTCTTCATTACGACATTAAAGCAGAGTAGAGCAATGTACGCGTGTGGGCGTTGCACGACACAACGCATCACCGGATACAATGGGCACAGTTATCTGTCACACACGGGATATTGGCCATCAGTTACATTACCGGTAAAGCAAAGCCGGATAGCATAGTCGTGGCCAACTGTGAGTACGTATGTACACGGGGACACACAGTGGAATACGTGCGCAGGCATATACCAGTCGATTATTATACGATGTAACGTGTGCAACCAGCCGGACTGGCTTACTTATTATAGTCACTTGATTTGGGGCTTAATCACCGGCAATGCGATATGCGAACAAGCGTTGTTGTCAGTAAACCGGGGAAAATGAAAATTTAATAATTTGTGCCCGATCTTTGATTAGCACAAACAATGGTAGGATTCTGTAATCTGATCGAAATATTAATTAATGTAATGTATTATCGCATTGTTCACCGGATGAAATTGACCATTATGACATACGTTACCAGAAATCTACAAATACCCTGGGTTTATTTGCTTTCAATTTAAATACATGAAACATATATATATATATACACATACATTCATATGCAACCCAGTTAGAGTTATGTCAAATGGATAATTCGTGTGGAATTTATTATTTTATTTGTTTTAGTTGCTTGTATTAAGAAAACTATTAACATTTGGAAATACGAAATACAGAAAACAAATACAATTAAAAAAACAAAACAAAAAATAAATATCTGAAAAGTAGTGGATGTAGAAGAAAATGAAAACAAGTAACACGAGGTCATTACAACTTTTACACGAGACTGAGTTCGCTGGTGCTACTATCATCGAATAAAATCGGTAACCGAAAGTTTTTATCTTTTTCCCTACATTTTATTTCTCTTTAATTTCTTCCCTGCTCTCTACGAAATGGAATGTTGGCATCACACACACACACGCACGCATCCAATACTACAATATCATTAGTTAAAAACATGGCCAATAAAAAACTCATTAACGAAAACAAATAAAAAGATTAAAAGAAAAACAGTATTGCAATTATAATTTTAATATGATAAAAACGAACGAAAGAGGAAATCTAGGGGAATACACGACCGGGAATCGATCGTGCGAAACAAATATTCAAGTGGCAATTATTTTCGAAGCAAAGACCGCTAACTGAGCATAAAATTAATCAATTCGCACCCGGTTACTAATTTAGTGGCATAAAAAACTAATTTAAATTTAAGGAAACTAATGGAAATAGTTATACAAACAATTTCACACTTAATTTATGTTCATGAATGTTTTCGATGCGAAGATTGGCGAATAGTTTCGTAGTGAAAAATTCAATAAATTCGTGTTTAATTAACTTCGTTCTTTGCGTTGGCACATACAGTGTAATATTTACAAACTGAAGATAAACGGATTTGGATCACATCGCCAGTAGTAATGGTCTTTAAATTGGGTTAATTAGGTACACAAGTCTCTAATAATCTTCAGTGCACTTGAACAAGTTATTTGAATTTAATTCCAGAAATAGAAATGGTGCACGTATTCACTGGTAATGGAACATTCGTACCCGTCTTGTTTGCAATGTAAACCATTCTATTTTACTTACTTGCTCAATAATTAATTTTCAATTGTAGTCAACTTTTAATCTAGAATTCATCTAGCGCACGTTTCTCTTCACATTATACAATTATCTCAAATGTCTTTTCATACTGAACTATTTGTTCATTCTGTATCTACTATGTACACATCAGTTACATTACACTGTTGTTTAACTATGGCTTTGTGAAAAGTTGCGAATATTCATGATCAAACCGTCCGCATTGGTTTTCGGTTTTCGCGTTACGAACCACGTGTCGGCGGAATGTTACCGGTCGGTGAACGAATAACTGGATATAATGAAATGCGAATGAACATGTGTTGTACGGTTGAACAAGCAGTAGCTACACGGGCCGAACTAGCCGCAGACAGCACACAATAAAACAGTGAAACAAGAAGGGTTCGAAATTCAGATAATCTAATAAATACAACATTCAATGTACCATGGAGAAATTGGCAATTGTGTACGCAGAAAGGAACAAGAGATACGAAAGCCATGTATAACAATGAAGTAGGTAACAGACAATTTATAAAGCGCCGTAACAGAATTCAAGCAAATTATATTGTTCTTATTTAATGTCGAGGAAAATTGAAAGTGAAACAGCTTTAGGGATAAATATTATTGTTTGCCATTCTGGTCCATAGCTTATGTAGATTTGCACACTACATTTAGAGTAGTTTATGTATTCGATTTACTCACGGACAGATGAAATCTACTTAATTTTACTATCTAGAAAACGTGATCGATGACTGCAGAATCTTTAAAATTATTTTGTACTCCTATTTTTTACTAGTTGTTTATATTATTTCTCAATGATATTTACTTTGCTACATAATTATTACAAAAATTGAACTGTATGCGAATAATTTGTATCTGCATCACGCGCTTATCCTCACGAGTTACTTAATTTGAAACTCAAGTCTCGCCACAAGCAGCAGACGTGGACCAGTGAAGCAGGCAGTGTGCTAGCGTGCAAGTGTACGCGAGAGGACGAGATGTAGAGTATCCAAAGACGAATGAGCCCCGGCCCGGCACCAGCCACTTAGCCCCTGACCCGAGCATATGGCGCCGGCGTCATTACGTGGCTACTTAGTATGGCCGCGGGTCGTCCGAGCGCACACGCTTACATGCATTACGGGGTGCCCCACACACAACAGCGAGAGCCCCAGATCCAGAGCTATGCAGCAACGTTCACCAATACGAGAGCAACCAACCAGCCACGACTATTCCGAATTGGACTCGTAATGTACCGACGAGTATACGTTACGTTACGTAAGCTCGTGCCAGCGTAACTCGAGTGCTGAGCGTTGGTAATGGTTGTGCTTGTGCACTCACACTTAAATGTACACTTTAACATTTTTTTTTTTGCGAATTTTCTTTTTACTGCTGGCGTTGAAACGTTTTTTACACCCATATATTAAATGTGTCTGCAGTGTGCACCGTACCATGCATATGGGGAGGTGAGACGACATCTTATTTGCAGGAATAGCGTTCGTAGTAAACTGGCCTCTAATTTATGCTCAAGTATCAAAATTGTTGCACAATGTTTCACTTTCTATGACGAACTGATCTTATTCATTCAAATGAAATCGATAAAAACTAATATGTTCCTGTTACAATTCACTAGAAATATAAATGGACGATATCAAGAGAATAATACTCCTGTGAACATGTATCTCACATTGTGTGTTTCTTTGTAACAATGATGGTATTGGAAAATCGAAAGGGATGTGACCCAATGGTGCAGCAATATGTTGTTTCAGTTCTTCTCGGGGTGTAGTATATAGAAGGAAATATAATTTCTTTGAACTCTGTCAGATGATTAGGTATTGTTGACCGCGCATGATGTAACGCACGGTTGCGTCTGAAATAATGTTTGCATTGTGTATCATATTTACAGTATATTTTCTATTTATATACGGTGAAAGATGAAAGGCTTCTTGTCCACAGGGATGTTACCTATACCAGCTACAGTGCAGCAGCATTGCCATCCGACGAGCACAGTTACTCTACACTATTTCTTTCCTTTTTCGTCAACCGACATCGACGTCGTGGACTTTGTTACGGAACAAAAGCTTTTTAGTGGGCCGCGCGTTTGACAGATTTTGTTAATGGAATATAAGGAAAGACAGGCCTTCTTGACGTCTTGATCCTAAAGTTTTATTTTATGTTTCCGGGCAACTGTGGTTACTTTTACAGATGATAGTTGTTTAATATTCATAATATGGTTATGGAGCATACCCCCCTTATAAAACAGTTTATGTTAAAGTATACTTTGAGGTAAATACTTATATTCTAGGGCACTGACCTATGGTACGTCATTTGTCAGTGATGACCACTATATTGGTTACTATTTCAGATGCAATTTGCACATTTATTGACGTGCAATTTATTCAATTTCATTTTGCATAACGGATTTTAATATTGAATATGTATTCAAATTACTAATTAAATTTTCCACATCATATATAAAAACAAAACAAATATAGTTTCACTAAAAAAAACTGATCGTATTTGGAACATATAACAATACAAATTAATTAGCAGTAAATGGTTTTCTATACTTACACTATTTTAGCATCGGTATGAATAGAATATATAAATTATGCAGTACGCTTACCTGAAACAAAACAAAAATGTTCATTAAAAACTTGATTTCAAATTACAATATTGTTTACAATTGATCAACATAATGGCTATTTTCAATACAAACAACTAAATCAACATCAATCGTAAAATACATATTTAACTAAATACAAATTTCACACATAAATGAACTTTTTTCATCCAATAATTTATTGGATTCAGTGACAAGCAAATAAAATACGGCATATTAATAATTTTTAATTTGCATTCATTAGTTATTCACACACGTAATTTAAAACATAAATAAATATGACATATTTTAATCAAACAAAACTAGTTGGAATTCCCTGCATACAATTATTAAACACAAACAAAATATTCACGCGTTTCAAGTAAATATATAAAATATACATAACTATTGGTAGTCTGTCTGCAAATATACAACAATGATTTGTGAGCTTGGTAAATGTATACGGAGTGTTCAACAAATAACGTAATCACGCGATTTACTCGTGTCTCGTGCATAAGCAGGAAGAAATAAACGATTCTCACGTGCCCTTATCTGAGGCAGCTGAATTAATTCACAGTCTGGGCGCATCGCGGGCACGCGCTTCACAACCACCATATACGTACACACCTGCACAGGATAGGAAGGACGCTAGCGCCGGTCGTACAACGCATGCAAATCGGAGCACCCAGTATATATCATCTGCACAGTAAGTATCCGTATGCAAATAAAGTGACTATGCACGTATAACGGAGCGCCGAGTTTCAAATAGCGTAAGATAAGTAAATGAAACAACATCAAATATATCATTTCGCCTGTAGAACATATACGAATTCGCATTTAAATTAGACAAATTTCATATCCGTGCTAATTTCATGCTATCTAAATGAATTATACTGAAAATTCTAGTTACAATTATTTTATGAATATATTTTCAAATAATTCTAATTAAAATTTAATGCATTATAATGTATGTATTGCAACATTAAACATTTCATATACACATATTTTAACTCTGCTTTTAATATACGAAGATTAACAGAATAATATAATATTTCGTTTGAAATAACGACAAAACACGACGGAATAATACCTATAACAGAATCAAAAATGTTAGCCATATTATTCCGGAGATAACAAAATGTAGGTCAACATATTTTCCACGAAACTGCATGAACTTTTATAAAGCCGTGATATTTGTTTAAATTTTTTTTAAATACGCCACAATCTGGATACAGTTATGTAATATAATCACAGATCAGAGCCAGTAAACCGTTTTAATCCCAAAGCGACGCAGTTGGCTCAGAAAGTAACGATACCTAAATAAACAAGTAAATAATAAAAGGGAAAAATCCGAATGAAAACACTGGCATGGTTACAAGGGAGCTGTGTGTCAATTGGGAAATAAAGAAATACATAAAAAAAGTATAGAAACATACAGCATTACTATCTTTGTTGGTTGTGTAATATTGTGTACTTATATATTACAATTCTCTATGTAATATTTGTTCAATTCATAATAACATTCAGGTCTCCGTCATTCGATATTATCTGGTGCTAATTCGAGTGAAAGTTGACTGTAATACGTAACATGTAGTACGTAGGTACGCCACTGTACTGGCGTCCAGGGGCGCGATCTGTGCAAAATTAAATCACCCTTATCTCGGTGCGGTCGGACCGATAACACCTGGCCATTCTACCGGCTAATACCCAGCGGACCAACGTGTGCGGTTATATTTTCTGGTGCTGTATTTTTCGTACTGACCAGTAACCGTTGAACCTGCACAGTTCCCTTCCTCTAGTACCACTTACCAACCTCTATAACCCCCAATGTATGTATATACATGTGTGTGTGTGCCAGACGGGAGACATAAGCTGCGTGTTATCTGAAGTCCGCACGCGAAATGAGAAGTACCACATTAGCGCCGCCGGAAATGGAGCTGACCGCTCGCGGATTAACCGCGAACTAACGGAGTGAAAAATGTTCTCGGGGTTTAAAACATTGCCAAACCGAAACGTAACGTAACGCAAAGGGGATGGTTGGTTAAATGTGCCGCCGTCTGGCGGTTAAAAACAGTCATGTATTTTAAACTAACGCTCTGTTAATGACAGACACTTCCATATTCGCACTTAACCTGCAGGTATCTGGTGCGCGGTCGGACGATAACGTGCGTTAAGTACGTACTTTATGAGTCCGCGTTGATAGTACTGGACTGGAACACTGGTAGTGTTGATATTTCCGTTTGTACTACATGACACTCGTGAACTATTGCAAGTAGACCGTACGTAAAACATTACCAGAAATATTCAACACATAACGCTAATATAATAACCTGCATTTTATCAGATTGTCACATATTTTCGTAACGTAATGGATCAGTAAAAAAAATTCCTCAGAACATATTCCTCAAAAGCCATTTACAAAATAAATCTACGATCTGAAGATAAGAAAAGCGAAGGAAATGAATAAAGAAAAAAAAACAACAAGTTTCATTTAGTTTGCATATGATAACGAACAATTTACATGCAAATTTGATTTTGCCCCAATTCAAATATTCTTTTTGCTTTCTCGAAATAGCAGCAGGGGCAGATAACACAGACGGCAGTATACGATTTCAATTAATACAATTTAAAGATAATCGATCGTTAAAAACTTGCTTCCTTCTGAGCCACGCTCGTATATATAAACTAAATAAAACCAGCATTTAAAAATTCAATTTCAAATTAATTTGCAGCTCGGAGAACATTATTTTCTTTTTCGAATTAACATTTCAAACTGTGGAATGAAAACCGTGCTCGGAATATAATTGGACCATTAGACAATGGTACGGTCCAAATACGTAGCCGACTGGGACACAAGTGGACACGATTGTGACCTACGTTCACTAAATGCAGAGATTCTAAATAAATATAAAACCTACATATTTATTATTCTAACTCAGCAATCAACTCAACTAAACTATCCGCATGTAATTCTAAACGCAAAACGTACTAATTGTATGGCGACTTGTAATGATATTTCTGGATTAACATGGATTCTCTGAATAACATCAGATGATAAACATTTCAGAAGCACTGGTGTGAGTACAGAACCAGACAATGACCACAGCGTCCGGCCAAATGTCCTAGTGCCGTCGAGCAAATAAAGTGGAGTAGCGTACCGGCAAAGGCAAGAATGGGGAGGGATGAAGCAGGGACGAGAAGCAGAACAGTTCGATCACATAGAAGGGATTACACACATGGAGACAACCCCGGGTATTACGGACGGTGATCTGGAAACCGCCGAAAACAAGAAAACACGGAACGATGTTGTAACCTCAGTCCACTGGCTCATCCATGACATGACGGCACCAGCCTGCTTGTTTTTTATACGAACTACTTCCGTGGACTTTACTGCTATTTCTATACACGGTTCGGTAAATATAATACCAGCAATTTTAAAGTTTTATACGATGAAATCAACCGTATCAACAACTTCAATGCGTAAACGATTTATCCTAGGTGCCAATGCCCGACAATGCAAAGAATGACTGTCCCTGGAGAAACAGTGATGAAAGACATAACAGTGTTGTTTTTGCAACCTCGAACAATATTGAAACAAAAAAAGCACTTTCATTTTATTTGCCCAAAGTTGTTTTTTCTTTTCTTTATATTTCCCCCGATGGGATCTCCGAAATGGTATAAACGCACATTTTTAACCTGCGGTTATATGTATTCAGTTTTAAGATGTGAATATCTAAACAACTTCTGACACTGATAGAAAAACGTACATATTTTACAAACTATTCAATTTATTGCTGAAATATACTCATGTTTCTATATGTATTACACAAGAGATATGTATCTACGTACTCGAAATTGTCCGAAAATCCCTGGAGTAAGTCGACGGATCAAGTACTTCTACTTGGAGAGAAAGAAGGGTATAAAATAATTAGAGTTTAGAAATTGAATTTGCCGAAACCATTTCATTCAATTTGGGGCAAACTATGCATTCGAGCGGTTTAGTAAAGTTTTCCGATATTGCACCTACAAATTCTCATTCGTGCGGTGACCGTACTTTCTAATAAAGCGGCCGACATTCCATGGTCCAAGTTGGGAATCACGGCCCGAACAACGGGCACTCCTCGACATTAAACTGGCCAACGACGAACTCAGAACACACTCCCTGGTAATTTGACCGAAATGTGCGACACTGAACTTAAAGAAAACACACATTACTCAAACGATTTTATGCACACCGCAGACCAAAATACTTGCGCTTCATGAAATCTGTTGCGGCACTTGCGAAACTTTAGCACATACATAATATGTACAAAGCACGGAACAGCAGCCAACGTCACTGCCTAAACTTCATCAACCAGTATTTTAGTTTATCCACTGCACGGTTCCACAGGAATTTTCGTATGAACGAAGTTTGCTTGTAAAGATTTGTATTGATGATATGAACAAGAAGTGTAATTATTCTATCAAGTATGTACTTAATAATAATTGGAAACTATATTACATAAAGGAGAACATACACAAATCATACTTATACATATGTATATTACTAATGTAAGTATTCGATAATTGAACAATATTGTGCAAGGAGTAGAAATCTCCTTATACAAAGTTCTGGAGTGCGATCACGGAATCATGTTCAAAATGGAGAACAAAGTGGAATTAGGGTAGCTAATAATCGAGATAGTTAAGATTTAGTATCGAACGTTTATGTACGTTTACAGTGGGTGCAATTGTGCAAAGTTTACCATTAATGTAAGGTCGATCTAGAATCACCTAGGGATACGGAAAGGAAAGCCTATTCAGCAGATATAGGAATTTCAAGAGAATCATGTGCCCTTTCCAATAAATATCTTCATAATACAAGCAAAGCTTAACGTTAACTCGCAATGCATTTCAGTAGAGCAAAATTATTTCCATTTCAAATATATAGTATATTTAGAAGAATATATTCAATTATAATACTGGTATTGAGCATTTACTATCAATGCAATATACAAATCAAAAGGACAGCCAACAATTTTACACAATGGAATAAATTCAATTTCCGAACATAAATTTAAATCAATACAACTAATTAAATATTAAAACCATTTCATACAGATAATAATCAAATAAAAATTACCTTTTCATTTTGAAATTGAAATTATTTCTACAGCCCAGGAACAAACAACAAACGAATGTTATCAGAAATTGAACATCGGTCGAATAAAAACCAAGATCACTATCACAAATAATTGACTGGGGGTTCATAAAACAATGGAATGCACAGCCTTCTGTGCATGTGGTACATTTATTTGCAACAAAGGTCACAAGGCGTAATGACCACCGATAAAAGTACAATGAAATTGAAAATATATTTACCATCCACCTGGAAAGCATATCGTTATTTGATAATGACGGTATATTATTTCATTTTGAAAGTAGATCTTTTGTCAATATTTTCTAAACATCCGATGACATAGAAAGACTCAGGGGACATCTACCTGACTGCACTACACACATATGTACATATATATTCGTATAGGCAGGCGCAGAACAGCAACGCTATGTCCATGCAAATATCGGCTGCACACCGCACGCTGTATATCGTTTGTGTGTAATGTTAATTAAAGGCCTTTGTACTTCAACCAGGCCATGTAATGGATACATGTAATTTTTGATGTTCTGTCCGGCTCCTGCATTCCAGCTAGCCAAATATTTTACAAAATCGACAGGGAATTTTATCGAAAAACATATTAAATACTTTCAACTACACGACGCGTATGTTTATGGAAAACGTGGAAATTGTCAATTGAATTATTTAAATTCTCTATTGATGGCACATACACACAAATTGGTAAATATATGGACAAAATGCTAGTTTAACATCACACGATTCGCAGTGCAAATGTATATTTGAAAAAATAACCTTCACTGCTAATTTGTATCGACAAACTCAAAGTTATTGCTATTTTAGGAATGAGTTATTTCCGGAATAAGTTATTTCCGTGACAATTCAGTTGAGAAAGTTCGAAATTTTGTTTCTCGTCTTGATTTCTATTAACATTTAAGAGAAATAAACTTAGTATTATGTCTTAATGTAAATATCGGGAAACTGACAATTTATTTTCTCAATAAAACAGAATATAAATAAACCTAAAGAATATCATACATATTTGTAAAAAATAATAATATAACAATTGTCTATTATTGTCGTATACTGCAATCTTACACAGAAGTTGCATTGTTTGTTTTCTGTGATAAGCCCAAAATCGCATCATTATCCTTCGAGCGAGGTAAATTACCATCAATCCTTCAGGGAAAGTAGCACACTCTACAATAGGGAAACGCACAATGAACTACCTTCGTCATCCTTTCTTCACCATACTACGCACAGAAATCCCTCGGAACATATCTTCAATAAAAACGACAACAAGAACCCCAAAACGTAACCATTTCTATTTCATCCGCCGTATCTATGTATCATTCACGTTTGCTCGAATGTTGTATCGTTGTTTTGTTCCACAGATAACTCGAATCGCGTTATCTGTGTTCCGGAATGGCATTAATTGATTGTTTTCTCGATTCGTCGTTGTTGTTTGCGCAACATTAATATTTAGACGCACACATGCGTACAGCTAAAAGCTACGTTTGTTGTTCATAATACAACAAAAGCTCATGTCAAATAAAATGAAAGAATATCTAGGTCGATTATTGTAGAATTGAACTGACCGCACAACACGAACGTGAATCATGTTTCACAAGTTAGTTTTCTCTGAGTAAAACATGTTACTACCACCTGCATTGTCTAGCTTTAGTTATCAGAACCATAGAACAATAGAATGTTGTGTTACAGCCGTAGGTATGCATATAGGTATAAGTGCATAGAGCCTAATAGCAGCTGTCTAATAACAATGGACGAGTATGTTAGGTACAGGATAGTAACAAGTAAATCTATATCCCGGATAGACTAAACAAAGCAGAGTGGAAACATAGATATCCAATACCAGCTTCATAACAAACGTCAATCCACTAGCCTGCAGTCAATACTGACGTGCATCGGGCAACAGTACGACGGAGCGAGCAGTAGCAGAATTCCCGACATTCTACTATTAGTAGTAGTAGTAGTAGTTTAGTAACGGGTGAGCAAAGAGAAAGAGGATGACAGAGTCAGAACTCAAGCTGAAGTTAACTGGCTGGCTTGGTTGCTAACTGATGAGGAGAACCGAGCACTTTATGCACCACCAATCAACTACCATTCTACATATTCACTAATAGCAGATTAGGTATCTGCTTCAGAAGCAATAAACACGCTACAACACACACCCAGAACCTGCTTGACGTTCAACCTTTCACTTGTATCCCGGAACAAATTTCGACGGGAATCGATCAAATATTCCCGAACCATTACGAAACGCTACTTTATTTATTTATTTGCAGTATTTACTACATTATATTGACATATGCAGGTAATAAGCGTATGTTATGAATAAATTTTACTCTTTTGTAATAATGTCGAATACGAATAGAGAACAAAAATAATTTTCTAAACTTTGTACTCTGGATTCTAATTCCGTTAAAGCAGTGCAGAATAAACTTCATTAAATTTAAAAAGTATCTCTGCATGCTGTCTGATGTCATTGCGAAAAAGCATTTTAAAGCTCATGCTTTATGACATACATACAAAGTAAAATAAAATTTTAAAAGCACTTCTTGTATTTCCTTAAAAATAAGTTTTAGTTTCTTTAGTTTACTACTTACTCTGAAATAACATATCCGTCCGAGTTTTAATTAAATTCATCCATTTATGTTAGAATGTTATGAGTTTTTAGTAAAAAGCAGAAATACTTCATTATGGATGTTATCTGCTGAATGCTATAAAACGTTAACGTTCCGGTTCGTTTTTGTATTGCCAATAAAATATAATTTAATACGTAATGGTAGTGGGATGTTGTAGTACTGAAGTACCTGAAATATTAAGTAGGAAATATTTTATCCAGTACAGGTAGGACACCTTTTGATCCGTATCTGTTCGAAACACAAACAAACAACCGCAAGAACGAAACAAGAAGAAGCTCCCTCATCTCATCCAATTAATCAGGACCAATTCGGTTCCAGTTCGAGTCGTGATTAAATCCCAACACAAGACATTAAAAAGTTTTCTTGTGCCAGAGTTCTGGTGGTTTTCTTCGTCATTAATCACTATAAATGTTATTACCGGCAAGGTCTTTTGACGCAGGGGCAACTGTCTTTATATACCTACCCACTTACCCCAGATGGAAGATCCTAAGCAGCTGAAAGGACAGGACACACAGCTGCTGACGACGAGCAGAAGGAGGTGTAAGCGTGAGGCTAGATAGATAGCTAGAGAGAGAGAGAGAGAGAGAAGTAGCAGTAAAGGAAGAAGGAACGCAATTAATTAATTGGACTGATTTAGTTAATATGTATAATGGGCTGTAATGAAACCGGGAGACACAATTAATGTAGCTAATTATTCAAATGTTCATCAGTCATATCAAGATATTTACCGGAGCAGCTAACGGCACCAGTTGGTGTGGTCGTGCAGATACTCACAACCCGCGGCATCAGACTCCGGGAGATCTTGAGTTCGCGACACTGACTCCGCTACGGTTGTATGTATGTACGCAACGCCCTGAGCCCTGGCCGTGTAATTATTATGTAGCTGTACGAGCAGCACGGTACGGCATCGTACCATGTTGCAAAATTTCCACTCGCTGAGAGCTTAAAAGCTTTACGCTATTTGACAATTATTAGACTTGTATTTGACTCAAAACAAATTACATTAGCATTGCCCATGCTGCACTTGCATAAATTGAAATATTAAATATGAATACATAGTAAAGAATAGAAATAAAGATCATTACTTAAGGCATAAGTATAAATATTGCAGCGCGAAACTACAGCACAACCAGTAATTTATTACAACATACAATACCAGTTCCGGCACCTGCCATGTTATTGCTAGTGAGCAAACTCTATTCTCTACGCCAGGTTACACCCGGTGTTGGAACGGTTGCAAAGAACTCAATTAAAGTTATTTGTAATGTGTTTTAGTGCTGCAACTGATGGTCTAGGAAAATACAACTTCCTGTAAGCAATATGTACGGAATATGGATATGAATGTAACTTCTATGTTAAAACTGTTGAAATAACCTGTCGGCCATATAATGATATTATTTCAGCATGTATGAAATTTAATATTACAGTAACGTCATCTATAAATAGAACTCCATTTCGCTATACATGCGATAAATTAATTAAAACTAAATACATGTTATCTTGGTTACACCGCAGGTTAAAATTTCTGAAGGATATTTAAATATTAACGAGCGACAGCCGTGTCACCGGTCCATAAAATTATAAATTCACATTGAAAACGCGTTAACTAGATCGACACTTCTAGCAGTTCCAGTCCCACCAGTTCACGCAGCGATTACACACACATGCATACAAGTCAAGTTTGAACAAGTCAAGTCTCCAAGTTGAGCAACCCGGCAATAGCATATACAAACAAAACTGCATAAAAATGTAAATCGACCAAGTAAACTAACGGCTTCGTATTATCAGTTATTCAGTATTAGAATCAAACTTCTCTCTAGCGGCGACACAGTGCGATTCGCGAGGAACTTATTACATTTGTAACTCAATTATGTTAATGCCAAACTGTCTGCAGACTTCCTATTATTGATGGCTGCTGCTTGTCTGTCTCTCGCAAACAATCCTGACCTTATTTCTCATTAGCTTCGGCGGAAAAATAATCAATTTTTCCATCCACGCATCGCCATTAGGACTAATGAAAATATAAAAATTCAAATCCTGTATTCATATCATGCGCCGCGCGTCAATCTTTATGCATTCAGCGATGAATTTTTATGCTCCAAATCCGAGACGGGCTAAATCGTCAAATAAAATCCCCTAGATTCGAACCGAGACAATATTGCGGTCAAAAGGTCGCCGGCCCTCACCGCACCACACCACCGGTACTACCGTGGCACAAGCAAACGGCAAACATAACCTTGTCCTATCGATTTCTATAAATTCCTGGAAAGGTACAGTGCGAGACACCTAGACCGATACCAAACACACGACGCATGTCGAGTACTTGCAATATACCAGGACATCTATTCGGTGACGGTGACTGAACAGGTAGAGACATCTAGTCGGCAACGCGAGAAACTACAAAACACTATGTATAGTTCACATTTAACTAGTAGCGACCTACAGCGGATATCTTGTCCACGAAAATATTGGCAAGAACGCTAGATGACGCCATTGCATATTACGCCACCTACTCGACGACGCTAGAAACTAACAATCTCCGCAGGACCCAACAACTCCATGTGTTTGGCGCCACCGGTCACAGAAGCAACAGTACTGCACGTGACATCTATTCGGGGACGCCGTGAACTACACAATTCCAATAGGTACCGCCGTGGCGCCAGCAAAATAACTACTCCATGCGACATCTATACGGCGACGCTATGAACTCTTGGTTTTCTGTTACCAGGATCCCATCGGTATAACTTTGTATACAACCTAGAAATCTTAATTATTTTTAATTTAATTATAAAATTAAATCACTTTAATTTCCTCCAATTCTATTCACAAAACGTTGAAGTATATACAATAATAGAAAGTATAAAATAAAATACTGCCGAAGACGAACAAGAATCGAACGAACGCACCTCGTATGCTTCAGCTTCTCGCCGCTAGATGTGGCTGCCAGGCCACCAGAAGAGCGCCAGACAAAACCATCGTTTCAATTATTCTCCAGACGTTCTTTCAGACTTATTCAATAAATTCTAGCCCACATTTAATTTAAAATGCTGAGTTCACCACAGATTTTAATCTCTTGGAGTGTTCTTGATGAACGCGGCGTTGGCCAACCAGTCTGAATATTTTTTTCGGGACACAAACCTGTATAACGACGGCATGTGTTAGCTTGGCACGCGAGTAAGATACTAGTAGACACACAGCAGTTGCCCGTAAATCGATATCCGATTTGACTGTCAACCATTTAGTGTGTAGCAACAACAGCAGCAGCAGTAGCTCAGATAAACAGTATTCTTTTCTATCAGTGCTCGGCACGAATCTACCCTCTGTCTTCTACACAGTCTCTGCTGCTGGTATTTGACAACGTAAATCAACGTGAACTTGGAAACGGCACGCAGTCAACGAAATCGAACCTTTCACTGATAAAACGAAACTGTTAAACAATTTTAAAAGGCAGCAATCAATGTTGCTCGAATTCTCGAACCTAAATCACAGCCCCCCGTAATCTAAGAACATTATTCAAGGGGACACCGAAATAGCCACAAAAATAGAGTATTCTTAAACGGTAGTAGATGGTAGGGGCGAATCAGAAATGCAAGTTAAGAACGATACTTTAACGAGCTAATGTTCTAGAACACAACAATAAACACTGTTTTCTTCCTAATGACCTACATGATTTTCTTTTTATTTCAATACAACCATTAAATTACATTTATACTCGGCAGGAAAAACAGAACATTTCGTTACAGCTATATTACGTAGAAATCTGCTCAAACAGGAAATATCAATTTCTCCTTGTACCATTTGTTAATCTTTAATTTACCTCGGCCAGAGTCAAACTATATAAAAAAAAACACATTCCTAATTGAGCGCCAAGCTCCAAAATGAAACAAATTTGTTCTATATATAAGCTAGCGTGTACGCAGTATTCAAATTCTAAACTTAAATCTATGTATTACGCTTATGTCACGAAGCGCAAATAAACCTAACATAAACTGAAATGAACTTGACACTACAGTGCAAGGAAAATAAACGTTCTATAAACATACACCGTTATTTGAGTAAACTATCGTTCTGTTATAGAAATGATTAGATAAAAATATCATATTGATACTGTCAGTGCACTGTTGCTACTTGCATTTGAATTGCAAGTACCAACAGTTTGTTTCAATTTATTTACGATTAATAATATTTATCGCAGCTAATTTCCGATGTGAAATGAGATTTTTTTTCTTTGAGCGTTATTTAATTTAATTGTTTTTCTGGCCATGACATACTTCAGCGATGTATCACAATGTTCTATGTGCTGTCATGAGCACTTCCGGAGTAATTTTTTTTTTCTACAATTGCTCCCAATGTAAGAAGAAATCACTGTTCTTATAAAAATAATACAATGAAATACCAATACACCTGATACTGTGGGTAGTTGCAACTGCTTTGACAAATGAGAACAAGTCCATAGTGAAACTATTACAAAATAATAATCCATGGAAAGGAGATCAAAGTGGGCAGAGGGCGACCTTCAAATCGGTTCTTTTCAACACGTACGCACAATCGATAGAGCCATTCTTGGCAGTGAGTTGCATTTGCTAATGATATGTGATCGGCGTGAGTGAGTAATGTAACGTAATAAGAGAACGGGTCTGAAGACCCACGCTTATAGCGTTAGCCTTCTATAAATAAATAAAGAAATATTCAACTATTATTGCTGTTGTTGTCTTAACGGAGAAGTGAACGACCACGGGTAACGCGGAATTCTCTTCCTTATCAGTCATGTGCCTCGGCCATAACATGTTATCACGAGAACTGACGAGTTACAATTCTATTCAATACCCTTTCAGCTTTTGCCGCGTACAAAATATTATAATGACAATTGCTTATTTATTACCCATGCTATTGTATGTATACTAATAGGATACAATGATTTTGGTTAAATAAATTAAATTTATAAATCAAATCAGTGCATGTTACAAAAATAATTATGAGTTTGATCAATCTGGATGAAAATTTTCAATAATGAATGCATTTCTCCTTTCGGGGCCTCTTCATTGTAAACAATGGAAGCAAGTGTTACAAACAGGCGACATGAAATAACAGTTGACGTATTTCAACATCTCTGTTTACAGACATACCATAACCAGCTAAAGCCATTATGCAGAAAGTCCATGTTGTGCATCTTACGTGCATGTTCGAGCGTGCAGTAACAGAAATAACCATACACACACATTAACCAGTGTCTAAACATTAAACAATTTTTCAATCTGCACATGCACTCCAGAGAGTATTACGCCATAAGTCGTACTTGAAACGCTTAAAAGGCAACGCCACAACCAGTGTTAGGCAACAGTCGACGAATAAAAAAAAAGAACACAATCATCCGGAGTAACGCGGGGAGCATTAAAATAGCAAATGTTCCACATAAAAAACATTTAGTTATTTAATGCGAGCACACATGGTCGTGCAAAAGTTTCAACATGTCATAAAAAGCTGGGAAAACTAGCAACTACAAACGTAGTTATTTTACTTTAATAATGGTTATTAATTACACTGGACAAAGACACGGAAATACACGACTTTGTAAATAGAAATTATTTTACAATAAATCTGAAATCCACAAATTCAGGTAAAACATGCTAACTCTAAATAATACACGACAAAGAACAGAATATTTGTATTGTACCCGTATGTTTTACGCAATAGGTATGTAACGTAAGTTAGCACATAATTTAGATTAACGTAAGAGACAAGAGACGTGAGAAACGATATTTCTTTGAAATATATATATATATATATATATATATATATATATATATATATATATATATATATATGTATATATTCAGAGAATTATTCAGAAGGAAGAAATGTATTCTCTTTCACGAAGCATCAAACGATTGTTTTAATGTGAAAGTTGAATAATTCACACTCAGTTGTTTTATACAAAGGCACAAAATATCTTACTTGCACTGTCGAGGAAATTTCAAAAGATTTTCCATATTAAACGCAATAAGAACGTTACTGTAAAATTAACGAATAAAATT
This sequence comes from Carabus problematicus, assembly GCA_963422195.1. Lineage (NCBI taxonomy): Eukaryota > Metazoa > Arthropoda > Insecta > Coleoptera > Carabidae > Carabus > Carabus problematicus. Next base: position 10,655,826 of record OY728588.1, on the reverse strand, counting down.
TAATTAATTATGTGCTACAAGATAGCTTGTATTTTGGTTATAATTTATAACTTATAAATAATAAAGAAAATATTGATAATTATTTTTTTAATAAGACGAAATGAAGCACAAAATTTTCATATGCAACATTATATATTCTACAACAAATCTAATCACATGCATCGTGTTAAAATCGTCTTTTTTGCTTAATAAATTCATAATAGAATCTATTCCTCGCTAACACGACTAAAACTAGGACAAGTTGTATCAATTTACGAAGCGACCAATAAAGTAACGTCTTGGAAAAGTAATTAAATAAATTGAACCGTATAACGCATATAAAATTGCAATTAGTCTACACTTAAAACGAAAAAGGAAAATGTATGTTAATATTTTAATTAGTAGTTGCACATAATTTTCATTACTTTAAGCAATGCACGTAATGTAATATAATTAATAATTTATCACATCTAACAAATGTGTATGTTGGGACCTGATGATGAAATTATTAGTTCATTAATACCGATAAAAGAAAATACATTATCAAAATAACGACACTGGCCATAACTACATACAAGAAATAAAATATGTATACCGTGGAGGATATTAGCTTATTATATATTCATTACCTACTGCGACCTTCACTATATCTGATTATAAATAATAAATGATTTTATTTATTATACGATAATAATACGTATAATGAATATTTGTATCTCATTATATATTTCGTCACTGGATATTCTACAAATTTTTCCACTGATTACTGACGGCATACTCAGTAAAAATGTACTGCAGCATTTACTCACTGTTATTCAAGTACTGATGAGTTAATAAAACACTTGTCAATCACTGTTGATACACTTGAAAATAGAAAGTAACACTGCACAAAATGTTTTAAACACGTTTACAACTGCAAACACTGTTAACGAACTTATTCACAGATCTCACTTACGATGTACAATTTATTAATGGGCCAGAGAATTATCAGATCACGTAATGCACTGTTCGTTCACCTACATACACGTATCTAGGCGCTATAGAACGTCTAGTTTCATTTTTCTCACTAAAGCTTAGCGAATGAGGGTTAGAATGGAAAAGAGATGGACGCTGGACGGGACGGACAGGCTGATAGAGGAGAAACGAGTCCATTAGACCAGTACAGCGAGGTACTTGATCTAATCCTTGAACAGGATAATCTGGATAATCCGCAGAGAGCGGGCCCACACGACAAAGTTAGTGATGGGATTAATTTAGAAACAAACAATGCGGAAACTTCAGCGAACGAAGAACATTTTACACTTCGCAACATTACGAACTTCTAATCAAATAGTTGCCAACGGATTCGTTTAACATGCACGAGACATTTACACTTGCTTGCTCGCTTCAGCACGAGAGTACCGCACACACTTCCAAGAATTCTCGCTTTCATACTGTACAACACCACTAATGTTCTCTATGTTTGTACGTATTCGTTCGTACTCGTACACTTACGTTTACGGGAAGTAAACGTCACACATTTGAGAGAATTGAGCGCGAATTGGAAAAATACTAATTACTCGACACTAATTGAAATTACGGTTGATAGTGTTAGCTACCGGAGTTTCTCAGAAATTGTTCCTAAGTATCCTTGCATGCATTCAAATTTCAATTGCACAGTAGAACTTCCTACCATTATCTGCATATTACAGTCGGAACTGTATACTTTCGAAATCAGTGATACTAAATCATTTTTTTGCACTCATTACAAATATTCGAAGCATGGAATAGTTTATTTTTATTGTCCTGGGAATACTTTTTTGTGAATGTAGGCGTAAGTATTAAATAGTTAATAATATAATGTAGCCAATCAACTGAAAAAAAAGAGGAAACATTTTTTTTTGCCTTTAATTGCTATTACAGCTATTTAAGCATCATTTATAGCCGGACACAAATAATAATAATATTGGAATGAAATATGGTCTGCGTGAGATAAAAAATTACAAATAAATATGTAACAGTTAATCCGCTTGTAAATTAGTATCTCATTAAAGAGTCTTAAATTATTAATGACTGGGTATTTAAGTTGATCGTTTGGAGATTATTTTAAAAATGTATCTAATAACTGATTACAGTTAGGTATATATCATATTTTTTTAAATAAACAATTAATTATAAACACTGTTTGAAAAAAATGCTGCGTCACGTTTGTTCTCACGAATAATTATATATGTTTAGAAATTTACTAGATGAAACAAGAAATATTTAAGAGACTGGTACAGTAAAAGACATGTACCTACTTGTTTATGAAAGTGAAAATATTTGCAAGTATAAATGAAGAACGTCATATTACGTAAGTAGTCTAGTGGAAATATAAAATTCACTAACGAGTTTTTCACATGTTCCACGCCATAGTTGAACACACTGAATTCACACCTTCATCAGTGTAAACAATTTAGATTTAATTAGAAGCCGCGTAGGTAATCAAAATCAAAAAATCTTCACGTGAGGCCGCACACTTTAATTACACCGCTACGGATAAATGTAGGAATTTTAAGCGTTTTTTAAACGTGTACTGGTCGGATATTTACATAGCAAAGCAGCCGATCAGATCTGCATAAATGAATCGGCAAGACGTGTTATAGATGATGACGGCGACGTAAGGTGAAGCGTATAGGGTAAAGTCTACACCTATTCAATAAATCAAATATAGGGGACACCTGCTCGACAGACCAGCAGCACATGCAAATACTACAGACAGGAATGTAACGAATGATTATAATATTATGATTTATATTACATAGCACGTAATGCAAAGTTCGTACCGGTAACTATTCGACCAACTATAGAACTAATAATTTAGTAACCGAAGTTCACTGCGTGTCAAATACGGAAAAAGATGGAAAATGTAAGATAGCTGTCAAAATATTTGTTGTTTCCAGGTGAAAACCGTATCACAAGGGCTAACGGAACCCTCCGCTAGCCTATAACCAAAGGTTACAAACGATGCTCTCCGAACTTCTAACCCTTCACGCCAGGAATTCCGACCTTGTTACGCCGCGAAAATCCGAAAATCGTAAAACGACGATGAACTGAATACCTCGGCGACAGTCTATATCAAACGCTTAACAATTTCCTACCACAAAGTGTTGCCTCATTGTTCCACGTTGTAAAATATGTATGGCTCTCCTACACTTTGTAAAGTTATAAATATATGTATGTACGTATGTAACGCTAGGTTCCCGTGCATTCCATTTTACTAACTAATATTCATCTTCAATATGAATATTATGACCAGCTAGGGTAGGAACATATATTTTATGCATTGATCAACGACGATAGCGCAAAAGTAGCACAGTACATTAACTACAACGTATTTCCATTTATATTAATTCAGAAATACTTTACCGTATTTATTTTATCTGAAACTGTGACAAACTATGCATAAACTGCACTGAACTTGACACTTCAAATTCATATGACGGCTTTTTCGCTTTATTAAAATATAAATACACATATACATTGAAACAGACAATGAACTGTGTTCTACTTTTTTTGTTTTCGAATATAAGAAATAAATAAATCTAATAAACAGCATAATGAACAATATAAGTTTCTGATTTGAAAACCAGGAAATATGATATTCCACTAATACGATGCAAGTAAATGGGTGCCGTCTGTTTCATGGATTATTTCAGACTCAGGTGTACAGATTTAACTTTGCCAATTGTCTATAGTCAGACAGATGTATGTGAGAAACGTGTCTAGAAAACGGTAGTAGTGAAGTCATCTTCAAGGTACACTACACTGTATTTGCAATAATTTATATATGCATCATAAAATCCTTAATGCGTAGCTAATTTCTAATTAAATTTTAGATGATTCTAACAGTAAGATAATGTCTGAACGTGTATAGGAGTGGAAAAATTCTTTAGAAGAATTTCTAGCATATCTTTCAGATTTCTAGCACAGGCTGAGGATATCCCCTCTTCAATTTTTAAACAGAACGCAATCATTTCGAATAAATTTTACTTCATACCGAATACATGTTATACAGTCGGGTGTAAAATAAGAATGTGTAGTCTAAATGTGAGCAATAAATAAGCAATAGAACAGGCATAATTCCAGTGTTTTATATTGTTGCTGGATAACACGGCTCTGTTTATCCTATATTATTTATGCGTTCCTGTCCACATGCATTTTTCTTCATATTTTACGTTTTTCCTGCATTGCTATTTTATTTTAGTAGTATTTTAAATGCAAAATAATGCAAATAAAATACAAGTTTTTTTTTTCTCTTCAGATGAACAAGATTGTAATGGCATAAAATTGTAAATGTAGTTGTACATTTTCTTTAAATATATACTAGTTTTTTAAGCATGCTAATTCCTCGTTACCGCCTATACAAACCATGTAAGCACTTATGGCGTTAATGAATCAATTAAACTGTTATATCTTACTGGGATTACCACGCTAATTAGTGTTTATTTCAAAAACAGACAAAACTAAATCTCCACATGTAACACCGTTATGTGTGTACGGATGTATTTCCTCGTGTATTTACACACTCGAGTACTGCCGTGTCAACACGGGTAATTTCATCTTAAAATATCAATTTTAATCAGAAATAAACATCAAGAAATCTTGATTAAACAGCACGATTAATATCAAAAGGCAATTAGCTATGTACATATATAATGAAAAATTAATTTAGGTGCACGTTGATTTCGAACTGGTATCGTGTTTCTTTGGTAAATCGAGCGCGTTGGCGCTACACAGACACATAGACAGTTTCATTGATTCACGTGGGCACATAGGTATTTATACTCACACATACACACACACACATATAACGGCAGGCAAGCAATATGCAGAGATAGAAGACACGAAGTTTATAACACAATATCGAAAAGCAAAAGAACGACGGTACACGTCAATCTGCGTGTATTATTAGGCAAGTGTATCATTTAAATGTTACCGGTATTGACATAGTAATTTTAATAGTGTTCTTATAACTCAATAAACACGAAATAAATCTTGATACGAAAATAAATGGTACCCTGTCGTTTTCGAACAGAAATAACGTGCAATTTCTTTGTCGAATATTTAAATTACGGCTGTCCGACCACGCATAAAATAACTACTTTTTTCGTGGGAAATGAAAACGAGCGTTTGGTAAACATCTCAACGTACTTGTACATACATGCGCCAGTAACTTTTAACTGATTGTAATCAGACACAACAATAAAAAAATGTTTTACAATTGTAAACGAAAAATATATACATTATTTTTTATAACTCTTATGTTATAGTGTCAATCAACTTGGACACTTCTTCACTGATGACTTCCTTATTAAAGTATGTAATCAGTGGTCATTCTTTCATTAATCTTATTAGTGAAAAGAAAAAGAGAGGAATGGAACATCATTGAAAGAATTATTAAAAAAAAAAAATGTTCACAGTGCGTATTGTTAATTTGACACATGGAATTTATTTGAACAAAAGTTTATTTCTAAAACGGTTAATGTCGAGAAAGCGCTTTCATTATATGTACATCAACGCACACACAAAAAATTGTAAAAATTCTAACGTCAATCTTAATATGTATGTAATATAACGGGCGACGTTGACGACTGACGAGTGATTACATTCTCGACACCTCTCCCATATTAGAATGTTGGCGAAGTGAAGAAAGTATCTATCTACATACGATATGAATATATGCGTTCATGGGTCCAACGGGCACGGATCGCCCGCAGTGGATTTTCACCGGTCCACGTTGATAATCAGGTGTGTTTAACCAAAGTTAATTTGCATGGCCGTCGCGATTACTCCGATGATGTATGTACGCTGATAATAACAGCTTAGAGTGCTGCGGGCCCGAGCACAGAGTGTGAAAATGACGAAGTATGAACTCGGCAATATATCAAGGAATAATATCTTTTGAATAATAAACGGATCTAGTCGTCTATTATTAGATTTCACGGAACACAGTTCACCCGACACCCACATAAACACACAGGGAGAGAGAGTTTGATTAACAGAAAACTGTGTATAATTAGTTTTGAGAAAATAAAAATATTGTTTTATGTAAAGAGCTTTCACGGAACAACTGACAAATAAAAACGTGAAACGTAAACATCGAACTGAAACCGTAGAAACATTAACTGCCTATCATTATACGGAGTAATCCTCTTTGTTCTGTGCGAACTAAAATGATCCCCTAATGCGATTTTCGCGTTCAACATTGCCAACAGTACAGACGCATCGCTTCCCACTGCTATGAACTTTTGTTGTTGAAATAAATACTTTGCAGAGTATTTTATTCGGTGAGGTATTAAAAACTAACAATTTGTAAGTACCTACTTCTTTCATGTATCTGCTACGCTACAATAAAGTTGTAACGAATTCCCTCTCATAAATACGTAGAGCAAACGGTAAATAACAAAATTCAAAGTAAGTGTATTGAAATTTACTAACGCAATTACTTATTATGCACGAACAGAAATCGTATAAATTTATTGAGCAATTCTATCGTGGAACAAATATTATCGGTCTGCGTACAGGATATAAGTAATCTATCTCACCTGACAGAAAGCTACAATTAATTGATACGGCGAGAGATAACATAGATTTTTACCTAATCGACGTTTGACAACTCAACTTTCTGGTAATTCGAAACATTCACACTGAACCACGATACCGGTATAATGAATTCAAATTTTAACTATACCAGTTCCAACTAGTCAGATAATCAGTGCACAGATGACGAAACTTCAATGATACCTACATGCTACTTGGAAAGCATATCTTCTGTGTCGTGTTAGATATGTACAAACACACACGCATATATCCTATTCGTCTAGATTAGACCAGATTAAATGCTGCCATTCGTATTTTGAATAAAAGAAAAACCATTATCTTTAAGTGATAATGACTTCTGATGTCATGTGACACCTGATCAACATTATTTTAGCTGAGCTGGTGCATTTATATTTTTCCGCCCATTGCTGGTAAGAAACAGTGATGGGCGTGAGAAAAAATAGTGTTCTACATATAGATGCACTATCATTAATTTCCATGAACTTGACATCATTACGTGGAAACTAGAAATTTTAATAAACCATACATAAGCTAGTTATAACCCGTCTATGTCTATAACGGTAGTAAAAATGAACATTAATTTACTATTTTCATACATGCATATACACGATCAGTAAACAAAATGATGAATATCAAAGCCGTACCAAATCAATTACCTAGCTTACATAGCATTACTTATGATGTCGGACACGCCAGTCGGAAATAATCCATTATTTTGCTTCTTTACAATCAATAAGAAATATTGCATGTGTATTATTCTCCATTGTTTCTGTTGCATCCCCTTTATCTAGTTGCTTTTGATAGTTAATTTGCATATTATTATGTGGCTGACCGCACGTCGAGGCACAGCGAATGGCGACGACGTAAGCTGGAAAGTGGCGCAGTAGTCTACCCAACAATGTGTTTATAAAAACTCAATCTTCCTCGCTAGACCATGAATCTAAGCCTTAAAACACACGCAAGAAACCGTTTGTTCTATCGTGAACAGAATTCTATTAGAAACAAAAATTGTTCTCCAAGCTCATATACGATTCAAACCTATAAATAACACGCATAATCCGAAAAAGGGTTTCCATTAACAAATTATTTTATGTACCGTTCAATGAATTCTTAACGTGGAATAATGTATCACGTGCTAGGATAATTGACACTAACCATACATAATGTAACGTGAAAAACTTCAGTCGCATACTGATGTAACTTTGATAATCCCTACCGACCGTCAATACAGTGTGATGATCGGACTGGACAGAACATGCACAGTTTTCTAATCAATGATACTCGTGCCGTACATTAACATTTATTATGCACAACGGATTGAGCTAGACGGATGCAATAATCAATGGAAATGTCATTTCGAAAAGTAAATATGAATTTACACGGCAGAGTCAAGATGTTAACATCAGACGAATAATAATTCGTTCTGGTCTTTGAGGTGGTCACCAAAAGAACTATTAATGTGTCGGTGATTTTACGACATATAGGTGGTCATGGTTGGTTCATATCCCACTGCATAACACAAAGTTGTGTCCAGTTTAATAGCAATACTTATAAAATATGTGCCCGAGGTGACGCGAACGAAGATATAAAATATTTCGTCAAGACACTCCTCCTACAGTTTCTTCTATTGAAAGTAAATAAAAGTTTGAAAGATTTCAATTTAGGCGGCAGAAGCATCGAAGTTACTTATGGAATCACGCGTCGTACAGATATATACTGAAGGAACGGGGATATTTCCTTGGTGTGTGTGTGTATGTTGGCACCAGACCATCAGCTCCACCACCAAACATAAACTTGGAGAACTCGAATTGAAATTAATGGAATCGTCCTTTTTCGCACGGAGTGCAACTGCGGGTCGAAACCTCATTTCGCTCCGTCTGCCGGTACATTTAAAAACTAAATCCCCAATGGTTGGAAGACGGGTGGCGAGACGGGGGTTGGAGTTCGGCCGGCGTGCGGTTCACCACCTCCCTCACTTGTTCCAAGCCGTCGACGAACAAAAATTCAATATTTTAAAACGTGACGCGCACAAAAATAAATGGCTCAGCAGTCGGTATCCCGCGTCAACACACACGGACGTAGTATCAGTCATTGGGGGCCACCAGCGCCGGGCGCCCTACACTCTCGGCATCCGCACGGACTCACCACAAACACATGGACCATTGAGGCCAGTAAATGCACCCGATCAAAATGGAAGCCGTCACCGCACAGTGATACAGTAGACGAAAGCGTCATTAATAATGACTGTTTTATGGGGACAAGAACACACACACACATAAAGAAAACAGAATGCAGTGAAAGAACTACAAATTCTTATTTACTTATTTTTTCCTATAAATTATCAGCAAAAAAACTATTTAAAAGATAAATAATTTGACAGCAAACAAAACAAGCTAAGCTACTACCATAAAAACAAAACCAAATTTAGAGTAAAATGAATAATTCAGTGGCACTAACGGCAAAAAGCATATTAAAAATCGTGTGAAACTTTTACAGGAACTGGTGACTCTCTAAAATGATAATATATGCATAGCGCCAGGCCAGTACGGACGACGGTAACGACACATATACACAGATACATTACGGTGACGGTGGAAACCTCCAGAGGAGACATATTTCAGAACGAAATCTACAGTTCATCTTAATCTTCGGTATGTGTGCGCGATGTTGCAAGTTCTTTCGAAAAATGACAACCGGAAAATCTATGATTTACTAGCTTTCTCTCGCCCACAAGCCCACGAACGAATACTTTTTATCATTAACAGTCGTACAGTAATCATTACTAATGAACTAATTAATAATAAGTTTTTGTTTGTTTGTCATATTCCAACTAGGAATATTTATGCGACTTGCAATGCCACCATTAATCAACATATAATTCGGAGATACTTGTGTCCCTTTGGGGAACATACAACCTTCGTGTTGTGATGTTTATATTATTATCAATGTCGCTGCATAAAAACACGAGAATCAGTGTCGGTTCTAAACAAGACAGAGCACGACACGTAAGGGTGTTTAATCACCTAGATGGTAATTAACCCTGCCGTATGACAGTTCCATATCATTAAACATTATCACGCGCCGCTACAATTGTAGTACGCTCTTCCCACAAAACAAACGAAATATCAAACCACTGTACGAGACAGACAGATTGCTGCAAAAACATGCTAGAGTGCGGGTATAGAGCCATCACCCTGAGAACAATATGTTCTTCATCGTGTTACCATCAAGCAAGGCGAGGGTGTGAGATAGGGAGTGTGCGGTATCATACCGCCAGCTGTGGGTATCGAATTCACGCTCCCGTCAGCCAGTTCTGTGGCTCCCCGTGGCGCACGTTGGACACGCACAGTGTGTTGAGGGGGGCGGTACGAGTGACAGATAAAAACGCACGTGCATGCATGACATATCCGAGGATTAATATAATAACTGTGAGCGGCATTATGTACTCACCGGTTCACGGGCAGGACCGGCTTCAGACGGACAGCACCACAGAATCAGCAGACAGTGAGAGAGAGAGAACACGTCGAGGAGAAAGAGGAAAGCACGCGCGGCCCGAGGACGTAACGACACGCCCGGCGCACGGCACCTGCAATTAATCATATGTCAGAGAATGTAGCAATAATATACACAAACACGTACACACAGAACATAGATATACATAATATAAATACGAAGTGAGATACGTATACTTCATACATTAGTATACGTCCATTCTAAACCAGTGATTTCCTAACAAATGTTTTTCAAATTCTTTTACGTAATAACCTATTTTTATATAACAGCACCGTAACACCAGGTACATGTGTTTGAGAAGCACTGTTTCATACTAATGCAGTTGTAATAAATATAGGTGTGTTTATACTATATCTGCAGAGATATGCAAAATGCATCAGTGTTATACCACATACAGTTAAATTTAATTTTTGTTGGTTTCCAGCATAAATTTCAAAGTTAATTGTCGGCCAAAGATTTATTTCACAATTTCGTTTAGTACTGCACTCGGACGACCTTGTTTATTGCTTCTAAATGTGTTAAATAACAATCGTAAGTACTCATGCAGTGCGGAAGATACAATAATTTCGAAATAAATGTCCAAATGTTGCTTCCATGTAAACTATATATGTAAAACATTATATCTATAGCGATAAATAAATAATCGTGAATATTTATTTTCAAACTAAACAATGCAAGTATGCATATATACATGTTTATTTTATTTTTTCGACTAGATGAAAGTTTTCTATTTAGTAAAGAAGAATGACGAAAAGACAAGCACGACACTGACAACGCTCCTCAATCAACGTAATGAACATAAATGTTTGACATGTGTCATTCTTTGTCATTAGTAACAGTTAAGCAAACAGTCGTCACATAATTGCATCATTTATTCTCATCTCATTTTTTCAAAGAGTAACTTGTATATCTGTACAAAAATTTTGTACACGACGCTTATCAAAGAATGAACACTATTAATATCTTAATTGTTCCATAGTGAATAGTATAATTTAAAAAAAAGTGTAAACATAATACAACTCACGAAGACAGGACCGTATTCACATATATATTTCCTAAACTTATTACTGTATAATTAGAAATATATAACGTACTATTCAGAAACAAATATTTCGATAAACTTGTCTGAACAAAATACATTCCTCAGCGGTTCGGTATCATAACTAACTCTATCAATAATTCCTTGCACTCATTAGATATGTAAGTCTACCAAAACTTATCATTGATATTATTTCCCACGGGACCTATCACGCGACGAATGCCATTTAATATAACCACCAATTAAATGCCAAATATTTGATGCGCAAGAAGATTAATTCAAACAATTCAACAACAATCGATGCTTGAAGTACAACACATTCTATAAAGTACTGGCCTGTGGGGCGGAGAGTATAAAGGGCACTGTTATATGTACAATGATGAATCGATGTCAGTTTAAATCGCCTTCGAATATGGTACAAATTAATGGATGCAAATTTCCTACAGCATAAAACATAAAAAATAAAATATTATTTACACATCGCGAAAGCACAATGCGACAATGAACACGTGTTATTTTTTTCTCTCTGCAAATAAAATTTTAATCTTCTTAAAATATTCTGTTGTAGTCAGATGTTTATTATCCTGGTCGGGAAAGTATATAAAAGCGAACATTAAATCTCTGAGGAATTTGTAAAGATGAAACGTCAAGGAAAAGAAATGAGAGATATGAGATATGACACGTATGGAAAATAAGCTATTTGAATAAATAATACAGTTTTCTAAAGTTCTACGCGCTAATTACACAAGTAAATTCCAGCACAGAACACAGTATATCTTCATCGATAATATTGAAATCATCGCCTGAATTATAAATCAATATAGATAGATTGTGTGTTATAAAATGTGCGGATATGTTAGGATTAATAACACCTGCATTTGAAATGAATTTGAAAATTATACAATCACAACAAATAAAACAAGATAAAATAAACTAGATATTCAAACAAACATGATTTTTTTTATATGTTCCTGTGTTTACAAATGAAAGGTTTTATGTGCACAAGCAATGAAATAATTGTAATTTATGTGTTTTTATTTTTTTTGCGAATGTACATTCATCACCACAATTACAAATTCGTGTAAATTAAATTTAGCCCGATGACATTCACGGCTATTTATCAAAAACTCGATTCGCAATTTTTCGACTGAAATTTGAATCAAAATTTAGTGTTGAAATTTTCGAATTCTTTTTTGTCATTTTGTGTAGAAAATAAAGATATTATGAAAATACAAATTTCATTACTTATTTACAACCTATCATCATGATTTCATATTGAAATTATGAAAATCTGTTTATGAGTACTTAAACTAAAGGTTCCGACGTAATTATTAATGAGCATTCATTAGCGAGTCAGGCAATTAGTTATAAATTGCTGAGCCATAGTTCAATAAATAATAAACAATTGGATAAATAACTCTTCTATGTAAAAAGTATTCACAAATATTGATAATGTGACACATATACTAGTTAGTCACAGTTTATTGATAATTCAAGAAATTAACAATCAATCTGATAATACACAACAACAATTTTTTTGTTTTGTATAACTTCTACAGCTTGTAAAATGTAAAATCATTGATATAAATCATAATATTATATGCATATTATACAGCCATCTTTAAATAACCGATAAATATCTACTAATTTCTACATAGGTACAAATCTATTGAAGACTAAACATAAAGAGACTTTCATATAATCACAATTTACATAACAATTTAATATATTCAATTCTAATTGCACAATAATATTATTAATCTACAATAAGAATTTCAATTAGCGTCGTTGAGAATCGTTGACGACGATAAAAATGGATGTTCTCATAGCCTACACTACTTCTTTGACACGCCATATTTGGTGGCAAGTTAAGATGCTTCAAATTCCTGCATGTGATATTCAACGTGTACACATATATACCTGCGTGACATACCCACGCACATACGCAGGTATCAGACGTGCAGGTCTGTACGGATGGATTAGTGTACTTGGCCACCCCCGATTATAGACACACTGAATGGTATGGTCCGCGTGTACAGATCTGACAAAAGACTGCCAGAATATATTGCAGTTGACAGCTGACACATTTGTCAACTTTCAATCAAAATACCGGTGAAAATAGGTATGCAACATTTCAAATTTTTTCATAAATAAATTCGAATGTGAGCCCTGTAACGGAAAAGTAAACAAAAATGCCAGAGTGTTAATTAAAAATAGTTGTTAAAAGAGTGTGAACTGCCTTTTTTTTTGGTTAAGAGCAAAAAATGGGTACTAATTTAATATGCGTTTACGCTGAAATATTTCAATTTTGCAACCGCACTATTATCACATATTCGATTTTTAATTGAAGAGCGATGTGTACAAAACCCACAAATACATTTTAGTGCCTGTTTAAATGATTTTTTAAATCAATATGCTAATAACACGTTGGTAATTAGTAAAATTTATGGAATTAATTTTGGTATTTATTAGGAATATATTTAGTACAAACTCTAGAAAACCTATTGATTACTTGACTAGTTGGTGTTTATTTAAATATGTATGTGACATAATGACGGTGAAGAAATACGGTTTGAAGTTACAGTTCATACTAGATATTTGTAGTTAGCTACAATATTATGAATAATATATTGGATGACGTAACAAATGTTTACCCGATGTGGAGTATTATTTACTAATAAATATGTAATTAATACAAGTGTGCAAAGCAGCAATATTAAATACTTTACATGTAATTTGTACAAATTAATTGATACGTGCAAAGTGCGATATTTTGTCAATCAAAATGCAATATGCATGAACACGTGGACTTGGTACATATACGCATTATGCTAAATGAGTGCGTCGGAATCAGCAATTCATATTTCAGTTAAACATGCTGCAAGTTATGAAATGTTTAAACAATACCAGTACCACCTACATTGCAATACGTGCAAAATACACGAAATAGTTTCCGCATCTCGCTGCTGAAATTAACGAATATGGCGGTGTTTTTTTTTTGCGTTGTCGTAACCGAGAATTTTATAGCTTTAAAAACTGCATGAACACATGCAAACTACAAATTCGAATACACTGCAATTACTTGTCACGTTGTGAAAAAGTAACTGCATTCATTACATCATACCACAACTGTTTTCAAAACTTTTGTACAGGAAATTCGTACAACACCTCTGGAAATATAAATCTATATTTGCGTTTGCATATACATTTAGTTTCTCCTTAAAGAATGAGAGAAGTGGAGAGAGAATGTCCACACGAACCTGTAGTAGCTACTAAAAACATTAATATTTTATACAAAGATGAATCATCATCGACAATATCATCATCATCATCATGTTCTCGATAACAACACACATCATATAATGTAGGAACGATATACCACTTTAATATTAGGTTATATTCACATTACTAGGACCGGGAAATATCGATAGATACTCACCAGCAAAATGAACCTATAGAATAAATACATTTTGCTAAAATTGATCGAATATTTATGGCTTCAGAGATAAAATTTTAATCTAGTAGATAACGAAATATAACCGTATAAGTGTCGTTTATGTGGCTATATAATCTTCGGTAAGAATTTCTGTATTAAAATCTATCTACATTTTACCGGTACAAACAAGCAATAGTAAAAGCTAGTGTAATAAAAGTCAACATTCCCGTCTCTCATACTTACACACACTATCTGAATATTGAATATTTTTGCAGACCGTTCGTCTGTAGAAGTTCAAAAAGGTTATTTGCTGTTTGAAAAACACATAATCGTAACAAACAAATTCCATAGTGAATATTATCAAAGCAGCCAAACATGAAGTCAGCTAGGATTGGCTGGGAGAAAATGAAAGTCAGGTACAACGACCCGACCCTACGGAACCCTCCCGAAACCGGCCATCGTTATATTAGCTTTAATGAATGATAAGGGCTCGGGTGCGGCCCCATTGCTACGAACCACTCGGCCCCTTTTGTTCCCAAGACATGTAGACCTCAGTGTCTACTTATGACATACTGTCGAAATTAAAACTTCCATAATGTTCTAAAGAGAGGGAGTATACATAGCTACTTAGATGCCCAGATAAAAGAAAATATACAAGGAAAATTTCCTTTGGTACATCTGCATCTCAGAATAAACAAAGATAAGATACTGATTATGTAACATATAAGAAATGTTATAGATGTTCTTGAATCTATTGGTCCATTGAAGGAATATATAGAATATAAATAAATTTAATTATCTATAATTTACAATATATTTTCTATTGCATAAGATGTATTTGACTATAATTGGTTACATTTATGATGGTCCTTGAAGTCATTCTCGTACATCCAGTTTTAATACCATATCGGGTGTTAGACATATGTACATTTCTTGTGCATTCATTCAAGTTAACAAATAAATCATACTTTAATTGCCATATGTCATTTACAAACTACAGAGAAACAATATACCTCCAACAGACAGTCATATTTTATGAAAAGCACTTACAACTGAAGACCTGCTGGTAAGTACCTGAACGGTTGGAATTATTTCAAGCATTTAAATAAATCAGCATAGTTATTAACGGTATATATCTATCTATCTATCTAGGTGGACGTGCAAATAT
This sequence comes from Carabus problematicus, assembly GCA_963422195.1. NCBI lineage: Eukaryota > Metazoa > Arthropoda > Insecta > Coleoptera > Carabidae > Carabus > Carabus problematicus. Next base: position 10,640,109 of record OY728588.1, on the reverse strand, counting down.
GGCTATGGGTTCAAAGGTCGCACGTCCATAGTAAACGCAGCACAACGGGGCCGGCTAGTCTTCGTATTGTACGAGAAACACATGGGCCGTTCCCAGGCGACTGCACATGTTGTTCAATTTCGCGAGAGAGACAAAAGAAAAAACCCAGCACAAACAGCCGGCATTAAAAACCAAAACTGCCAAAAACAATTTCTGGAAAAATGTGAAATCTAGCCGAACGTGCAGTATTTACAATGTGCTCCACGTGGAATATAGATGCGCATACTCTGTATGTACTGTATCCTCGATGAAACAAAGGTTACACAAATCCTGCATTAATCCCCCGTTTTGTGTTACAAAATATGTGTCCGCACCGCAAACAAATTTTGTGCTTGTAAACTGTATAGCAATCCGTTCGCATTAGCATACGAGAGAGAGCATTTCGCAATACGAGTATGAAACATTTCGACAATGCAACGGGCGACCGGAACACCCATGTAATCTGCAAGTCTGTTTTTGTCCGGTTGGTTGAATGGTATTTTTTTTAACACAAATATACAGTCGTACAGGCACTTACAGTACAGATTTGTATGACATATTTCACACATGCCTCCGCTTGTACCTTCTCACTTGCACTGGCGTGGCCGATCGATCGAACATCTCTGTCACATATCGTCAAGTATGACAGAGAGAGAGAATGTGTACGAGTACGGTGAACTTCAACTCCATACGTACATACATATTAGTACGCTAGTACAACCTTTACGTGCAACGTGTTTTTTAAAATCTTGATGGAAGGAAACTCGCATCTAGGCATTCATTAATTACACCCCGTACAATCCCGTTCAACAGAAAAATAAAAATTACAACGGTTTTGCAACACAATTGCACACTTGTCATGCACACTGTCAGAAGAATAATGCCATGTTGTCTGTGTACTAGTAGTACTAGTCGCAGCATCACGGTGAAATTCATCTGCGAACTTTCATGAATACAGATGTTCGTCAAATTTAAAAACTCGAACAAAAATCACCGATATGCCGGGTATAGAAAATTCGATTGAATTATTAACACAGTTAACTCAGACCTTTATTAATAATTCAGTCAGCGTTCAATAATACACAACAAAAACATACAACAATACAGCAAACCTAACCAACAATAAATATTTACCTCAAGTTTTATCCAAATTATAGAGAATATCACAGAAATAATTAACACAAACTAAAGTGAAGTCAATATTGGTAACTTATACACCAACACATTATGTTAAAAACACTAAAAACTACAACAAAACACTTATATTTCACAAACACAAACAATCCACACACTCAACGAACTGCCATATGCATGCAGATAGTGACAGCCAAAGAGCGTCGGCGCGCCAGCCACCTAGCGGCCGATAGCGCAACATTCATTGGCTGCGTTTTCTTGTGTTCCGTTTATATTTTATTGCAAATTGTTTTGACTTTTTATTTACACTTCATAACGTAATTAAATGAGTGATTTCATTTTATTTTTGATAATTTGCAGTGCAGCATCAGATAAGTTTTATTGCATCTTATAACTTAAATTTAGTTTCATAATATTGTATAGCGTGTTTGGTGATGAAATAATTGAATAATTTTAGTTGGTTCAAGGTAAATGTTATTAAACATTGTAAAACATACTGGTGCGTTATTTTCTAACAAAAAATTTATAACTCGCAATGTTCCTGTTCCATGAAAACATATATTAGCCAATTTAACTTCCACTAGTGACTTTAATATGAAAGAAGCCGGTCATTGATCCTCAAAATACAAGAGATGAGACGGGGCATTCTTGGCGAAAACGCTGTGTAGTAGATCGATACGATGACAGCCTAGTAAAGCAGACAGACTGGCAGACACAGTCGTACGTCGGGGTGCACGCTTCCACACTAGATCACGTGGCTTGACACATCTGCGATCAGTGTGTTCTTCCTTCTGAACGATTCAGCCGAAACTGTCACAAACTCTGTTGTCTCACTTGATTGCTTTTGATAAATCATGTAACGGATTTGCAAAACACGGGCACTAGCTAATTATTTTAACACAGCACTTATTATTTTATAAGTTTGAGTTCCTTGACAGTATAAAGTGTTCTTATTTAAATATTTGTCGACATACAAAGATGAATAGAAACAGAATAGAATATTTTACTTTCGTCGCATTTCATGTTCACGATACATTTTATAATTAAAGTTCTCGAATATAAAATGAGAAGATGGGCGATTAGCTAATTCCTTAGCAATTACCATCTACGTAAGGTAAATATTGACGTTAGCTAGAGGATCGTTAATAATTTTTTATTTTCATATTGCAAATTCCAGCAGCGTCATAGGTCTGATTAAAAATCTAACGGCGGAGAGTCCTTAGTGTTAAAAGTGTGGGAAAGATTGAAAACGATAAATAACTTTGCGTCGTGAATTTGCCGCACGTCCAGAGAGAGACATGGTGCCAGTGGTTGGGTGGTTTGCTGGTTGGTTTAGTTGCGACCTCGATGAAAAGTGCTTTTCTGAGTCGCGGGCGGCGTAGTTTTCAAGGCGATATAATCCAGATTATTATGTATTCCGCTAGACGCTCTAATGATATAAGTCCTGTGGATAGCAGGACAGTAATTGGCTCCATACATCACTGCTTTCTACATATATAAGGCTCCAGGGTGGATGGACTATGCGAGCGTGTACCACTCACTCGTCTAGTGATTCTTCACATATTTCCTTGCCTGTCTTGCCGATTACACACATTTTTCAAACGTGATAATTAGAATTCTCCGCTGGTGATGTTGTAACGAGCTATTCAACACGCGGTCACATAAATATCTACCACAATTCACCTTTAATTAAGAAATATTTGAAGGAAAATTAATTTCAACAAAAACTATTGCATTCCCCCTACTATAATGAGAATTACATATATTGGTTGGTGTTTTAGTCAATATAAAATAACATAGGACATAAAGAAATTTGTTACTGGAAATCAATTTTGCAATCAAAATTCTATATTAACAATATTTCACTGATACACGTAACGAAATTCCTGCCTACTCATATATTTATTAGCCAACATAATATGAAAATTTATATGTGCTTTTAAAACATGCAATGCAATTTGAATCATAAATACCAATTTTATTCTTTCATTATATACGTTTATACAATTTTGAAAATTGCACAGCAATTTGTATTCCAACACGAATCAATATAGTTGTTTTAAAAATTAGTACCGAATTATTACCAATTTATTTCATTCTTCTCCCATCATGTTTGTGCACATGATGTTGGTAAGTTTTTTTTTTACCAATTTTTTACGTTTTGAGTGAAATATTGAAGAGATATGTTCTTTTGAATGTTGTGATTTAGAATGTTGTTTGCTTGATAATGACCAAAATCCTTATGGTCGAAACGTCGCATATTGTTGATCATCTGTGATCATCTTTATGATATTTATTGGAAATAAACAGTTCACACTTGAACACCTTGAACTAAGTCAATTATTCCAACTATTACGTATTACATATTTTCCTTCTCAGTATTATATTTTGACTAAAGAAAATCTACAAATGAATATGTAATATTTCGCTAAACATAAACATAAAATTGTTTATGTCACATCATTTGGAATGTGCAGGATAAGCACATGGTTTCAAATGCATTTAAAATCTGGATATTTTTTAATTAAAAGCGAAAATCCTTTGAAGACCGTGTTTCAGAATATACGGGATGTGCGACGGGTGCCGTTGACACCCGAAACATAAATAATATTTTATCATCATTCCCCTGTTCAAATAGGGTGCCGAAACATACAGAACTGGGAAACAGGGATTTAAAATCCCTTGCATTTATTTTTTTTGATCTTCGTTCGTGCTACAAGTTAAATTATTACAAATATCAGCTAGAAGATTGTACAACCCCACGTTATTCAGTAATCAGGTGAATTTCCTAAGGGAAAAGTTCACTGTCAAAGCAATGCAATGTTACGTCTATTATAATGCATATTTCATTGCGAGGGTGTACAATCGTATTGCTATAATCAAGTTCAGTGCTGTATACATATCATACAGATGTAATACACCTGAAATATACAATGCGTGGGTTTATAGAAAAATATTTACCATTGCATAATAATTTGTAACGATACGTGGCGAGTAATTGTAAGAAAATAAGGAATGAAAGCCTGAATTCTGTGTACTGAGTGAGCGGCATTGCTGACGAAAACTTAGTATATCACAGAAACTGCGTAGTGCTTTGTAATATATAAATATTTTATGAAGTGAAGAAGTGGGGAAAGGGTCTGCTACTCCAGCAATGTAAAAGGCGTGATATTATGTATGTATGCATAATAATTTGTATCTAAAATCATAAATGAAAATCTTTATTCTTGACCTTACGATTTTCATCTAATAATGTCATTCATCACATAGTGAAATTAATAACACACTTGATGTAACGCAAACGCAACGTAACAGTGACCAAGTAGATATTAAGGTACGATTACAAGTATGAGTAAGTTACACCGTTTTTTTTTTTTCTCTCTCTATTTAATAACTCTACATACATACTTCCTTGCGTACGTTGTACCTTGAAACCGTTCTTACTTTTACAAATGCATGAAACAAAGAAGGACATTAACGTTATTAATGAGCTGTCATTTCTTACACGCTTTCAGTGCCAAGACTAACACATTCGCTGAACAAGAAAGAAATACTTGTTCGTAAATTTAAGAAAAGTGTCGCTCGGTGTTCCAAAGTTGACTCGATGCTAGTTGGCAGGTGGATGGTAGTTTCACCTACCTCTTCGAATCTACACAGGTTAGTCTCCTAGGGAACTATATGCAACCGCTGCCTTCTTCCATATACTATGGGATCGTGTTAATTAAGGTGTTTTATATGCGGTCGAAAGGGCATACTACGTAATATAGTGGATGCACGTTCACACTGCAACGCGCGCAATTCTTGTTCTCGTAATTTAGATTTCCTAGAATTTCGTAGCAATTCCCTGTCAGATTCTACAGCCATATTAGCAAGATAATAAAGAAATAATTTTCCTTTATGAAGGTTGTTAGTTATTATGTATACTACGCATTTAAATGTACAAATGTAACACATTGTATTTACTAAATTATGTGATAGATTTGCCAACACTTTCTCGATAATAAAAGCGTCCAATAATTTTCTATGTTTTTGTTATTTTTAGAAAAGGAAATAAAAACTTTGATTAGCTTCTTTGTAAACAGAAGCCATTGAAGTAGAAAAGTTTCTACAAATACGTTTCTGTTGTTTTCTTTCTAAACACGAAGTGTATTATAGAAGACAACGGGTGCCTGTTTTCGTTTCGAAAGTATATTTCTCATATTCAGTTTTTATTTTTGCAAGAGAACATCGCGAGCGATATTTTAAAATTCGCTTCGGTGCACTTTGAAAAACGTACCTGCAACTTTCTTGAGAAACATTGCTTTTGCTTCCATTTTCCTCTTGTTAACAAATGGTTACTGTTGCTGGTACACAAGAACATCAGATATAGCTCGTGGTTTTATAATATATTGTCGTTGTCTAATCGGGAATACCAACCATTTACTACGATCCTCCGCTTTAAATTAAAATTTCATCAAAGATATTATTTATGCGAGGAATGCGCAGCAAGGCATAAAAAGAAAATTTAATTTTAATATTTAGAAATGGGTCAGGAGTTCAATTACGGAGCAGCGAAAGTTTCTCTCATATGTAACATTGCATTTATTAAGAGAGTACGTAGTTCAAAGTGAAATACACAAGTATACGTACAGTGTAACAAGCATCCAACAAAGATAATGAAAAATCCTATGCTTTTAATGATAATTAATTTTCACTAGCGTGAAATTTAATTAAATGGAACACCCATTAACAGAAATTTCCATCGTTTTTCGAATATGTGATATGGGTTTGTACGAAGTATTAGATCGATCACAGAAGTGTTTTATTAAAAGTGCACCTAGATCAGTGACATTAAACCATTTTTATTACCATTGCTATCCAATTAGCTCCAAAATCCTCTGTTAAAATCTGACACAAAGTGTATTCAGACCTTGACATTTAGAGACAAAATAATTAATCATCTATACGAAGTTATGCAGAGTCGGCCGAACGACTTTTGTTAAATTACATTTGAAATTATCTTCATTTGTATGGCGCGGAACACATTGAAGTTTATAAATTATTATGAATGCACTTGACTGAATTACTTGCACATAATACAGGCATACGAACAGAGAGACATAACGTTAGTATATATTATTATTATTATTATTATTATTACTTGCACGTAAATGCTGAGCTAATGCATATGCCATTCTGGTCTCAAATAGACTTGCGTGTAACAGTTTTACGAGTACGGATTTATCTACGTCGCTTCTTATAAATTAATCTGTCATGTGCAACGGCATTATTTAATGCTTGGTTTAATCCCGTTTCCATTTAGCAATTTAGAGTGCCTCTCTGCAAGAAAATTACTATGAAAATTGCCATTTATGCCATACCAGACGATATGCTATGACAAATTACCGCAAGTCTGCAAGAAAAATAGTCTACTTGCACAATTTAGCAATTGTAGAGTGAAATTCAATTAGCATGTATGTATGAAGTCCATTGCCAGTGTTCTGCCATGTTCACAGAGTGTTACAATTCGGATGTCATTGCATGGAACACTGAATATAAGTAATGCATGGTCATCCTTCATCACATTGATGTTGTTCGTGTGAAAACAGTTAGAAAGAGAGACGACCAATGACTTTGGCTAGTGAACTTCACATTCTCGTAGGAGTAGGTGTACGTACGTAGAACAACATGAGTGAGTCTGATATTTGCGCAGCACATATTGCCTTGAACAAACTCCACTGTAAGCATCGATTATTCAAGAAACCGTTCATTGACAGGTGCATTTATTTAACGCCAGTTTATGGAAGAATAATCAAATGTGACTTAGTGCCTTTTATGATTGACGTATTATTAATCTTTTGTAAAGAAAAGAAATGGCGGCTATACGAAGGAGAGTATTTGTTTAGAAATCAATATTCCGATAGCCAGACTTATTTGAGAAGCCAAGCGGTGTCTCGAATACATTTCCACAATACTAAAGAATACAAGCGCAAGAAAAAAAAATTAAACGAATGTCACACAAACCAATACCCAATTTCTTTTCTCTGCTGCAATATATTTCTTTCCCATTCTGTTTCGCAAATAATAAGGATACATTTTACAGGCATTCACCCAGCCGGTGTTTTACGATTTTAATTATTTCATATCTGACATTAAGGTAGAAAATCGAGAAGCTACGTTCTTGTTTGCCACCCGTCGTAAAATATATATCATTACAAAATATATTAGCCCAATTCTAATTAAATATTAAATTAAATTTCGTTCCACACAATTAACCCTCAAAGTAATAATACATATTTAGTTATTTTTAATTAGAATAACGAAACATCATACTCGGAATATTGAAATAATAAAATATTAATAATTGATTAATTTACGTATTTTCCATTCTAGATATTAACATTACAGGCAATTTCAGTTTGTCTGTTCGAGTGTAAATATTGTGATCGTCGTTATGTATACTTGTCTATATCACGCATACGTGTATCTTCTACACAACCCCTTACAGCCCCATCATGCATGTAGAACGTGGGTGCATTACACCGTTTCGTGTTTATTATTGGTACGTTAATTTTCACGCTAGGTTTGTTTTTATCGATTCGAAAACGATTCGGTAAATCGTAAAACCGGAATTTCACGAGCCACGTGGAGCAATAAAAGTGGTTTATTAAAATGTTGGTAAAAACCAACATACAATAGAGGAAATAGAAGCACCCGATTGGAACACGCTTAATCCCTGCGTACGATTTGCAGAATCCGGCGGACTATAAAATTTTAATGTTTTCAAAAACGGGAAATGCAACGACTTACTACAGGAATTGACCAGTTTCACGCATGTGTTGGGCGGATTGCGTACCAACCAAAACATAATCAAGCACTAGCCATCAATTTTGTTAAATCGAATTTCACATTTCAAAATATATTTCATGAATTTCAGTAAAAAAAAAAACATTTCCGTTTATTTTCCAAATTAGATATTCAATTTGATATGCTAAAATATATTATTTATAAATATGATGTCGAACGAGAAATGCTTGTTAAAATGATATATATTACACAAAATTAATATTTCATAAATTAACGAAAAATTTATAACTTCAAAATATGGCCATTTGCATGTTTTGGTTTTCACTCAGCATTTATTTTTATGCAAGCACATTTTCCATATATTATACAAAGCATATATTTTCATTTGAAACATATATTATACAAAGCATATATTTTCATTTGAAACATACATTAATATTTATATTGTTTTTAAACAAATGCTACGATATTTAAACAATTCTAGTCCATTATTATTCATTGCACTGTAAATCAGGCGTGACTTCCAATACACGTGATGCTTATTGTAATCCATCAGTATAAAGATTTTGTGTTTAAATATGGTACAGTTCTTGTTGCTCCTGTATTATTGAATCCGACTATAATTAGGTGGTATGGCTTTGTTAGTGGTACCTAATTGCTCACTGACAGTAACGAAATACAGGAGTGAGTGTGAAAACCGTTATTTACAGACAGGTCTTCTGTACAATTCAGTATAAAAGAAATAACATACAATTAACCGTGATTAATGATTCAGAGAAACTGTAGAAGGCGCTCTCAATTAGCGAGTATTTGCATTAAATCAGTGTGTAATTACAGCGCAATGTCTACTTAACGTTCGTTGTTCAAGTACGTACTTGTAACAAGAGAGCCACCGACTCCAATACGTTCGATAGTGTAAATAGTCGAAACAGTTTTTTAATATTTAAACACGTAACTCGACAACTCACCGGTCTCGACAGCCATCGAATAAGAAAACAAGATTCAGACGCCTGCGCACTATTATATAAATCGAATCGACTTGTGTATGTGTCAAATCTCCCCTCGGTGTCAACGAGTAATACTGTTTGATTGTACGTTTCCTTTGGGAATCAAAGCATAATTTGATGATACACGCCTGATAGAATTTCGTGTATTGATTTTAAAAACATTTTGATTTTGTTACCTTCGTCTTCAGTTTAGATACAATCGATTCTGAATTATAAAAATGAACATATGTACATACATGTATAAATAACTTTGTTATTACATCATGTATTAATTATTTCCTTTATTTGTATTTGGAACAACTTGCTGTGGATTTTGTAGAAGTTCTTAGTTTACTCACACAGGCACATATAACATATAGAAGATCTTGCAAATGTCAGCAACACTGTTGTATTGAGGAGAAGATTAAATGTAGTCTACGATATTCCTTGTTAATTAAGTTCACTTTGAATTCAGAATGAAAATTAAAACAAGCCAGATATCTGTGTATCGTTTGAGACTTATTGTGTGGATATCTCTAGAATGAGGAGCAGCCTATGTATATATGTATAAAGCAAAGGCCAGAGGGTGGTGATGGGTGGTATAGACATTCGTGTGGCTTAGAAAGTTCGAGAATCGCACGACTATGAAGCTTCGTATAATTGTATGTGTTGGCGTGTATGCGCGTGCCTCTGTAAACAGTAAAATCCGCATTTCTGCAAACGGCACGTTCATGATTACGCGTCATAAATACCATTTACTTGTCCTGCGTGCACAGAAACAAGCGGAATCCGCGCGTATCTCGGCACAACGTGTCACAAAGCCAACAGCCCCTTTGTACAGGGACTTGCGCACACTCGTGTACAGTACAGCGAGAAGAAAACCATACCAGAACAAGTGTGGGAAGAAGACTTGTAGAATAGTCGACTGACTGTACTATACACTGGAAATGAGATTTCGTAGAACAGGGTGAGGTGGGCGGTGGTCCAGTGTAAGGGACCTTCCATTTAACGTTGAAGTGGCTGGAATGTTGAAAGTGTGCCCGTTGTTAGCTTAAGTGTTCCATTTCACATCTACGGCGACGCGGTTGCGGAACCGGACTAGTACACCGGATTCCCGGAGATTTTGTCATACGGCTCAGATTCATCCGTTATTCTTACTCATTTACTTTTTATTTGTCCCAAGTTTTATTAAAAGATGTTCTTGGGAAAAACGCCACATTTCCGAGTACCTTTGTTTGGTCCTCCAACAAATATGAGTGTCGCGCGATTTTTCGTTCTGGTATTCTCCACTGTCTTCCTCGTCAACTACCTCACACACTACACAATTTCATAGTGACATCAGGCAGACGTACATATAGAAAAAAAAATATTAATTAAACAAATTCAATTATGGAAATGAACAAAACTAATTGGCCAACATAATTTTGGTCACTTTTCAACAAATGTATATTTAAAATTTAATTACATCTACATACAGGAAATGTAATTTGCGATTAATTGCTGTATTATATAATATTCACTTTGTTCGAATAGTGTGGATTTACAATGTCACACGTGCAACACATTAACAAGTTTCTTTTTGTTAGTGTCAGAGTGCACATTAAAAACTAATTGATCATCGCTGACCTGCATACGTGCAAAAGTTTCTGTATTTGCTGGTTATAAAACCACTTTATTGTCGTTCTCAACTTTATAAAAAGTCATTACGATCACAATGAAGTTTAATATTTCATATTGAATAGTTACAATAGGTATGCAAGCACCTGGTTCTATGTCGTACGACACTGAACCGATTGCCTAGTGGTAAAACGAAATAAAAATGAAAATCTATATTATCACCGACAATACACCAGATTATAGCGAGTAGCTTCTACAGTAGCGACATCTCTTACGATACGAATGCAGCAGGATTTGGCAAAAGATTCAACCATTGAATGTCGAATGAGATTGGCGAGGCGAGGCGAGTTTTTTGCGTTCGACTGATACTGACGTTCGCAACACATGCGCACTGTATCGGTACGGTACGAGGTCCCTATATTTTCTTTTCTTTGTGGTTTCATGTATCTTTACGGGAAATGCAATATAGCTGCAATACCAGCTGAGTGTAAGATACCTATGTATGTAGGTAGTTCTATACATACATTTATGAACTACCCGACATCACCGTAACGGTATTGTATTCATGAAATATTTAGCGATTGTGCGAGCTCACGAATACGACAATACAATAAACAAAGTAAACGTATTTCAAGAGTAAGTAAATCCTGTGACGTGCCTTAAAACGAACCAAATAAAACAACATAAGTACGGTGTATTTACGAATGCACTACCAGCTATACTCCATTCTATATTGCGCTTAGTGTTTAAGTTTGATATTTACAGAAATGTAACATATCTGGATTAAGCACTGTTATATTGCAGTTCACTCTGCTCTAAACCGTATATGCACGGTAAATAAGCATAAACTAGTGCCTTCGTATACATAATCTTAAATTAAATAGTATGTTTTATTAGTCTCTTTAATGTGTTTGTAAAAGCCATGCATTAATATCATGCATGTTATTTCTAGTTGCAAATATGCATTTTTCCATTAGCAATAAAAGTGTGCAAAATAAGTTCTTTTTGATCATAAATATGATTTCCAGCAATATAATTTTTGTCCACCGCTCTACAAATCCCCGAAGTCGGTTTACAATGCCGCAAGGGCGAACAAACTCTTTGCCAAAAAAATAATGCTTTTAGTTTAATGCTTTATAAAAAATTAACAACATGATCAGCTAAATGAAAGCAACAAAAGTTAATTACGTGAACAAACCGAGTTAAAATGTTTACATCATGTCAATGTTTACATGCGTGCTATTGTTTATACTCCAGAGATTGTTTTATCCATTATTTGTGTAACAAACCTTTAACAAAATTCATTTATTATCTAATAATCCACTATGGTTAGGATAATGTACTTACTAATACTGACATACATGTATATGTATATATTCAAAATTATTTATTACATAAACTACCGAAATTTGATTGGTCAAAGTGGATAGATATCTCTCCCATGATGTGGTTGATCATGGTAACTTATAGGTAGTATATAAATATAAGAAAAAGATAACATGTGTTTTTTAAGTAATTGTAGAGTGCAATTTTTGCTGCATCTACGCGCGATAATAACATCATGTACTTCGCGGAGTAAACATGACATTTATTTAGAAAGGTTAACAATGTCGGTACATTCTGCTACTGACACAACACCCGGGAGATAGTTTCGTTGCGGAAGTATACCTGTAGCTTCTTAAAAAGTAAAAGCAAGAAAACACTCCCGTAGTGCAACGCAATATTGTCGCACAAACACGACAATTGTAAGAACGCATCTAGATAGTACTGGTCGGAATGTCAGCCACGCAAGGCCAGCTAGATCCGGTGCTGCTTACTACTCTAACAAATTCAATTATCAGAGCGAGTGAGGTCGAGCAGCAGCAGCAGCAGCAGCATAGACGGTAGTGAAAATAAGAGAACATCAGTACAAACCATTATCGCGATATGAATAAACTTCCTGCTGCTACAGGTTTTATCTTATTACAAATAAATTTAATGATATTACGGTCATTAACGAACTTAATATTATTTTACATCGCTAACGAAGGATGCTAGCGTATAAATCAGCAAGCAATAGCGGTCGACGTATCCGGACATCCATTATGCTTGTCGCACGCTGATTTACGCATACTTACGCAAATTACACCGCAGCGAATTTGTTACTGTCGATATTTCAAGCGACACTTGGCGATTCCCGGCATAAATCGATGGTTTAACAGACTCAAATAATTAAAACACGCTAAATGTAGTACTGTCAAAGGGGAAAAGAGCTATGGACTATGGAATACTACAAGCGATAGTCCATCAAACTGAATAACAATAGGCATATCCTTAGGTAAATATTTACAAAGTAGCTTTGTACATGACAACACATAGTAAGTAGATATGTTGTTCGATAAATTATTGAGTAACCTTCCCTGTCTACTATTTGAAGATTCTTACTAGCTTTCGTAAGTTCTCAATACTACTACATCAATATTTTATGGTAAATATATTAAGATGATGTTTCAGTACGAACGTAAGACATCATGAAATGTGCAGCAGAGATTTTTTTTATGAAAAGATATATGGACAAGTATATAGCGAAAGATCATGTCAAGTTACGGATGAAAATAATGTTACCCCTATAGCACAGGGTAGGATATATGATATGTACTTGTGTTTCACGATGAGATACATATTATCCTTTGTCTGTAAGGATTTACGATACAAAAATAGCTGCGGAAAAGGTCTTCATATTGTCGTGAAAAAAGGGTATAAAATATCTATTATCTTGTTTTTATGCTGTACCCTTCTTCAGTAGATTAAATTGAAATAGTTGCACCGGTATGTATATACGTATATTGCCTGTGGTACATTTCTACATGTACATGATATAACGTGACGATAGTGGGGTAGATTAGTTACATGATTGGAGTAGATAAACGAACATCAATTACTCTCAACGTAACACTGATTTACGCACACTTATATAAATTACACCGTGGCGAATTTGTTATTGACGATATTTTAGGCATCAGTTAACGATACTGCTACCAATCGATGATGCTCCCCTATTGTTCTGATGGGAACGGAAGCCTGTAGTTACATGTGCGAGACACGCGTGCACTATGTACGTACGTACGTACGTATGTGTGTTCATGTCAGCGCCGGCGAATACCAGCATTAGAACGCTCGCCAAACCATATAATTACCACGGAAAATTACCTTTGATTTATCGTTAGTTTTACAGAATTTAATTTAAACGAATTAAGAAGAAAAAAACGTGTAAATCTTCCAGATAGTACGAAACGGAGGAAATTAAAAACGAAATTTATTTTTGTAAATTTTTACCTTGTATCATGTAAAAAAATAATTAAACATAAACTATTTGCTGCAATATATTTTCTGGTAAATCAAAGACTTTTAAATTATATGCATTCTTTTCTTTTGCTTTTTTTAACATTTATATATTCAGTCATATCTTTAAAATGTGAAACTCAAGCAACTGTAGCTACGACTAAAATAATTTATATTAAGGATTTAAAGAAACTTTCGTAGGTATATCGTTTCTGTAATTCATTTTAAATGAATTCTTTTAAAAATAATTTGAAAGCGTCTGGGCAGTAAAAAATCCGAGACAAATTAAAAGTTTAAATTTGTGATTTGGAATTAAATGAAATCTGTTGCGTTTGATGAGAAATTTAAAATGGTTAGTGTGTACGTCTGAAAATAGGCAAGTATAAATAGATATCCTTAAGTTAAATTTTAAGCTCGATTACCCCATTTCCAGCCTTTAGTTCCGCCCCTGCTAGCAGCAACGTGATGCGTGTGAGTAGACATTTTCAAGGGATTCCTTGCAAAGAAGCGCGCAGTGAGTCAGCGTAACGAGCTAGCTGGATACGACGGCTATTGAAGAAGAGTACAGCGTCATGGCGACTGAAGAGGGAAAATGTTACATCCCACCACATCAGATTCCCATTTCAAATTCACATCGCTGCTAATTCTTAAAGACGACTCAGATATGTGTGTAGCTTGAATTACGTTGGGATCTAAGTAAGCTTGCACACGTGATCCTTTCATCATGTTAATAGGGAAGATAAGGTAAAATAACAATGTCAAACATTTATTTTATAAGGAAATCTCGTTCACTTTCTACATATTTATATGTAGAAAGTGAACGAAACTTTCTCATGCCGGAATTACGACTGGTGACATGCAATGTCTCACAAAACATACGTGGAAGCGCTCACACACGCACATAAAATTTCCGTATACACGTGCTTGATTCACGTGTACCGGTTGGCCAACATACTGAGTTACCGTTGGAGCACACCCGCACGACAACCTTACCTAACTTTCCTTTACGGTTCGTTCTCCCTTAACGGAAAATATACGAATCGGTTTCATTCGAGTAGAGATGAATTTAAATAAATGAAAAAGGTTTGACGGTTTTCGCATACAAAATTAAATTCAGTCCTGAATAATTTTCATCGAATAGAGATAAGGAAAAAGGGACGATGAAGAAATACCGTTGTCCCCTCCCGTTTAATCAATTAATATTGCTATTTATCTTCCACAAAAGATTGCCAACTGTAGCGCAAAAATAAATTTATTTTTAATTATACGCAGATTCATTTATCGTAATGGAAAATGTATATGAAACTAAAGAAACGTCGATTGTTAACATTTTCTCTTAAAATATATATTGAAAATCCCGCAGAATAAATGAGGGACAAAGTACGACTTCAATCAAAACTGTAATATATTCGTAAGAATACCGCACAAAATGAAAACATCCTTGAGTGTTTCTCGTCATCATTTCGGCAGTCATCATCATCATCAGGACACTCTCAAGCGTGAATATTGAACACTGGCGTCGATTTTGAATTTTATTTTGGACGCTTTCTTGTGCCCGTTTCGTATAGGAGAACACTCGGTGTCGATGCTGGCGTTGTCATCGTCCTCGTCGTCATGAATTTCACACGTACCGAATGATGTTCAATTTCGTGCTGGGCCGGAGAGATATAGAGGTCTTCTTCATTTTCTTGTCGCACAGAAGTACAGTCCCGTCGCGGTCTACTACGTGAGGGCGCACAGCGCTATCGGGCCGGTCACGGAGTAGAGTGCGTACACGCTCGCAAAGAAACGGAAAGGGTAGGTCGCAGGTTATAAACCCATAGAGACACCAGCATTTCTTGGATCATAACTTATTGACGAGTTTCCCAAACTAGGTCAAAAATAAATTTCCGGTTATACCTCTTCACCTAAAAACGGAACACTGGTAATTATGCGTAAATAGAGTGGCAGGTTGTGCAAATATTTGTAGAAATTTTGAATGTTATCATTTAAAATTAGCCATGAAATGAATTCTGCTGAAAGTTATAAAAGTATTTTAATTAAATATAAATAAAGCCAAACTGTTGGTTATACATGTTTCACAATTGGCTAGTTCAAATTTATTAAATGTCAGTAGAAAAAATTAATGTAAGATAGAATTGAAATAGACTACACGAGTGCAAGAGAATAGAGATTGGAGAAATGTAATGAAATAACAGTTCTTTGCTATTACCTTCGAAATGAATTCATTCTGACGTAAAATATAATCCACTAGCTAGATGATATTAAGCGAATATTTTTATCTAGAAGAGGTAATTTGGCTTTG
Organism: Carabus problematicus; assembly: GCA_963422195.1. Taxonomy (NCBI): domain Eukaryota; kingdom Metazoa; phylum Arthropoda; class Insecta; order Coleoptera; family Carabidae; genus Carabus; species Carabus problematicus. The sequence continues at coordinate 10,623,942 of OY728588.1, read as the reverse complement.
AGCCAAGTCGATATGCTATTAAGAGAGAAAGAAAATATATCATTATAATTGAAACGTTTGCTTAAACTTCAGAATAGTGTTTCGAGTTGGCAGTGTCACCGTAACAGAGTTGCCTGAGTTTCATGTCGAAACAAAACAAGATATCGAAAGGGATGAAATGGGGGCACCACTGTTTTAAGAAAGAGGACGTAGAGTATCAAGAAAGGACGGGAGAAGCGCCGGTAACGGAAAACGAACACAGCGCCACCATAAAGCGTTTGCAGGTCAGGGCGTCAGATCGATGCCGCGAAGCACGCCGGGAGTAGGTACTAGTGTTTCCGCGCGCGTTCTTGCCGCGTGACACATTACACCATAGACTTATACACGTCCAAGACAGTCGATCCGTATACGAAAATATGAAGCTATAATGTTTCATTCATATATAGATAATCTAATAACAGATATATGAGATACATAGTATAAAACAAAAATGTACTATTACATTCCATTGAATCCATATATTAGGATGTGTAATGTGTAAGTTATATTCTTACACTTCAAACTCTGTGAATCGCTTAAGTATAGCCACGTGACATCACACAAAAGGGGGGAATATTCCTCGAACCACCCCCATTCTACCACTTTCGCTCATTCCTCTTCACTGCTTTGCTCTATCACTAACACCATCCACCCTATCCCCGACATTCTCTTCCCTAGATAGACGTTTGCACAGGCGACATGATATAGGGTTATTGGATATTCGCTCCCAGTGTCAGCCGACTTCCGCGCGTCCCTTAACTCAAATCATTCCTCCTTAAGTTGTTTGAATTCACTCTACACCCCTCCGCCCAAACCACTGCACTCACCAACCCTACGATCAGATATTCATCCGCACGTCACCGCAGGTCGTTACGGAAAACTAGTAACTTTTCTGTCAGCTACTAACCCACACAAGTTTATATCGTCCGAAATTATTAGTCAAGAATCCGTTAAATTGGATCGGGTAAATTATCGAGAAGGAATGTTTGAAGTGAATTTAATATAAGGTTGTGGAATGCCGCTGGAATGTTTTGTGGATATTATTAATAATGTACACGTCTAATCAAATTTTAATCGGAGGGAAAAAATAAAATATTTACCTAGGCCATGAATCAACTGGTAAATATGTATATAGCTTACTCTTGTGAGGTGGAATGTGCAATCGCCCTGTAGGGAAATTAAATAAGTTGTTTTAATTAATTAAAAATTTCAACACAGCTATATCAATGGTTATTGGACTCACGGTACAAATTTTCATTTAAATTACAAACGCGTTCAACGAACTGTTCTATATTGTTACACGTTTACTTCATGTAATCAGATTAAAAATAGATATCTTACTAGTGCACTATCGATTTGTTTTAGAAATAAATTAACAGTATCTAGCGAGTTAATTACAGGCAAATATGCAAGGCACGTGAATAATTTTATTATCATTCGCTGGGTTATTTATTAAAGTATAAGTCAGCTTGGCAAGTTGTTCATATTCGCAGGAAGTGTGTATAAGAGACGAAGAATGTTGATATAAATTCCCCGCAATTAATCTCTTTTTTTACATTAAAATTTGACTAATTTATTTTGAGAGTATAATGTACGTTATATATTATCAGTAAGAGAAAATTCACTAAAGTAGAAAATGGGCAATTGTCATCGAAATATATAAAGAGAGACTATTAAATAAATAAAATTCGGAAAAAATAAAACGGAACAACTGGGAACCTAGTGTGTATTTTTATGTGAAAGAAAAACAAAATAAATAATTCAGTTCGGGTAAGAAACTGCAGTTGATGTGAGACAGACAGGAAACGCTAACCGTATCTATACAAATCTCCTTTTCCTGTAAGAGTTCGACCCCCTGGAGGCAATAACCACGCGAACATGGATTTGGAACCCCCCGCTGGCTTTCCCTTTCCGACAACTAACTCTCATTCGCACATAAAAATATCAAGTCGGCTGAGGCCACCTCTACTTTTACCAGAGAACGTCCTCGTATATTCTCACCAACGACGGATGAAAAAGTAGTCCCTTTTTTAATATTTTGCAAATTAGATTTTCGCGTGCGAAATTGCTGGAAGGATGGCTCAGTTCATTTGCTTCTATATGAATATTGTTTCTAAAAGGCCCCAAAAGTAGTACGGACAAAGTGGAGGACTTGTAAAAGAGCAAAAAATTGCTTCTTCCTTCAAAAAAATATCAGCAACACCGTAATAACAGGCATAATCAAGTAGCGTACTTGATACAGTACACAGGTGCGTACTAGTACACAAATACACAGGGGTAAACGTATTCTGATAAGTGTTAAAGCTATTTACCCAACCGATATTTTTGTAATTGAAATATCCAGCTTACAGCTGGGATTTGAATTTCGAATTCTCAGCTAAAAGTCGCTGAACGTTCGTACTAAGCGATCTCGAATCGAAATTCAGAAGCATAAAAATCAGCTATACCCTTCAAAGAGAAAAAATATAAGAACAGAACTCGTGTGAAGTGGAAACATCTAAAGAATAGTGGTGCTTTTAGCATACTATTGAATCCATACATATTTAGTTCAACCTCATTCCGTTACTTTAATACATGAAAGGTACACATAGAACAAAAGCGAAGTTCCTTCATTGTTGTTAAATAGTATACATATTTTGTAACAACGATCGGTAACTTAATGCAAAATAAGGGAATTGAAACGGGAGAAATAAATTACTTATTAACGATACTCATTTCTTCATTTATATCACAGAGAAATTTTTATACGAAAAACTCACAATAAAGAAAGAGAATTAACAATATACTTTTATGGAATCAATAGTAAATAACTGCACGTTTAGTGCGCGTGTTATTTATGTGATAAAAGAATTTGACAATTTTTAATTAAAAATTTTGATCCGTTAAACGTGGATAAGGGTTAAAATCCGGAGACCGGTTAGGGTTAAGGTGATCATTTTCCGCTCCGGTTACGTTATACCGCAGTTCACCGGACTTTGTGGATGTATGTATAATATGTGTACCTGTGGGCTATTCCACATACATAAATATAAGTGGTACGCTTATATATGTTGGCGTATGTGAGTATGTCGGTACCTGCGACCTGTCAACTCAATTACCGTCAGTTTGGATAAAGGATCGAACGACGCACCGCGTTAGTTCTATCGATTGACGTATGACGAAGGTTTACTTTTTGACGTGTTCCTATTAATTTAACATACATTCAGTTATTAAAGGCTTCAAATCTCGCACCATTCTAATTTTCTTATGAGACAGACAGTGACAAATGAAACAGGACAAAGCCAACCAATAATTTCAGTTTCTATTGATGACATGTATTTGATCTTTTTTATTTCGACAGTCACCAAATATATCAATAATAATTACAGAAACACTATGTTACGATAACATATTGTTTAATTTAAATAACGGTTGTTTTAGTTATTACTCGACCATAATTATTTATCTATTATGAGTTATTTTAATAATCAAATGAATCAATTAAGAAGCATACTGTGTGTTAATGATCAATCTTAAGAATGTATATAATAACGCTTGTACTTGTAATCCGTCTGGGATTAAATATCAAATTCTCCACAACTCAAACAGCAGGTTACACGAGCGGATTAACTACCTACTGTGTTACAAATACAGAGCTTAATTTATATACGTATACGTTATGCTCCCGCACAAACACTCATGAAGAACGCACCTTCAGCTGCTTCCTATCTGACTAATACAAAATTTAACGTTGCGTACATTATCTACATAGCGTTAAAAGCTATGTAAGAAAATCTACATACTACTTCTTGTATTTTCCATTATATAATTATGAAGCTTGCTAATATTCGCATAATGCACATTAAATATATATGGACGCAAATGGAACTAAAGTTGATAATCTCATTGAAAATGAGAGAGAACCGTCCATAAACGAATACCGTTCAAAGCATCATAAAGAATTAATAATACAACAAGTCATTTTCCATCGGATAAATTATATATCTGGAAACTAATAACGTTTTGTAAAATGGTCCTCATGCAAATGGCTTTATGCAAATACCGCAGAGCCGGCTGTGCGGTATTTGCGCACGACATGAAATATTAAACATGGGTTGATTATCAAAACTAGGCCACTCTTCACCACACACACACAAACACGCTGTAAGCTCTTTCTCTCTCTTTCAACCACACATACATGTATACCAACAAATACACACGTGTGTAGACAACACAAAAGCTCACAAGCATAATACAAATAATCGCGCATGCGTCCTGGGATGCACGGATGCGTAAAGTTGTTGCCGTTCGTCGTCGTCTCCATGTTATTTACGATGTGCGAATTTCTGAATTCGAAATGATAACTGCCAGTGTTCGGGTGTCGCTAAACACATACCCGTGTTCAAGCTCTTCAGCAATGTAAATTTTCACACGAACCAGAACATTTGCCAACTACAAAACCTTAACCATTTGCATTAAATGAAACAATGTATTGTTGACGTATACGATATTTCGCGAAGAACCCTCATCCGTTATATGTCGAAAAATTACGTTGTTACCTTGCGTCCATTCACAGTCATATGTACTCGTATGATGGTGTATATTTTATAACTTTCTTTAGTCATGTCAGATTTACATTTTCATATACATAATGAGAAATGTGAAACAGCGCATAGTTGTAGATGAGAAGTATAATTAGAGCTATAGAGAATTCTACATATAACCTTCAATATGTTTCTTTTGTGAAAGGTATTGTTTAAAATATGAACATTACTAGAACTAGTTTATATGTTTCATTATGTTTGCGCAAAATAATAACGTGTTCATTAGTACGTCATTATAAAGTTTTAATAGTGCAATATGATGATGCGAACATATCTAGAGATGTTCAGTATTTACATATATACTTACAAGTGGATGCATATGTATTGGGTAAAAGGAAATCGTTGTTTAATATCGATTGAAAGAGACGACAGTCATTGAGGGAGGCACCACTATCTGTATCAGATCGTAAATATCGCGGATACACACTTTAACAGTGTCGTAAAACTTCGCCGAACACTGGATGACAGACTCAATAACAGGACAGAGCACAACAACGTTCACCACTTTCTTCTACATACACACATACGTGCATACATGTACTCACACATACAGGTGACGCAGATGACACGGAAACTATTTATTCCTAACTATTGACATTTCATTTTATTTTAAAACAGATAAAACTCTTAAATTGAACATACTTTTTACTATATTAACAACTAAAATCAGTCATATTTACCAAATGCTAACTGATGTACAATGATATACAATGTTATTTTAATTACGAAAGTCCAATGAGATATTGTTTACGCATAGAAGAATCATTCATACGTAATCATGATTTAATATGGGGTGAATATTAATCTTCTTAATGTTTAATTAATTAAATTTTTTCATCATACGGCTTTTGCAACTGAATAAATTTATTTTTAAATTTTTGTCAGTTGAAAAATTATACGAACGTAATTTTACCCGTCATGTAACGGTGTCCGCAATTTGCAGTACACATGTTAAAAGTTAGTTGCTGATGTTAATATTCGGAAGCGGTAGGTAGGTAGGTAATTTGCATTTACACATCATCCGTGTAATAATATTTTTCTCTAGTTTGCAAGATCACTGCACGCTCAAATGACGACGTTCATGTCCTTGCAAATTATCAGTCACGCTAAAATAGTTTAATATCGTCATTAGCAGAAGTAGACAGTAGTTAGCGCAGTGGGAGTGGTGGAGCAAGAGGTGGAATGGCGTAGCACAACGCGACGCTCATCAAAACTGAACTGAAGTAGAGATACCACACGCACGGGTTCAGAATTGTTCGCGTAAATTGTCGCTAATAATGATAATTCATCACGTGGTGCTGAATTCAACGCCAACTACACTCGCTAACATGCCATTAAATTCAGTAGTATAACAATTAAACGAGTATATTTAGATTAATGAACATTTTAATGTTGCGATGAAAACCGGTACATTTTTGTTACTTTGAACACATGTGGAGCACATTTGTCAATAAAATACCGCGATTAACTTTTCTTTCTAAACTGCCACGCAAATAATTGAAATTTAATGACATATGGTTGTTAGTTAATTTGTTGAATTACTGGCGAAATACCTCGAAAGGGAAATCTGGCAGCTGAAATATTAATTCGAATTTAACGAATGGACTCATTTGTTTTGTTTTCAGCGCCAAGACCATTGTATTCTATCTACGGTTCAATAATTCATTTTGTAAAAGAGAAATATATCAAATTGAATTATAGTATTTTTCTACACATCATTTAATTATTTCGATAAGATGATTAAAATTTCTAAAATCTGAGCAACTATTTTATTACAATTTGTATTTTCAAAATTCGTCCATACTGTTTTCACGATAATATAATGACGAAAATAATCATTACGTTATAAGCAAAATTTAATAAAAAGTAATTACCGACTTTGCACAAGATCTGATAAAGCTTGTGTACGAAAAATTGGATTCCCGTAAGATTTTGTGGTAGCAAACCTTAATGTGAGTATGTTAATTATTAATTAGAATACATTAGGCAAGACGAGGTAAATTATTAAGCACCGCTAACGTAGACTTCACATTAAAGTGGGCGGGTTTAAGGCAGGAGAATTAAGAAGAACAGGGAGGAGATACAGGTACGAAGGTACGTTTAGGCTAATTAAATAGCTAGAGCTTTCAAACTTCGCCAGTAGGCGTGATTTTCATTTCTTCGTGATGTAGCTAACTGCTTGTTTACTACAGGCCTCTGTTCTCATTATTTTTGCATGTGTACTGCTTTAAGAAGCAGCTTCGCCATAAAGCGAAATTTGCGCAAGAATAGCATCTGAATCAGATACCTCGGGCTATTGTTTCAACTGCAGCGAGCATACGACCAGGGAATTGGATTTACTCGGATTTTGTTTAAAGTTTGTGTTGCGAAATATAACTATTGTTTATTGGAGACACCTACATCTGCTCCTACTCGACAGAGACAAATCTGATTTATAAACGGGAGAAACAGAATTAAACTTTAAACATTTCAAATTACAGTCGTCCAGACCATTTAACTATATTATTTTCTAACACTTATCTTTTGATATGTAAATACAAATGACTATTTAGAATAAAGAGATTCTAGTACAAAAAGGAATTATACGGTCGGCAATAATTGTACGTAGCGGGGGTGTATAATTAATTATGGAATGATTGAGCGATATACAAACAAATATGTCAAATGGAAATCCCGTGTGAGAAATGTTCAATTCCTCGAGACAATCAAAGGCCACGCTGGGTGTAATGTCCCCCAAATTGGTGTATTTAATTAATTAATTAATTTTAATTAATACAAGTACAATCTCGTACCGAGAACGACCGGGAGGACAAAGATTTCGGTTATTAACACATAATGATCTTGACTGGATGGAGAAATGGCGGTAACACAGCCGGGGGAAAGCAAACCAAGCCAAGCCAAGCGAACCGAAGCTATACTAAGCTGAAGCAATGCCAAGCGACTAGTTTCAGACTGATCATATACGAACAAGAGCAAGTGAACTGTGGTGAACGGAAGACAATAGGTGATGGTGTGGTCCAACGGCCGTCTGCACTATAGGGTCACTAGGTATACAACAGGCCTTCCGTACCTCCGGTCTTGGGACCGTGATCTGGAGGATTCCTCCGGTTTATTGCTAATGCCGGTGTGTATAACTTCAGGGCACGGCCACTGATTCGAGGATAGAGTGCGGTTTGAAGATAATTGTTTGTGAACCAAGGGACTAATTGAAATAATTACCATTTCTGTAAACACAATACGCGCTCATGTACAATCCACTTTCGACTGTCGGCTTTGATAAACACCAATGTGCCATATGTACCAAATACACCCGTACCAGCTAGACAGAGACATCCGTGTATTATCCACCATTATAACAGTGATGGGATGTAATGGTATATGTACACACACCCACACATATGCATAGATACGCCACCACCCGTATGTATAATGAAACAATTATGCACTCTTGATTTCGACGAGAGGTCCCCTATCAAATATTAATTATTTCAAAACAAGAACCTTTGTTGACTGGTTTGTTTCCTAAATTAAACAGTTACAAATCCCTTCACGCGAAAATAGATAAACATCCCTATTCCATTTATAGTTTCAAATGTTACCCGCACACATAACAGTAAACAAAAATACTGTAACCGCAGCAATGTGTTTACACATAATCAAATATGATACAACAATTAGTAGCACTATGTTTGCAATTCATAAATTGAGGAAAGTAACTTTTCATATACTTTTTATTCTCATTACAATCCAAACAAGTAATAATTTAAGTCTGATCGGTTCAAATTGAAAGAAAAAAAAAGCTAATATTTAAAAATATTTCATGTAGAATATAAGTTTATGTTTGATATGATTTTGTGCAGGGAAACAAGATAATTTAATCATGGATACAGATAAAATAAAGCATAGAAATCAGGTGGGCAGACGAGATAACTAGGATGAATCTGTTACTTTCAGCGTACGAATCCATCTTCTCTGCCGGAGTATTTAAATAACAAATACCTAGTTGATAACTGGTGAAATTCCGCAAAGCCAAACTCATTGGCAAAGTCGCGTTTCTCGGCAGCGTTGGGGTTGAGGTTAAATCCGGCAGTTAATATTAAGTTAAATTGTTATTTATTTATCAAGTAGATCGGCGAACTGGTGGTCTGATAGAATTCAACTGGCTACACGCATTACCCCATCTATTGTGAGCCGCAAAATTTACCATTAGGTTGAAGACAAACACAAAGTCAAACAAACGTACCGCCCGCGCCACGATTACTATTTAATTAAATCACAGAAGTTTCGCCGAGTATTCAATATGTCCTTCATGTCAACACACATGCTCAGAGCTGAAAAGACAAGTGATGCCAAGTTTACACACTATAAATATAGAAGTGACTGAGTATTTATTTACATCATTCATCACAACTCACTTTGTTATATTTATAAAATCCAATTTATTTCACTAATTATTGCATACCTATTTGATTAAATTGTAAAACAATCCGAAAAATCTACAAACAAATTGCTGTTATCCGATGATAAGTGACCTAACCGTATTACAATCACTAATTAAAAATCAACAACATGATAAATATCCTGTTTACAATTTGTTTCGAGCTGTACAGCGAAAAATAAAAAAGCCCAGTAGCCAACACAACTGATGAACATATATAAACAAAACGAAAATGATCACCACGCTAAATAAATAAAAACAGACACCAACACAAATTCCATGCGAGCGAGCTAAATAGGCTTCAACGTCCATCGATCGTATTCTCAACATTTTGAAATAAGCACCGAACATTATTTTGAAGCGGAGAAAAAAACATATTCCATCTTCACAATGAGTCCGTTGTTGGAAAAAGCACGCGTCTTAACAAAAGCGGGCATGCGAAGAACTCCATTTGCGGAACTGTGCGTGATTAGAGAGTTCGGCGCGGCACAATCCGTTTGCAAACGACCCCGAATCGTTTGATGCTATCCTCGTTCGACACACATGAGCCGATGCGCGAACCAAGCGAGACAGCGGCCGTGTATTCCAGATTATATATCGCGCTTTAATCCCGAGGTAAATTGCAAGCCGTAGTGTAGATTAGCCGAGAGGCGGGGTCGCCGTGCTGAACTTTAATGAAAGGGGTTGGTCCCCCAAAGGAACGAAAAACTAACTTACACATATACGTAAGTCCACCAACACTTGTACCACCACCGCTATAATACTCGAGTGTAGTCAGTGCCCGAGTCTGCCGCGTCGCACAACACAAAAGTTACATTCTTTTTAAACAGACAAAACTTAATTACAGTGCTAATTTACATCTTTTTTACACTTTTAATCGTGTGCTACACTTATTTTCTGTTTCGTTTTTTGCCGAGAACTTTATTTGTTAACCGTAAATAATTAAGACAAACGTTTTTAACTTTTATCCGGGTCTCGGTTTCAGAGGCTGCATTCAACCAGGCAAGCAAGCAGGTTGATGTTACAGTGTTTTTAGTTGGGAGGATAGAGTGGGAGGTACAGTATGTACGTGTATGTTCCAACTGGATTTAGGACTTCATTTGTCCATTGCTTTTTTAGTCAACTAAAGCAAGTCTGTCCTTAATCTCTTTTACTCTCGCAAACGCTGACTTTGTGAAAGCTTCACAAAAAAAATGTAGGAGTTAGCTGACAAAATTATATGTCAAAGAGATAATGAACCACAGTCGTCTGTTTAAGCATGCACTCGCATAGATATATCTCTACCTAAACTCAACAGAAATTCTACGAAAAACTCGGTAACAAAGATAATTATCATTTTTGTATTTTCAACTGACCCTGATACTATTGCGAATAGAGTGAATCCCAGTGCAGAATGACAATCGAACGCACCAGAATTAATTAAAAATGAAACAAACGCAATCCTATTATACCGAAAGTTTTCTTTAAATCTATACTACGAACGAAAACTAGCAAATGGAAAACTCTAATAAAATAAACCTGCGCATTGCTGATTAAAACTTTTTCCTACATTATGCATGTTAAACTTGCAGAATAGACATACTCTAGGCAGTTATATTCATTTATTTTTTCATTACAAGCAGACAAAAGCCGCGCTATAGAAATATAGAAAATATTATATCTATCTATTCTATCTCTGTAGGTATTATAAGAAATTCAGTGAGTAAGAAAAAAAAACTAGGTCAAACTCTAGACTTAAAAGGAAAAGAGTTCACATTTTGCTGATAAATGATAAAGCATTCGTTAGTCCAGTAATTGATATTGACTTAGCGAAACGAATGTTGCAGGTACTCTAATAAGTAAGGTTTCATTTAATTTGGCAGTTTCCATGCACGTCCGAAGGCTACGAAATTTCGAATCAAGCGCAAAACTTCGTTGTTAAAATTTAATGACCAAAGTGAGGCTGTAATGGCTGACGTACACCAGAACGGCTCTCAAGTCACTGAACATCGAAACTTAACACAAGTTTTTGAAAAAAACCCGAAGCGGCCCTGAAACAAACAACTAGGACAAATTCCCGTGGTGTTTGGTTGGCTGGCCCACGCCAGTCTACTGTAAATTTCACCGCGTCCCAGGCGTTTTGGTCAGCCCTGTAATGTGTCGTGAAGTATTCGCAGCTGTGGAAAACATGTTCCGGTGGGCGAATGGGAATGCTTCGGGACATACCGGGACACTTTATTGGATTCTTCCATGCATTCCGGACTCACCGTACACTGACCACGCACATGCCACTGTTGCATTCATTTGTTCATCGAATTTTCCCATCGACGTCCAATTGAAAATATTCCAAATTCCCAACAGACATATGCGACCACGTTATGTTAAGACAATAAGTAACAAGCACCGACGGTAACCGCCGATTGTAGCAGTACGTACATAACATTAACACTCAGGTTAACCAAACCTCATTATAACTTTGCAGGCGGGCACATTGTGATGTTGGCAAACAATAATAACTTGCCTGTACATGCGAGTACGTGCAGCTGACTGACATGGTGGCCGACGTAGGTAAACAATCGGTATGTACCTATATCCATACCTACCCATCTAACGCATAACAGAAATAGCTGGATAAATATTTAAACACAGAGCAACTTAAACTGACTATAAGTATCTCTTGTCCACATTTTCTTATCAATAATAAAAAAGCCAGTTTATTATGAATTCTTTTGGTAACATACATGTACATCTGATACATCTCACAGAGATATCTTTACGCGCAAAAATATATCCAGTTATATTTATGACTGAACAATTTGATCCAGGTTGATTATTTTAGGAAATAAATAGCAGGAAAGAGAAGAAAAGTGAATAAACTCATAAAAAGAGAAAATCACCATTGGTCTGAAGCGGGCAACGCAACAAAAAAACGTTGTAGAGCTGTTTTTCGTTTGACATTTACATATAAGAGGCAAAGCCGGCAACAGCTCGAACAGACGAGACTCGCTTGTATGTAGAACGTTGGTCAGTGGTCAGGAAAACTAGCAAGTGAGCGAGGGAGGTAGTGGTTGGTCGGTTGCCGTAGGCGGCCGTCGGTATTGTTTCTGGCCTTGTCGTGTCGTGACCACGTGGAACGCAAGACAGATGACTGCAACCGTGGTCCTTTGGTTGTAAGGGCCGGACCGTAAACTAGATTGAAACGCCCGCGAGCCCTTCCCGAGCACACCGCCTGTTTTATAAAAGCAACTTTAAATTACGTCTGTATTTCAGAGGAAAATTATGTGGAGCACGCAGGAACGAACATCAGCCCATTTAGTTCCCAAAACCTCGGCTGAATGAATTGATACCAGGGATTCACGATGGAAATAAAACGTTATTGATGCTTGGCCGGCGCTCGGACTAAATATATGTGCCTGGAGAATTTCATGCGGAAGTAAAAAAAAAAACTTAAATTTCTTTCTAAAAAAAAAGTTACATACATCTTAAAATCTACGGCCCAACACGCTAAAGTCCATGCTAAAAGTTACACGAAACTTCCATTGTAAGTCAACCAGTTTCCAAATACAAAACAAGGTATTTCAAATAATCCGCAGCTGTGGTTCCACTCCTTTCGAATATACAACAATATTTATTACACAAAAGAAAATTCGGTTGCGCGACCCAATTTCAGGGAAGTGGAAATCTTATACGCAATATTCCTCACATATTACTGTAATGTCGACAATAATACGAAACATCTGAAAATGTGCTATTGTAGAATTGTGATGGCGGTTGTGGTAGAGTTGGTGGCATATGACGAGTAGTAGCATATGCGGTATGGCACGGTAACTTGGTAGCCCGATGCGAGTGGTACATTTCCGTCTCATCATGTAGCGTAACAGGCTCGCGCACATATCCACTACCAAGACCCATATCTGAAATCTCTGGTGACATCAAGAAACCAATAACAGTGGAAACACAATAAAAGTGTGCCCCGACGTAAGATCAGGACACGGATAAGCGTGTAATGTAGTCTAATAAAGAGAAGTAGCAAGATTTTACCGCTCGCTCTATAAACGTATAGAGTTGACGGCCACGCTATTAAATCCGACACTAAACTTTGTTGCTCGCTGTTGCGTTTCGGTCCACGCAGTTTACGTGTACCACAACATTAACCACTCCATCCTACGTTAAACCATCGGTTATCCTTGTTACTTGCATATTTCAGTTGCGAAAATGAAGATTGATTAGTAAATGCAAGTTACTTTTATAGTCTCCGACAGATGTACAATGTTTTTGGCACATTCAGCAGCAGTTTTGAGTTAGCGTTAAATAGCTTCTAAAACTAGAAACATGATCCAATAACAAGTTAGGTGAAGTATCATCATTGATCTCGCACAATTGTATTGGCATTGGTGTGATATACATAACGATGTTATGCACTGGCAATACAGTAATTACTTTAATATCGTGTTATCATTTAAATACATCATATTACGAGAAATAGATTACACCAGAGAACTAGAATACTAACAGTATGATTACACTTTGTAGGTTGTCAAAACGGTTAAGTAGTCATTTTGCCTACTTCATAAACAAAACTATTTATCAAACACTACATCAGGAAATAAATAACTAGCGTCGAAATTCCTGGAAAATCTGGAAGGCAACACACGAACATTGGAAAACGCATTATAATTCCGATACTAATATCAAAATAATGACGGAAAACAGATATGACACACACACACATACAATAAATAACGCACGAATTTAACGCATCATTATCTACGCGACATGTCACGAAAGTGGAAAAAAGAACGGAAAAAGTAAAACAAATTACATCGATTTAGAAAATCGATGTTAACTAACAGTCAATTTCACGCAGGATGCCCGCACACGCTAGAGGCGTCGATAAGGATGCGACACGACTATACCGGTCGGCTGGACAGCATGTGCAGTGCAGCATGCATTTGTTTGTCAAGGGAACCGGCGTCTGCTACTGAGTGTGCAACGGCAGGAGCCGACGTGTTGTTCCTAGCAGTGACAATGTTCTCTGTCGAGCAAATTCTATCCATACAGTACACTTCAAACTGTACTGAACAAACTCTGCTTTCACAATCTCTATCCTTATTAACCCAGATCCTAGATAATTATAATTCATACCAATTATAACTATTGTTATGCGATATGTTGTATAGTGCAGATGAAACTTAAATAATTCTCTATAAAAAAAAAAAAACATGGTTGATGTCAATGCAAAACTGTATCGTTGTACATGAAACTTTAAGATCAATGACGATGTGGTTGGATCGTTTCACTAATCAACGTTGTCAATATTGGATAACTGGTATACAGATTACAAATTGTTAAATAGTTTGGGGATTGCTGGCATGTCGATGTTCATGGTGATGTATGAATGTTACTCGGCTGTCTATCAGGCGTATACTCACAATGCATGGCCGTCGCTCGGTTGACGTCGCAGTTGAACGACAATCCCCTGTGGAGGAACGAGGCCCTGGTCACTGTTAGTATAATATATTAACTAATTATTATTGATTTTACGTGAAACCATTATGCATAATTACAACTGTTTACACAGAAGCTTATGGAAAACATATGACGAAGATTACATTTTGAATTATCCCATAGCTATGTAACACACCACGCAAATCCGAGCACGAAACTTTATTACTCATCACGCTTATTATTAACAGATAAATTTCTAAACTTATTATAAATTTGTTAAATACTTTGACACACTACTCTTACATTAATACTTAACATTTTTAGTAGCACAAATCACGTCAAGACGTGACGAGAAATATGCATAGAATGTAATTTATGTCTTATTTTAATGATTCCATTTAGGTGTCAAGATCACTTCATTTGTGTTGAGCTACACGATATTCAACAGTAAAACTCTTAATATAAATCTGCAAAGTAATATTTATTTTCTTATCAGAGGATAAGGACTAAGATTATAGTTAGCTGTTGTATGTGAAATAGAATAAATAAATACCACGAAAAACTCTTCATTTGAACGAATACAATTCATTTATTTCCTACTGAAAACGGGAGAAAGCTTACCGGCAAGGAATGTAATAAAAAGATGGCGAAGGACTTTTTATCGAAAGCCCGTCGAACTAAACGGAAAGGAATCGATACCATCAGTGTTCCAATTAGTGCCGGGCCTTGACATTTATAAAATTACATGACGCCTAGCTGTCAAGACTGCAAGGGAATTCATTGTTATAATATATATATATATATATATATATATATATATATATATATATATATATATATATATATATATATATATATATATATATACAGTGTGAATGGCCCGAGGTTTAGTCATCCTGTTCACAATATGTTATTACATTTGGTAGGTATCAAAACATGGTAAATAGATTTTCATTATAATTGGATAGGGTTCCGGAGTTGGATGAAGGTCATGTTTGGTTTATGTGCGTTAAGCAGATCGATGAATTACAAGTGATATTGACATTAACTATATTCTGATAATATTGTTATAACTGAACAAAACCGGAACACTCCTCAAACATTTCCTGCTATTATTTAGTTACTACTTCTGTCTCAATTTTCTAAATCGAATACTTAATTTGTATCTATATATTATAAATAAAATTAATGTAAACAGAATTTCCCATATCTACATAATCAAGCATCAGGGATATTTTCTAATATGCTACCAATATTCGTATATTCTTGAAGTAAATCTATAATGTCCAGCAATTTCCGCGAGAAGTCACTCGCATTCGAAGCCATCTTCGTCGGGTGTCTAAATATATACTATGGATATATTGGGAGAGCTGCAAAAGGAGAGATCGATGCCTCCTACGATCCTAGGATCTAATAAGAAAGAAATGAGGTCACGATAAGTCAACGCCTCACTCCAAAGCCCACGCAGGTCCCAATAGAATTTTAATAGCATATTTATTCCTCTCAATTTCTCGTCTAAATATCATTACGAGCGAGTATTTTTTCTCAGATAAATTGAATTGCTATCACAGATGAAAAGGAAATTGATTAAGACTGTAGCTGACATCGCCCAGTTAATTATTACTTTAAGAATATACACAATGAATTCCAAAAGGAAAATCAAATGTTCTCTCAATCTCCTACTGAACACCGTACGATGCTTCTGGATTAATAGAAACAATTAATATAAATGACACGTCAAGTGTCCTTAAAGTTATTCAGGTTTGTTCAATCGACCTAGAGCTTTTATAAAGTTTTCCAATTTCTCATTGACGAATATCTTCAATCAAGATTTTTATCTAATTAGAAAGAATGTTCTGATTAATAATGAGCGTGCGCACAATGATTAACTTGGAATCACAATATTGTTCCTCGCACCACTGAGTACCGTGTATATTGATGAGATTTAATTTCATGGACAAAATTATTGATGGACTATTTAAACAAAGATGGAAACGTATACTAATACCCTATGGGCTTAGTGGCAACGGCAATCAAGAACCCAGTAAATGAAAAGGTTTCAGAAATGAATATATAATCCGATTCATTGTATTGTTTAGTAATTAGAACAATGCAAATTATATTAACAAACGATTTGAAGATAATTTACATATAATTCTAATGGCATACAATATTGTGAAACCCCGATGGCAGCAGTTAAAATTGTACTATTCCATTTCAAGAATTAAGATGATTAAAATATATTACGTGAATACGTACGTACCGTAATTTACTAACCGAGAGACTTATATTTTAACAGGTAAATTAGATCTCTAGATGCAACTTATACCACTTTAAAGAATAACTATTATTTTCCGTACTGTAAACAACTATCGATTTCTCCATGAAAATTATTAATATTAGATATATTGAAATGTATTTATTCGCAATTATATTAATTAGTGTCACAGTGAAAAATATGGCATCAATAAACAGCGATATATGCGGTAATGGAAAAAACCGAATCCGTCAAAATTGTACCGAATATTCCAGATTAACAATGAATAAAACGATTAAATTACCATTAGGGCGGTAGTAATGTTAATACCTCATTTCAATCAAAAATTAAACATGACAGGTAGCACGTATTCCCATTTCACATGTTCGATACCATGCACCACTGGATAAAGCAACATTAATGAATTTATATACATGAAAATATTGTATTTAAAAAATGATAAATTATTGTAAACAGAAACCGTAATGTGATGTAGGTCAGCCGACGAGGACGCCAGAATGTAATATATTAGTATTATTTTAAAAATACCTATCGGCGTCAGCGACAGTAGCAGCAGCAACAGTGCGAGGGACAAAACGAGTCTCGCTGTAAAATCATTTGTTACGTTACACAGTCAGAGCTTACCGGTGCTTTTCCATTTTAAAAATATTTATGCAAATCCTAAGCACTCCAGAACGCACACGTTCCATATTTTCTCCGTGTTTGGATGGAAATTATTAAGATCACTTAAAGTGGCAGGACTTTTCATAGTCACGTTATGGAAAAGAATAAATATTTGTTCAAGACCAGAAATCCCTTAGTATTTACTTAAGGCCGGTTAGAATTAGTGAACCGAGATACTTCTAAAATGCAACTGAACTTTGGTTTATAATGAAGCGCTCCATGAAACTTTACCGCGATATCTCTGCAAGATAATATTTTCACAGCTGTCTAAGTTTAATTTAAGAAAATAGATTCCTCGTTCTAGTCTATACAGTAATATGCCTTTCTTATTAGTATAACACAAACAAACTGGTATAACTTTGTAACACATATTGTTTAAATTTCACCAGAATTGTTACATTACATGTTATATTAATTTCACTAAATATTTAATTAACATCGACTGTTACATATATAATTGACACGAATATATTTTCGTGCTCATCTATATGAAATTATTTATGTTAATAAACATACGCTATATTGTATAAATATTCAAATACCTGTTATCACTGAATGAATTTTATTATATATGTTCTTATTTTAAATATTAAAATAAACAAAGCTTGCTATTGAAATCGGGCAAACATTTCCTGTTATGCTCCAAACCTAATAAAATAGGGAGTATATCGGGGTCACTTCAGGGACACTATACACGTACACCGAAAAAAAATAACATAAAAATATACTTAAGGGCACTTAATATAATGGAAACTTTTCTATATGTTCCTTAAAGCTGAAGTAAGAAACGACACAATATATAAATTTGCCCTAAAATACTTTTATAACCACAAATGTCATGGAATGTTAAATGTTATGCTGTATAGTCTATTCCACGAATATCCTAACAATACAAATTGTGTGCAATATTTCAATGGATAATAACACCCAAATAAAATTATAAACCTGTGCACTACTGATCTCAACAATGAATCCCAATATCCGTACAGAGAGTGCAGTATTCCACTAAATAACTGTCCATTCCAGGTACTCCGGAACAGAGGTGGAATAAGTGCTATATTATGAGACCCATTTTGACAAACCTGCAAATTTAAAACATATAACAAAATTATATTTTAATTTTATGAAATGTATGGCAAAATGCATCCTGTAATATATATATATATATATATATATATATATATATATATATATATATATATATATATATATATATATATATATGTATATAGCGGTTACTAAAATGCACTTATTCCACCTCTGTTACGAAATACCTAGAATGTACAGATAGCCAATGGAATACTATACACCCGAAATAGCTATTGGGATTCATTCTTGAGATCAGTAGTGAACTGAGTTTCAATTGTGTTTGGGTCTTATTATTTATTGAAATATTTCATACTATTTGTATCGTTAGAATATATCACCCCCAATAATCTAATTATTTCAAATAAAAAAATCGGTAATTTGATCGCGAAATACACTATATAAAGAATAGTATATTGTTTGAACAATGCCAGTTAGAAAATACGTACGTACGAACATCGTACAACGAAAAGTTATCAATCCTATGCAGCATTGTAAAAGTTGAAAGTTCAACATGTTAATTAAATCAATATTACACCAACATGAGCAATAGTACAAACTTTGGACGTATTAACAGAATAATTCAGTATGGATCTGGTAGTTAATTGTTTACAGATTATTGCGTTTGTTTTACGGAATATTAAACTAAACATTTATAATTGCCTACGTACATAAAATATAAATTACTGTGTTTGCATTTAAGTGCGCTCATATATTATTATTGATTAGAAACCATTTGAACGATATCTATATAATCAAATTATGTCACTATTTGTTTCTCTTCCATAGATAATTTTTAGTGATCGATGAATATGAATGAAAAAAAAAAATACAAATAAACTACGATCAGTTAATCAAGTAGGTAATGATACAAAATAAATATTACTGGAAAACATGACTAACTGACCGCTTGTGTTGTTGTGGAAGAGCGCAAAGAAAAATTTCAAGCAGGTAATTAAAGGAATGATCAACGCAAGATGCCGAAACGTAATTAAAAATCAGACCGTTCACCGTGAGGTAACAGGAATGTCGGTAGAAAGGCAAAAAAGAAAGAAAATGGCAAAAAGGAATAGCGAGAGCACTCCATTCAATGCAGCAATTAAACAATGACTTGCCTCTAATTTGAACCCTACAGAGCGCAGAAAAGAACAAGATATTTTTAAAAAGAACTGCGGGCTGCACTGCTTAAATTCAAAAGTATCCTTCACTCATCGACATTCCTTTCAGACTTTCAAAAAGACACTCATAAAAATAACAAGAGATAGACGCGGAAGCCGAGTACGATAGGAAAGAAAAAAAAAAGCGTTAACTTAAGATAAGGGAAGAAAAATCGTGGATGCAAAACACCAACGGGCATCGTTGGAACATGGCGGTCGACTATTGATGACGTAACGCAATGGAATGGGGGTGGTGGTGGGCAATGGAAGCGTAGACTAGAGCAAAGAGAGAAAGGGAGCAAGTAGGTAGTAGCATCGAAGAAACCAGTTAGACAGAGAGTAACAAACAGTGGAGGAGGTGGAGGAGTGAGTTGCCGGAAGGGGTTGCAGAACGAGTACTACGGTTTGACGATAAGTCGAGCTTGATATGAGCCGTGCTTACACCGTATACCCCGTAATGCATTTAAAGGTGTAATTTTATCAAAACCGCGCAGGGGTCGCACTAATGTTCCGTCATAAATAGTCGACGCTAGCGCCGCCAAAGCCGATGACGGCGAACACCAGAGGAACTACCTGGTAGGTACCCTGGTTTTTAATGGAAAACCTTGGAATGAACTTATCTGAAATGTAATGATTCTGTAACACTAGACATACTTAAAAACGGAATCAGTCTTGTTAGTTAGATAAATCTGATCTGTATTTAACATTCGATAATAGTATAACGAAGAAATATTCGCTAATATCATCTAATCATACATGTATGTACAGAATATAACTCTAAACAGAATTAAATAGCATTTCAGAGGTTTTAAATAAACCATTGAAAAGGTCAGACACAATATACGAAACAAGTTATTCGAGAAAGATATTTCAATTCCTTTTAAGCGCGTATGATGTTTTAAATTCACGTTTTTGCATAAAAAATTTAAGTATAACCATGGAAATGTTTCAGCTTCCAAAGCCAACTGGGAATTGAGGCGGCACTTGTATCCTCGTCGTAAACTACCGCTCTAAAATACACTTCCATACAAAAGAATTCAGCACAAAGTGAAAAAGCACAAGTTAGAAGGGCCCATGTAATGTTAAAGTTCAGTTCCACCCGCTCGTCTCAGCTTTCGCGCGTACACGCTATGTCTTTTACCTACGTCAAGTGCTAGTAACTTTAGTTCCAGGAGGAGGTGCTAGTAGCCACGTGCACAGCACAAGTAGAACGAAACGGAATGGCGGAAGGTGTTCGGTAATGTCAGGATAAGCGAAAGGATAACAGGCAACGTCTCCTGAATTAATCGAATCGTCCTCTTTCCGATAGAATTAAAAAGTTAATGAGATGAAAACTCGGTCTGTTGAAAAGTTCGCATTTTTAAAACTGCAAACGAAAAAGTTTCTGATCAATAACTAATTACGAGGTCCCTTGTTACCAGCATCTTCAATGTATATTTCATCGTTTCATTTGTTACAAAGTAAGTAAAGTAGATTAATTGGATCAAGGATGTCAATATATCATACTGAACAAACACTATGGTATATAAAGTATTTCTTGACATGTCTCTCATTATTTATAAACCATGTGCATTTCATTTTAATTATGAGAAAATTTTAATCATAGTTAATGTTTTTTTATGAATACACAATTGCAGGTACATGGTGGCGTTCATATGCACGAACATACAATGTTTATATTTAAACTAATGTAATATATGACAGAACACTATTTCTATGCAACACATTGCATTCACAATGTTTCATAATGTGTACAGAGTTTAATTTAAAATGAGTAAATGTATCGTCATTAAATAGAACGGATTTTTATTTACTCAACCAAAAAGTGAATTCCGCACGAGTTTCTTTTCAAAAATAAAAAATGTTCACACAGTCCGTGTTATTTCAAGAGGTAATATTTCCATGTAGTTTAATAGATACTGTGCGCTCGTTTTTTTTTTTATTTTCAGTGTGTGCATTTTCGGGACATATGTTGCATTTTCGACTATAAATTTCCGGCTTTAAAACAATTCCATATTAAAAAAAGGGGGAAATAAAAAAAACATACTGAGGAAAAACAGGGGTTTGGTTCTAGAGAACGAGTTCGTGTAATTTGCAAAATGAGAGTGGTAGAGAAAAAGAAAATACGTGATGTGGATGGTACTGTCTTTCGCTTTGTGTCCCGTCTCCTCTCGATGAGGTAGTGGAGCTATTAGGGTAGAGAAGCGCCCTATTCGTTGCCCCGGGTAACGCGTCAAACTCAAGTATTCTTAGGAAGGCGATGTGAAAAGAACGCAGACGTACGCACACGACGCTATTACACACTCATACACATGGACAGATAGTTACACGTTTATTGGAACACACACTTACAGGAACGAAGAGATTACTTAAAGACCCTCTGGCCAGCCAGGCACAAAGGCATCGGCTCCGCGGTGAACCGCACGAGAGACGGCCAGAAGGGCTCGTTCTCATAGCGCAATCACAGCACAAAGAGTGGTGAGAGGTCGGAGATATCTCCTCGTGCGGTTCGTGGTGTTTTACTCTGTACTGCTCGTCTCTCTGCCAGCTGTTTGCTCTGTCCTGTCCGAAATATTAGGTCAATTTCTGCCAGAAATAAACCAACAGCACAATGCCATTTAATAAAAGTAGAAATAGTCGAAGGAAAAAAATGGCATTAAATATAAAACAGGTGTCAATAAAAATGTTTGTGTATTCAACAATATCATAAATGTTAATACGTGTAATATTCATTTTCGAATCGCATGACAAAAAAATGCTTCAGATTCATACAACGAAATGAATAGATAAAAAAACTGCAGAAATATTCTCGTCAACAGTGCAATCAAAAGATCAGTGTAAAGTTTGTCGTCTCTATTCTCCAAGGCAAATAGAGTGGATCGAGTGAGGTGAGTGGGTTATTGACAGAGTGTAAGGAGATAGGCAGCAGCAAGGCCTTGGGTGCTGTCGAGAGGTGGAAGTTGTGGCGTAGTGTGAGGATACTGTAATGCAATTAGTGCGATGGCGAGGGAAGAGCTAGCAAGTGTAATGAGGCTTGGATTAACGCGACACCTCGTGCCGGAGACTTCCTTGGTAGCACGGTAACAGCCCAGTCCGATACGTAGGCTGCAGGTCGCGTGCGTCCCACCCAACCAAAGACGTGCCCACATCAGTTGCTAATTTACTTATAGTGCCATTAAATTAAATATTCTAATGCGAAACTTCTCCAAAGGTACCTCTCAGACCTAAACGAATTATTGACCGTGATACAACATATCGAGAACGGAGGACCACCCCAAAACGCTTTACGAAATGAACACTTACTATTGAATTGAATTGGAAATTTATGTGTGTATTCAATTAACTGTGTTTCGACTACCGGAAAATGGTTACCGTATAACTTAGGTGCATGTTCCACTCAATCCTTAACTAGAATAAAATTTATACAAGTACAAAAACTAAAAATTGGTTTGAAGGAACACGTTTTGTTCGTTTGACGCCTTTGTATGAAACTATATAAATCTAATCAAAATGACATTAACAATCAATATAGTAAGAATATTCTCTAAGGATGTACTGTATTAT
The DNA here is from genome assembly GCA_963422195.1 of Carabus problematicus. NCBI lineage: Eukaryota > Metazoa > Arthropoda > Insecta > Coleoptera > Carabidae > Carabus > Carabus problematicus. The sequence continues at coordinate 10,600,728 of OY728588.1, read as the reverse complement.
GAAGTTTTCACTATAATTGTAATAATATATAATTTCTTATCTTAGACGTAGTCCTTGACAAACTGTTATGATATGTTATAGGACATTCACAACCTTTTATGTATAAAGGGCCGCATACAACATCGATTTTAAGTCGGAGGCCGCATATAACTCCGTTTTTGGGTCGTGGGCCGTAAAAGATTTTTTTTACCCAATTTTTTTCGTTTTTGGCTGAGATTTTTCTTTTTTTTAGCTTAATCTATTGTAAAAAATGCCCAAGCGGGCCGCAAAATTTTGAAAAAGGGCCGCAGGTTGTGCATCACTGTTATAGGACATGTAACGTAAAAGTAATGTGCTGAAAATTAATTGATAAAATAATACCGCTTTATACCTTCAGCACTTCCAAAATTAGGTCAATGGACGTTATTCCTTAGTTCCTTCAAGAATGTACAATTGAACCAATAAAACAAATTATAATTTCTACTATGCTGGAAACTTTACAATTATAGGTAAGTGCTACAGGAATATGATTTTAACTCTATTTGAATAATTAGCCTTTGTTTATAGGATAGTAGACCATTCTTCAGTAGTATACGGAACATGGAAAAATGGAGAATGCAATGCGTCCTAACAAAATTTTATTAAAATTAATGACACAAAAACATTTGAAATGTTCATTAAATTAATGTGTCAGGCTCTCACACAAACATACATATATAGTTGAGTGGTAGAGTATGTAGGTAGCACAAATACGTTGCTGACTGTACCCTACTAACCGACCCTAGACTGAAGGCCTTTAAATTAAACCAGGGTCACCTTCACACAAGACAGCATCCCCGACACGTTCATTTCAACCCATTGAAGTTACTCGAACACTCCAATGCTGCTAACTCTGATAAGATTAGTCGACTTTACCGAATTAGAATTGCTACATAGAATACGTACGTATATAGAATTCATATTAATGAATATCGATTAAACGCTCGACCGAGCAAATGTCATTCAAGTTGCTTCCGTCTTTTGAAATTTACATATAATGCACTTGTGAATTATCTATGAGTATTAGATGTCTATTAGTGTCTACATCATGATGAGTAAAATTCACTGTGAAAAAAGAGTTAGAGAAAATCTGAAATTAATTTACAATGAACATCTACTAATAGTTGGTCCTTAATTCAGATGTTCCCATTAAAAGTAGCAGAAAGAAATTTGCGGTCTTTATGTTATTTTTAATTGAATTAAGACAGTTAACGTCTGCCTTATTATAACTAACCAAATGAGGCAATTTTATTTCCTCGATCTCGTTACCGAGGCACTCAGAGAATGTTATGAGAAATTTCATTTGCAGATACACTTGAAGTCAGCGTATTGCAACTTCGCTTCTGCTGCTGAAAGCAATGATACTTCATACATTTTTATACCATTAATTAAACACACAAACTCAGTATGTGTTCTGATAAAATGTACGCTATTAAATTAGTTATCCTAATTAAATATGAATGTAATTATGATATTACAAAAAAGTTTTATAAAAAAAATAATAACAACGCACACCCACCCACGTAAACTAATGACTATATTCTATGTGTATAAACAAGTTTTATACTGAATTTATCCCAGTTTTATCCCATATGTGTCTTTTTTATTTTCTGATCTTAATACAGTAAATTATTCTTATCCACAAATAAAATTTACCTTCAAATATCTAAATACTTTTTTCAACATTCGTAAAATCCTTGTTTTGTAAAGGTTAGCACACATTAGTACAACAACAACAGCAGTGAATATGCATGATGCAATTTTAGTAAATTTTAACACGTAAAATTTATATGCATACGTATGTCTAAAACTGATGGAAACAGAGCATATGCAACAGTGATCAATGCCGAAAGGTGAATGTCTTCTATGTACGAGAATGGGCGCGACCGAACCAGTACTGTACACGGGCGTTACACTGTGATCCGTGGATTTAGCGATCAACAAGCAGCAACAGAAACCAGGCATTACATCAGATTGTATTTTATATATAAACTCAATACGACCAATGCAACAGCATCAGTTTAATCGCAGCCGTACAATACACTAGTACTTCCATTAAACTAATAGAGCCACCTTAACTATTAATAAAATGGCATTCAGAGTAAGTATGATATAGTATTATATAATATTAATTTACTTAAATTTTAAAATGACTCAATCATTTATTCAAAATATATAAATAATATTAAACAGAAAATACACAATAAGCTATGTATTTTTTTTAAATATGCCTTGATAAATTTTGATAATTTAATTTATAATTTCGTACTACTAAAACAGTAAAACTAGTTTATTAGAAAATAACGAAATACAATCAGTGTTCGTAACACACACATTAAAATTAACAAAATTAACGAGAATATATATTTCAATTACCGAGTATGCAAATGTTTAATCTATACAAATATCTAAACGTGTGTTTTAATTCATAGTAGCGCATTCACGGGCCTACCTAATTATAAAACATAACACTCATAACTAATTAAATATCGCTATGTTGTACGGCAACAAACAGCACACACCATTATTATTATTATTATTCATAATAGAAAATAATTTTCATTTTAATATCAAAATATTATGTATATTTATATAATACAGCGAGTTATGGACCAGAATATGATTAAAAAACCCCAATTAACTTTGGTAACGAATTGAGATGAATAATTAAAACTGAATATACAAATACGATATGTAATAAACAACATTTACTAAATAAAATACAAGAGTATTCAGTTTGCATAGCTCATAATAATCAAACATTTATGGCATAGCAACGGCCACTGATTTTAATTAAAATTATATGCAACACAGTATCACACATAATTATATTCACAGTACATGCCTTGCTGGATTATTGAATTTTATGCTTTAATAGTAAGGTATATAGCTAATTTATTTTCGAATCAATATTTATCATTTTCCAGTTCGTATCATTGTTCGCTGCTTTAACTGTCGTGCAAGCGGGACTTATTCAATCTCCCATTGGACTGAACGTGGCGCCATCCATTTCTCTTGGCGTTGTTCCCAAAATCGCCGCACCCATTTCCATAGCTTCCCCTATTGCCAAAACTATTATTCAAGACTCGTACGATCCCAATCCTCAATACAGTTTTGAATACGGAGTCCAAGATTCCCTAACTGGAGATTCCAAGAAACAGGTTGAATCACGCAGCGGCGACGTTGTGAAAGGGAGTTACAGTTTGGTGGACCCTGATGGTACTTTAAGAACTGTTGACTATACTGCTGATCCTATTAACGGATTCAATGCCCTGGTGTCCAGGCAGCCCTTAGGTGATTATTCTGTTTCATCAATTCGTGTATTGGTATTCTACTGCTATGCAGTTTAAACACTACTAAAAATAATAATATCGAGAGAAAATATTATTTGTTTAATTTCCAGGTGCGAAAATAGCTGGTCCGATTACTTTGAGTGCTCCTGTAACTAGAATTGCTACCCCTATCGGTACGCCACTCGCACTAGCTGGACCCAAGTTGTCGGGAGCCATCAGCACTTCCTCTATTACCCTGGGTGCTCCATTGCCTCGTATTGCAGCCGCCCCTTTGGCTTTGAATGCTCCGATCGGTTTAACCACTACTAGTAAACTGGCTGCTCCATTCGCATTAGCTGGTCCATCGGCAATCAGTACTGCATCAATTACTAAAATCTCCAACCCGATTTCCATTGCACGTATCGCTGCCACACAACCACTGGCCACATTGGCCGCTGGCCCGGGCCTGACGAGGATCGCTGCTGGTCCCTTGGCCCTGAACGCTCCAATTGCTAGCATCAGTGCACCCTGGCCCATATCTTCTGGTTACAGTGCTCCCTGGGGACTTGGAACCAAAACCATTCTCGGATAATCGCAAACACTTTTATTATACGCCAGCCGTATGGGTACTACCCGAGTGATCGATCAGCCATGAATATAGGATATTGAATCTTATTTATGTATATAGTTCGTAAGTTATTCTCTAGCAACACTGCCAAGCCACTCAAGTGCAAAATGTACCTTGGAGGATATAATATGCATCATGTTACATAAGGTATCATAAATGTAATATGGTGCTGTTCCTATTGGTGCTGCTGCACTCTTATATGTAAAAAATCCAATAAATCCCTGTTTGCGAATGTGTACAATGAGCATTCAATTCTATTTACCTTGCGTTGCAAATACGCTAAAATGTTTATATTTACACAAACTGACGAGATATACATGTATGTATGTAGTGTGAACGTCACGTGCGACAATACTACTAATAACTCGAATCCAATATCCAGTTTTAATAATTCGCAACTCTCACACAAATGTCAACTATTGAATAATCATGTAGTACAAAACTGAAACATCAACCGCTACAAAGCATTTTACCCTGTAACATAATATATACTACGCAAACAATATCAAATAACAAGTTCAGTATTTGCTTCATTTAAAACTTCTATTATCATTATTTTATCCACTTGTACACAAGCGCTGCAATGTCGGTATGGTTCTACTGTTCATACTGACTCAATGTGATACTTCGTACCTAATATATACATACACTCTCGAAGGGACTGAATAGAACTGTTACAGACCTCCCCCATATCATATGACGATGAAAGTGAACAACACATTCAGCAGTCTACTCAAGTAAAGATCTAGTTACATTTATGATTGAAACGTTTCACACAGTTAATGAACATACGAGGCAAAGATACAATGTTACACAAGTATATCTCATGTTACGAGAACAAATCTCTTCACAGGTATATTTTCAAAATTTCTCATATTTTAACACTTACGTTAGTCCCTCACATTAATTTGATGTAACAATTTATCCGATTTTTATGAGATTTAATATGAACGCTAAATTCTGAGTATCATTAAAGGATTTTGATTGAAAGTCCTGGCAGGTGGAATCAGTTTAATTAAACTAAATTCATTTACAAAACTATAGCGAATGAAAAACGACGTTCTGATTATCAGAGAGAGATTACAGAAATCACGAGGAGCATCATCATTAATTAACGAATGAGAAACGTTTCATTAATTCCCGATCAAATAAATAAACTCCAGGGTGGCCGTAGATAAACTCACGGACGAACGCGGGTGTTAATGCAAGAACTTAATCTACTGGAACGAACCAGTGTAGAGAGGACCGAGGTTAATTCAGAATTGAACGGAAATATCGGGATCCAGCATGGCTATCCAATGTGCATACTATGTACCGCTATAATATAGGTACACACTACATCCGGAATAACGGTACGTATCGTGGACAGTTCCAGGATTGGACCATCCCCAATACATAGGATCTGAGAAATAAGTTATCTGTTCAACACCATTTAAGTATATACAAGTCATACAGATGTCTATATTGAAGACATTAAGAAATAATCTGTTATTACCGATTTATATGCGCTTTAATAAATAAACATTTGCCAAACATAACTGAAATGTAATCAGGACCTGTAACCGGGACACGGAGTAGCGTATGAATATATACGTGTCGATTCTATCGTGCAGAAGGTGAAATATCCAATTCCCAGGTGTATCAAATATTGCACCGGTCTATGCGGTGGCTAGGCACGTTTCATAAGGTTACACCGAACAACGAATAACCGCGACACAGGATCCGTCCACTATATATTGCATGCGAGTAACAGTAAACGGTATCAGTTGTTCGTTCGGCACCGATCAACACACTAGGATTGATTAACATGGCATTCAAGGTACCGTATTTTCACTATTTTTATTTTAACCACACTTTCAAGACAGAAATCAATGAAATGTTCTTAAATGCAAATTATAACGTTAGATATCATTACAAGTTCAATGAAATGTATTTATTATTTAAGAAGAGAACTAGAGAACAGCATCATTGTAAATGTAAATTAAAATATTTATCATTTGTGCTAGTTTGTTGTATTTTGCGCCGTGGTGGTAACAGCCCGCGCTGGATATCTGAACGGAGGAATTGCATCGCTAACTCTGGGAGCAAGTAGGAGCCCAATCATAACATCTGGTGCGTCCTACTCGCAAGCACAACCAGTGCTGTCAGCACCAGCATTGCCAGCACCAGGTTACGGGCCGCCGCCAGCAGTCGCCATCCACGCACCATCCTCAGCTCCACCTCCGGCACCGATACCAAACGTCGCCATCACTACCAGAGTTGAACCGTACGATCCAAACCCACAGTACGCCTACAGCTATGATGTTAACGATTATGTAACCGGAGATTCTAAGAGCCAGGTAAACTAGACACGATTACTCTAAGACATACACCGTTCTGTACGTTCCTCGGTAACAGTGTAAAACCAAGATTAGAACACTTCTAGTAACTTCTAATGCTGATAAGAAATATATGTATGCCTTGCAGGTTGAACATAGAAACGGTGACATTGTCCAAGGTCGTTATAGTTTAACGGATCCTGATGGTTCTCGTCGCACTGTTGACTACGTTGCTGACCCCCATAACGGTTTCAATGCTATTGTCAGCAGACAACCCCCACCCCAACCGATCACGCCCATTGCACCACACCCCCTACAGGCACATTCTTAAGTTGTCGACTAGGCGAGACAGACCACCGCAGGAACACGACCACACATGTGTTATTCTACCAGTTTACAGACTCGATATACATACTTGCCGCTGCCAGATTTACTAGTTCAATAATGAATCTCTGTACATTTTTCAATAAATATGTTCATTGGTAACTATTGCATTAAAACTATCATTTTCATTCACATTATACATACACTGATATAATAATTGTAGGTATATAATAAACAAACCGACACACAACAAATAAATTAAATTTTATTTTCGAGTTTATATAAAACCAAAAGAGGGAAGCTCAATCAACGGACGACGTTTTCCATTTCAAGTGACGCGAACAGAGCTACAAACAACGAACCGCCCGCCCCACACCTACAGCTATTCAAAACAGAAGTTGTAAATTTATTCGTAACCACAAACCACAGGCCCGAGAAGCTTTCCTTCAAAGTGAGAGACAAGACAAACCATATGCGCCATGCAAACTTGAAACACGACATGTTATTTAAGACGATGGAGCACTCTGAAGTTTGCTACACAAGTGCACTTCGATCTGAGACGTTTTTGTTCACATTAGCATAGTGTGCTCGCGGCTTCACCATCCCCTCCTACGTCCGCCATACTATTGTACCATATACCGTTCCCAGGTCTGCTAATCGAGCTGCGCGACCTAGTCACCGTCTAATTCAATTCGCGAATTCATTCGGATCGGTTAATAAGCGAAGTTCGCGTTGCCGTTTCTTGTTTATTGTTTTACACCAGGGTTTAATTCCAGGCAACCCTATGTAGTGAACTTGTTATTGTTACAATAACTGTTGCAAACCGAAGTTTGCAGTAATCGGGAGAGTTCGAACGACGCGGCCGACTACACTCGGTTATAGAGCGGTCGCATATACACACACATTCACAGGGCTCTCTTTCTGTAATACTGTAGTTACGTAACTACATACTACTCTATGATCTGTAAGCACCTCAAGTATAGAGAATGAGGGGTGGGTTGTTACAATTCACCTGCACAACCCGGTATTCGGTTGCTTGCGTACGGTATTTACCTATTCGAGATCCCAACAGGTGTAACCAAAACAACGAGATGGGTGTCATAACAATTATAATACGATTCAATTATGCGTTATTCTGGGAGCCGCTAATTAACTAGCCCATTATTATACATGAAGCAATTCATGTATACAATAGTTTCGATCGTTCAACTCACTCTCCACAATCAAAAATAACATCGCTTACCTACGAGATCTACCAATCAGATTGATTTCGATATTAAATCTATACGTGCAATTTAACATTGGTAAAAATATTCTTTTGTCCAGTAACACCCAGAAACATGACAATTTTCAATTAAAATCCTTTTTAATATCCGTTTTAATTGCCTTTGCATAAAAACGTTTCATGAAACTTCAAACATGGTCACACCACATCAAAGTAAATATATAATTTGTTATTGAATGTTAAAAATGAATATGCAATGCACGCAATGTGACATACCGGAGTTTTAATTAAAAATGCTCAGTTACTATAAATGGATCATTACATCAACAATATTGTATGTTTCCTAACATCATTTATGTACATAAGAAATGGAAAACTTTTCTTCTGCTGACACGTGTAAAAAAAAAAAACTTCCGAGTAAAACTAATTAGAAAAGAACAAAATGAACCAATCGAAATATCTCGACTTTCGTGCAGCAAGAAATCTACAAACCCACGAGCAAATCATTTAATTTTTACTAGAGAACAGAATGTCGTTCTTACACGAAATTTTGTCTTCCTGAACACATACGTACGTTTAAACAAGCAGATACAAACACGCACTCAATCCGGTGTTGTCTTCAGCTTGATTGAATGGTCCAATTTACGGCGTTATACATCACACAGGACGTGCAACAGAAAGTTACGTTTAATTTATTTAGCTCCCTCCAAAGAAAACAGTTTTTCAAGTCGTTCGTTCTCAGCACAGAATGTAACGACTTTTTAATTCTGTGAAAAAATGAGAAAACAAAACAGATACTTCATCAAATCTCATGCTACGAGTATTTCTTCACGATGCTTTGCTTTTTCTCGCCTTGTCTCACGACGTAGTCTAACGTAACGTAGCTGAGCATACCGTGCTGTCGACAATACACGCACAATAACGTAGAGTCGTCTGATGAAAATGCAGATTAAAAAAGTAATTGTCACAACATTAAAGCGAGACGACTTTAATCGCGAAGAAAAACTTCAGCGCGTTTCTCGAGGATTGCGTAGTTTGGTTTCATGACACGACGCAAAGTACGCCGCTATGTTGGACAAATATCTACAGAACTCGCAGTTCACAGTTGTCTGGGAAATACAAGCAAAAAAGGTTCCACGCACTAGATGTGCTCTGAATTGGCGGAAAAAATATATGGATTTTTACAAAATACATGTTATACATCTTACGCAGATATCGCAAATTTTTCCGCTGAAATATTATGTCATCGGGAGTTTTCATGAACAAAAAAAAAGAAACGATACTTATTATACAAAATAAGATGTAACATTCAGTTTGTCATATAAATAATGCAAATATATGCGAGCGTTTTATGCTGAACTAGTTTCGAAATAGAATAATCTTGACGCTGAGACCGAATATAGAGATTTCCGTCAGCTGAAACCAAAACAAAAGTGGAAATGTGTGTGCATGTCTGTTCGGAACGATATACTGGTCGTATCAGGGATGGCACGTCGGTATATGAAGCGACTGGCATGCGTCTGTGGTGGCTATTACATTGGCAGAGCGGGTGCATGAAGTGTTTCCTGGATCCGAACATGCCTCATTTTATCACTGAATTCTCGCACCCACCGGAGACGGCAGTGCGAGGACGTGCGTCACTCTCCGGGCACGTATACCAATGTTCCACACTGCCTGCCTGCCTGGTTGTTTGGTTGGTTGACTCCCAGGAGTTCCACCATAGCCACCTTCCAGTCAGTATGAACGCCCGCACATTCTCACCATTTACAACTGGCTCACGCACCAAGCCAACACTAGAATCATGCATTTCCCATCTCTTGGGAGTTTGTTTTGTATATGTAATAACGTTTATTCCATACTGAACACGATAAGGGCCGAACGTGGGCCGAACAAACACGATAATGCATTCTAAAAGTTTAAAATGACTCTCTTCTGCTTTGTATATTTTGATTATTCAAATACTCTATCACTGGCGCAACATCGTTCTACACGTATATTTGCATTTACTAACCGCACTGTGGTACGATCAAATTATTTAACGAACCAGACAGTTTTACATTAAAAAATAATTAATCTTTGTATTAAAAAGAACACATTGAACTAGTTCCACATTGCACATACTCGTACAACATCCTGGATTTAAGAAGGTGGACACCTAGGTAGAAGGACAAAATTTAACATCGATTTGAAGTTGAATGCATGCCCGGCAGACATATGTACTTATGTGGTACTTCCATGCCATCTCATAGATTAGAATCTTACTCTAACAAATAATACTCTTGTATTCGTACAAAGTTCCACTAAACAAGATTAAAATTTTATTTGTTCTCGTAAGAGTAGTTTAATCCTCTTGAAAGAAGTACGAAGTCAAACTTGTATCAACGCATACGCATAGTGGAACGGAACGAAACGGAAGAGGAACGGTACGATACAAAGTGGAATGAGAGCGGGGCGGTTTTAACCCCGCAAACAGAACAATGGTACTCGGTCAGACACTGGTAATCTGTAGGTGTTAACGCTATACAAAGTGAGACCTTTTGTTTTTTTATCCGATGTGAAAATGCGAGGCCGCTTTCGGCCGGCAAATTGGTTAATTCCTTTTGATTCTATTGTTGAACAAATAGCATTACCCTTCGGATTCTGTACTCCAGTGCTTATATGTGAATTCGTAGTAGGCTCTAAACAAAGGACGCCAATTAAAAAAAAAAACGCGAAAAATTAACAGAAAGCGACAGCATGGAGAGTGTAAACAACAGAGGAATTTTCGTTTTACTCAATTATAAAACAGGCATACTTCAAAGACAAAAAAAAATGTATCTCATTGACAATCATACAACTCTATTTTTCTCGCCTCATCAACTCAATTCACTTGTCATTCACTTTTATTCCTCGAACTCTCCGAATTTGAATGTTTTATATAATTCCACTTGTACATTTCTACTCAAGCCAAAAGGAATGAGAGAACGACGGACATAAAAGAAAAAAGTTACCATTTAAAATTCTAAGTGTAATTTAATTTTGAAAAAGTAGAGTTTCTTCACAGTTACAAGCGAGTCATATTAAATAGGCGACGACGAAGTAAAAATGCAAACGATTATTCAGTCCATAAACACGTACTTCACGTCGTCTTAAGGGACGAACAAAAAAATCAGATCAGCATTGAACGCACGTAAAGCCCAATGTTGTGCAGGGTAAGAAAGCGAAGAGGATATTCAGCTAAGCAGTAACAACAGAATAGCTTCGGGCACGTAGAATTTAGGTTCTTTTTTTCTGTAAGTCTTTAGTTCATTATACACCGCGGAGCTTTCATTAGGTTGATTGCGTAATTTGTATTTAATCCAAAGTGAACTACGAGCGAAAACGCGCGCCGCATCATTTCATTGTGCCGGGCTAAGCACGTGAAACGTATAAAAAGAGAGTCCCAACCCGTCGGTCAAGTGAGCAGCCTGCATACTTTCATGTTGTATCCATTTGTCCGTGGACCAGGGTTTGTGGTCAACGCGGGAACAACAAACTGCCGGCTTTTTGCAGTAATTTATATGTAGTTAGTCGACGTAGATATAGAACATCACTACGTTCAAATTATCATTTAAGCACTTAATTTCTGAGTGGATAATATGCGAGAACAGAGAAATTCACTATTTTGTCAATGACTACTGACAGATTTGAAATAAAAAATTTGAGCAGATTAAGGTACTACTTTGGAAAATATCGAACGTCCAACATGAAATTATTTGCTGTTTATCAGTTTGAGCAATGTAATGGTATATTCACAAAGAAATATAAATACTCTGCAATATTTTTTAATGATTTTACTATGCAGATAGGAATACAACGGTTATAAATGTAAACTCAATGTATGATAATAATTTTAAACAGTTATCTAGCACATTATCTCACTGATAGGCTGCTACTAAATGTGAAAACAAAGACTCACCGTTTGCAGCGCAGTCGTTTATCCAATAAATACACTCATGGCTGCCGTTCTTATCTGAAACAGAATGATACGGGTGTATTGTTTCCGTGAAGTTGCGTTTACTAGTTATACTTCAACACACAAACACAATTAAATACTAGTAATTAAAGAGAACTGTAACGCTGTTAATTGTTGTCGATCATGCCTCTACATTAAAAATTAAACAAACTTCTCAAGCACCATTTATAAGTTAATTGTCAAGAGAATTACACGTTGAACTGTTTCGTTTACGTAATATGATACTGTAAAATTAAGCTATAGTCTTCTTAAATTATAAGGCTTAATTCCGTACAGACTAACAACACAGAAAGTGGAGTAAGTAAAGCCAATATTGACGCTTTTAACAGCGAAATGGATAGAGGCAACATTAAACACTAATTTTAAAAAAATGTTGATTTTCCTATTCTGATAATACATTTTTGTTCATTTTTGTTATAACATATAATATGTATTTCCAGATTTCTTGTTCGAGATTTCTTAAAAATATCCAAGAGTTCACGAAAGTTTCAAATAAAATCTCACACAAACGGCAATCAGAACTACTATTGCACGGAGAAAAGAGAGAGAGAGAGAGAGACATACGTATGTACAAAACATACGTAGTTGAAAATCAAATCAAAGAACACAAGGCTAGTAACATCATTTCAACAGTGCACACTATCACCAACCTGACTTCCATTATTTGTACATATATACACATGCACAAAGCAAACACAAGCACACAGATCGAGCACAAAGGGTTACTTTGGAGATGAAAAGAAATGATAGAATTTAATAAAGAAGCGGATAAAGCAGATGGAAGCAGAGACAAGCGGACACACAACAGTATGGTGGGTGACTGCATTCGTAGCGGATCTAGCCAAGTCCAAGCGGTTGTATCAACTCGCATACACATGTCTGTGCAATCTGACATACACTAGAACAGACAGTTATATGTATAAAGAGCTTTCCGCAAGCTTCCAGTAGCATTGTCATCAAGCTGAAGTGTTTGTGCTTCACGTAATCCTGGGCCCTCGATTCAATGACGTTGAAAAATACGTTCATTGTTTACCAGACCGGTTTACCAACGTCCCGTTTCCGTCTCAGCCTGCTTGATAGTATGTGCCGACGTTTACCATCACCCGTCGCTCCAAGCAACTTTCTCGTGAAAAGTTACGTTGTTTTGCCAAGGAGCTTTTACTGTCATACATGTTCTAAATAACGCGGAAACGTACAAAATGGGTTACCCACGTCAAACATTTTCCTCTACGGGTACAAACGACACATTACATTGTATATGCCATTTTCACACAGAAATGACAAGAAATTCGAACAGAAATAATTACTCTGAATCTGCAGTAATGAACTATGACTAAATTAGAATTCCATTGCATTATTCTTAAAAAAATTACTATATATATATATATATATATATATATATATATATATATATATATTCTCATTCTTCTTAAACGCCTGCGACGTAAAACTTGAAACCATTCATTTTATTTTAGATATTTTGTATTGTGTAGACGAGATCTATGCAAAGTAAATTTGTATTATAATGTAAAATAAGTATTGTATGTAGCAGGCAACTCAAGTGTATGTACTTACTATAAAGTGTGTACGTTCTTGGAACAATGTAAAAGCAGATTTATGAAGAAGTTTTCATATTTATAGCTGTTTATTTTTTTATGTAAATATGTACAAATCTGTATATCAGAGGCTCATATATTTCCAGAGCACCTGTCCCGATCCTATCATGTAGCGATTTTCCGGGTTTCAACTTTAAATCGGAACAAAACCGTAAGCAAATCTACTCGACGTACATAGATATGCAAATTTAAACATAACTTTTTAAGGCGCACAATTTATATTTTTATTGACAAAAATTCCGCGATGTTGGTACGGAATGGTTTAACTTACATTGTATACAATATTCCAGTAACGATGTCACATTTTACGAAATATACCAACACCATCCTTGATGTAAATTTTAATTCCGCAAAGAAGCCCTTCATAAATTTTTATAGCCGTTAATTCTTTTTATGCGCGTTGCAAACTCAATTTGTTAGCTAATTTCATCACAGGTACTTTGGGCCACTTATAACTAGAACGCAGGAAGTGGGGATGAAATATATACACACCCCTGCATACACACACTCACATTATTCTACCACGTCGTTGTGGGGATGCTGACATAGGGAGAGAGGGAGTGAATATTATGATATACACAAATATAAGCTACTCTATCGACAACAACACCACTAACATTACCATTTTACTATATCGCTGAGTCTCATATTGTATTTACTTTTCTACACTGCTTACTACCCATTCTTATAGTGTAAGCCTCTGAAACATGTCACTGGTATAAACTGAATATTCCTTATTTGCATTTCTGATTCACACGCAACCAAGCAATGAATTCGTGTACTTAAAGGCTATTGAACACATCAGAAATTCAAAGGTTTCCCGAGAGCTCACGTGTTAATTTTGTCGATGCTGGTTTGTGGAGTGTGTGTTGCGTAACAAGGGAGGTTGGCAGTTGCGGTTCTGAATATAATATTTCTATTTTGTTTAAGCGATAAAACTCGAGAAGGAGGACATGGAAATGATAAACATTTATGTGTAACATAACGTAACGTAACGACGGCACCGTTTTACGTGAGCAAAGGGGATTTGTAACACTTGTCTCATAACCTCGCGGAGTCAGCAGCGTACATCGTTCAGCGTTCAAGCGCATTGCGGGGAGTATCGCCCCTGCGTTACGCTGCCACATAAATCAGACATGGCTGCTTGTTAGCCTACCTACCCCATCTCCCAGACACTGTCTCCCTTCTCTCTACTCCTACACTACCGCATGCAATGGTGGTACATCCGTGTGTACTCACACACACACACGCGCATTTATATACCTATATACAAACGTAGAGTTCTCCTCACACATCGCGCGCACACCAGACACATTCAATTCCCCATTCTCCTGCCCTTCCTGCCACTGCCACCCCATTTCACTCCTGCTTGTGTGCTGCTATTTCTGCTGTACACAGTGGCTACCGCGTCGATATGAAATCGTCAGCGAACTCGAACGTAATTAGCAATTCGGGAAATTCATTTTTGATATGCTGAAATGAAAAAATCTTCCTTTGCGGCAAAAAACGCCTGTCAACACAAACAATTATGCAATTTAGCATTCTTCCTAGTAATTTATCAATATGGTAATTGTATTTGAAAATAAGTCAGTGATTGACTGTTGACGGAGGGAGCAAAATCCATTACCAATCAATTAATATTCAATAACTACCACATATAGCTAGAGAAACATACTCGTAACTAGGTCAGAAGGTAAATTTCGTTAATATTAATTGCAACTTTAATGAGAAAATGGTACAGGTAAGTTTGTAAAATTGTCACTAGTTACGATTAATAATTGCAAGCAACGAGTAGGACTACCGATATGAAACATTCTAACAAACGAAGTTAGTTTTACATTGCAATTAATGCAGATTGTAATGAATGCAGACAGTTAAAACGTAACTATTTTTATTTTCATTTCCAACAATTTCCTCCAGATAAGAGATATAGAACATTTTGCATGAGCAGAACCGTAGATATTCGAACGACTGGCAAACTGTAAAGTTGGGATTTTACTATTTCTGCATCTGGCAAAGCTATTCGAGAAGTTGATATAGCGAGCGGTGTAAGCAGGGGAATCTAGTAACTCGATACTGAAAATATCTTACGAACCTGTGAATTTCTAGATAAATGTTTTACGACCAAAAAGAAAAAAAACTTGCTAATGAAAGATAATTCTTTAAGATAATATTTTATACATAATATACACTTCGATGAAAACTAAGATAATCACTTACAGCACTTACTTTAATAACTAGCGTTTTAAATATTCAGTGTGACGCTGACAAATTTCAAGTTATTTTCTTCTTTTCCGGAATGTTCACAAAAGATTTTCTATTTTATATGGATGGATACAAAAACTAAATACAATGTTGATGACAACAACTAAATGCACTGTTTGCAAGGCATATTATCTGCGATGACAGCTGTGCACAATTGTTTGATGACTCGTTGTCTCATCAGAATAACAGTAACTGCAGCATCGGAATCACGGACGACGTCTAGACGCGGTCCAGACAGATAAATTAACGTACAATTTTATCGCAAATCAGTGCAAAAAATAGCGACTATTTCACAGCACGAGTGCTCATCTGAATTCGTGAAAGCATCATCGGTCTTTTTTTGTAGTAGACACTCGTGAACAGATCTATAGCCACATCGTTTAGAATACAAACTGCGTGTATTTATGCACCTACTACAATATATCCCAATCCAATAATGCTAACTCGCTTAGGGAGTAATGGAAAGTGTTTGGTTCATGGAAATAGATTTAGAATTTGTAACCAGCGTGATTTTATCCGTGTTGTTGTAAATGTGAGAACATTTCCCGTAACTACGTAAAGGTGTCCTTTTTAAACACGCAATTATTTTAAAACAAAGGGAAATGAACAAAGGCGACATCAGTTCTTCCATGTAACAGTAATATAAGCGAGTGTATTTTCTACCAGCGCGTCGTCATATACATTTTTTTTTGTTATAAACTTAGACAAAGCCGCATCATCGCCTCATATTTCACAACACATTCAGACGTCGCTCCTTCACGACAAACGCAGAGTACTAGATTTTTTTTAAATTAATTAGATAAAAAAGAATTAAGAGACGATGTTACACTCGGTTAAAAATTACGAGTCAGTTCCGCACGGTCTGAACGTAGTCCAGCGTCGTTTGCAGCGGCCCAAGACAAATGTCGGGGTCCTGTTCTTGAGGCCAGCACTCTCGGTAACAAATTGGTCAATACTTCTACAGTTATGGTATACCATTATTACCATAGTACCTAATAACTTCACATATATTCTTCCTGCAAAGTAAATACTTTCCTACAGAAAAGTACCACGAATAAGTACGTGTCGATAATCGAAACGATTTATCATTCTTACTTGAATTATTTACCTCTACTCCACAAAGTACAAAGGAACTCTTTGTATGTAATATTTGCAAACATGTAGCAATATTATTTGAATTTGTGAGCGTTCTAGTTCTGCATAGAAGAAATTTGTTTGTGAATTTCATTTAAAAAACAAACACCGGGTAATGCATATCGTACATACATACATATATGAAACAAGAAGCGTTGTTTCATCACATGTAGCTAGGTACAAATGTAAATTCATACATGAAACATAATAGTATAAAATTTAATAAAGCAAAACGGCCGGTGGATGAAACAAAGTAAAATGCTCATCACATCCATGCGCATGTGCACGAGCAATGGACATTCAAACGTACAACTTGAATACAAACAAAGAAACATAAGTCTCTATGTACATACATATTCTTGTTTGAATTATATCTCCTTTCACAAAGTCATTCTACCGAAGAGTATTCAAATGTTCCCATCTTTGTATTTTATTGTTTTCCTCTGTTCTTCGTGTTTCTCCGTTTCGTTATGAAATACGATGAAACATGAATATAGTTAACAATATATTTTTTTTTAATTCCCTTTAATATTAACACTATTTATAAAAAAGGAGACTGCAATGTTTTATATCGTTGAATGATAGAAGGAATATTTAATATCCGGCTTCATAAAATTCACTCGTAAAATGCATTGTGGATCTATAAATAATGCAATAATGTCTATACTGATCCAATTTACTAATATAACTGAAAGCATTTTTATATAAAATTCCACTGACAGTGTGATTCTTATACGTGAGTATTCGTTTGATTGTTTTTTGCTTGATATAATTGGAACATTAACAGAGATCTACATCAGATATGAAAACTAGTTCATTCATGATTAGTCACAGGTCACAACTAGTGGAAAAGAGAGAACCTACGAGTAATGATAATTTACATCACGTTCATAGTACTAAAAGCTATCTAACTATCTCTAATTTACTGTTAGTCTGTAGAAAACAACGACAACAGCACCCGAGCAATTCAGAAACGAACTACATTTCAGTAATTTCATAAATTTCCGAACACACGTTCATGGTACATGCACGTGCGCATTCGAGCTTTTCGAGTGCACGTCCATGCAGAGATATTAACCATGCGTCTATGTGGCTGGCTTTCTGTTTGTGTAATAATACATAGTACGTACAATATATGTGTGCGTATGTATACCTCACCACGTGTGGATGTGTGTGTGTAGTTGTAATGTTATTGGTATCCGCGTTCCGTGCAAATGCAAATCTCATTTTCCGGACCGTTGTATACGTACGGCAGACGGTAATACGTTTATTCCCAAATGGAAACTGTCTGAAAACTGAATCGACTCCGAATTTAAGAGGGCATGGAAATTTAAAACGAAAGTGAGCATGGAAAACAGTAGAAACTCAGCCGCTGTTCTCCTCTAGTCAGCCACCGCATCCGTGAACCATATCGACGTTGCCTGGTGGCTTTGTCAGCGAGTTTTATCTCGACATTACACAAAAAACATGAAATTAATCGGTCCACTTGAGGTTTTCACTGGCAGAAAGGAAAACCTAATGGAAAACTGTAGTCCTCGTTCCGTACCTTTTCCTTCAAACGGATTAACTCTTTCAGCCATACGGGACAGACCGTGTCTAAATAAACCATACACACAAGCATTCGATTGCAAACAAATTCACAGAACTTTAAATGGAGTCTTTGAAAATTAATCGCTTACGGAAAACCCGATCACAGTAAATACGAGAAAATAATGTTCCAAATAAGGTTTACAGTATAGCATGAATCAAAATATATTATTCGTTACACGTCATTGCAATACTTTGTAAAATATGCAAATACTGGCTCTGTATTGTTTTACATTATTCGAGTAAGTATTTATAAGACGTACACTCCGACTTGTCTTGTATTATAATGAGGTGAGTGTTGATTACGTATAGTGTACGACGGTGTGCAACCTTGTATGAAAGTGTTTTTACAGAATTCCGCGTTACCGGTCGTTGGTTGGCGTTAATGTGGCCTACAACTATGCAGACAGGAGTCCGTTAGCGTCGGAGGCAACATGCAAGTAGGTTACCAATGTAATTTGCTCACTCGATATGCAGCCAGTGTTGCATGAGTGTATAGCAACACTGGTAAGGTGCGCGTGGTTGTACTTTTGCAACAACGCATTTCCACTATTTCATACCCTATATTTCGTACTTTTTAAATGCAACAACTGCATTTCCATTAAATTTAATGTACGTAACGCGCTTTTCTACTACATAAAAAGTGAAACGGGACGCCTTTGCAAGTTGAAATAATAAATATAAGTTTTTTTATCTAAATGTTAGACATAATTTCTCCCTGGATATTAGAATCATACAAGTTATAATTGTATATTCTTTAGATTTCGATCTCTTTGCACAATAATTCTACCGCCACACGCTTTGATATTTTTATGACAAAACTACTGATATAACATGCATATTTTAATTTTCCACTGTGAATTATTACTGGTTGTAACACTAATTTGTAAAATATAAATACCGTCATATTACTATGCAGTATATTATTTAGCATGTTCTCGTTCCGTTTCATTTAGATAATATTTTCATTAAGAAACGATTTCATCTAAATTCTATATTAAATGAATTCTCCGAAGATATCATTCATATTGACAATGACACCTTAAGTAGTTTCGTAGATATGTTCACAAAAGCAACCGGAAAATCCATCTGGGTCTATATAAAATAACCGAGACGAACAATCAAAATCCATCGTCGAAAATGTACATCGATTCAATATTTTTTTTACGAAAAAGGAAAATAATATAACCGAATAAAAACCGCAATCTCATAAGACGATACAAAAATTCGAGTTGCCAACATGAATCAGATTTTCCAACGGTAGTTTATATAGGTATTTTCGATAGAAGCCGAGAGCAGATTGTCATTTGGCACAGGCTTTTCTGAAATAAACACCTCGAGCAGAAAACAATATTTGACCTCTTTATGATTGTTTACATAGACGTCCATGTTGATTCTAGGGACTTTGCCTGCCAGGTCGTATACAACGGCAAACATCATGCGACTGCGCAGCTTCTGGAATACGAGCGTCATGTTGGGGATTTATGGCGTGTTTGTTGAGCAACGTGTCACCGAAGCGGACACCAAAGGGTTACACTGTATTTTTCGCTGTGAATAATTTCACGAATATGAATTCGCTTCAAAGGGTTTTTCATAAAAGAATTGATTAACCCGGCAGCGGAAAATACACGATGGAAAATCGACTGGATAATTTTTAAAATTACCAACATGTTCCATATTTAAATTAGAAATGTATAATTTGTTTCGTTTCGCGAAATTACAGTTATAAATTTGATTTAATGCGACGGCTTCCCATACGTGTAAAAGAGTTGTATATGTAGACAAATAACAAATTTTAATACCCATTTCAAATAGAGGTTTAGGTAATAATTTCAATCCACGGTATATTCATATGTTATTATACATTTACAACTTAATATAAAATAGTATTCATTGCATCGTGCCCATACAATTATTGTTCTATTATTACCATCAACATTACCGACATATATGTTATTCAATATGTTATGAAACAACAGTAACTATTGCCAAAAAAATATTAGCCGTGTTATTTTACAAATATTATTGTCTGGTTCAGATACATATTTTGTATAAATGAAAACTATCAATCATACTGCACCAGAGTACAGTGACTGTAATTTGATACAATACATCAGAATAGTTTACGTTTATGATGTAACGATGTATACAGAAATAACTGGTAGATCTTTTGTACCTAACCTTCATTCGTTCATTATAAAAAAATTTATAAGGGGAAGTATATGCTTTTCTGCACAACAATGTATGTATCCCACACATTTGAATAGAATATATCCATACTTCTTAATGCAAGTATTTCGTCTAAATTAAAAAAAAAAGATGAAATAAAATGTCATCTCATCCGAAAACACAAGCAACCACAAAATGAATTGCAAGTGTACGGCAAGTTAACGGGCATTGGCTTTGAATATACTTGACAAAAAAAAAGAATTAAGCAACCTTATCCTTTGAAATAATGATTCCGAAAAGAACTAGTGATGTAGATCCTTTTTTGGGCTTTGTTTACAATTCTTTTATTCCATCTTTCCGCCCTGTTCATCTTGTCTTCATTATCTTTAACAGACCTATCATCACAATGGCCACAATGAAATCTGGAGTCGAAATCCGGTCGGTAAGTTCAGAACCGGACGGAGAAGCTGTTCGTACGGCTACCATCCATGTTTCATTAAAGCTGTGTATATATTTAACGCAGCCGAACAGGAATATTAATGACTTTGGTGCCCGTCGTGTGGACGTCGCATACCCTGCTTGCCTAAGAAATATTTATATCGCTAAGAAGATAAATGAACTCGACGGGGCTCACACTTGGCGATGAGCCCCACTGCTCCGGGATCATGAGCGCCGTAGGTACTATTTGAACTTTATCCGTACCGTACCATACCATGCCAACCTCACATATCATCAGGATATGTGGCTATTATTTGCGTAGACAGATTAACCCGTGAATAACTGATCCCATACATATATTCTGACATATTCCATTTTTCTTTCCATCTATTCCGGTTTCGAAACAAATATTACAAAACTCATGAGTGAATCTACACAAAAAGTTATAAATTTACCACTGTACTCAGTTGGACGAAACAATTTTCAATTAATTAATCAAAATATTTGAAACATCCATCTCATGAAAAGCAACACTGCTCAATTACAAAAATACTTTGCAAACGAGTTTTCGCACGTCATAAATTTTAATGCTCAAGCTATTAATAACTGACATGTGTTTTAAGTTCTCGGAAACTAGATATGTGTACCTGCATGTCTAGTAGTTTTGTACATAAATATTTCCGACACATATCCGAATACCTATATAACAGTAAAACTCGATGTAACATGTTATATTCAAACTTGATATAGGTATGTTGCTTCCTGATAAACTTCGACAATGCTATACAAGTTTGGAACTATATAACGTACCGGACCAAAATTTAAAAGAATATATATGTACTCAGACGTAATAGTAGAGAAGAGTACAAAGTACAGACACGACCAACTTCTTGAACTCTTGCAGATAATGGCGTTTAGTTTAGAACGAACGAAGAGAAACAATTATACATTTACACTAAACACTCGTACAAGAACAACAAATAAGTTATTTTCTCCCCAGTGTCGGCGCCCGTGAGAGGAATACTTCGTTTCTAAATGGGGGAAACTTTGGTGACAGAACCGGCTAGATAAATGTGCTATAAATTATTAGAAGAGAAACGCGCAAGTTTTGGGATCATCCACATGAATAATTAAGAACGCAAAATCACACCAACACCTCGCACGTTAAAACTAACTTGCCCGCTACCTCCCACCACTTCAATACTCTTGTTGCACTTACGTATTTCCTTCCGTTAATCTTCCATGCTTGCCTCTATCCCCTCTCCATACTTCTTTCGCTCTTCAGCTTATAACACGTCAACGAAACGTAAAACTTTTAAATCAAAACTTTTACATTTGAACGCAAACCATGAATTATTTGCATAATAATTAGCAATCTTCCTTAACAAATATTGCGTGTACCCACATGTTATTTTGTATCGAAAAATACAGAACAATGCTCTGAATCAATGTAACCAAAATTCACTTTCAATTCGGTATCAAATTTTTAATTTGCATAAAGAGTCAGTGTTCATTAAAACCTGTCGTTCGAATACGTTTTGTTTTGCATCCACATTAAAACAGTGGGATATCGGATACCAATGCTGTTTTGCAAGCTCTAATCGATTTAACGTTTTTAATCAATAGGTATTATATGTTTGTGCAACACGAAAAAATATCAAATGTAAATCTTTAGGTCTACATGATTATTGATACACTTTTACATTAAATATGTTGAAGGAAATAAGTTTCCTGACATTAAATGATAAAGTCGTATGCCTGATTCAAAGTAACTATGGCACAGATCACAAGGAAACTGGGACAATCGATCAATATTTTACATTATAATTTAATTATTAATAACCTTATTGCGATTTCATAAACGATAAAAATTTTCCTATCCAACCAGAGTTGTGAGAGGCAAGAAATCAAATCGGACAGCACAAGAAAATGCGATAAATCTTACGATTCGTGAATTTACGAGAAGCTTACGACAGGGTACACGTTAAGTTAAACACGGAAACGTTAACGACATCTGGCGCAGTTAACAGTTTAACTGGCGAAGCCCGATACTGGAATTATTCAGCAGCAGGAGCAGTCGAGAAGTAGCAGCAAGCCACAGAACACGGGACAAAACAGTGAATCGGTGACGCTACTTACTCGCCTTGCATAGTGTAGTGGGTGTATTCTATAACACAGCGTACCATCACACTGTAACACAGGTGGTCTCACACGTGTTTCTCAGTACAATGTAGCTGCTAGCACCATGTATGTGGGGAGAAGAAGGCGTTGGTATAACAGCACCACCGCACCGACAGACAGAGAGATAGGGTTAGGGTGGTGAACACAGGGGAAATATGGCGCTTGGTTGTAGTAGGAAGTAGTAGTGGTTACCATGGCAATGGTGTTCCGCTGTTTATTGGCGATATGACAGTTTGTTAAGGAGAACAGCTGCCCATGACAGCTCCGGTTCTCAACGGTATTACCATTCTGCAAGGACAGTGACATACAGGATGTGTCGCAGGACGCGCGCGCGTTCATATAGATCCGTGCCAGCCGCCGACACGTCGCGAACTCCGTGTATCTACATCTACTACTGTTACTCACTCTCTAACTCACCTACATACGTACCTACTACGTACATCCCACACTCATAACCTCACGAATGAAATGTGTTCCCACACACACAACGAGCGCCACCCGCACACTTACTGTTCCGATGTTTTTCTGAAAGATTTATTTGTTTATGCGTGACAGAAGATAACTAATGATGGCTACATAACCGTTGTGATACGAATGTGCCGACATTCGAACGAAAAAGTATTATACGACGGCAGACAGACAGCAACAGTCGCTCTTCTTGAAATGTGGAGTTTGTAAAACATACATTACTGTAAGTGTCGGACAAACAATAAGAACAACATGTACATACACTAGCGACAACATTGCCTTGACAGGAAATACGATGGAACGACGATTTCAAGTGACTATCATTACATACGTACATTTCTAACTAGAGTAAACTTATATACTCACTATTAAAACAGCACAAAATAAAAAAGCGCGTACGTGGAATATTTAAATATTGTAGATATTGCGTTGACCGTGCCTGTCTATATTAATATCGACAGCGAGAATCTCATCAAATATACAATACCGTGGTCGTATGAACATACCCGACTGAGTTGACTGGAAGCAAACACGCGCGTGGTGCACTACACGCGCTCTTCGAAACAAGTAGGTAGTCATTTGATAACTTTGTCCATTAATTAGTAACTAATATTAGCTATTCATGAACATGAAGCATGTTGCAGTTAGCAAACGATTTATCATCGGCAGCACCGTCTCCTGTTATCTAAGAAACACCAAAACAGTTTGGTAGATGCATTCGATAAATGCATCAATGTTAGTGTAACAAGCATCGAGCCAAGGAGCGTGTCAAATAGCTGAAACCAACGACCAAAATGAAATAATAAAATATCCCATAAAGAGAGGTCATTGTTGCGAGTTTACGTCGTACTTAGAACGTCTTTACGATCAGGTGTTCTTCTTCCCCTTAACGGGAAAGTCGATCCGGGTATTTTGATTCCATCTGAAGCGGAAATTAATTGTCGCTTACGTTCAATTTGATAAAGTAATGGAAGATCAGCACTCGATCGGTTACCTAGATAAGATGAAGACGAAGTGAATGTAATTTGTTTCCTCGGCGAACTGCGCATCGCTCTTGTACAAAGAAAACACGTCGTACATAAAAAAGGCTTTTGAAATAGATGTCAGAAATGTACGCGTACGCGACTGCTTGGTAGTGTAGCGAAATAGCAGTCTACATTTATATATCAGGGAGCTTCGCGGGGTATATATTATACTCATGTTAAAGGACAGAATAGAGAAGTATAAAAATGTTCCTCTTGATATTCCCAGTGAAATTCACACGAGAAATTTCTTCCGAGTGAAGTTAAATAATTTACTCTTCCTTCAGGCGAAAGCAGCGGCCCCCTTGATCTTCTGTATGACCAAGAGGGCATGCGTACAACCACAGATTCTTAACACTCCCTCACATATACATAGACACACTCACAAAGAACCACTAAACCCACACACTGGCCCTTCATCCACACCATTCATTATTCACATTATTTGTAATTACTGACAGTGCGCACCCACGTACGAGTCCATACAAACGTAACATTATTCAGTGAACAAATTTAATTTAGTTAACATGTCAGATACTATAGACTCTATTGTATAAAGAGATAGTTTCTCGAGTAAATATAACTATAGGTAAAACATGTTAACGCATCTATTAAAAATTTACTACACTCTATATGTGCATTGTGCATAGTGGAATTTTAATGTTAGTAGTAGTCACTGAATATGTGAAATATGCATATGCCATTTCCACTCAACGTATATTAGTATTCCATCCGTCAGAAACAATTTGCTGTTGGACACTATAACATAATAATTTAATGGGAAATGGAATCATACGGAAGATGACGTGTACAGCCGCCTAGTCTAATTAAACAATAAAACTGATAATAGCTCGGAAGTACAACTTTACAGATGCAATTTCCTAGTCTATAAACTATAAACCACATCTCTAGTTCAAATATAATGTCAGTACTGGACAATCTCAACAATAAATAAAACTGTAACAAACCTCACTCTACTACATCTATGCTTCACGATAAATCTATGAAACAAATTTATAAAAACAGAACACAAGTCGTAGCAACGGAGAAGAAACAAATGCTGAACAATCGCTATAAATGTAAAGTCATAAATCACTGATAAAACACATATGTTAAAGGATTGCATCACAGATAAGTAGCTACGAGCAGAAATGAACCAATATGTAAAATTGAACAGTGAAAAATTTATCACATATCGTATATTCAGTTTTGTGACAATATTTGAGTTTAAAAATGATGTGATTAATTGCTATATACAAGTAAATTATATCTCAGACCATTTTATTGATGATATTTCATTTTTCTTCTAAAACGATAAATGCCAGCCGTTAATAAGAATTTCGATTTTTAACTTTTGACATGAAAACAAAATAAAAACACTAATGGCTTGGTTTAGAAAAAATAAAATAGAAATTTAAGTTCATTCTCCATTGATTATTATTTATCACATTGCGACAGGCTTGGAAGATGGTACTATATATTTAGTGGTTATCTGATAGAACGAACTAAAAAGACCATCAATTTAAAGAAACGTAGAGACAAAGAATAATTAGCGATTGACGAAAAGAATTTATTGCGTTCCGCGAGACGTTCAAGAAAAAGATCCATTGTGCTTGCCGTTGAAGAAGACGTATAATGGTTGCCAAATAAGAAAAAAATAATTATCTTCCAACGTTCCAGCGTGGACGCTGATGTCATTCTTTTACGGACAACATGTACTCCTCTGTTTTCTGTCTACGCAGAAATAGAATGAGGGCTATTCTCTCTGCAAGTCTAGAGTGACATGTAACATAATGTACGAATCTAATGTGTTGTCACACGTATAGAATTACAAATCGGTGAAATTTTATCTGTCTAGAGAAGCAAGTTTTGGTTGCCTACTATAAAATATAGAATAATGCCTCTTATATTCTTCTTAGAATTAACAAAAGTGAATTCAATAATGTATGAAAATAAAGTCGAAGAGTAGTTGAAATAATAGTTCGGAAAAAGCGAGCCGTCTGTTGTGCATCTCGGCGGAGAATTTGTATGACGAATTTCTCTGTAAATGCTAAGACGGAGACGTATAAAAGAAGAGAAAGAAGAAGAGGTAGATGAGGAGGGTGGTTCTCTTGAAGTCCTGGCCGTTTTTATATGGTGGCCGAGATTAGTTGCTAATAAACTCCGGGGCCTGAATACTGAATGAATCTTTCATCAACGCGGTCTTAAGAGGATTTTCTTAAAACGCTATCCATTTTATTTATTAATCTGAAATTAAATAGACGGGCTTTCTGGTCTTGGCCTGCGGAGCACAGTGGTGGGGACTTGTAATTGAAGTGGAGAGGGGAGGACGCACCAGTACTGGGAACGCCAATTAAAATTTAGGGGCAAACGTTGCTTGTGATAAAAACAGATTTTTTTCATTATCTTTGTAGGATAATTTACTTTTCATGTTCTAGTCTATAATAAGCAATAGTATCCAACTTATTTGTGAATATATATATATATTCAGATTATTCAAAGCTGACTTAACACCCGGGATCTTGAACTAGCCAGTTATTTTAGAGTGATTAAGAAAATTAATTCAGATCGCTTATAATCGCGGGGGATTCAGGCAAATAGATTTAATTGTAATTTCAATTCTAATATCACTACTTTAGAGTAGAATATTAAAGTAAGAAAGATTATAGTACTTATGCAATATGAACGCCAGTTCAATTTTGCTAGTACCTACAAATACTGTGTTTAGAAATATATAGGTTTCACCTATGCGAATATAATCTGTTTTATGTCATCATGGAGATGTAGTAGGTAAAAATCAGTACGAAATAAATTACATATGCAAACGACGTTTCGCGTCGTTCAAGTAACGAGCGTACCTCAATGGTAGAATATAGCTCGTTTCACACGTTCTCCTTACACGGCACGGCATCCTTCAAAGCGGTACCGAGCGGAGCGCGACGAGTAACTCTGTTGTCTTCGGGCTCCTGCACGGAGCCTGAAACCCACGACGTACATACGAGAATCAACGACACCACAACCAGACGCGTACGTTAATTGAAACACAACGCAAACATAACATTAACGCTGAATAAATTCGTATTTGCAATGTAAATTGGAGTAATTGCTTTTCAAATATGAAGGTTTAAAAGCGTACACATCTGATACACTCTTATATGATTGATGATGGTTGAACGTTCGTTCATCGGACGTGCGCACCCCAACCAACGATCAAATGTTCTGAGCGGATTTCGAAAATCAATGCTGTCCAACGTCACCACCACCACAACCACAATCGCTACCACTACTGTTCTACCGCCTCGAGCAGAAAAACGAAAGTGAAAAAGTTTGATTGCTCGTCTACCATCAGGTGAATATTTCATACTACAATATTTAACCAACAGAACGGTTTATATCTTCTCATTGCCACTGAAATGAAGGGAAAATAGGAAAAGTATTAAGAAACCCACAAGCAGTAACATCATTAATATATATATATATATATATATATATATATATATATATATATATATATATATATATATATAATGAGAAGTTCTTCAAAGACAGAAGACAATATCATTTAGTTAATTTCGAAAGCAAATGCTGTTGATTTTTATAAAACAATTGCTAGTCCCTTTATCAGATAACACAATTCAGTTACATAAAAGAACAATGTACAATTTAACAATAGTTTTGATGGTGTGCCCGAAAGGAACGTTTTATGCAATATTTACTTGCTCCAATTAAAATTAAGCTTTGTGCTTATCACTTTGATTTTACTGTAAACTAAAATAACACAAATATCCTTTTTACAAACGGCAATCAAATTTAAATTACCATTGTCAGTTAGTAAAATTCCACGGCACGAATATCATGCTATGATATATAAATATTTAAATAGATAATGATGGAACTTCTTTCATAGTTTCAGCGCACACAACAGAAGATAGCTATTACAGTACGTTTTATCAGAGTGCATTTAATAACATTCTATTACTTTTAGTGTAATGCATTGGAAGAAAGCAAAGCTGATGGAGATTTTGTCGCATCAGTACCTGTTTATCTATTAATCAATACTCCATCTGCGAGTGCGAGTTCTTTGACCAGTGACTGTACCTACGTTCACAAGCGGTGGCGGCTTGCATTTTCAGCAATGACTGTAGGGGACGCACCCTAGCCAAAGGACAGGCGGCGTAACCTTTTCAAACAGGGGTAATTCACTACATCCAGCCATTTTCAGACGCCTCATATAACTTGTACTCGCCGTCCGGAAAATATCAACTACACACAAAAAGCAAACGATTCCCAACACTATAATAGCATTTAACTAACTAAAGTTTATTACATATATCTATCATAAAACAGATCAAATTGAATAAAAGATGAAAGAATAATTATTTTTTTTCAAAAGCAAACAAATAAATTCATGCTTGATTTTATTTCAAAGAACTAGGTAGTTAAACAAAAAGAACGTATTTCAATTTACTATACGTAACTCTATTTGGCCCCTTTCAAATTAGCAAACCACATTTGATGTAACGCAGAAACTAATAACAGATACGGCCACAATGATGAATAAGTGTGTAACATTTTATCTGACGACTGTACTCCACCCACATCGTTTATTCGTGTATGATTGTACTGTTGAGGGGAGCCGCTGCCTGTATGGGGTATATGATGCGTAGGGAAGTACGGGGTATGCGTGTATTGTAATAGACAGCGAGTCAGCAGCAGCAGCAGCAGTAGCAGTAGCAAGCAACGGAAGAGAGAAAACAGAAAGTGAGGGTGGTACGTACGTACATAACTGTCGTTCGACCGCCACCCTGAGGGAAACAAGTGTACCTCACCAGTGCCGCCAGCAAAATCGTTTATTCGGAAGCCACCCGGGGGAGTGGGGATTTGATCACAGGCCTAGGACCGCCACCGAATAGCACCGCACGGCGTCGATACACACTTGTGCACAGACAAATTGTTTTTTGTTTTCATCGTCAAAAATGATGTCGACATCTTGATAACGATGTTTAAATATTTAACGGAAATATTATTAAATACGGATCGAATAAATTTACATACGCAATTCACTAGAATCTTTGATAGATTTTTTTATATTGGATTTATATTCTTCAGTTTTTCTCTACACGTATTGTTTATATTTGGTCTGTTTATGAAAAAAGAAACAGATATAGAAAATAAATACTTTCAGTAATAATACTCGTAATCAAACGTTAAGCGTACAGTGTTAAAATTTTAATCAAAACGAAAATATCGAATACTGTAGATAGACATGTGCAGGCAAATAGCGGATACAAATGCAGGCATATTGAAGCATGAAGCATACACATAATATAATCATTTGTAGTCACAATCAATCGACTACATAGAGATATGATATTTATGAAAGTACGTTGGCCAACACAATTCAACGGCTTATCATCGTGCCAATGTATAATTCATTCCCGTGGACGCCAAGCTGATTGTTATTGATTGATTTAAATTATTAATGAACACTGTACCTCTAAATATAACATTTAAAGTATACTATCTCATTTCTACCTTTTAAACCTTCATTTCAACTTACATACATCGTCATCGAGGATATATAAAACAAAAAAAATAATGCTTCTCATTATTCTTTTATCATTTTACGTATGTATACTTTTGCTGTGTAGAAGACATACTAAAATCATTTTCATCTTAAAAAATATAAACTGAACCATCTATCTACGCAAATATAATTGAAAAAATCGATGACGAAAAACGTAAACGCACAAGTCAAAATAAACACTGGAATCAGCCAAGTCATATAAAAAATTCTGTATTACACAACACAGTAAACATAATTCTATCTTGAAATTAAACACAAACACACGATTCCAACCAGGAGAAGAAATATTCTGCTAGGATGTAGGTTGCGAACTGCCCAATAGCCGAGTAGAATAAACAAATGAAGAACAGTATGTGTATATGTGTGTGTTGGTTCGCACGTTACACACATACATGCACAAGATCCATAATTCACAGGGACACCCATATAAAACCCGCTGTTAACGAGTGTACCCTGGTGCCACGACCTCCATTAACACGTCCCGTGCTCGTGCCGATGGCCGAAGTCAGTGCCAAGCGTGGTGGCAACGTTCCGTCTCAGACCGACCGCTCGAATATTCAACACAGATCCTAGTTCTGATAATAGGTGTCGGTTGCCGTGACCGAGTGAGGTCCTTCGCATTTATATCACATATTACGTAGATGTCGCCGGTGGTAGAACGTTAATAGCAACCGGCTCTATGAGTAGAGTAACTAGAGTAGTGTTAGATATCACTGTGCAGATACTGGAACGGACACACCAGGCCCGTCAGCTATAGTGTCGATTCTGATTAACGGTGGAAAGTTTCCGACAGTTTCACGGTCCCTGCGCTCAACTGGATTTTCTCCGTCCGAGTTCGTAACTTCTCTCGAGTAGTGAAGAATCTGTAATTATGTTGTTCCAGTAATGGTGTCAGAGAGTGTATAGCTTCTGGTCCGTTAAGGCAAGTTGAAAGATCTCGCCTTACAAGTGTCGTATGCTTACTTGCTTGCCAGTTTGTTGACTGCACTGAGTTTCAAAGTTCCAGTAAGCATGACGGTGGAACGGTGACGGTTCAATTCGGCCCGAGTTATAATCAGAAGTGTCTTCCTACCTATACGTTATTATACCAATTGCCTATAGTCAATAACTTGGATGGAAGGTATTTCTACAAACGCCAAACTACAAAATCCTATAGAACTTTGTATATTGTACCATGGATGCATGGCACAGTAAGTCCAAGTGTCAATGTAAAATGTGTAATTATAGAAACTTGTACAAGAATTAAACATATAACACAGATATCCCAGATGCAGGTGATATGAGCCGATATGAAGAAATTAAAACAAAATTATTAAAATATAACATTAACTTTCGGTACACAAGTCTAGCTTTAAAGAATTATATTTACTAATGCCACATAATCATATTATTTCCATGCTTCTGATGTTTTGACGTATCTAGGAAGATAATGTCCTTTATTTAAAAACAGATATTTCCCGAAATATGTAATTGTAGCTAAGATTAATATTTCACATTTAATGAATCACAGTCACGACAAAACATAATAAAAACATAGGTTGAATTAATTAATATCGTGTACAAAAGTTTGCTTTCTAATAAATCGCTGCTTCAGATTATCTGAACATCTAAATAACGCTCAACTAGAATTCGTCGTTGGCATACAATCCAAATTTAATATGAATTTATTGGACAATTATTATGTTATAATACATAAAACACAAGTATAATCTAAAACACGAAACAGTTAAATGAATAGTTGGCATACATAAAGACTAGATTTATATCAGTTAGTTACTTTAATGAACATTAATTGATATTTTGATATGTACTATGAATAATGTTAGTTTGCTGATAAGTAGGTAATATTTTCGCTACTACCATAGACACTCAAATTAGTAGCAGCAGGTAAAGATCTATAGAGAATTAAGTGCAACCATAAAATGTCAATTTTTTGTAGTTCCCTTGGGCGAATTGTTCTCTACAAGCGAATCATCGGTTCGCCACTTCAAACTCCGAACACGACCGCCAATATCGAACGACAGCTCGCTAGAAGTGCTTCAATATACGTGTAGCGTCATATCACGTGCTCCGCGTGTACGGTACGTTACGTTACGTTAGCGTACATGTACAAGTATGTACTGACGAATATATGTATGTTCAATATCCAGATGTATGAGTACTATATGTATCCTACCCTATCCTACACATGCTCGTACGTACGTGTATGTACAAAGAAAGAGTACAATATATAGGGCTGCGTGCACGTGAAATGATGATAGATGAAAGCTTCCACCCACCATTTTTCCTGCGGCTTCAAGTGTGTCATACTCCAGTTTAAATGGAATAATTTTAAATTATGTCCAAACGGCGCTGCGGTTTCATATGCACTGATTACAGTGGCAATTTTATTTCATCGATGATTCTCACTCGCCGTACTTCCGCGTGATGGTACTTGTGAGTGCAATATAATTTGGAACATCAAGCACCATTAACGGCGTAATATGCAAGCTTCATTCATACATTCATTAAACTATCGTCTGCATTTAGATACTTCGAACATACGGCATGAAAATAACGACAATTTAAGAGATAATTAAATAGAACTTTTGATTTTCTTGTTGAGCGATCTTATCTACAAAGTTAGAATAGAGTGATTGAAATATTGTAAATGTTTAACTATTCTATTTCTAGACAGACATGTAATTACGTGTAGATATGTCAAATATTCAATTTAGTTGATATATACAGCAGCTTACAGCTAACCAATAGAATTTATACTCATTCTGTTACAATATTCCTCACTACCGTTGTGCTGTCGTACATTTATTGTATTATATCTATCGGAAAATGCGTTCTTTTTTGCGACTATATTGTTGTTAAATATTTTTTATTTTAGCCGCATGTACTCGTAGAGATTTACAATTATTCCCCGATATAAACGCTATTTTCGTACATAATTCTCAGCTTTCTCGCCCTTGTTGGTGACACATTTCTCTGCTTGATGGGAAGAGAAACAACTCGTAAGGAAGTCGTGACGTAGATACCGTGCCTCACTCTCACCGTCTGTCTGTGTAGAGTTGTAAAATTATTCAAATCTGCGTGTATTCAAATCTCATTAACACGGTTTCGCAAGTCTGGCAGTAGTACGCCACAGCAAACGGCTGAGGATAAAACAAGATTCTCCATCAGTCTTCAGTTCACACAAATCAAATAAAAAGTTATAAACGTAATAACAGGCCGTGTTTACTCCAAAGAGTTGTTTAAATGTGTTTCGTCGCTGGAGACACACGGCGGCTGGTTGAAGAACTAAGCACAGGACCTAAGGCCGCTACGAGACAATACGTTCTGTTTTCTGTGCGCTTCTTCTACTGGCGGAAAATACGCGAGCGTCACTGAGATTGTTCAGGGACTGAAAGGAAAATTCTCTTTTGTAACCGACCATTCAGCGTCTGTCTCCATCGATTGTAATGTTTAATTAACAGTTAAAGAATTGCAATGAAAATTAAATTTATGCAAATGAATTCTATTTTGCAAAATTTTGAGTACTAAATTAATGGAATAAGAAATGAGATATGTCTGCTTCAGGTCGGTGAATTTGAGTGATAATTTTAATATATAATTTATAAAACTTGGTGGAACTGAAAGTCAGGAAACAGCAGGTAACATCTGCTCTGGTAAAATACCTAGATATTACTGTTGTTGTTGCTCTGGTTGGAAACTAAAGCAAATAATGAATAAAAATACAATTCAAACCTTACATATACTGTATATTTTCTGCCAAAATGAACATTCAATTTTGCTTTTCAATATTGACAAAAATCAAATTACATTTGAATGTAAATAAAAGTAAAATAAATAAAAATATGTTTATTATACGGGTCTTTGTTTTTATAATAACGTATAATATTGTAATGAAAATTGTGATATTACTTAGATAAATGATGTTAAGTGTTTCGTTTGTGGTTGTCAAATGTTGTCAAACTTTCACTTTCTCTTGATCTGTTCAGCAAGTGTAAGCACTTCTAGTAGTTCCTTGCAAACTCTCGAAGAAGAGCAAATAATCTTAATTTTATTTCAAGTTAAGTTACATGTTAAATTTGTAGCAATTATACCAACATAACATTCTTGCGTAGAAATGCCACTGTAAATTAGTGCAACTACTAAACAACAAAGCTTTGTGTGAAATACAATAATAACTAAATTTTCATCCCAAATTCCGTCTAATCAACGCCGCTATCGCGACAATCAGTACTATGGTCGCACGATAAATGTTAATCAATCATCATTAGCGGAGAAATGAAATAATAACAATAATTACACAACTGTGAGTAAAAGGAAACGACTTTAATTATGTGAATATGTAAACAATCCGATTCCCTACAGCGACAGATCCGCACCACAAGCAGAAACTGACGCGACATGTGGTCACAACTTATGCGAGAGGGTTCCATGTGCTTTGTACAAAGTAGCTGACACAGATTCTTACTATTCCTGCTGTTTATTGATTTATTCGAGGCCGAGACTTGACGAATGGCGTTCGGTCAATATTGACTTATTTAACATGGTGTTCAAAGAAATATTTAAGCCTGAAAAAACGTACTTTGCACTTCTTCTTTCTCGACCTACTAATCGAGCTTTCATATTGAAAACTTTAGAAGACATAACGTGTTGAATAATAAAACACACCACATTGCCGATTCGCCAATCAATAAGTGCTCGGCAATCTCTATTGTTCTTAGATAACTTTTATTATTCAGTGATAATTATTATCGATAGGATAAAGTGTGTCGTTCATGATTTCATTTATGAAGTAGTAAATGACGTAAAGTTTTAGTTAATGTCTTTATTTAACATTAAGCATTATCAGTAATCTTTTGATTATTACATTGTATGAAGGTAGCTACTCAATATGCTCTCATTCA
Source organism: Carabus problematicus (assembly GCA_963422195.1). Lineage (NCBI taxonomy): Eukaryota > Metazoa > Arthropoda > Insecta > Coleoptera > Carabidae > Carabus > Carabus problematicus. Next base: position 10,565,578 of record OY728588.1, on the reverse strand, counting down.
TCATATCTATATCTCAGTTCCAGACTAGCATGTACAGTACACATACATAGCGAGCGAGTGAGATGGAACTCAAGTGAGTGGTAAAGGGTCTGGCAGCGTCCATGAATATATCGGTACACGGTTAAATTTGCATAGTCATATTTCGTCAATATCGCTGGATACGAACGTACTAACTGACCGACATGTTCTATAACACATACACAAACTAGCAACTAATATCTACAGCACCAGGGTTGAGTGACACAGTGAATGCGCATGACAAGAGCCCCGGCTCTTTGATGAATGCACGCTATTACGGTCCTATTGTTAACGCACAACTGTCAATTTTATGGAACATGAATTTATTACCCTGGTCCGCATTTACACGCATGATTGATAGAAGCCTTTAATCGGATTTTGAAGTTACAGAGACCGCTGCTATTAATATTAAAATATTTATATTCAAAACTTCACAACCACGTCAGTGAAAACATGACACCACAAGAGATACTAATGCATATTCTTTACAAAATCATGCTCCACAAACACCAATATATTGAATATATTTACACAGGGAATGCGCAAATAAATCCAATCACAATGCATAATTCAAATAATTTTTAATCGAGTAGAAAATTATAAATGCATAATTCCAGAGATTGAAAGTTCAATAACTGCAGTTGAATTTTATTTACAGCAAACAGTCGTGAAAATATTTTTAATGGTCAATGTGCGAATCGATGACAACGCGTTAAATTTAACGTATAATAAAAATGAACAGTATCACACCCTCTGTTGACAGCTCATGTAAATTATGTCACATGACAAGTGAGTGAAATACAGTAGTATTGAAATTTAACTCATGATAAATTTAATGAGATTTGTTGTTTTGAAATTTATTCCGAACATTTCATGAATTTCATGTAGTTTTACATAAACATATCATTGTCTATGAAGTAGCTATGTTAATCACTGAACTTCATGAGATATGAAAATTCCTTATATTATGCAAGTGTAAATAATTGATTAAATCTGTTATTATTTACAATGACAAAGAGATCAGTGATCACGGTTAAAGCAATTCAAATTGACTAACCGACGAATACCTTAGAAAAGCCATCAATTTGTTTGGAACAGGCGATGCACTCAGGAAAATATATGAAAACCACGTGAACGTTTACAACCTGTAAATGGGGCGTTAGTTTTAGAATACCCGGTTAGGCCGACATAAATTTGATACCGAACATCATAGATCAATGTCGTTTTAGCAGTTTTTCCTCGAGTTAATCCTATATAAATCTGTCCTGGAACGATATATCATCGGCAGTATTAGAGCGTATCATGTAAGGTACATGAAGTGAAAAAACTTTGTGAAAATTTTATCCACAATATACATGCACACATGTGCACACGTGCATACTAGGTACTGTTATACGTACTTGTGTATTTAAACAACACTAGGTTTTTGTTATTCGTTTAATCTTTGTCGCTGTCAAATAGTTTTTGTACACTGGATTTTCAGTTTCGCTCGGGTTTGTTCAACTGATTTATCTAAAAACCATAGCAATGCGTTTCCACAAACAGTGATATATTCACATGTAAATGAAACTGGATTTGAATTGATGACACATACCTTATAGCACAGTTCCTCAAACAAATATAATTTATTTTCAAATATGCTAAGAATATTTCCCAATACGACTCTAGAACATTTAAATGCTTAACTAGATATATAAATAGTAACAAATACAATAGATCAACAATGTTATTATTACAAAATAGTTCTATTTATCTTTCATGCTTCATTCATTTGATAAATCATTTTAATTTTTCAGTTGTTTGCTATCCGGTGTATAGTATAAGTCTCATCTATTCACTGCATTGTGCGGAAGGTAGAAATTTAACAAAGTAACACGGACGGCAAGCGGCATTTAAAACTGCATAGTTATAAAACAACCGGTTGAGAAGATAACACGTTAAAAACCACCATTTATTTCAGAAATAAATAAAACCAACTCTGGTTTCCACTACACTACTTTCAAACGGAACTTGTTCGTCGGTTTCCGTGTGCAGTTTTGTTTGTTGGTAACAGTGCAACGCACTGCAACCAAATAAGCATTCCGACACAACGTGTTGCCTGCACGAACCTGCTCTGACGGGTATTGTTTGGCAACCAAATACTTACACATATATACCATACACACATGGTGATATAGAGGCATACGTGCCTATATGTGAATTGTATATATGTGTACTAACATACTAACAGACACACATACATACAAGTGTATGTAATAGGGTATGCGGGAATATCGCGTATCTCAATTCCAGTTTGGATCGTAAATCAAGCTCCTTGGTGCGGCCGGCACTGCTGTGCAATCATCTTTGTCATGGACACTTCATAAATAATACCCGCCGTTTCCTCTTCGCACTGGCTATATTGGTTAGAACAGGCGTTGTTAAACATTTGGTATGTACGAAATTACACGTAACAAATTTTCAGGCCACAACATTTTAAAGCCAAATCTATCGCAATGACCTACTTTTAAAAAATGTACGATGTAGTTAATAATATATCACAGCAAGAGCGAAAAGATAAATACTTTCGCATTAGCACATTTGATATCCGTATTTCGTATCGCGTAATTAATTGTGCTACAGGAAGCACAATGATATATACATACAAGAAACTTATCACACTAATATCTTATTTCTTTCTGTGCAACAAAGAAGAAAAACACCAGACCTATTAATAGCAATCTCTACAAGTTTTAATTTATTCGTTGTGTCCCATAATATCAGAATAATTTTCATTTCTAATATAAAATGGAATACAGGCACATATACTATGTACAGTATGAACATTTTATTCTAGACCTCTACATCTTCCCATTACTCAAACCTTTGAAATGTACACGAAAACAAGATTTTTCGCTACTGTCAACTACGGGATACGATGAATGTATAGACTATTCTGAATTAGACAGGTGTCAAATTAGTAGACAAATAAACAAATATTTCAGTGCAAAGCTTTTGTGCTTTTATTATTTAGTGTTTCCGAGACAGCGCGAAAACAATGAATATTCCGGTTGTTAATCTTACGAAGGACAAGTGGAACTATACAAATGTATGTTAGTCGGTGAATAATCTATTCAACGCGGCCTCCCGAGCTGCAGGAGATAGTGTGATCAGTTGTAAGTTTTGGTAAGACTAAAATACTCATCATACAAGGCCGAGTGAGACTTATTGGGGTAAAATTGTATTAGCTAAGCCCAAACTGGAGTCCGAAATCCTTCAGTATGTAGTTATATTAACTATGTTACATACATCAACTGTTCTAGCTTACATCAAGACAATTTTCTAGCTTTCTCATATATATAATATTATTCTCGACATGTTTAATAACTAATTTCGTAGAGGGTTCTTGTCGAGCTTCCAATTATACAAATATTTCCTCAATTGATGTCAAATTCAGTGCACACAGCAAAGTAAACGATATCCATCAACGTAACAAAATTCAAATGATTTAATCAGAATGCTTTTTGGCTGGTTGACGAACTAATGAAGATTCCCAATGATGGTAGATGTCGACGCTATCGTTAACAACCGTGTCAAAAATTGATAGATATAATCGCAATGATTGCGCGGTTATTTAAACATTTTTGAAGCTTTCGCGCGAATGGCGTCGCCGTTAATCCGACATGATGTGAACAGTGTCTGTCATCACTCACATAATCTGTTTCCGAAGCGCGAGCAGGCAACAGCTGACACCCGGATGCTCTATGACGCGTTCGACCGGCGATAGTGTGCAATTTGTCGAGGTGATGCTCGTTAATTGAATTTTTTTGGCATTTTAGTAATTTACGTCTCGGTTGCTAATTTCGTTAATATTTGCGACCAGCGAAAAATCCAAAATCAGAATTGATGACAACGATGTGAACACAACAACGGATCAGACTACATACAAACTGATCGGTACTGAAATATCGATTTAAACAAAAATATTTTGAAACATTTGAAAACAGTATAATATCCAGTATTATCAATGCGACAAAATAACAAAAAGAAACGACTACAACGACGAGATGAATATAAAATGTAGTGCATCTAGTTACACCTAAAGTGGCATTATTATTTCCCAGCACTGGTGATGTCATTAAAACAAACGTTATTCTTACAGAAAGTGGTTTCGGAAACAAGATATTACCATCGTACTAATGTAATTTCATTTCGTTTTCGCAATATCAACGGCGGACGCGTCTTCAACGTTAAAAGTGCAATTCGATTTGATGTGGTTAATTGGATGTTGTTAAACTCGCGTAGAAAACATCGAGCGCCGTTATTCGAATAGCACCATATAGGCTTCATAGGCCAATAGTTCCACCGATGCGTTCATAAGAAAGTTAACAAAGTTTTACAATTTAATTCCATACCATCATACACGTATACTACACAAGTCAGTTTCAAAGTGAACAATAATATTTTTCATAAAAATTTGTACGTATTATTTAAAAAAAAAAAAACGAAAAATATTATTCAAACATTTTGTATCCACCTACAATGCATATGTATGAAGTATTTCAAATATAATTAATATATCCAGCGTTACGGGTATGCTTTACAGTAAACAGTACAAGGACATGTCTATTGACTAGAGAAACTAAACTAGCTCTGCATCTGGAAGATTTTTATAACCAAAACAAACACGTTCATCTCATCACACACGTATACAATACACATGTTCAATTTCAAGTGGAAACAGAGAAGATGAACGGAGACGTAGAGCATCTAGTAGCTTCTAAAGGCGTTCCACTTAACGGTATGAGGTAGAAGGCAGCCGAATTGATTACGTCAAATTGTGTGTACGGCTCTGAAGATAACGACGTGCAGCAATTAGCGGAGGGATTATTAATTGCCGAGACGCATTACAAGACATACAGAAAGGTGCGCGCACGTGCACACAGATGTCGGTACGAACTGTTCTGAGATCCGAAACCGTTAGGGGTAGGTACGTACGTACGTACGTACACCAACCCGGAGATCGTTCGAAACTCGTTAAGTGTGTTTTTCACGTAATTAATATCCGCAGCTTTTCGGTATATAATAATTCATACGAAAATTACATCCTAAATTAAGATACGCCCGTACTGGTCTAGGAGTGGTTATTGGCAAACACGGATTAGCAGTCTATTTTAAGCATCCCCTCAGTAAGATCCAATGGATGGAATAATAATTACTATATACGTACCTACGTAGCATCAGTACCTATCAGTGCACATATACCACGTATAACGTACGTAGTTACTCTCAATATTATTCATATGTAATTATTTAATAATTAATTACATTATTTTACCTCAAATATCTAATTATTTTTTAAACAACATGGATCAATTAATGGAAGTTTGTACAATGTAGCATATTTGTAAATATGTAATTTCATAGATTTTTAATGTAAACTGCGTGTGATGCGATGAGATACAGTAAACATAGCCAGTCATTGAAGGTATATATTAAGTATGTTCGTGACAGTGTTTTTCTTGTAAATTTTATGAATTTTCTACATATTATCATCGTGTTATTGACACACATTACTAGAATTATGTAAAGTTGTTTTTTGGTACAAAATCTGATAAGAATATAAAAAATGAAGTTGATTATGCGATGGTGTTCCGATACATGTTTATGAAAGAACGTAAACTCATTAGCGTATCTTAAACTAAGCTGATAATGTCGTTAAAAGGGGACAAAAATTGAATTCAGTGTAGCGTAAGCAAAGCGAGCGATACTGGCGTCACGCCACGTCAAAGTTTGTAACTCGCTCACAGTTTTGCGAGTCCTGCTGAACTTTTTATCATGTCGCCGAGATAAGTGTCTGGGACATAGAATTACTCTCTCTCTCCGCAGTGCAACTACTTGCCAACAAGAGCAAGAGCCAACTTACTTAGCCGCCGTGAGATTGGCCGCGCTCAGTTCTTCAATGAACTTTCCTGCTAATAGTACGTCGCTAAAATAAATTAGAATGGCTGTTCTGTCTTGTGCTATGCGGCGAACGCTTACACTGACGGTACCTGTCCCAACTCGGCGAAGTGGCTTTCAGTAAAAAAATATCTATAATGCGAAAAGTAACGAACTCTGTTGTTTTACTCTTGTACTGAAGAACACTCTCCCGCAAATATTTCTCTACCATGATGCTATTATATACGAATATCGTCGGTGAAGTATGAACTACTTAGCATAAAATACCAGATATATCGACACACACATAATCTAACCACAATGTAAAGTTACGAAAACTTATTCTTATAAAAGCCTTTGAAATACCATCAACTTGCCAACGGTATGAAATAATGAATAAGAAATATAAATAAACCCTTATGAAATATTGACAAAACAATGGAATTGTCAAGCAAATAGTTTTTAAACGCCCCCTAATATTAAAAAAAAAATTATTTATTTTTCAACAGAAAAATTTAGATCCCGCAATACACGTATACTGTATCCAGCCAAACAAACAATTTACGGCACCGTTTAGTGAAAACCTAACAGGCATAAATATCACCATGTATATGTAAATATATTTTTTAATTTTATTAGATTGTTATTATTAATTTACACAAAAAAACTATTAATATAACTAATAATGTTAATAAATATTTCAATTAAATTATTTTTCATCAAATTATTTTCATTTTGTTTTTTACTAATGGCAATGCTGAACACAAATATTACGCGTTTATAGTTGCCGTTTCTTAGCAACTTATATTGTAAATGCGTTTTCGTGTAACAGAACATTGTTTTAATCCGTTTTAGAACTAGTGTAAACGTAATCAAACATGATGTCATAATTTCTAGTCATATTGCATTGATGCCGTAAATTGGTTGTTTGGCTGGATACAGTATACGTATGTATAAGTAAAGGATCAACATGATTGATTTTAATAATTTAAAATCATAAAATAAAGAGTAAACAATGTACAAATAACTATTTTAGTATTTATTCATTCAATTGGAAAGTGAGTATTACACCAGTTTAATATATAAAACAGCTGGCTTCGACTTTCTGTGAGATACTCTGACTGAAGATCTTCTTTTTTGAAGAATCAGTTTCCATCATTACCTGTGCAAACAAATTACCAACTAAAGCGATGCTCGAATGCTTAGCGACGCGACAAACTTGAAACCCATGCACCGTGAGTAGATTACGAGAAATTTTATAAAAATATGCAAGCATCACGGGCCTCTGAACTGGAAATTATTCCATTAATGTGTCTCTTCTACCTGGCTGGCGCATGCACCACACTGGCAACGCAACTGTGCGTACTGATAAATTATTCACATTCATGTAAAATGCAAAAGAAGAGCCAGCAACTGTTCTAAAAACATATGGCTGTACATAGGATCTTTTCGTATGAGTCGGTATCACGAGACCCAAGCAACACATAGCTACTGTACAAATGTACTCGTACTCTGGCCAACAGACGGATGGACGCACGCTATTCAGTGGCTGGAATGTTTACGCGCCAACACAGGTACCAAAAATAAGCCCCTTTTTCCACAGGCAAACAACAAAATTTCTAATAAATTATTTAAAATCACTTAATTGGCAGTAAACCAGAGGAAGAATATTGTTTCGAATGAATAATACATTTATACAAAAAATTATGTCTATACAAGTTGAGGACAATGTAGGACACGGAGGAGGCAAAAATCACAAATATATAAACAAAGGACAAGAAGAAGACGCTCTTATATACACGTAAATACAGTAAAATTTCGCTTGACGCTGCTCCATTCACCACTGTTGCACTAGTGCGCACTTTACAAATGTTACTTCTGATAGGTCCTATTTATGCAAATGACGTTTAACGCAGTTTCGTTTAAAGATCTAAGTTCTAGGAAATTCAGCGTCAAGCGGGCTGCAATTCTCTGAAAAATGTGCTGCCGTTTCTATGGAATTTCTACATTCTGGTCGAGAAAACTATTTTAGAACGAGCAGTATTCTGTGCATGACATCACCACTATTCCGGGCTACAGCACAACCACTAAAGCTGTACAAATTACTGCTTTAAAACGTGTACTAGCCCAGCTTTGTTAAGCTGACCTTAACCCAGAAATAAATAATCTCACGTCCAACATCGCATTTTCTTCGCATTGTACGACTAACTTAATTTCACTTCCCGTTACCTACCAACATGTATGAATTCCAGAGCACTACATTCCAACATCTACCCACAACACTAACCCACTACGTCCCTTGCACTACCCACTCCCGCTGCATGTGTTTAACCGTCAGTGTGAATACAGGTCGAACTACCAGTGTGTGTACGTGTCCAGTCTTGCACCTCTGCTTGTCCCGCGGTATGGTTGCGGTCTTCGAACGACCTATGCTATTATCGATCTCAAACTACATAACCATGCACTATAATATCCATCGGCCAGAGTCGTATTATACATAATTAAGTAATGAATATCCAATAGCTGGTATGTACATTCAACAATCATGTCATAACGGAATATTCTTAGTTGGTTACAAATACACGTTTAACACGTCATCATTTATCTTATGTACCTATTACATAAACGATACGTACAAGAGGAAACCATTAACAGTCTCAGACAGAAAAAAAAAATACAATCAATATTTGGTAGTTAATGCGTAATGACATTATCAGATTTATAATGTGATCGTAAAATATGACAAGGTACATGATTGTTAGCTGTATAATGCACTTAACCAAATACCATCCATCAATGTCTTGTTTTTCTCAGGCATTACAGCAGTTTTAAAAGCACTGTTGAAGGTTAATCTGGGTGTCTTCCATTAGATAATTAATGGTTAAAGATCAATGACATTAATTTGATTTGCAAGTTGTTATTAGATAAATCACGAAACTGGGTATAATTAACTTTAAAGTACAATTAAAGTCAGAGTGCGATAATTTTCTGCACGAAAGTGCATATCTTTCATTTCAAATGAAAACAGTTCCGAGTGCAATGACATATGTTTAAGCGTGTGCCTAAGCAACATACATGTTTATAATTTTCTACCAGGTGTCCGCTGAAAAATAACACAAAACCACTTTAACTTCTTAAGAATATACCAACGAAAATGGCAAAAAGTTACCTCTTATAAACTTTCCAAACAAATTAAGTGAGATTTTCAATCCAAACTCGGCGACACTCGGAAACTATTCGACGGCTTAACCGCGCGCGTGCCGTGACAAAGAACTCTCACGATCACGATTCATAAATCTACATGCACGCATGCGCACATTTAAAAAAAAAGCTAGTAGAGCGAAATAAACACCTGAGCAAATTAGTGACAGGTGGCGGGTCGGTGCTATAGAGATATTTAGGGATTTGACGGTGGCGGGTAATCCGTTAGGATAGGAGAGGCGTTGGACCCTGCAGCACGACACATCGCGTGCAACCATGCCGTACCACCTTCCATATCCACCAGTACCTACCAGTAGCACACGGTCAGGCGAATCAGAGAACAACGTCAAACTACACGTTACAATAGTATATCGAGCTTTATACATCAACAGCAGCAGCAGTAGCAGTAACAATAGCTACAGTAACATTCAAATATCAACCCCAGATCCATGCAGTAATAATCCTGTACAACATTTATCTAAAAATATTCTAAATATGCTATTAGACGCAGCTTCTTCATTACTAGCAAGCAAGAAGATGGAATGTAAAGGCACAACATTATTAACTATAAAACTAGCGTGATTCGTTTGGTAGTTCGTGTAACGTCTTTTATTATTTCTGCAATTATTTTTCCGTTTGCATTTCAATAGTGTCCGACTATTGTATCAAAACGTAATCATAATTATGCATAGTAACATATTTAATTTTCAATTAACGATGATAAAAATTCGAATAAAAAATTGATTACTATAATTATACTCTTTAGCTGACAAAATGACAAAAAAAGTTTTTCGTGTAACTTTTTTCTGTTCATGGAACATGTATTCCGTAAGTGTAATCATTTGCTTTTAAATAAAAACTAGGTGTACATCAAAGAACACAAGGTAATATTTACAAAACACTCGATATGACAATATTCGTTAATGATACTACACAAGGTCCCAGCACTAAAAAGCATCTTGCAATATTATTCTATTCCACCATCACGGACGAAATTCAAACATGGCACAGTTTTTTTTACCGACAACTGTTTACCTATATATTGCACGTACGTCCACATATGTAGACGTGCGTACGTCCGGATATCGTACATTGATTTTCCATCCATAACTGACGAGTAGCAAAGAGCAAGTGGTTTTCCAGGTACATGATTTATTTATTACTCGTTGTTCGTACGGATTTCTGTGTAATGTAGGTATGATTTATTTTTGTTGCACTACCGGTATGCTACATACAAACATTTGTTATATTGCAACAAAAAGCCGAATCATTCAACAATAACACTGTTAACATGTTTGACATGTAGAATATCATTAATCTCTAATCTAAACTATTAGCGGTCAACCGTAAAATTACTATTCCCACCACCCGCTACACGTCACTGTAATGCTGGTGTAATTTCTGCCCGAAACACAAATGTTCGTTTCTATTAACTCAATTCATGTTCTCATTTTAATTTAAAAATCACTTACTCGGAATATTCCGTACGTAAAATAAATACATAGTACTAAGTTTTACATATATTTTCAACGATTATTTAATTAATAAAGCCGATAACAAAATCTGCTGAGCTTGTAAATATGCAATATGCTTGTTTTCATCAAATACAAAATTTAATCTACACTAAGAGTTTTACGAACATCACATCAATATATTTCATTTCAAATCAGGCTACAATGCCATTAGTATTATTTTCTGTTAGTATTTTTTAAGCAAACAATTTTTCAAATCATTGTTGTATATACATATGTAGCGTATTATATTGAAAATTGTCATATGACATAATTTTGGACAAGTTCTTTTGACTTGGAATTAAGTTTGAACAAATTATAATTTAGCGCCATATAATAAAAGTCAGTTAATAACTTTGTAACATTTGACAGCATAACGGATGTCAGTTTAATACATAAAAATATGTTTCCAAATAAATTGTTCGTGTTTTCTGTACACGACTACAAATTACAACAGACATTAAAGACACGAAACCCTCGCCAGCCGGGAGCAAAAAATCAATGCGGAATTAAATATTTCTGACACATTTCAATTTCGATGCCAGTTCCACGTATATAAATTCCGATTATTTAATAAACATTTATAGTCATTTAAATTTATAAATATTACATAAATAGAAATGTACAGGAATATTTATTTATTTTTATTTTATTTGTTACAGAATTTACTATTAACCCTGAACAGTTCTAATTCATACTATTTAGAAATAATGATTAAATGGTAAATTAATGTGATCGTACGTGGTTTCGAGAAACAAGAATTTTTAGTGCATAAATTTCATTTATTTTTCATCGGCGTTTTCGGTTTAACCTTTTGCAAACAAGTTCACATGCACGGTACGTGCACGTCTATGCGATGAAGGTCGATTGCATCAACTTTTAGCGCCAACTGAACACGACACGGAGCGCGAAAGCGCAGGTCAGCCTTATCGAGATCACTGTTAATCACTGAGCATCTTGAAATAGACATTAAACATTCGCATGCTGCTTTACGTCATTGGAAGCGACGGTGGGTGGGAATGAGATTAGAACAGGCAGTGAAGATTTGTAACTAATTCCATTGGCGTGCCGAGATTAAAATATTTATAAATAAAGATAATAATTTATGAATCACATAATGTTATAAAAACATGAAATAGTATAATACCCGGTCAATGACAAATAGAGTTTTTACTATGAAACTTTCCATATTGACCAACACTGGCAAATATTCTAGCTTCGGTAGGCTCACGATAGCATGCCTGACGCTCGATACACTCAGAAGTCCGTGCTACTGTACTGATGTTGTTAAAATTCAGGATAGCACTAAGGGACAAGGGCCCAGGGCTTCTATGGGACACACAGAGATGATGGTAAAAGCGTAGGCCTATTAAATTTTTGGTCTATGATGCAGGATACAGTCACAAAATAAATTGCTGAATTTCCATTGCATCTTAACTGTAGGAAGTAGTTCTCCTACACGGATTAACATTTAGATTATCAACGGCTCGGGCCAATCATAAACCGGGCTTATTACTATAAGGAAATTACCTACCGACGAAATAATAAACGGTAACAAGCGACTCGTAAACATGTCGGTGTACGTGCACTTTTAATTATAATTCATTACGTTTATGGTGCACACTTATTTAATCAGATGGAGTGTGTCTGCGAATCAAATGCAATGTCATTTATATGACAAGATATACGAGCCATTTGATTGAACGACGCAGAGCTAAATGTATGGATCACACGTAATGGGTGTGTAGTATATACTACACAGAACCAGTAAACAGTATAAAACTTCATGATAATTCTATTTTATTATTACACTACACATTCTCTCACTATTGCTAAAACTGAAACGAAAATATTGACAGTATTTTAATAAAGCAAACCAAAGGATTTTATTCGGTTAATTTACCTTATTGATTTATTTTTTCTATTATTTTACTAATTTCCATTTTAATGAATATAATTTACATACATTAATAGAATCACATCACACGGGCGGGTCCCGTGTAGCATTTGCTTCATATCTACTCCTTGCAATTATGTTTTATGTATGCATTTATTTAATTAAATTTTTTTGCGTATGTGTTAGACGTATATTATTTTCTAAATTTAATACTACATATCACCAGCCCAACGTTAAAGTAATTATTATCATTTCCTTTTCATATTTATTTTAAAATATATTACAGAACAAAAATTGTATTTGTTAAATGTCAACCACAAGGCACATCCGGGCAGTAAATTAATTTGCAAGTGGAGAGGAAATCTCCTGCCCTATGTTACTTATTTATAGTCCAGTATATGTTAATCGGAGCGTATACAATTTACCGCAAAAGGGTGGAGTTAGGATTAGGTAATCAAGCCCTTTGTTGTGACCAAATATAGTTCAACAAAATATCAAATACTGTGTATCATGTGTCTATATTCCTGCCACTTTCATAAAAAAAATTATGCCACAAAATACGTTTCATTTTATCAAATAAAAGTTAAGTTCAGATAACATAAGGAACACATATAAACAGTAATAAACATAAATATACATATCACACTTTGGATATCACTTCTGAAGCCATTAATGGAAATAAAAGGTAAAACCGACAAACCGAACACACGAAAAATAAATATCAATCGAAATTGTAATTTCGCGTATGTTCCACGTCAGCATACGTCCCCCGAATACAACCGACACATGTTTAAATAAAAATATAACCGCAACAGCGCGGCACCCCATTCTGTGTCAGTGAAGTGCTTGGAAGTGATGTCCGGACCAGGCGCCCCTAGCACGCAAACCACGCACCATGATTCGGAGAATTACTGGCAGTGCTCGATTCCTTTTTCATCTTCCCATTTCCCGTCGACATAAGCGCGCGTGACGCCCTTTATCCTCTGAGAGCCGTGAACGAGGACACACGTGCACATAGGCGTGCGACAGGATAATTTTCGTATTTATTTTTTCCTCCAGTATGATATCGTAACAAACAAGAAGTTTTTATCATCATATTTGTAAATTGATACACAATCCCCATTTTGATACAATAGTATAAGTATAGTATAGTGCTGTTGAAAGGTTACATTAATAATACCTGTTTGTAAATACATATACAATAAATAATTGAATATGAATGCTATAAGAAGAATGTTACCGACTTGCAGAAATTATTTACTCCAAGGTTTTGGTTGTTTTTTGTTTGTTTGTTTAATATGTTGCGTGAGGGCACGGCGACGCTGTGCATGAATGTGTCGGTAATGGCAAGACTGACGGGTTGCTGAAAAGGCGAGTGTGACAGTAAAGCTTGTGACTGCCGCAAAGTAGCAGAGTATAGGGCAGGCGATGGGGGATGAATATACGAGCCCGGGCTAACCATAAACACGGTGAAGAGCGCCTGGTAGACAGGCCGCCGAACGCACTGAGATAAGCGGAACTGCTGGATGTTTCCCGAACATTTCCACACTTTGTGCTGTGGTATTTTATAGGCAGACGCGCACATCGATATGTTACACTTCAACTGAGATGCTGATTCGATATATGTGTACCAGCAACGTTACTCTGTGTTCCCTCAACCTCTAATATTAATCATACGTATGTACCAAGTAGCAAGTATGCGGTTGTATCGTATAATATACGAATGTATGTGACCTGGAAATACTGACGGCTCAAAAATAACTGAACCGAATTTCACAATGTCGCATATGCGTAAATACAATACGATTGATGATGATGAGATACAAACTTATCATCATACAATACGATTGTGTCATTTAATTTTAACTCGCTGGTTCAGTCCTTGCATACATATGAATTTGCATTACAAAATAATTGCAATATGTACTAATATACAAGAATGTCAAATTTATCAAGTTTACATTACTATTAATATTTTATTCAAGTTATAATAGAAAATTGTCCATTTATAAATTGCTTATCAATATTTTTCTTTATATATATATATATATATATATATATATATATATATATATATATATATATATATATATATATATATATTATGTAAACTCATGTATTTTAAATCGACGAAATTCGTTACAAATGTTTCGAAATTGTCGTACTGATTAGGAACGTATCTTTAGTAATTCGGGTACAGTGTTTTAAACAGTACTAAACAAATTTATTCAAAAGTTCTGGAGAAGATTATAAGTATAATATTATAATTGTCCCGGTAAATTACAAAGTAAACTCTGCACGAAACATCATTTTAATTTTCCATCAACCATTGTACAGGGATACAACGGTACGGTTTCTAATTACAAAATAAGACAACACTAAAATACACTTTCATTTTCATAATTCAAGATTTAGCGTAAGATGATAAAATCTCTTCTAGGTTCTCCTAAGCTTTGAGGCAAATTGCATGCGGGATTACAATCTGTATCCCGCAAAATATAATTATTTTTGTGCTTCTAGAAATTTTTGTTCAAAAATATTCTCGTATAAAGAAATACTTTATTACAAATTCCAAATATATTCGCTACTATTTTTAAAAAATAAAAAGTCTGAGAAAAAAAAAAGAAACTGTCAACTGTTAACAGCGTTAACCCCCACATATCCATCAAAATACTCAGTGCGATCTGACAGGTGTTTCAGATTTGACAAGAGACATGTGCACATACTTAAATATTGTTACTCGGTCGCGACACAGCTAGATAAATGACATCGAGTTATACATAAGCATGAATAAACAGGTGTAAGAATGTTACTGTTAAATAAACAAATCATTAGTTGTACGTGTTATAACAAATTCCGACTGAAGTATGATGATCTAGTAATCGAAAGTAATGAAAAGTAAGATAACAATTACTTATTTCTAAACTAATTTACTATGTATTATACAATTTAAACATTGTTCAAACATATTATATATTGTTTTACTTATTCAGTACTTTCTTCAATATGTACGGTAACAGATTTTCACTTACCTTCTCGATGTCTGCGATTTTTTTATAGCTAATCAACAGTCAAAAAGTAGTTCAAAATTTGCGTGGAACACCAGAAAGCACCAATGAAGGAACAATAAATGCAACTAGCATATCTCGAACCACATTTAAGAGTTTGTATCTAAAATCGATGATTTTAAATCAAAGTACACTGCGAACTATTTTATTTAATGTATTAATATTTATCTAACAAATTTACTAAACACTGGCACAACAGTTTTATATTGTTTGTATCACTGGACGATATGTATTTTAATGCAGAAACACTACGCGATAATTTTATTAAATGAAAATTGTTGGTACGGTTTGATCAATCACGACGGCACGATTTCCACTAGCACGGCATTCGGTGCTACTACCCGCTGTACAATGAAGCAAGTACGGTCGTCAGCGAACGTACTTCGGTTCTCGCGAAAATGCACCGCCTAGCGGGAAAATTTCAACGAATCTGCGCAAAGGATTACACGCTTTTATTCTTATTTGTATGTACGAAAACTGTATAAATTTAATATATTGCGTTATTTTTTTTTCATATCAAATAAATTAACATAAAAAAGAATAATTTATTAATTTCAGCAAAATATTGTTACCTACAAAATATTAACGAAAACGGCGAAATACTATTACTACTACTGAAAGTTTGTTGCATAAAATGGATTATATTTTCTATTAATAACAACAATTCAATGACTATAAAGTATTTATTTTCCGATGTGCTTGTACATTTTTGTTAATTATAATTAATCAATAAACCAGTTTTTATCTTTTAATAAAAGATGACCCTTTGGTTTTAATTTATTTGCCAGTATTTTTTCTGTATTTTTCTGTTCTGTTGTAACTATATTCTCGTGTCTTTTAACTGCAAAATCAATTTCCTTTGACAATGTAAGAATTGTGTGTGCTATTTCTTTTTGTTTCATCATTCTTTTCTTTTGTCGCATTCCTAGAGGAGTTGACCTTCCATCTAAATATGTAAAATCTGGTAAATCAGTTAAAGGCCCATAACTATTTGGATTCATAGGTTGGCCTTTTTGTTTTCGATAAGCTTGTATAAGATTTCTTGCCGGTGATGTTGAAATAGAGCATATTTGCACGGGGGATACATTGCCTGTAAATAAACAAATTTATTAAAATCATTACTTTAAAATGACTATATAATATATACCATTCAACTCCTAACCCCATTTTCTGAAATGTTTCACTGAAATATGCTGCAAGTACATATTTACTTACCAAAAAATTTTCCGCAAACGAATAACAATGGTTCATACATGTTTGATGACTATTTGTTATTGCCTAAAATATTTTACTTACTAAATATAATTTTAAAGAGAAAAACTTGTATGGACTTAATGGACGTATGCTATCCTAATAAATCCTAATGTACTTGATACAGAAAATAATTTGGCATTTCTGTATTAAGTTATATATCTTCCTAAGCAAATATATTTTCAGAATTTTAATAATATTTTTGTTTTTATGCCAATTCTGATAAATTATTATTATTTTCACCCAGAAAATTGATACATAAGTTAGAGTTACATATATGTAGTGCACGTCCCTACCGGCATAAGTGTGAAGTATACATCAAATGTCAAACTAGATAGTTATTTTAAAAAGAAAAAAATTAGAAAATAACTGTAGAAGAAGCAGGTTTGTAGGTTATTAATAATTCAATGGTCAAAAATAGATACATTTTTTGTGATAGCTTAATACGTGAATATAGTTCTACAGTTTTAAGTATGAAGTGCAACTTATAAAAACCATAGATAAATGTTATTTAATAATTGTATTTTAGGTAAAACAATATTGTCAAATTAAATATCAAGAGGTAATGAAAAAAGTTTATGCTTCGTCATGTCATCCAAACGTCGACCATCAGCGCAGACGACAGGTCATCGTCGTATGAACTTTCGACCCAGCACAGGTGAAGCTCCAAAATGGGAACCGCGAGGAACCAAACCAACATCAACACCTACATCAGTAAAAGAAATTATGACAATAATGGTGCTGCACGTTTGTAAAAAGGCAATATTCTTTGATACCAACCTGAAAGTTGGTATCTACATGGGAGCGTTGTTCTTAGTATCATTGATAGCAGACTTTGCACCTATGCCGAAAACATATTTGTCTAGATCTGACAATATTTTTAATTATTATTTTGTCAAATTCGCTTGGGGCTGGAACTTATTATTGCTGACACCGTTTATGCTAATGTCTACATATGTATACTGTTGCGGAGAAAAGGACAAAATTGCAAAAATGCATTTGCCCCGAATAGTGATAGCAACATGTTGCTGGTTTTTCTGGACAAAATTGTTTAACATAATCGAAGCGCATTATGGACGGTGCAACGTGCGAGGAGACCCTTACATTACAAAGCAAGGATGTTTGAAGAGCGGTCATTTCTGGCATGGTTTTGACTTGTCGGGTCATTCCTTCATCCTTATTTATGGCAGTTTAATGTTGATTGAGGAAACCAGATCGATTGTGAACTGGGAAAGTATCCGTGAGTTTATTCGTAATGAAGATCATTATCGAGCTACAAAGGACACGAGTGTAACTAATAATCCATTACGATTCTTAACTACAGCACAGTTTCAGCGATTAAAAATTAGTTACGAGAAATTCACGCCGTACATACGATCTCTGTTTATAGCGATCACTTTATTGCAGATATTGTGGGACATAATGTTAATATGCACGATGCTTTACTATCATATCATGATTGAAAAGTTCTTAGGTGGTGTCATTGCAATCCTTACTTGGTTTGTGACATACAGATTCTGGTACAGAATCCCTAAGTTATTGCCAGCTATGCCAGCGGATGGCTTATTCAAGTATATAAAAGATAAACCATCGCTCCTACAAACCATACCTGCATCAAAGAAGCGAACTGGCAGCGTAGTGAATGGCAAAGATATCCCCAGATTCATGGGAATGCCACTGTATGGACTTCGCCCGGAAAATAATCAGACCAATAGTTCAGAAACGACAAACGATGACTCTTCGACAAGATAATATAGTTTATCTACATGTTTTTTTTTAATATATACTTTTGTTTTCCTTTTAATTAATGTTTTATAACACTGTTGGTGTTGTTAATTTATTGATTTTATTTAATATTAATTTATTATTGTTTCTGTAACACAAAGGTAGATCAATTATAGGCACATATTTCCCAATTTGATCACAAGATGTTTATTACATTTCTAATGTAGTTATGTAATTAAGATGATATAGATTTTTTATTGAAGTAATGAAAATATTAATACTTACATGTTTTATTGTCCCTTCGTCCTTGACATCGGATATATGAATTGATATGTTCCAAGGGATTGTTCAAATAAAAACTATGTATCAACAAACACATTTACTTTTATTTCATTACTAATAATATTTGAAATAACGTATAAAATATATCTTCACCGACTTCCAGTTAAAGCAGTAACAAAAACACACACATTCAATGGTGGACGTGGTCAACAGAGGTTGTACTATATTATACCATTGCCATTCGTAAACTTTAATGACTTGTAGATATGTATGTACATAATAACGAACAACTAGTAACATACCTAGCCAGTTCTCTTTGGAAAATAACAATTTGGAAGACAGTCTCTACGAAACCAGTATGTGTGTTTGTGTGATGTGAATGAACGAAAGTAAAGCATAATATTCACTTTTAGGAGAAGAATGTTACTCAGTAATTAACCAAACTGTACGTTACATCAATTAAACATGTACATTTATGCAGAATTTGTTTTTGACACGTATCTTATACAACCCAAATGACTAATATTCTAGTAACCGCAACCAGTTCTAGATCACTTTCATATTATGTATTTCTTGACTACGAATACTCCACCAATCATCAAGGAGAGCAATGCTACAACACTGAATCCTATAAATACTGGCGATTGTCCGAAGATCATCTTGAAGAAAAACATTTTGGACGGTATAGTCTGCTTGTACGAATCCCGTTTCTTCACTTTCTCATAATAACGCTCTATATGTGGGCGTTTCCCCTTTGCCCAGAATCTAGTATCCAGACCAATGTTATTTAAACGATCCAACAGAATGGTCAGGCCAATGTCCGCCACTGTGAACCTATCGGAGCACAGCCACCAATCTGACTGGTTCTCTAAAAGTCAAATAAGTCAGACTGCAATTAGACTATTAAACCCGTGATCACGTACCTGCAACATGTTTGGCTAATTCCTCTTCCACTTTGGTCAACACGTTATCCACTTGATCTAACAGCTTCAAATATTCATCCAAATTAGTTATTGTTAAATGCTTTTTATCCTGAGCAATGGCTTTCTGCAGCAACATTTCACGACTTTCTGGGTTCTTCTCCGCATACGCACGTAATATTTTACTACTATTCCGCTCATGAGCTAGTCAACATGAAACAATATTTACACATTAATATGTAACATCACTTGCACAACAAAGTTTTGTTACCTGCCATTTGTCTTCGAACTGGAGCAATGAATGGAATTTTAGGAGTATCGACTAGTTTCGGGTGGAAGAATGAACCAATTGTAACCACATTTGCCGGAATTTCATCAATAATATTCCTAAAATAATTTACTTTTTGCCGTATTTCTGAGCCCTGATCCAGTGGAATGAGTCTCGGAGTATCACCTGTATAAAGTTGAAAGAAAAGTTTTACTTAAATGTGCACATTACACAAAGTGGAGACCCTTGCCATTACTAAAATTGTCTTCTAAATAATCTATAATGCGAGTTGAATCCGGTATTATTTTGGCATCATCTTGCAGAACAGGTACTTCGCCGCGAGGATTGATTTGCAGAAACCAAGGTTCATACTGACCCCCTTTCATAATATTTATAATATTAGACTCAAAGTTCAAACGTTTCTCATGAAGAGCCATTACTACCTAGGAAATAATGATTACATTTTAACTGACTGACAACGATACCAAATACATAATATCATGTGAAATCCCAAATTGTATTTGTGCATATTGTTAAAATGATTGCCAATACAAATCGTAATTGAAAGGTTATAATAAAAGTAATGTGAAACTGCTGTATATATTTTGAAAATATTACCTTTTGTGAATAAAAGGAGTAGTGATTGTAGTATAATAGTAATCCATTTGTAATATTAATTCGATGACTTCCATCTTCCACATTAGCCGACATCTCTGAACCACAAAATCTCAACGGAGTGGCAACAAGCAAGAGGCGCCAATATCGCGGCGCACGGACTAATGCGAAAACAGAGTGATAGTAACGAGATAAATTGTGATGTAATAGCATGATTAAAATATTAATGCAATACACATATCATAGCTACAATCAGAAAACCAATTGTATGCAACTCTAAACTATTGACCAATAAAAATATTATATTATCCCCCTGTAACTTTAGCATACAAGGACATAAATTATTTTTAGATCAAATTTTAAGCAAGTCACAATTAAATTTTCGGAATTAAATAAAATTATTTATATATTTGAAAAAACAACACTTGAAAATGAATTTTCTGATAAAATAGCATTCGTAGGTCATACTACGTTTCGAAGCAAACTGTCCAATAAACTGTCAGTGACGGTGACATCACAGAACATATGACATAAGGTGTATTCTTTTTACAATTTGGCTGACTGAGTTAAGAACTAAGCTAAGCCAGGCTAAGCTCACTTGACGGTATGTAAAAAGAACAAGATTTTTTATTTTTCTCAGACAGTTCACTGGCATGCAATAAATATAAATTAGCAGAGTAGCAATTTTGCACTGTGGTTATATTGCATATTAATTAATACCATCGTATCATTAAATGGTCAACTATTTATTCTATGTATTTATTTATAAAAAGTATTTTTTACAAAACTAATGCGTTTGCTACGTTTTCGTTCATAATTATAATAGTGGCATCGTTTACATATTCGAAATTATCAATTTTTAAACAAAAAACAACAAAATAACTTGAAAATAACCTCACTATTACTCTTTATATCAAACTTTCGCGCGTACAAATGCCGCATAGCTCATCTAAGCCTGTGTTGCGGGTAGTGCGTCATCGGTAAGGGGGAGGTTGAAAAACGTAGATAACGTGAGCTACGACTTGTAAAAAGAACACACAAATAACTAAGCCACTGTGAAATAACCAAGTAATTAAGCCAGCTTAGGTAAAAAGAATACACCTATTGTGATTATATTCTTAACCTATCCTTGATTTGAGATAAATAATAGACCTTTGTATTTTGCTTGAAAATAGTCAATTAATTATGCTGAGAAGTATTTGTAGACCTGTAACATCTTTAACATTAGCCAGGAACATGAGTTACATACCAAAAGATCGCTTAAGTGGGAAAGTTGCTGTAGTAACTGCATCTACAGACGGGTTTGTTTATATTATTTTTTACTTGTACCTAACCTAATAATATTGTATTTTATTTTAGAATTGGATATGCTATAGCCAAAAGATTGGCAAAAGAAGGTGCAAAAATAGTTATAAGCAGTCGTAAAGAGAAAAATGTTAACGAGGCTCTATCCAAGTTACAATCTGAGGGATTAACTGTTATTGGTAGAGTATGTCATGTAGCAAAAGAAGATGATCGGAAAAAGTTGTACGAAGAAGCAATTAACAAATTTGGCGGTATTGATATTCTCATTTCTAATGCAGCTACTAACCCAGCAGTAGGACCTGTTCTAGAAGTAAACACGTTATACATTGTGACAAGTATTGTTACTAAATGTATGTTTTGTAGTGTTCTGAAGCGGCTTGGGATAAAACATTTGAAATTAATGTAAAAGCATCGTATCTATTGGCCAAGGAGGTGCTACCATTTCTTCGGAAACGTGGAGGTGGAAAGATTGTGTTTGTTTCATCTATTGGTGGTTTACAGCCTTTTAATGTTAGTTGCGTGTTTAGTTAATGTACATATTTTTTTATTGTATTATATTTTTAGTTGTTAGGAACATATTCGGTAACTAAAACTGCTTTAATTGGACTGACCAAAGCAGCTTCACAGGATTTGGCAAATGAAAATATTACAGTAAATGCAGTGGCTCCTGGAATAATAAAGACAAAATTTTCTGCAGCTGTAAGTAAACTAATAATTTTTATCACGACCTTCTCGATTGAGTGACAGTTGTGTAGTATAATCGAGAAGGTCGTGATTTTTATAATCTGAAGCAATACATTAATATAATGCAACATATTTTAGTTACATGAAAATGAATCTGCTGCAGAACAAGGTTTATCAGAAATACCAATGGGAAGGTAAAGATTGTGTATAAAAAGACAGGTAAACTTCTGGTACATTTGTATATAAATTGTTAAAGGTTTGGCGAGAGCGATGATGTTGCTGGAGTAGTTGCTTTTCTAGTTTCCGAAGATGCCAGGTATATGACAGGTGAAACTATAGTAATATCAGGAGGAATGCGTTCTCGATTGTAAAAATGTAATATGAAGAATATAAGTGGGCCAAATTTTAATATATTTAAATTTTATGGGTTATTTTGTTTCATTGTTACAAGTTTTGTAGGTAAATATATTTTTATAAACTATCCAACCATTGTTCTTTTTCTGCCTCGAGCTCGAACTTCTTCAAATTTCTTAAGAACTTGTTTGCCTTCTTTCGAATTTTCCTTTTCGTACGATTCCATTATAATAGGGAATAATTCCGGTGCATTGCTGTGGGTACTTATAAGTGCTCTTTCCAAAACATACAAGTCAACACCCTTGTCTTCGAAACTCGCATTAACATGGGATAATCCGAAATCAATTAGAACCAATTTAAGATTATCGTAACTATCATCGCCTTCTGTTTCATTTACTAGTAACATATTAGATGTTGTAAGATCACCATGAATAATGTTATTCTTGTGCATTTTTCCTAGCATAGTACCGATATCTGACGATAATTTTCTTAGACTTTCATTGTCATTAGTTTTATAAATAAATTCTTTAACTGTAACATTGTTTTCAAAATATTCCATTATGATCAAACGTCTTTGCATATCAACCAAATATAGCACTGGAGTACAAATACCAACACTTTTACATCGTGCAATAATTCTAGATTCTCCTTTTAACCGTTCGTTAGTTATTTGACAATCTAATTCTGGTTGACGATATTTTTTAACAAATCTTTCTTTGATAATAGCTGGTTTTCCCAGATATGTCCCTTGATACAACTTTGCTTCTGCCCCTTGTCTTATTAATTGAAAATTTTCCATTACGTTTTTTTCTCTATGAATAGCATACACAAATTTATCTGATAAATTTATAATACAATAAGTAGCAGTAATTAATTTTTAAAGTTAGGTTAACTTTATCAAAACATATGAACTAATATGACAACTGTTTTTAATGCACGTGATTGGCGCATTACAGTTACCATGTTACCAACGTCTACGCGCAGACGTCATTTTAAAACAATTGTGCGCGAGATTTTAATGAAGTCTGTTACGTGTAACGTTCGAAGTTTTATCAGTGAATTTTTATACAAAAGAAATAAAATAATACATTTTAACATTTAAGTTTTGTAAAACAATCATGGAATTCCACGTAGAACAAACAGTTAATCCATGCACAACATCTATAAATGACCAAAATGAGTTTGTTGAAAAACTTTCCTTAGATATTTTTAAAGCAGAAAATGAGAAAGTTTTAAAACAAAAGGTATTATTCAAATGTTTGTCAATAGTCTCATAGCTAACTTGAACGAATATTTATTTAGGTAAATGATGAATGGGCCTTAAAGATTACTGATGAACTTTATATAGAATGTGACCAACTTATTGAAGAGAAAATAAATTTAATTAAGGATCTGAAAACAGAAAATGAGCAAATTACTCACGAAATGCGAAACAAGTCCGAAATGCAATTAAAATTAGATGGGGAAAAAGAACATCTTCAAAATAATTTTATGAAATGCAAAGAGTATTTCAATCGGTTAAAAAATATTTTACAGCTCTGTAAAAAAACAGATTTAGATTTAAAAATCAAAATTAATGAAATTCAAGATGGGATACACAGCTATAAACAGAACGAAAGGGAGAACACTGAAAAGTATTCTGATAAAATAAAGAGTTCAATACAGTTAATTGCATCTGAAAATATGCGTTTCATAAAAGCACTCAACAAAATTAAAGGACATTTTGAAAAAATTGATGAGCAGCTAGTTGATATAAAAGATCAAGAACAAAAATTACAAGAGAATAGAAGAGAATTAGAAAACAAGAAACAATTCTATAAACACGAGAATAAAATTGTGCAAGATGGTATAGATGATATAATAACTAAGTTTGCAGAACTAAAAGAAACGTATGAAGAATGTATTCAAAAACATGAGTCTGAGAAACTGAAACATGATATTCGTATTGCCGAATTAAAAACAAATACGGACAAAGATAATGAAAGGTAATTAATAATTTTCTTATTATTTTATGCTTGGTTAATGTTATATTTTACTTTTTAGGATTGTATTTTTAAAATATGAACACGATAAGTTACTAGAAAATCTAAATAATCATAACATACAGATGTCAGAAGTACAAAATAAACAATCAAATTTAGAATCAGCAATCATAGACGCTGAAGAATTGTTAGTTTCATTGCAAAATGAGCTGAATAATTATGAAACGGAATTAAAGCAACAAAGCGAAGATATAGAGCAAGAAATTTCGTCGAAGCTTGACAACGTCAAAGAATTAAAAAATAATTATAAAGAATTATATGATACGAATACTTTTTTGAAACAGGTGTGTATGTTATTATGTAATTTGATAATTTTATTAAAATAATTCTCTTTAGAAATGTGTGGATGGGGAAAATATGACAGCGACTCTAATGAACAGAATAAAAGATTCAATTGAAAATAAGGCAAGCACTGAAAATAATTTAGTAAATAATAAACGGGAAATAGAAGAAAATGAAAAATCATATACAGACATAATGAATGAATATATTAAAAAATCTGATGAAATTCGTGTGGAAAATGAAGGATTACTAAATATTCGTAAAACTTTAAACAAGGAAAGTGAATGCAAAGAACAAGAATACAATGATTATAAAAATGGAATGGAATCAATATTAAATCAATACCATGAATCTGAAGAGAATGCCAGGAAATCTCTTGAGGAGTGGATTCTAAAAGCGGATGAATTAAAGAAAAACATTGACGGGTTAGATGAAGAATTGAAAAACATGGAAGTAGCAGTGGAGAAAAAATGCAAATTAATAGAGGAAGAATCTGAACAAAAGATACAAAATTTATCTAAAGACCACGAAAAGTTCAAGACAGCATCAAATGAACTTGCGAAGGGTAAGCAAGGGAATTACCTTGCTGAAATCAAGTCATTACACGAGGCCCGTCAAAATAAAAATACACAGATCAATGAATTAAAATCATTCAAAACTAATCTACAAAAAGAACTGAGGATGCACATGGATGAAATTACAAGATTATCGACGGAAATTGAAAAACGTAATAAAGAGATCGTTGTCGCTGAACCTAGTGCAGTACAAGTATCGGGTATTGAAAAACTTATCGAGTCTGAAATACCTAATCTACAGACGATGACACCAAAAGATAGAGTAAATTTATTGACTGAGAGCAGTGACGAAACATTCAAGTACCGGCCAATAATCGATACTGAGAGTGAATGGCAGAAGTTATTGAATAATCATAGTGGTGCTAAGTTACAGCCACCTGCGAGGCCCAAACTGACTCTTAGCAAACCAGCTGCTAAATATGATGTATGTATATTTCAAATAGTGTAGTGTAGGTAAAATTATTTAATAAAACTATTTCCATTTCAGATGTCATGGAAAGATTCCGATTCGGAGATAAGTGATTCTTCAAAAGTAAGTATTGTAAAATAGTATACTAATATAATTATAATATGAGGTCATTACTTATTCTAGGATAAATCTGATGAATTATTTGTGCCCATTCGTACCAAATCTCCAATGTTTAAACAACCCGCGATCCGCAGACCGACAAGAGCCTCACAGAAATCCAGGACTCGCAAACCAGTATATTAAACACAACATATTTATTACACTAAGTTTCTATGTTCATTTATTAGATTTAATTAAACTACAATTTTATAATAATACTAGAATATGAAAAATAAATTATTCTTTAAATATTTTCGACACATCAATTTTGTGTAATTGTTTCTGTTCTTGTGCTTCTTTGAATGAACTTGCTATACCAGTTTCATTTAAATTCATTTCTGTAGACTTCTCATATTCACGATTTAACATTTCTACAGCGTTATCATAGAGTTGATCAGCTGGTACGCTACCAGAGTCTTCTAGTTTTTTGTAAATTTGTATGAATTTTTTAGTTTTCGTTTGAGTTTCATTGTTAAACATATTTATGGTTCCCAAATTTTTATTGTTGTTATGAAATTGACTAAAATAAGAGTTATTGCAAAAATTATATAAATCTTATGATTTTATTTACATACGCTCGAATCTTGTCTTCTTCGTAAAATATACCGGGTACAGAAATATCTGGTGCAGGGCGATCATATTTCGGGTCATCTTTTGGCGGATATGCTTTGAATATATCATACCAAATAGGTCGATCTTCCCATTTCATAGCTCCCGATTTCAAAAGTCCATTTGCTCTACGATAATTATTATATAGTTTTCGTTTCTTATTATTCAGTTTTGTAAGGTTAACTACATCTGTTAAATTATTGAAAAATTACTTGCCGTGTGAAAATTGTACCAATTTTCTCTAGTCTACTACTAGCCATTTTATTAGGTGTATATGAAAAGTTTATAATTATATAAATGACTAATAAACAGATTTTTCCTGATCACATGCACACCTAACCTGAATCTTTTCGTGCTTGACGTTTAAACGTACATGCACGTGCATGGTCGACTGTGTAAGAGTGCCAACAAAATTTAATATTTCTTAATAATTAAGATTTAAAATGGTGAATATAAATGAGGAACAAATTAAAAAGATTGGGGAGGTGTTAAATAATTCGTCTCGACCTCTAAAAGAACGGTTTCGTGCTTTATTTACTTTAAGAAATGTGGGTGGGTCAACTGCAATACAATGCATCAAGGAATGTTTCCGTGACGAATCTGCTCTTTTAAAACATGAATTGGCATATTGCTTAGGACAAATGCAAGATAAAGCTGCGATACCAGTATTAATAGGTGTCTTAGAAGATGTCAAACAAGAACCTATGGTTAGACATGAAGCAGGTACAATGTGTTTATTTGAATAATGTATTAATAATATAGTAAAATGTATTTATTTTACAGCTGAAGCTCTAGGAGCAATTGGATCTTTGACAGCTCTACCTATCCTTGAACAGTATATCAAAGATTCAGTACCTGAAGTGGCAGAAACTTGCGAACTAGCTTTAGGAAGAATTAAATGGGTAGAAGAGAATAAAAACAGTTCTGAACCTCTACCAAGCAATCCGTATGCGTCGGTGGATCCAACTCCTCCAGCAACTATCAAGAATGTTGCTGAATTGAAAAATATATTGTTAGATGAAAATGCATCGCTATTCGACAGATACCGAGCGATGTTTGCTTTGAGAAATTTGAGAACTAAGGATGCAGTATTAGCGTTATCTTCAGCTCTTACAGTCGGCAGTGCTTTGTTCAGACACGAAGTTGCATTTGTCCTTGGACAGTTACAGGATGAAGTCAGTGTACCTTTCTTAACTGCATCTTTGGAGGACTGCAATGAAAATGAGATGGTGCGACATGAATGCGCAGAAGCTTTAGGAGCCATCGCTACTGAAGATTGCTTAACAGTTTTAAATAAATATTTGTCTGATGAGAAACGTGTTGTTAAGGAAAGTTGTGAGATAGCTTTAGATATGTGTGAATATGAAAATAGTCCGGAATTCCAGTATGCTAATACTCTTGGACAAATTGCATCTTAAAGTTAATGTATTTTATATCATTCCAGACTTATACATGTATTGTAAATAAAATGAAATAAATCATTAAAATGTATTTTGTATTATAT
Organism: Carabus problematicus; assembly: GCA_963422195.1. NCBI lineage: Eukaryota > Metazoa > Arthropoda > Insecta > Coleoptera > Carabidae > Carabus > Carabus problematicus. The sequence continues at coordinate 10,536,980 of OY728588.1, read as the reverse complement.
TTTAGAATTATTATTTCACCTTTTTTGCTATCTTTTATAATTACTGTATAGCGTGCTATGCTTCTTTGCCGTAAATATCTTACACTTTATCATTGTTTTTAGAGAGTTAAAGGGTCTGCTGCTTCAAAATTAGCAAATTGTTTTCGAATCATATTCTGTCGGCTATTAAATAGAATATATATTTTAATATATCATAATTTAATAGTTTAATATGTACGTGTACGTGTAATTAAAAGTCTAAAATTTAATCTTTTTTTTTTAAATTAGTTTTGATTTAAAATAAAATTGTTCTTGCAATTGAATAAAATATGTAACCTGATGTAAATAAACAGTTGTACATATTCAGCGTATGTAGTTTTACACGGATTATTTTATTTTATATTTTTCTGTAGCAATAAAACATATTGTTATTTCGAAAGACATACATTGACATGGGAAGCGACATTATTGTTTTGTTACACTTTTCAAGGATAATAAAAATTATTATGGGAAATAAAATAATTGTTGAGTTAGTGGTTAAAATTTTTTAATGATTGACTGTTAGTTAAACTGTTATTAAAGTCATCAAGCATATCTGGGTTTATTACTATAGATGTTCAGTTCATGTCCATTGTTAAATACTTCCATTTAATATTGTATAATTATATGTTTTTTTAGGATCATTAGTAAACTTGGTATTGCGGATTTTCCGAATGTTTGTATTTGGAATTTGGAAATATCTTATGAAGGTTATTTGAAGTGCTTCATTCATTTCTCTTCATTAAAATTTTATTGATCAAAGGACAATGCTAGATATTTCGAGCTCAGATTTGTACAGGTCCGGCATTATTATTTTTTGCAAAATATTTTTATTATGATTACTTAAGTTAGTTACCTTATGTGTTAATAATTTATCAGTCAAATTCACTTACTTTTTATTTCAAGTTTAACAATAGAGAATTGACTTAAAAATTAGTAAGTAAAAATTTTATCAGCATATTTCTTTTAATGACTTGCAGTAACATAAAAAGTGATTTACTGCACTTTATGTACAATCAGTTTATACTATTTTTTCGTATAATATGCATATATGATTTCTCATATCTCATTTGCAGCACGTGATATGTGTTAAAGAAATGTGTAGTAAATGTGAAAAAATGTCAAACATTTTTTTGCTCACCAATGCTTTGAGCGATGCGTTACCTTGTAAAACAGAATTACATAATATATTTAATACTTGTAACCACCAGGAAATGGTTAAACGTAATTTCGAGTGAAACAACATGAAACATACGTGCGTTTGCTAGGCACTCAGCGCAGTGTTGTGGTTGTAGCTCGTTGATCGATAACCGGTTAAGTAAGTTGTTAGTGGTGTATTGTTTGTAACAATTCCGGTCCTGAACTTTTTATACTAATAGATTCGCGTTGTGTGTATTTGTTTTGCGTGTACGATGTTGACAGATGGCGAATTATGTGAACTTTTTACACATGGTAATTCGAGAGCAATGCAGTCCATTCAAAGTGCCGAGACCAAAAGGATGATAGTGGGACACGTACCATCCGTTAATCGTAAAAGAGGGAAATTTTACATTGCGCTCATATTTTTAGCGGGTAAGGTAACAACTTTTTTTTACTTAATGTAAATCATATACATTTAAGCAATTGTTAATATATTCATTTAATATTCTCATTTGTTTGCATTATACAACAATATATAGGTACTAAGACATAAATAGATGAAAGTTTAGAATTATATGAACTAATTTATAGTAATCAATCTGCATGATGCAGACAGTTAATAGATTCAATGACATGCGCGTGATATGTATTGTTATGTCTATAAACATGTAAATAAAATATGATTGAAATTACAACAAGTTGCATATCTGCAAGGCGTAAAGCAATTATTTTTTAAGGTTCGCTAACATGTGTTTCATTTGGAACGATGATTGGTTGGACCAGCCCGAGTTACCCCACATTATTAACCAAAGATGCACCAATACCTATTAATATAGACCAAAGTGCCATGATAGCGGGAATGTTGATGAACGGATTCGTTGTTTCTACGCCATTTGTGGGATGCGAATGTCTAGGCAGTAAGTTCGGTGTGCTGTTAGGAACTGCAATCATCATGTCAGGCTGGCTCCTGATGATTGGAACTACTGACATTCTAGGATTATGTATGTCGAGAGCCCTGGTGGGAATCGGAGCAGGATTCGGAATTGGTAAATTCAGAACATACCTCAAGGAATTATGTGACGAAAGACAAGCCGTTATACTCCAGAAATCACTAATATTATTTATAAATTTTGGCATTGTATTGTCATTTTCCATTGGTCCATTTGTATCATTTCGAATGTTATCTCTTATATTAGCTATAATATCTGGATTAGCGTTTTTAACATTTATAATTGTTCCTGATACGCCTTACAATTTATACCGGCATCATAAAGTCAATTCAGCGGTAAATGTTCTAAAAAATCTGCAAGGAAAAGATTGCGTGGATAATGAGATAGAAAACATTAAATACGTGGTAGAGAATAAACCAGTCAATAAGTCAATATTCCAAATTTTGCGGACTAAAAACACTAGGAACTCATTTTTTATTGTAACCTTTTTAATAACAATTCAACAATTTAGTGGAGCTCCATCATTATTAGTATACTCGCAGATAATTTATACAGAATTCGGTTGTCCGTATCCAAGTGCATGTTCTATCGTCTATTCAGTAGCACATTTAATATCTTCAGGGATAGCTATACGATATGTCCCTTACTTAAAAAGAAAACCCGTACTTTTATTATCCTGTGCAATGTGTACAATTACATCTGCGGCTCACGCATGTTACTTATACTTTAAACCAGAAGATGTCTATTTTACAATTATACCATTTATAATAATGACAGCGTACGTATTTTTTCACACTACAGGGCTTGCGCTAATTTCCCAATTAGTGATCAACGATATATTTCCTATTAATACGCGGTATACAATGAATTGTTATGGGAATATGTACGCAGCACAATTAGCTGTGATTGTGACTAAAATTTTTCAAGTATTATACGATGTATTCGGAATGTACGTATCATTTTGTATGTTTACGAGTGCAAGTGCAGTTGGATTTTTTGTTCTTCTATTTTGTTTCACGGAAACAAAAGGAAAATTAGAAAGAAACAGAATCACATAATAATTGCGTTTGAACATCCACCAAAAATGTATAAATGTGTTATATATGTATACATGAATTGTAAAATAGTGCCTATTTGCTATCATTGTATTTTTTGTCTGCCATCAATTCATGGGCTTCACACAATGTAAGAATGCAAATCATTTACATTTTTTCAAACTTAATTCAATCCGGCATCCCAATGATCTCAGTTATTAGATAAAGTACATAGCATTTGAAATTTAATACCACTTAATCTATAATCGAATTTATTTATTATATAATGTATTGGATGTGCTGGCCACATCAAAAATCTTGTTTATAGTATTTATAGAAAACTAGCTTTAAGTTCCCAACGTTGCTCGGGTTCTATTATCAATTTGTATAGTTTTAGACAATGCAATTTTAAATAAATTCTATTGAATTAAAATATACTATTTTGTTTTTATTGTCAGTTTTACTTATGCCACCAAAAGAACAGTTAATTATGTATATGCGCCAAATATAATTTTATATTCTTCTTTCTACCTTGTGAAATGAAAATCGAGGTTCCCTAGCATTCTATGTTACCCGCATGGCCTTAGATACCATCTCTGCCAAGTTTAGACCTGAAAGGTCAACGATTGTAGGAATGTACAATGAACAGAGGGACAGACAGACAGACGAACAGACAGAACTTCATTTTTACATGTAGAAACAGGGGTGGACTAGCGTTATCCAGACGTTTTTATCTACCTCCTTTTCCTAATATGGAGTTTTTAAATTTGTTTTTTAAAAATTATTGCGGAATTGCAGAGGTCCTGATTACACGGAACAGTTATGTAGCCTGTTCGCCCTCTGTATAAAGCTTTTATATTTAAAGGTAATATAATAGCAAAATTTATTCTACGCAATTTACGATAGGCCATAAATTATATAAATCCTACTTAATATTTACATACGGAAAATGTTTCATTTTTTATTTGCAAAGACGCTTTGCCAAAGAGTAATATTTGTATTATCTTTGTTATTTTTAGATAGCAAAATAAAAAACAATGTGTGCATAATAGATTTAGTATCTCATTTAGTCTGTGTAAATTCATTAAATCAATAAACAAGACTAATAAAGACGAGATATTTTTATCAATTGCCGCCGAAATACATTCGAAAATAAAAAAAGAATAATACGTACCTATTTTATACAGCAAATTTAGTGAAAGAGTTATCAAGGCTGTTAATTTGTGAATTTCTGAGAACTTATTGCGCTTACCAGTCTCCGTCAGTTCGCAGACATGATATTTGTCAAACAATGGCCCGTTCTTTTAGCAACAGCAATAGGTAAGTTATAAATTATTTATACACATATGCCTTTCATGTAGATTATAAATCGTATTTAATAGATATGAAAAGTAGATTTGAATTAGTATTTAATTCACATTAATATTAAATGAAATATGTGGTGATATTGTCAAATGTAAAGTAAAAGTATTAAACTAACTTAAATTTGTTTTTAAAAAGTTTTTTTAGTTTGTTTTTTCCTTTATTTTTTAAATATGTAGTGTATATGTAATTCTGTTAACAAACTACATTGAAATAAGATCTTTAATGGCTGGAAATGTTATTGTATTTCAGTGGCAATTGTTTTCGAACAAGCAGGAGTAATTACTGGATGGTCTTCACCGGTTCTTGCTCAACTTCAATCGAAAGATTCACTCATACCAACAACGAGCGATGAAGGTTCGTGGATAGCAACAGCCATGCCATTGGCTAGTATGCTGAGTAACAGTCTAGCAGCTCTCAGTATTCATTACATTGGACGTAAATGGACAATAGCACTAACGGTACCGCCATTTATTGTATCCTGGATCGTAATAGCTCTAGCCAGTACAACAACTGAACTTATAATTGCTAGAGCGATATCTGGTATAGGTATGGCGTTTACTTATACCTCTATTCCGGTCTATCTAGGAGAAATATCACCAGATAATATTCGAGGAGCTACTGTTCTATGTATGACTGCAATGTCCAATGTAGGAATATTAAGGATCTATTGGATTGGAAATTTTCCAGAACTTTGGCGTTCATCGCTAGCATCTGCAATCCCTATATTGCTCATTCTAGTATTTATCTGGTGGCTTCCTGAGTCACCTTATTATTTAATATCTAAAAATAAAAGAGACCAAGCGGAAAAAGAACTAAAGAAAATAAGAAATTCAAAACATGTTGAAAACGAAATTAAGCAAATTGAACTAGCATTATCTCAAAACAGTAAAAGTAACTCCTTTAAAGAACTGTTTACTGAAGCAAATCATAGAAGAGCTTTAATGATCTGTATGGGCATGTTCACATTTGCACAATTTACAGGAAGTATATCATTTGTTTTTTATGTACATTTGATCTTTCAAAAAGCAGGAAATAATGTATCAGCTAATACTATGTCAATGATTAAAGCCTCTCTTCAGTTAGTGACGTCTGTTGGAGCTGCTTACGTTGTGGACAATGTAGGCAGGAAACCATTGTTGATCATTTCGTGCATTGGATCTTCTATTTTTATGTTTTGCGAAGGCATTTATTTCTATCTTCTGGACTATGGATACTATGTGGATAATATTTGGTGGTTACCTCTAACTGCAATGATATTATTCAACATGAGTCAACTTATTGGTTTACTTCCGATATCGCTATCGTATGTGGGAGAACTATTTCATCCAAATGTTAAATCTATGGCTGTTTGGATTAGTAACACGTATTTCGCTTTAACCGTAGTAATTGTAGGAAAAGTATTTCAAATATTATCTGATTCATTTGGAAGTTGTGTACCGTTTTTCTTTTTTGCGGTTATGGGCGCACTAGGTTTGATTTTTGTTATTTTTGTAGTACCAGAAACTAAAGGAAGATCTCTAGAAGAAATTCAATATTATATGGTTTATAAGGTATTTAGAGAAAATAGCAATAATGAAACATAAATATCTGTATCGATATCTATTTTAATATGATTGTATGACTTTATTAGAATTTTTTTTTTATACAGAAAAAGTTATTTATTTAAATAAATATCTACAGTTTTATATAACATTGTAAAAAAATTTATTTTCTATGGACCTAAAAGAACGAATGTTGAAATTAAAGAATTGGTAACCCTGATAATGAGGTAGCATACGATGAAAAGTAGAACATATTTTATCTATAATCGCATTGTTTATAAGAAATAATAGTTTGAAGCAGTTTGAAGGTTGCAAATTAAACACAATTTTCGAACAATTATTCCACCAAGTTTAATTATAGCGTTCCATTCTATACAAACCATGTTTAAAATCAAGCAATGGTCATTGGTATTCACAGTTGTGTTCTGTAGATAATAATATGTATCCAATATTTAAATATTAAATAGTATCAATAACTATTGAACAAAATGAAATCATAGGAGGAAGGTCATCATTAATTATTTTTTAATTATATTACCCACGGCTTTCTCGATTAAAAGTGTAACACTGTACATTCATTTGTGGTATCTGTAAGCTATAGGATTTCTGATAAAGTAATTAGTATTAGAATATCATTGCTATATATTTTAATATGTATTCTACGTGTGATTTATACAGGCGTTAAATTATGTTTATACAAAGATCTTACAGTTTACGGATGTAATTAAAAGATATGGTAGATAAAATGTAAAAGATAAAAGTTAAACTTATGCTGAGAAAAGTCTAGCGGATATTGCAATATCATCATGATAAGTGTCAGACGTCAATGGCCCCTTTTAGTGGCTTGTGCTTTAGGTAATTGTATATTAATATATAATACAACTGATGAATATTATCGGTCGGTAAGTAAAAATTATGTGATATATTTGTAAATGACATTTTATTTCAGCTTTAATAAACATCGAGCAAGTTGGGATAAATTCTGGATGGACTTCTCCAATACTTCCACGATTACTGGCAGATGACTCACCAATAGTAACAAGCAGTGCCGATGGTTCATGGTTGGCAACTTCTGCAGCGTTAGGCAGCATGTTTACTGCACCACTTGCAGCCATATGTGTTCATCATTTGGGACGCAAATTATCAATATTATTCACAATTATTCCTTTTATTGTGTCATTTTGTGTTGTGGCATTAGCAAATACAGTTACCGGTTTGATAATCGGAAGAGGAATTAGTGGCTTGGGTATTGCATTTTCACTGACAGTTACGCCAATATATCTTGGAGAAATAGCCACAGACGATATTCGAGGAGCAATTGGATTGTACATGACTGTCTTTCAAAGTATTGGAATACTAAGAATCTACTTAATTGGCGAATATTTCGATTTATGGGTGTCTTCTCTGATTTCTGTACTTCCATTATTCCTGATTGTAGTTTTCTATAATTGGTTACCAGAATCACCATATTTTTTATTAATGAAAAATCGCAAAGATGAAGCAGCCACAGCATTGAAGAAATTAAGAAACTGTGATGACGTGATTAGTGAATTACAACAAATACAAAATACGATAGACGAGACGGGCAGCTACAATTGTTTTAAAGAAATGGTTAGGGAACCAAGTCACAGAAGATCGTTATTCATAACTATGGGAGTTTTATCAATTGCCCAGTTCACTGGAGGATATTCTCTAATATTTTATGCTCATTTGATTTTCCAAAAAGCTGGCAACGTTTCTTACAATACAATGTCAATAATAAAAGCAGTAATGCAATTACTCACATCAATTGGATCTGCGTATGTTGTAGATAGTGTTGGTAGGAAACCTTTATTGATTATATCATGTATTGGATCAGTAATATTCATGGCCTGTGAAGGAATCTATTTCTACCTAAATGATTACGGTTACAATGTTGCTAGCATATGGTGGTTTCCGCTGTTTGCTATGGTTATGTTCAACGTAAGTCAAGTAATTGGATTGACGTCAATATCACTATCATTATTGTCGGAATTATTTCATCCGAAAATAAAATCATTGGGTGTTTGCATTAATAAAACATATCTTTCGCTTTTAATTTTCGGAGTTGGCAAATTGTTTCAAATTATATCTGATTCTTTTGGGAATTGTGTACCGTTTTTTCTTTTTTCTGCTGTAGGTCTATTAGGTGTAATATTTACCATTTATGTTGTACCGGAGACTAAAGGAAAATCCTTAGATGATATTCAATATTACTTAAAGCATAAAGGTTATCGCACTGAGGATATGTTTTAAATTAGTATTTATTGCATTTATTTATTTATATGGTACATATACATGATATACAAATTATAATATGTATAGTACATACTATTAACAAATAAAGTAATTCAATTTTGTATAACTTTTTACTCAAATTTTACATATTTTCAGATTACTGTCTAAAATTGTATAACACATATAGTACTAGTAAATAATGATAATCCTATTATTATTTCAAGGCGAGTTAGATAAACTTAAAGCCATTAATTCTATGGAAATGCGGATTCAAAATTGAGTAGATGTAGCAAGAAAATGTTCATTTCATAATTATTTTCCAGCATGATAAATATTAAGCAACAAAGGCCCCTATTTTTAGCATCCGGTGCAGGTAAGTTCATTATTAGCATTATCTTATAATTGATATATTATTATTAAATATTTCAAATTACAGTTTTAATAAACAGGGAACAAGTTGAAATAAGTACTGGATGGACATCACCAATTTCACTTGGGTTACAAGGAGAAAATTCAACAATGTCAACGACCAGTGACGAAGGATCATGATTGGCTATTGCTCCCTCTGCAGCATATTTTGCGCTCCCCTAATAATATTGTGATTAAAATAGTTTTAAAGAGATTACCCTGGAACCAAGTCACAGACGTGGATTAATTTTTGTCTTGGGGGTAATAACATACATTTAAGCCACCGGGAAATATTCATTAGTTTTCTACACACAGTTGATATTACAGAAAGCTGGAAATATTGCAGTTATTAACAATTGTTGGAGCTGCGGAAGCCGTTGTTAATCATATCATGTATTCATTGGATCTGCCGTCTTCAGGGTCTGTGAAGGAATATGCAGTGGAACTTCTAGTTACGAGTTTAATTCGTGCCGTGACGGAGTTCGTAACTGAAACTACCCTTATGTCGAATCAATCCCTCCATTGAAATGCTATTAATCCGCTCCAAGGCCCAACAAAACGCATTTTGAAACAAAATTATTAAATTATGTGTATCAGTATTATTTACCTAATCAACTATTTTAACATTTTTAAATACGCAGGTGTATTAATGTTATTTCGACAACAATTTTACAAAAGAGAGTGCATCGAATCATACAATATGATGTCAATTATAAAATTAGTTCTGTAATTAACATTTATTGGAGTTGTTATAAATAATATTGGAAGAACACTATTTTTAATCATTTCATATTTTCGATCTGCTGTATTTATGACTTGTGAAGTAATTTATTTCTATCTCCATGGTTCCACATATAACAGACAGGATGCATGGTGGTTGCTGCTATTTGCAATGATAATGCCAGTCAGACGGAACATTTAACTTTAATGTCATTTCGGAACAATAAAAACTGTAGCAGTATATATTTGTAAAATATATAATTCTGACCTTTTTATTTACAGCTATTTAATATTTAAATGATTCTATTAATTATAAGTTAATCTCTACATTAAATTCTAGATCTTTAAAACTAATCTTACACGTGTATTTAAGCCCATAATTTTGTTTGACAATAAGCTATTTAAGTTTATTAATATGTACATAACATCCTTTTAAAAGAAACAGATTTGATTTATATTGTAGTATACAGTCCGTATTTTATACGGGGATGAAAGTAAGAGAGAACTCTCCGGAACGCCCTCCTGTAAAATATTTGGAACCGGAACGCCGTTATGGTTTAAAATCACTTGGTAACAAAGAAAGTAATAATTTATTTTTAGTTTATAACTGAAAAAAAAATTAAGCCAATTACGTTCCGGCAAAACATTTTTTCTGTTCTCACCCCTGATTTTACAATATGTTGTCAGTATATTTGGTAATACTATTATATTGTTATTATATTTAGATTATCTATTTGTAAATTAAAATACAATGTTGGCAAGAATTATTAATTAATTTGTTAGGTATTGGGCCCCTGCTCGTTAACATTAATAAAACAAATAGCGTACCACCTTCATCATCAATGAATTAAAGATGTAGATAAGTTAAACTTTCTAATCACATCACAGTAAGTTATCTAAAAAATTCGCATACAATGCGCTAGCTTCTGTATTTGTATGTGCAGATGTATTTGGTTGGCATTGTGGCATGCCATACATATTTATCAAATGTATCACAACATGTGGAAATACGTGTTAATGAAACAAAACCAGGTAAACAATAAAAATCGATATTTATATTTGGCAAACTACTGTTTTCTTGTTTCAATGTCATTAGAGGATGATACATATTTTGAGGTTTTAAAACTGATTAGATTTTTTTGACAATTTGTTTGTAATTAACTCTCTTGTGAAGATATTTTTTGGATGTTCGTCTTAGTGAAATTAATTAATACACACGCAGTTTTTCATTCAGGATAAAATGCACTTTGTCTGAATATACGCGATCAAATAGACATTTAACTTGTATGCACGATATTAAATTATTAAACATCATTTCACTCTATTAATATAATAATAATAATAATGAAAAAAAGTTTCCAATTTGCCATCGACCCGTTCCAAATTTCTATTCCGATTCCGTTGGAAACTCCTGGTTTATACTATAAGATATGCATTGAGTAGCGATGGTAGTCTATCTACGGGCTAAATAAGTATCACATGAATATTTCAGTTTTAGTGCTAACTCGTGAAACAAGTACATATTTCTCAGACGCGTCTTATTTCGCAGAAGATAAAAGGAAACAAATTTTAATAAATACGTTACTAATTAAGAAGAAGGTTAAATAGATTTCTTTTTAAAATTTATTTACTTCTATGAAATTCAATTTCAATATCATAATATAAACCGCAAAATATTTTATTGTAATCTACATCATTGCAAATGAATATCAATTAAACATAGTATAATCTTAGAAATTAGCATAAAACTATCACATCAATGTGATATCGTCAGGCTTGAACATATTACATATAAACAACAAAAAACTAAGCTTATTTATAAACCTTTGCATCTCTAAACGCTCTAAAATATCTTGATTTTGTGTGTTTCTCCATGTTCCCTGTCTTTCTCCATTGAACCGTCTTAATTACAACCAAATCTTATATTGCAAAGAATAGAACAAAGTAATACTACACGCTCGGTACGGCTATTGGGATTCATTCTTGACATCAGGTGTAAACAGGGTTACAATTTTATTTGGGTCTAATTATCTATTGAAATATTTCAACGAATTTGTGTTGTTAGGATATAGCACAGTCAATAAATAAATTATTACAAATCACAAAGTCAGGAATATTAAGTTGAAAACAATTATACCAGGTGATATAGTAAGTAGAAAGTTGAATAGAGGTCATGTATAACAACCGAAAGATTTTATTGTGGTTATGGATAGCCAAAAAAGATATATTTATGATCTCAACCATACATTATTGGCTGCCTAATGCTATTTAATAAATATTGTGATATAAAAATAATAGTAATTAAATATATTTTATTTATTAATATCAATTATCACAGTGTAAATGAAAATACTATTATATATTCCAACAAAAATAAACAATGAGAATTTATTTTAACAAGACGTAGATTATTTCATATGGGTTAACCATAAATGATAACAATTCTTTGTTTCGAAGATTCCGTTAGTATATCATAAGTGTACTTGACGCAACTCAACCAACGGAAGGCGCAACGTGGTGTAAGATTAGAGATCGCGAAGTGGTTGACACTGACACCAAATATTATACTCGTGAATTTCCTCAACTTCCAAAATGATGTTGGTTTAGCGGGGGTGGGGTCAGCGAAATTGTCTAGACAGGGGGTGAGGTGGATTTAAAAAATGTGATATCACAAATTTGTCCATAAGGTAGCCTATGGTATTTTTATTAACTAACATTTTTAAATCAAAATAATTTTAGTTCTTCGACGTGCGTACAGGTGAGAGGAGCAGAATAGGGGCGATTTGGCATGGTTTGTCACTGACATACGGGAGGATGGGGTTCAAATTTCGCGAAGAATCTGTGACATCATTTATAGAAGCCGCATTCGTAAAAATGACTAACTGATAAACTGATAGAACCTTGCATATATAATCTACCACGGGGTGTCCCTTCTCACAGTACATTGTGTTTCTTACGAATTCGAGTTCATTGTTCTATTGTTCATTGTATATTAACTACTGGGTAAAAACGGATCCAATATTTTTTACAAGTGCTTGGTTATTCGTCTTGTAAGTATTTTTTATGTACACAATGTGTAATTATCGCAATTATAAAAATATTGTTTTATATTTCGCAAGTTGCTGTTGGGGACTGCAACATAATAAACAAATTTGCACGACTTATTTTTAATATCCTGTTTTAACACGTTTAAGCAGTGCTAAAAATACAATTTGCAGCTCTCAAGTTGCATGTCTGCAATTGGTAATGTATAGTGTTTATATAATTATTTTAATGTATGAATATGTTTTGTACTTCCTTCAAATGCACCTTGCATGCATGTTTTATCATCTTACATAATACTTACTATATAATGTGGTAATTATGAAAACTGATAATGCTATAGTATACAATAAAATACATCTAGAAAAGAAAATTAATTTGAATGCAGTCGGTTGATAGATATTTATATATTTAGTTAAAATATATATCTATTTTATTTAAAAATTTATAAATAAAATTGCTTTGTTTCTCTTTGTTATATTTTTAAAAATCGATATGTTAAGTACATCATTGTGTCATCTTCAGGAGGAAAAAAAAATTATGTACAAAAACCAGATAATGAAAATTACTATTTTTTGTAGTTAATAAACATGATGTAAATAATTCAGATTGCATTAAATATTACATAATGCAGATAACGGCCCAAAAATTTAGATTTGTAGAAGCAATTGAGACTTTTAAATATAAATCCGAAAATTTCATTTAAAATTTTCTATTCTTTTAAAATGTCTAAATTATATGAAGTAGGTTTTTGTATTTAATTTTAGCAGGTATTATGTATTTTTTATTGTATGACTATTGTTCATTAAATTTAAATATTTTTCTTTATGAAGATGACAAAAAATAAAAAAGAAATATAATACAAAGTAATTTTATTTATATACAGTAAAACGTCGGCGTGTCTGGATATATCATCCGAAGACGAATGAACCAAATGTTTGTGTTTTAATAATTCATGAACATTATACCTAGATACAAATAAAGTGTATTTGCGGAAACAAATGTTTCTTTCTTTATTTCTATTTGATAGCAGAAAAATTTTCTGTGAATTAGTTTTCATACCTACCTCATCATTGTTGAAAATCATATAATATTTTCAATACATGGAAACTTCACTGGCTAGTATCGAGCCTTTTATTTTTTTAATCAATAAAAAAAGCATTCAGAAAACCTACTTTACGTAAGGTGTAGACAGCGGTTACGATCAAAGTTGATTAATTTTTTATATTATTATTATAATCGAATAATAATATAAATCGGTAACGGACGCCTCTTTCTTAAAAATGAATTACTACAAAGAAAAATGAAGAAACGATTTCATTTCATACTTTATTTTATTTACTTACATGTTTCGAAGAATAAATTACGTTTGTATTTTAATGTGTTGCGTGTTTAACAACAACACTAGTAATATGTAATTAATATTAAACAATGTAATTAAATAGCAGGTATAAATTATTCTTTGTAACATAGTTCTTTGAATATGTCCGTTGACATTTAAATTCTATAAAAATCACTGCTTTGTAAAAAAACAATCTGCACTAACTATTTAATATATGATATATTTACACTTAAGTTATGTTCAATATACTATTTGACATTTTGAGAAAGACACTTGATATCCCGAATGGCTATCAGTATTAGAAATTTAGTCTCTACAATGCAATGAAGAAGGTATAATTGATTAATTCTTTTGCAAATTAAATATTTTTATAATGAATCCTTAATTATTATTTCTAATTGTAAGTTAATAATTTGCACAATGCATTTTCAAATTTATATTTATTTCCACATTGCTTCATGCATATTTAAAAGAAATGAGTCCTGTTCTGGTAAGGGACCGTGAATAAGTGTGTGGAGAGGTCCGGGTTGATCATTTTGAAGCGTGCACGTGTTTGGGTTGCCCATCCGTTCCAGCATTCCACGGCCTCACTAGTTCTCTCAGTCTTACTCCGTGAGTAAATAAGTGAGTGTGGGTGAGAGTGTGTATCGTCCCTGTCTATATACACTTATGCGAATGCATTTATGAGCATAACAAGATCCAAAGGTAGTCGAGTGAATTCAGTCGATTGCAGTCGATCTTGAACGACAAAGCCGACAGGCGATTTCTATCCTGTGCGCTGCGCGAATTTATTTTAATACACTGTTGAATTTCAATTTTATACTCTTTGGTAAGTGAATTATTCATATCCACAAATTCCGGGCCATTTCATTATTTTCGCACCAGCTTCCACCTGAACATTTTTAAATTCTCATGAATGTTTCTACGAAATTTTATAAATCCATTTTATATATTAAGCACGAATTAATAATGTTGCTGAAATATTCTCGTAATATGTATTGAACATTACAAAAATTTATAATTCTATTTAAATTTATATTAAAATATGTTTTTTGTAAAATTTAATGCATGATGCATTTGAAATTGTAATTATAAACTATTAGTTATTTTGAAAGAATATTTTATTTCTATACATCGTTGTTCTCAGTTAAATTTAAAAATTAAAGCTCAGTACGAAACACAAGTAATGTTTAAATTGTTCCTTAATTGTTGCAAATTGATCTAATATCGAAGAGCTGTTCTAAATCACAGACGTCACTATTAAATGATAATATTCTTGAACTTTTGACATTGAATGATTGTGCAATATATATAAGTTAAGATAATTACCATGCGATAAAGATAATCAGTTATTACGATTGTACACAAACTGCAATATTATTTAATACGTGTTTGATTTAATTTATATAGGAAACATGTTTTCATCTTAGTGTCTAGTGATCATTTATAATGTCCATTATCAAATTAGACTTTTATCTATGATAACAGTTTTGTTATAAGATTATTTAATAATCGTTTAATAGTACATTATACACCAAGGGAGAGAAACCACTTATTTTTCCTGAGGTGTAGTTTGAAGCCCGAGGGAGAAGCCAGAGGGCTACAAATACATCGAGGGAAAAATGGTGGTCTCTCCCGAGGTGTATATACTATTTTTTCCACGTTCGGAAGTAGAAACACTTAATTTCATAAATAATGAATTATAATAAATCGGAGCGAAATTGCAATATTTAGAAGCCTTTGGAAACGTTTCCATGCAACGCGTACCATGACAACAGACATTTATTTACAAAAACCTATGTTCTGTCCCGCGTTTGACGCCATAGAAACCGACTTCTACTCCCGGACGTGTAAAAATAATATAATAACATTATTGATGGTTATTTAGTCAAAATTTCCTACTTATAATATAATAATGGTATTCATAGTTCCTGAAGGCAATAATAAGTTTTAAATTGTATCTTATTTTGTTTAATTAATTTGGTTTATGCTTACTCGTTTAATATTAAAAATATATGTCTCTATATTTGATACTTATAGATATAGTAATATAGTTATTTACACTAGATACTTTTTTATCAAAGAGCAAACATATACAATATTTTTTTTGCTCTATCTTCATCATTTACTAATAAACTAATTAGTAATCACTAATCTGTCAAAATACTAGAAAAATTAAAATATGTCAGTCTGTATATTACCGCTTTCATTAATTTAAAACGAAAAATTTATATCAAGATAATTAATTTCTAATAAAATATTAAATGTACTCTTGTATATAAAAAAGAAAAAATATATGAACTATGTATTTACATTTATATGTAAGCAATAAGTAACGATATCTAAAAGAATTCTAGTAATTATTACTAATGTCCACAATTCTAAATGGGAATACGGAAAATGACGAAGAAGGAGAATACACATACATCGGACCTAGGGGGGAAACCGTAATAGATTATATAATCGTGAATGAACAGGTAATACAGAAAAAAGAGAAAATTGAAATTGGCATGAGAGTAGAGTCAGATCACTAGCCATTGACAATCAAAATAAGGTGCAACAGAAACCAAAAGGTAACAATAGATGAGACAGAAGAAAAAATAATAACAATCTGGACGGAAGAGACTATAAGAAAATATAAAGCAGACCTACTGAAGTTGGAGGAGCATACGGAGGAGAACACAGCAATGGAGAAACTTATTAAACTGATATCAGGAGCAACAACATCGAGAATAATTAAACCAAGGATTCATCAGGTTGCCAATGAAAATTGGTGGTGTACAGATTGCAGAGAAAAGAAAAGGATAACAAGAAAAGCACTCATAGATTGGAGAAGAGGAAGGGGGACAAAAGAAGAGTACAACACTTACAGAAAGGAATACAAAGAGATCTGTGCACAGAAAAAAAGAGACAAAAAAGAAGAAGAAAGAAACAAAATAAGAAACATAAAATCAGAGAACGAAATACATAAGCGGGGAGAGAAAAACAAAGAACAGGACAAGTAAAGTAATAACGATGGAATGTTGGAAAAAATCATTCTAAGAAACAACTAAATGGAGAAGATACAAGAGTAACATGTAACCTGCAAGTAGAACAAAACGACAACATTGAGGAAGAAATCACAATAATAGAGGTGAAGAGACAGATAGCCAACCTGAACAAAGGGAAAGCAGCAGGCGAAAACGGATTTCAGAATGAAGTGTGGATATACAGCACTGCCGGAGTAGTACAGAACATCACGGAGATTATAAACCAGATATGGCAAGGTAAAGGTTTGCCAAACAGATGGCGGAAGGGAGTTATAATCCCCATACATAAGAAAGGAGACCGTGAGGAAAGAAGAAACTACAGAGGCATAACTCTGTTGGATACAAGATACCAAATATATGGTATGATCCTCCAAGAAAGACTGACCATTGAGATAGATGAACAAGGATGCTACCAGATACACGGGCAGGATTTAGAAAAGGCAGAAGTACCATAGATAATATTTACGTACTAAACTATGCGATAGAAAAAGAAATAAAAAAAGAGGGAGGGAAATGCTATGTACTATTTGCAGACTTAAAGGCCGCATTCGATCTAGTCAACAGAAGGAAAATGATTGAAATGTTAAGAACAAGAAAAGTAAGTGAAAAGCTGACTAATAAGCCCAACACTGTGCGCACTTTATATAGCTGATAGAGAAGAGCATATGGCAAAAAGCCAAACCGGCGGACTAGTTATTGGTAAAAAGAAGTTCTGGACACTATCTTACGTGGACGACTTAGTATGTGTATCAAAAACACAAGAAGAGATGAAATCACTAATAAAGAGACTAGGCACATACCTGAAGAGAAAAGACATGATATTGAACATGATATTGTTGTAGAGATAATGGCCAGAACCACATGGCTGAAACGTTAGCATTTTTATTCAACTTGCTATTGTACACAAATATATAGTTCTCTGCAAATAGAACTTACAGTCATTCATTCCAAACCATCCGGATAAAATATTTTCCTACTTCGAATGATTTCAAATTTTGACTAAATAATCATCAACAATGAACTTTTATGATAATAGTTAATGGAAAACAATAAAAACCCACATTTAACAAATTAAATTAATCAGTAAAAATTTGATGAAGATTATATAAACTCTTATTCGACTTTAAAATTCGAGTAATCATTTATCGTACTGAATCAGGCTATTGTATTTGTAAGAAATGGATCATCTAAGATTTTTATTCAGCTTATTGAAAAGGTATGTTCTAAACTGGTTATATGCACTAGAAACATTATTTAAATTTGCCAATGGCATAATGAAAGAATGACGTGTTATTTCATCATGCTGATCATAAACAATTTGCCGCACTACATCAAAGCACAAATAGCTTACGCAATAATGCCAAGAAATACATGACAAACATTTTGCCTTATTATATTTATGATGTATGAAGAACAACAACGCAGTTTCAGAAAATATTATGGTTGCACATTTTACAGTACACGACTGTAATTTCTATTAGTATTATTTACGTATTTTTAATTTGTTTGGTCTATTACAGTATTGTCCTAATCATGGGGGTAATAATAAGCAAAATATGGGGGTCCCAACCGCATTTTATTGCGGATTCAACCACCGGCTTGACTGGAGAAGAAAAACTACTGTTGCATGAAACTTTTAACGTTTTAAAACTGGATATGTCCGGAAGCGGAGAAAGGCTGTTGGTTTTGTAAGTAAATGATTTTCATTTAATGAAGATATTTATGTTAATATAGTGTAATGCATTTTGCCAATTCAAACACCGCATTTTAAAAGTAAATAAACAATTACTCATGGGCAGACAGAACCTGATTGACATACATAATTACAGAAATTAAAATATACTGCTACTGCTTATCATCGAATTATATTTTTAATTACAAGATATACGCCATATAATCCATGAAATGTTTTTTATAGTACTTACGTAATGTTTGTTAAAAATTGACGCAATTAGTCTTTATTAAATTCTATGCGTAAATGTCTGTATGTGAGATGAGTGTACTTTTGATTTCGTTAACAATGAGAGAAAAATAATTGTTATTGCTGATATTGCAAGAATTGTTGGAGTCTGTGCACAGTCAGTTAGCCCTACTGTAGATAGCAAAAACATTATTAGAGAAGATACGATCTCATGAAGGATACTTAATAAATATGTCAAGTTCAAGTTCGAAATTACGTACACTAGAAAAAAAAATCCCAGATTAATTATTTTAATATTCTCCGCACATTCAAATATATGTTAGTATATTTAATGATAGTATTGCAAATTAAAATATTATACAGTTCTAAATGCCATTCAATATAGCAGCCTTCTGAATAGATAGTAAAAAATGTACACTCTAATTAATTACTTTTATTAGTTAAAATATGGTCACAAAAAAATATATGTGGTTAGATTGCGGTTTCATATTCAGCTAACAAATTTGTGGTTTACGTTGTGTGTGTGTAGTATTTTTACAAATACAAATATTAGTCATGTTAGTAAGAATTATAAAATATCCTCACGTGTTCATAATTTATATTGTATGCAGGTACTTTGAATCTTATCCAAACAATCTAGATTACTTCAGGGATTTTAAAGGTAAATCGATTGAAGAATTAAAAGGTACTCCGAAATTTATAGCACATGCAACGAGTGTTATTAATGCCATTAACGGTATTGTCATGCATTTGAATGAACCAGCCACTTTAGTGGAGGTAGTGAAGAAAGTAGGGTACAGTCATGGTAGACGACAAATCAAAGCCCAAGCACTTACGGTACGAAAATTTTGTATTTAAACTGTGAACTAGAGTGAAATATTATTCTATATGCTATTATAGGAATTGAAGGCAACAATCCTTAAACTATTCCAAGAAAAATTGAAGACAAAGTACAATGAAGAAGTAGAAGAGGTTTGGAGCAAAACGTTGGACATAATAATGCAGGTATTTCAGGCAGGCGGTCAGGAGTATATCATTGATCAAAAAAGTGATAGCTAAATAGTTCTACTTAAAAAGTGTTTTTATAAAATGCCTGTTTCATACTTAGATACTGATATAATATCAAACATTGTGATGTTAAATTTTATTATAGCAATGATAGCTGTTGTTAGGGGTTCGGGAATATTGAAATAAAAAGAGGTTGTGTTTATAATGAAATGATAAATATGTCTTTATTATAGCGAAGCTGATGTACGACTAAACTATACATATATTTTGCACAGTGCGCGTAACATAGATAAAAGCAGTTTTTATCAGAACTGTCTCACGGAGCTTCCCTGAGCGGAAAGTGTCCAACAAGCAAAAGTAAAAAAAAAATGATATGACTAAAATACACATATATGTTGGCTTAAGAATTAAATATATGTATTTAACGTAATAACAGTAGCAGATTATATAACACCTCCCTCCGGAAGATAGAAACGGTAGTTTCAATTGGAATGGCTGTCTCACGCGGAGGCAGATCGACACCAAGAAAGTCGTTGATGTGGATTGGCAGGTTGTTGGTCATGAAATTCTTCTATGTCGTCTAATTGAAGAGATGGTCGTCGAGCTTCGTTGTGAATATTAGTGATAATACAGATTTCTCTGCACTTTGTACAATCTTTGGGAAAATATTTTCTAATTAATCTGTAACATGGACAATTGCAACATTTGCAAATACAACATATAGTTATAAGTACAACAAATATAATACCGATAACGTAGTAAGAAGAATAGTGAGTAATGTGTTTAGCCAATATTATATCATCGAGATTTTCGGATAATTTATGTAATTGGTGCTGAGCATATTGCAATTCTTCCAATTTTAAATTAATTGGTTGAAGTGTGTCAGAATGTATAGTTTTTGAATTTTTGAAGTTTGTATTATCGCAGCAATCTTCTTGAATTGAAATGACAAAAGATATAGTTTTTTATTCAATTTTGCTTGTTCATTAGTTAATAATACCATTTGTTTGTTTGTCATAATTGTCTTTACTTTTTATTTTAGGTTTGTTTATATTATTTTTAGCAATATTATTAATATGTGCTAATTTTTCCTTTAAATTAATAAGGTAATCATCGTAATTATATTTTATTGATTGATTTATATTTGGAAATGCAATTTTATTTGAAAATAGTAATTCATAAGGTTGAAATTGAGTGACTGAATGAACATTAGAATTATATGCGAGAGTTGCTAATGAGAGATATTGATTCCAATCGTTTTGATTTTGATTTATGTAATGTTTTAAATATGTTTTAAGTGTGGAATGTGATCTTTCCAGCAAGCCTTTTCAAAAATTTAAATGTATTATTTTTTGATAATTGGTACCAAAAATTTATTATAATATAATTCAGTCAATTAATGGCCTAATCTTGAAAAATTCTGACAGCTTCATTTTAGTACAATATTATTTTTGCTCACAATCCTAATTTATATAATAAACTATTTTTGAAAATGTCTGTTCCTGTGTTGTATGTACCTTAGCATCTCCTCATCGCAAACGCTTTAAAATATTTTGATTTTGTGTGTTTCTCGATGTTCCCTGTCTTTCTCCAATGAACCTTCTTTATTGCAACCAAATCTTATATTGCAAAGAATAGAACAAAGTAATACTATACGCTCGGTACGGCTATTTGGATTCATTCTTGACATCAGTAGTGAACAGGGTTACAATTTTATTTGGGTCTAATTATCGATTGAAATATTTCAACGAATTTGTGTTGTTAGGATATAGCACCGTCATTAAATAAATTATTACAAATCATAAAGTCAGGAATATTAAGATGAAACAAATTATACCAGGTGATACAGTAAGTAAAAAGTTGAATAGAAGTCATGTAAACAACGGAAAGATTTTATTGTTGAAGTGGAAAACCAAAAAAGATATATTTATGATCTCAACCATACATTATTAGCTGCCTAATGCTATTTAATAAATATTGTGATATACAAATAATTGCAAAAAATATATATTTTATTTATTAATATCAATTATCACAGAGTAAATGAAAATACTATTATATATTCCAACAAAAATAAACAATGAGAATTTATTTTAACAAGACGTAGATTATTTCATATGGGTTAACCATAAATGATAACAACTCTTTGTTTCGAAGATTCCGTTGGTATATCGTAAGTGTACTTGACGCAACTCAACCAACGGAAGGCGCAACGTGGTGTAAGATTAGAGATCGCGAAGTGGTTGACACTGACACCAAATATTATGCTCGTGAATTTCCTCAACTTCCAAAATGATGTTGGTTTAGCGGGAGTGGGGTCAGCGAAATTGTGTAGACAGGGGGTGAGGTGGATTTAAAAAATGTGATATCACAAATTTGTTCATAAGGTAGCCTATGGTATTTTTATTAACTGACAATTTTAAATTAAAATAATTTTATTTTTTTGACGTGTGTGAGGATGGGGGCAATCTGGCATGGTTTGTCACTTTGTGACATATGAGAGAGTGGGGTTCAAATTTCGCGAAGAATCTGTGACATCATTTATGGAAGCCGCATTCGTAGAAATGAGTAACCGTTTCTGATAAACTGATAGAACCTTGCATATATAATCTACCACGGGGTGTCCCTTCTCACAGTACATTGTGTTTCTTACCAATTCGAGTTCATTGTTCTATTGTTCATTGTCTGTTAACTACTGTGTAAAAATGGATCCAATATTTTTTGCAAGTGCTTGGTTATTCGTCTTGTAAGTATTTTTTATGTACACAATGTGTAATTATCGCAATTATAAAAATATTATTCTATATTCTGCAAGTTGTTGTTGAGTACTGCAAGTTGTTGTTGGGTACTGCAACATAATAAACAAATTTGCACGATTTATTTTAATATGCTGCTTTAACACGTTTAAGCAGTGTTAAAAATACAATTTGCAGCTCTCAAGTTGCATGTGTGCAATTGGCAATGTATACTGTTTATATATATTAATATATGAATATGTTTTGTATTTCCTTCAAATGAACCTTGCAGGCATGTTTTATCATCTTACATAATACTTATTATATAATGTGGTAATTATGAAAACTGATAATGCTATTGAAACCAGTTTGTATAGTATACAATAAAATACATCTACAAAAGAAAATTAATTTGAAGGCAGTCGGTTGATAGATATTTATATATTTAGTTAAAATATATTTCTATTTTATTTAAAAATATATAAATAAAATTGCTTTATTTCTCTTTGTTATATTTTTAAAAATCGATATGTTTCGTACAACATTGTGTCATCTGCAGGAAGAAAAAAAAATATTAACAAAAGCCATATAATGAAAATTACTATTTTTTGTAGTTAATAAACATAATGTAAATAATTCATATTGCATTAAATATTATATAATGCAGATAACGGCCCAAAAATTTAGATTTTTAGAAGTATTCAGAAAATCTACTTTACGTAAGGTGCAGGCAGCGGTTACGACCAAAGCTGATTGATTTTTTTATATTATTATTATAATCGGACTTTCGCAGGAAACGGACGCCTCCTTCTTAAAAATGAATTACTACAAAGTAAATAAAGAAACGATTTCATTTTATACTTTATTTTATTTACTTAAATGTTTCGAAGAATAAATTACGTTTGTATTTTAATGTGTTGCGTCTTTAACAACAACACTAGTAATATGTAATTAAATAGCAGGTATAACATATTCTTTGTAACATATAGTTCTTTGAATATGTCCGTTGACATTTAAATTCTATAAAAATCACTGATTCGTAAAAAAAATCTGCACTAACTATTTAACATATGATATAATTTACACCTAAGTTATGTTATGTTATGTGCACATTGCTTCATGCATATTTAAAAGAGATGAGTCCTGTTTTGGTAAGGGACCGTGGATAAGTGTGTGGAGAGGTCCGGGCTGACCATTTTGAAGCGTGCACGTGTTTGGGTTGCCCATCCGTTCCAGCATTCCACGGCCTCTCTAGTTCTCTCACTCTTACTCCGTGAGTAAATAAGTGAGTGTGGGTGAGAGTGTGTGTCGTCCCTGTCTATATACAGTTATGTGAATGTATTTGTGAGCATAACAAGACCCAAAGGTAGTCGAGTGAATTCAGTCGATCTTGAACGACAAAGCCAACAGGCGATTATATCAGTTGGACATCTTCGAACAGTTCGCAAGTTTCGTCACATTAGTCGATAAATGTACGCTGTTTTCTATCCTGTGCGCTGCGCGAATTTATTTTAATACACTGTTGAATTTCAATTTTATACTCTTTGGTAAGTGAATTATTCATATCCACAAACTCGGACCATTTCATTATTTTCTCACCAGCTTCCACTTGAACATTTTTAAATTCTCATGAATGTTTCAACGAAATTTTAAAAATCCATTTCATGTATTAAGCACGAATTAATAATGTTGCTGAAATATTCTCGTAATATTTATTGCACATTACAAAAATTTATAATTCTATTTAAATTTATTTTTATAAAATATGTTTTTTTTTTTGTAAAATTTAATGCATGATGCATTTGAAATTGTAATTATAAACTATTAGTTATTTTGAAAGAATATTTTATTTCTATACATCGTAGTTTCAGTTAAATTTAAAAATTAAAGTTCAGTATGAAACATAACTAATGTTTAAATTGTTCCCTAATTGTTGCAAATTGATCTAATATCGAAGAGCTGTTCCAAATCACAGACGTCACTATTAAATGAAAATACTCTAGAACTTTTGACATTTAATTATTGGGCAATATATATAAGTTAAGATAATTATCATGCGATATAAATAATCAGTTATTACGATTGTACACAAACTGCAATATTATTTAATACGTGTTTGATTTAATTTATATAGGAAATATGTTTCCATCTTAGTGTCTAGTGATTATTTATAATGTTCATTATCAAATTAGACGTTCATCTATGATAACAGTTTTGTTATAAGATTATTTAATAATCATTTATATAATAATATAAGCATTGTTGATGCTTATTTAGTCAAAATTTCCTACTTATAATATAATAATGATATTCATAGTTCCTGAAGGCAATAATAAGTTTTAAATTGTGTCTTATTTTGTTTAATTAATTTAGTTTATGCTTACTTGTTTAATATTAAAAATACATGTCTCTATATTTGATACTTATAGATATAGTAATATAGTTATTTACACTAGATACTTTTTTATCAAAGAGCAAACATATACAATATTTTTTTCGATCTATCTTGATCATTTACTAATAAACCAATCACTAATCTGTCAAAATACTAAGAAAATAAAAATGTGTCAGTCTGTATATTACCGCTTTCACTAATTTAGAACGTAAAATTTATATCAACATAATTAATTTCTAATAAAATATTAAATGTACACTTGTATATAAAAAAGAAAAAAAAAATATGTGAACTATTTACATTTATATGTAAGCAATAAGTAACGATATCTAAAAGAATTCTGGTAATTATTACTAATGTCCAACTTAATATTATCTACAAATAAAATTTCGCGAACTGAACCTATCTATTTTACTTGTTGCAAAATGTCGTAATATCAATTACCTTTTAAAAGTTGTTTCCTCTCAAATTTCTTAAAATTACCTGTGGTTCTGGTGAAACTCTCCCATTATTTATACGATTAAGAGGCTGATGAGTCAAAAAGTATCTACGGTATCCGGAATCAAATTTGTCATATATTGATTCATATATGTAGTGCATTTAATACTAAGAGCTGTATTATCGTTCTTCTTAGTAATCTTATTTTAAATTAAAAAGTTAAAAAGCGTATATTTTATTACATGTTGTAAATTATAATCATTGAACTAGGTATTTATTATTTAATAAATAATTAGCTATATTAACAAGAGCTAGGTGAGATAAATTTCAGTAATAGTATAGTTAAATATTTAAATAAATTGAAATAATAGTTGAATATGAAGTATTTTCCAGGTGATAATTTTCATAAATTAACTGTAGACATACCTTATCTACATAATGTTTCACAACAGAAATTCCTAAATGTATCTGTCTATTACATCGTGGGAAAAAAGTTTCGTAACATGAGGAAAAGTCTCATGGTAATGTCTACGATAAAATGATTCTTGTTAACAAATTAAATTTACCAAGAACAACCATTACTGGCAAGTTCATTCACAACACCAAATTAAACAGTCCAAATTCTAGAAGCATCAAATAATTATCTGTTATTATAAACTATATGGACTAAATAAATATCATTTGAAATGATGCAACTTATTAATAATTATTCAAATCTTCAGAGATTTACTAGAATTTCACTTGTGGTTTACTTTTTATATAAAACCGTAATTAATACTCACTATGATAACCACAAAATGATTTTTCATATTTATATATTTATACACATTTTCCTAGAAAGTGGGTGTGTACTATTTAATTATTAAAGTCGGAGGTATTGTATAAATAGTAAATAATTTTATTGATAAATAATGAAATACAATTTAAAAAAAAAGTTCCTTAATTTCGAGTTATCAGGTGATATTAATTTTTATTTATTGACATACAACAGGTAAATAGTCTAAAAAGGAAACACCAATTATATTGGTATTTAAACAGTGTTTTTGACAATTACGCTCGACAGTAAAGAACATGCAATATTGTCTACTTGACTAACATTATCACTTTGCGTGACACATCTGTGGTATAACGTTTTAGTAAAGTTGGCTCGGATCCTAACAAATTTAACACAGCTCTACAGTTTAGGATATTTCGGGCATATCAACATCTCAGAACAAGAGTTCAACAAATGTTTATGCTAATGCGTGTCTCCGCTTAGGAATTATGGTGACATTTTTATAGAATTTGTTTTTAAGTCAAAATGATAAATGAGGTTTTGTTTTCCGTAAATAATGTAAATTGATCAGGTGACATGCAATGGAATTTATTTCCAATTGCTATAAGAATAAAAAATGTCAAGTAATGTCGAGATAATTTAACAATATGTACATATTATTTTACAAAAAGCTATAAAATGTAAAAAAAAGGCATTGAATCCCACATTTCATTTGTCAATCAATTATTTTAAATAACTTTTATGATAATATTTTATTATAATGGAAAAACAATAAAAACCCACATTAAACAAATTTAATAAATCAGTAAAAATTTGAGTTTATATAAGCTCTGATTCGACTTTCAAAAGTCGAGTAATCATTTATCGTACTGAATCAGGCTATTGCATTTGTAAGAAATGGGTCATCTAAGATTTTTATTCGGCTTATTGAAAAGGTATGTTCTAATCTAGTTATATGCACTAGACACATTACTTGAATTTGCCAATGGCATAATGAAAGAATTACGTATTATTTCATCATGTTGATCATAAACAATTTGCCGCACTACATCAAAGCACAAATAGCTTACGCATGCACTAATGCCAAGAAATATATGACAAACATTTTGCCGTATTATATTTATGAAGTATGAAGAACAACAACGCAGTTTTAGAAAATATTATGCTTGCACATTTTACGGTACACGACTATAATTTCTATTAGTATTACTAACGAATTTTTAATTTGTTTGGTCTATTACAGTATTGTCCTAATCATGGGGGTAATAATAAGCAAAATTTGGGGGTCCCAACCGCATTTTATTGAGGATTCAACCACCGGCTTGACTGGAGAAGAAAAACTACTGTTGCATGAAACTTTCAACGTTTTAAAACTGGATATGTCCGGAAACGGAGAAAGGCTGTTTGTTTTGTAAGTAAATTATTTTCATTTAATGAAGCTCTTTATATTAATATAGTGTAGTGCATTTTGCCAATTCAAACACGGCATTTTAAAAGTAAATAAACAATTACTCATGGGCAGACAGAACCTGATTGACATACATAATTACAGAAATTAAAATATACTGCTACTACTTATCATCGAATTATATTTTTAATTACAGGATATACGCCATATAATCCATGAAATGTTTTTTATAGTACTTACGTAATGTTTGTTAAAAATTGACGCAATTAGTCTTTATTAAATTCTATGCGTAAATGTCTGTATGTGGGATGAGTGTACTTTTGATTTCATTAACAATGAGAGAAAAATAATTGTTATTGTTGATATAGCAAGAATTGTTGGAGTCTGTGCACAGTCAGTTAGCCCTACTGTAGATAGCAAAAACATTATTAGAGAAGATACGATCTCATGAAGGATACTTAATAAATATGTCAAGTTCAAGTTCGAAATTACGTACACTACAAAAAAATATCCCAGATTAATTATTTTAATATTCTCCGCACATTCAAATATATGTTAGTATATTTAATGATAGTATTGCAAATTAAAATATTATACACTTCTAAATGCCATTCAATATAGCAGCCTTCTGAATAGATAGTAAAAAATGTGCACTCTAATTAATTACTTTTATTAGTTAAAATATGGTCACATAAAAATATAAGTGGTTCGATTGCGGTTTCATATTCAGCTAACAAATTTGTGGTTTACGTTGTGTGTGTGTAGTATTTTTACAAATATAAATATTAATCATGTTAGTAAGAATTATAAAATATTCTCACGTGTTCATAATTTATATTGTATGCAGGTACTTTGAATCTTATCCAAACAATCAAAATTACTTCAAGGATTTTAAAGGTAAAACGATTGAAGAATTAAAAGGTACTCCGAAATTAATAGCACATGGAACGAATGTTATTTGTGCCATGAATGGTATTGTAATGCATTTGAATGAACCAGCCACTTTAGTGGAAGTAGTGAAGAAAGTAGGGTACAGTCATGGTAGACGACAAATTACAGCTCAAGCACTTACGGTACGAAATTTTTGTATTTAAACTGTGAACTAGAGTGAAATATTATTCTATATGCTATTATAGGAATTGAAGGCAACAATTCTTAAACTATTCCAAGAAAAATTGAAGACAAAGTACACTGAAGAAGTAGAAGAGGTTTGGAGCAAAACGTTGGACATAATAATGCAGGTATTTGAGGCAGGCGTTCAGGAGTATATCAATGATCACAAGAGTGATAGCTAAATAGTTCTACTGAAAAGTGTTTTTATAAAATGCCTGTTTTATACTTAGATACTGATATAATATCAAACATTGTGATGTTATATTTTATTATAGCAATGATAGCTGTCAAGCCTTTTTCAAAAATGTAGGTGCATTAATTTTTTATGATTGGTAGCAACAATTTATTATAATATAATTCAGTCAATTACTGGCCTAATCTTGGAAAATTCTGACAGCTTCATTTTGGTACAATATTATTTTTAGTACGAAGCTTTAACAATAAAAATCTAGTTTTATCATTTCTTGATTTTTATAGTTAATTTTATATAGATATCAAACCTAATGGCATATCGAGGATAACATACTTATATTTTATAGATTTAGTAGTATTTATTAAGCTGTCTGAACTATGTACAATATAAATACTATTAATAAAGAATATACACTAGTCGTTAATATTTTCTTTTTTCATTTAAACGAAAGTACAATTTCAACAATAAAGTAAACTAAAGAATTTGTGTTGAAATATTATATCCAACTAATTGGACAATATGTAGTTAAATCGTTTTTGTAATCTCCCATAAAGATAAATAAATTTAAAATAATACAATATTATATAAAAATTTTGTAATGAAATTTAAGCGCAGAAAACAATAAGAAATAAATACACTATTTAGCATTTATAAAATCATCTATCTCTGTCATAAATTTACTTGTTCGCACAAAATAAAAGAATAATACTACATGGATTGATAACATTAAACAGAAATAAATTGTTACACTGTGAGCGGTCAGTTCCCCCTACTATAGATATCAAGTATGTATTATTAACGAACACTTTCTGACGGGGGATCCTTAATAAATACATCAAGTTCAAGTTTGGCTATGTATAACTATCAAAATTAAGTCAGCCTTTCTAGAAAAAAAGGTATCTATATCTGTCAAAAAATAAACAAAATGTATTGTATTAATTGAATGGATGTATACAAAAGAATCATTATCTGGGTTATAGAGTAAGTAAATAAAATGTCTCGGCGTGACTGGACGATAATGCTTTTGATTATAATGGTAACAAACAAGATAACAATGACTTCAATATGAAAACAATTGTGCTTCATTTTGTATTCATATCATTTAGTTGTCACTGCATATAACAACGTGTACTGTGGACGTAAATATGCCGGAACTACAATACCTTGCTGACCACCTGCAACCGAACGAATGCAGGCGGCTTGTTGCTGCATTGCATTTTAAATCGTACAACCAACCAAATGCCTTGGATTCCGCAGGTAAAATTTATATATGTACTTTTAGTATGTAGTATAGTAAGTTGTAGAAGTATGTTAAAGTTAAATTGCCAAATATATTTTCAGATATATATTATTATAAACTTAAATACCCACTTACCCAATATGTTTGTAACGTTACTGGTCTTTCCTTTCATGAACAGAAGCACAAGTTTCTGAAGACATTCCATGTTTACGTCTTTTGCTTCACTGGAATTCTGTAAGAGGTGAAGGATTGGGTGAAACACACGAATTACTTTATCGCAGATTGCACCAAATAGGACGCGATGATTTAGCCGACTGGTTAGGCAATACCGTTTTTAACGAGCTCGGACAAGAATTAAAAAGATCACTTGAAGATCCGTTTCACGAGTTTGTTACTGACACTAGTGAAAGGTAAAAACGTATTGAATGTATTAAACATTTGAATTTACTCGACTTACAAATTTATTATAAATTATGGAAAGAATTGTGAAACTAATGAAATAACATTAATGCTGGATTTTATTCGAAAGTTAATAATTAAATGCTTAATTCAATCTGATCAATTATAACATTGACTAGCCTGTGGTTATTAAATATATATGTATACGTTTAAAATCTTATAGCAAAGGATTGACGAGTACACATCGCTCTATAAGTGCCAGAGAAGATCCTTTTGCTTGGCAACCGTTTGACACTATTTGTTGGTTCGTGATTGGTTTTCTATGTGTATCAACTATATTTTTACTCTTTCAATCAATTTA
Organism: Carabus problematicus; assembly: GCA_963422195.1. Classification (NCBI taxonomy): domain Eukaryota; kingdom Metazoa; phylum Arthropoda; class Insecta; order Coleoptera; family Carabidae; genus Carabus; species Carabus problematicus. The sequence goes on along the minus strand of OY728588.1, from coordinate 10,506,149 downwards.
TACCCACTGTAAAACTAAAAACAAGGAAACTCGCGGAAGGAAAAGGTATATACTTAAACACGTAATAAAATAACTTCATGGTTCTATAATACATAATTTCAGAAAACGTGCAGAATATGAACGCGTGGATCAACAGCAACTACATTTTGATTCTGAATCCGAAGATAATACCGATATGCGCAGTAAAGATCCAACTTTGCTACTTACGGGAGTTTAAAACACATTACGAATGAACCATACATATTTTATAATTAATACATATATACATATTATGTAAAAAAAAATCGTTAATGTATTAAAACAAATACAATTACATTTTCAATTTGTTTTTTTATTATACGTTATACAAATTTATTTGACTTCTTTAACCTGGAGTCCTGTAACAGAAACAAATCAATTATAAACTAGTTTAATATATTTGACATTTCATTGTATAGCATAGGAAAATCAATGTTGCTGGTTATAATTCCACTACATTTATTGATCTGAAATGCAGTGTGGTAAGAGACAGCCTTTTATCTCCACAGTATTGAACGCTATATAAAACATTGAACATTTCTATATAGAGCTGGACTGTGGACATACTTAATCTACACTTTTCTAAAACATAACGTAACATTGTTCAGTACTAACCTGGAGGTAGGGACTGTTTTAGTTTTTCAGCCTTCTCCTTGTCCGTAATTACAAGAGTGTACAGGAATCGGGAGCAACGTACTTTGAATTTGACATTGTCGGGATTCTTCTTTATTTTAACGGCTGAAAGACAAAATAGTTTTAATTTAATTTTTTTCGATTTCATTAAATTAATAATTCAGCTAAAATGTACTATAATAGACTTCTGAAGTGAGGGTATCTATATCCACAAATTTGTTTTGTATGTATATATTATTACAGTAACACCATAGTTTGAAGTGGGGTATTAGATATTAAATTAACCAAGTATAGGCTTACTTTAAAAATTAATAAAGAACAAAGATGGAATATTATAAAAGTAAAAACTTACATTTAGCATCTTTCCTCCTCGCTTTCAGCAAGAAGTCTTTAATTTCCTTGATTTCACGCGGCTGTAAATAACAAATAATTGTTAGTTTTCATAATAAATACAAAAAACTTGGCATAACTATTACTTTCTGACAATGAAAGTGTCAAAAACATTGCTTACCATTTTGATAGGTCAACACAGTGAAGATCTGTTGTTCCTAAAATAACAGAAAATAACAATAGATTTTAAAAATATACACACTAAATTAATGTATAAACACTCAGCAATTAAGAAGAAATGTTTAGAACTTGAATGATGTACAGATAACGTACGATGACTTCAGATTTTATATAAGAAAATATAACACAACATGCTTACTTCAAGGTGCTGTTAGGAAGAGGTTAAAACAAGACCATTTAGATGTTAGGTAGTTCAGGTTCTACTTCTTCTTACTCTTTATAATCCTCTTCGTTTTGTTATGCCTATGGCACACTTATCATACAGCATCGTGAAAATACGATGAAAAAACAGAATGCATACGCTTTTCAAACCAAAATGACAAATATACACCCAAACTAACGTAAAATGAGACACAAAAGATATGTGTGAAATAAGACACCTTCGTTTCATTGTATTGCTGTGCGATGAAAATAAATGAGCCGCTATTTTTCGTCGAAGATAGCGTTCTGTTGTTTCATCATATTATCTACGACACTGTATGATAGGTGTTCCATAGATAAAAAATATGAATCAAATATTTTTAAATTAATAACAAAAAACACATTCCAATGTGATACAGAGTGAAAAACATAATAATCATTAATAAATAAATCATTGATAACGTAAAGACGAAAAAAATAAATTATCGTGTACAAGATTTATATATTTCAAAACATTACAGTAGGTTAATCACCAATCATATAAAATTAAACTAAAAATATTTGAAATATAATCCATAAGGTCTATATATAATTATCACAGTACAACTGTATTTAATTTTTTACTTCCATCCAACTTGCTACCATATTTCCCACTTCTTTTGAAGAACGTAACACGAACGCATGATCAAAATTTCGAACACAAAGTTCGGTATGAATATCTGGAAATTCCCGTGATATTTTTTTATACTGCGAAACAGGTGCCCAATTATCAGTAGCTCCATAGTACAGTTTGACTACATCTTTGTGTGGTTTTAAAAGGTCTGGGTTTAAATCACGTAAATTTTTCATTTCGTCAAAGGCCATGTAAAATATATTTTGCAAAATTGTTGGATGCATTAATTTTTTTGTATGCGGAACATTATAGGTGGGATTCCCGGTAACTTTAAAGTAAATATGCAAAAGTATTGTCTGAACCGAGTCTGGCAAACAGGTAAATACCCATGTAAACAACAAGATGAGCCAAACGATATGCTGAATAATATTAGTCATAAATTTTCCGTTTGGTGTATCACCAATGTTTTCAATAGTTGGAAAAAGAAGATAGGCTTTTACAACCTTTGTTTTAATGTCAGAATGATTTAAAAGATTCAAGCTTATGTATGCTCCGACAGAATGGCCGATGAGATGTACTCTAGCGCCAGGGGGAACATATTTTCGGAAAAACTCTACCTATAACAAAATACATATCTATATATTATGGAAAACAATAACTGTAGAACTGAAATATTTTTCTACCTTGTTATCGATTTGTCCTTGTAAGTTGTACAATGATTCATTGCCTTGTATTGCGGGTTCGCATATAGCGCTAGAATCTATTGTTTGGTGTCCTGCATGCCCAATAATCCACACAGGACATTGCAATTTATTGTAAATTGTCTCTAAAAATTTTCTATAATAATCAGTAACGCCTGGATTTCCTGGGATACAAATTATGATGTCTTCATTTTCTTTAGTTGGTGTTTCTTCAATCCAACGACCCCACGTTTCTATTGTTGTAGGCACTTTATTTACCTCAATGATTGCTTTATGCATTTTGGAACGTCTTACTCTTGGGTAATGTAAACTATCTGTGAGCTGTTGATCACTGTTGATACTTTGATAACTGTTTGATAACAATATGTTATTTAACCTTGATGTATAAGTTAAAAAATATATATCATTAATTTATTTATGTTACTACTGAAAAACATGTTGAAATGTAAACAAAATTAAGATTTTAAACAAAAAGTGTGCATACCTAATTAAGAATCGTAATTTACGATATTTGTATCTGACGCATACAGAACAGACCGCGATAGACCGGCTGCGCACTGTCACAATTGACCATGATGGACCATGACATCTACTTTTTTCTGACCTTTGGAATATTTATGAATTATTGCGTGTAATTTAAACTTATTTAAGTTACTTGGAAATCTTTCTACTATTTTTTTAATACCTGCTATTTGGCAATAAAAGTTAATTAACTTTTATTGATATACATATGTATGTATAATATTAAATTGGAATAAAATATACATTTTTTAAACAAGTTACCTACTGTAAAAACAAAAGAAAACCTTGCAATATATGTTAGTTATATTTATGACATGGATTTATAAAAATTGTACATTGAAAATAGATTTTTTAGTTCTGCAATAGTTATCAATCATGTATGGTGAAAAATCAAACACAAAAATTAACAGTTCAACGAATAAAGTAAAAAGACGATCAGTGGGAACAAATACAGATGACAATTTTAGGTGTACAAATTGTATGAATTGTTTTGAAGATATAAATCACCCGAAAATATATTTTGTACCGTATATACCTTGCATGAACAATCCCTGTTTTCAAAATAATGTGGCGCGAACTATCAACGCATGTAAATGCAAATGTTCATCACAAACTAATGTTCATGATCACAAAATAGCATTGCAATGCTCAAAATTATTACATGGAAATCGTTCATCGTTACCGCCCTGGGAAAAACATATTGGAGACAATAACGAAAGAGTACCAAAAACCTGTCAAATTGATCAAATGAAGCAAATTACTAAAAAAACCTCAAAAAATAACTTATCCGCAAGCAATTCAGTTCCATCCGTCCAAGTAAATAAACCTAAACAATCGCATATACCACATCACACATTGAGAGGAAAAACTGGAAACAGACTGTCTAACAATTTAATCGACGTAGAACGACATGCAAGCGAATTATTAAATGAAAATTCAAGTATGCGTAATGAAGAGTTACTCTATATTTATACTTATTAATTAAAGTTATTTTTAAGGATCTCAAATTAGTGATAGAGTTAATGAAAATGAAGATGAAAACAGTGATGAATTAATCGATGAAGAAAGTAAAATATATAAATTATTGGTACCTAGTTTCAGGCAAGAGAGTGATATGGATGAAAATGATGAAAACTGTAGTGCATCAGAAAATGAAGAAGCTGAAGAAGAAAATGCGATTCATTTTAGTACATTAAATCGAAATCAGCGACCTGATGAGGCAATGTTAATGATGATGCAAGCATTTGTAAGCGACCAGAATGAAACTAAACGTGGTTCTAAATTAAGTAAACTTTTAAATCATTTAGGTGAGAAATATAACTATAAAATATATTTAACACTATTCTAAACACAATATAACAGTTCCACCAGGTTTCGTTGGCGAGCCATCAAATGAAAATAGGGATATGAGCTTTCCATTTAGAAAAAAGTAATACATAAAACATTTCATTTTTTTATAGAAATTGTACAAAATTAGTTGTCTGAGTATGTAAAATGTATTTTGTGAAAATATGTTAATAAATTTAATCATCCAGTTGACATAAGGATGCAACACCTCTATTAATCCAATGTTTCTCGGGGTGTTTTGACGCAAACTCTGTGTACATAACGAAATTGGTTGAATGTCCCGTTGTAGATAGTATTCCTCGGCGGGCACTAGTCTTGTATATAGGGCATTGATAAATTGGTTTTTGAATATAGTCTTCTATCTTCGCCGGTTTAAGCCACATTATCGGCACAATATCAAAAAGAATTTTTGGGTAAGATTCATTTAAACACTGTTCTTGTCTATCCCAACGAGCTCCTTCCAAAAATAATCCCTATAGCAAACAAAAGATTTTTTTGTATTATTTGATATACGAACACAGCTTCTTCAAATAATAATTATGTTAATTACTTACGTCAATGAATATACTAAATACTTCTTCCTTAATTTTTTGCTGCATGTTATATTTTATTGGATTCATTATTGTTATTAATCAATATTTTTTTATATACTATACCACAGATAAACTACGTGTTTATCTGTGACTATACTAAGGTCTATACAAATATTTTGTGAAGTTATTACCTTTATATAAACACCGTCTTCTGGTTCTTGGTGCGGATTTTCTCGTTCATATTTCGTAACATAGAATTCAAAATGTAACACATCTATTGGTAAACGATGTTTTCGTGAGTAATTTTGAAGGACACCAGTGAGAAAAGATTGTGTGAAATAAAATCCGGAAAGCCAAAATACAATTGGCGGTCCTTTATCAATCCAATCTTGTAAAAATTTCAACCTACATTTAAATGACAAGTAAAATACATTAAATGGTATTTTATATGAACAAACCTTGCGATTAAATCTGCGACATATGAACCGAGAGGTTTGAGACTAGGATAAGATTTGCCTGCCCATGCGTTTGGGACTTTCCCAACTGTTAATGAATAAGTCACGTCTTTCAATACTTCAGACATTACCACCAAGCCTTTAAGCGCTTTGATCATATCTCTCATTGTACGTTTTACGACAACAATTAGTCTATTAAATCTAATTAATTCCTGTCAACCATTCATTACATGTTACAACTAAATTTATATTTTATTAAGTCATATACATACCTGTTTTAAAACTGTATTCATTGAATTAGAATACATAACGGGATATTTCTCGCTGACTTCTTCTATATTAAATGGATTAGGGATCTTGTTGAGAATATCTGAAGCAAGATCTATCGTAATATCATCCGAATCTTTACTACCCGCACTTGATGTAAGTTGTGTTTCAGTCAAAAGTACTCCGTGTAATAGCTGATAATATGCAAGAGTTAATATGTAAATATTATTTAAGATTACAGTATACTAACTATTGCTGTTTCTTGGTTGTCTTTTGTTATATCCGCATTATCATGTAGCCCGAATACTTCTGGTTGTGGTATAATTGGCAGTGTCTTAATATATTCCATTACACTGGAATGATCTGTATCTTGTGGCATACAATAATCGCCACTATCGGAGAAACTATGCCTAGAAATAACAAATAAAATAAAATAAGTATAGTATATTTTCATTTGTGTTACTTTATGTTAATTACTTCGGTTTATAAATTGTATCGGGAGTATAATATATAGTAAGTAAAGACATCAGTAATCTCCGATCTTTATCATCAGTTACACGACCACCATAATTGCATTCTCCTGTCAAATAAATAAGAGCATCAAATGGTACTTGCTCATAATCATTTAAGAACATCTGAAATTTTACAATAATACAGTTTGATTGTAATACATGTATGGGGTAATATTTACCTGTAATTGTAGAACACTGATTCTAAGATCTGATTCGTTGAATTCGTACGGGATATTCCAACCTAACGGACCAAACTTACGTCTTTCTTGGACAACAGCATGGAAGAAACAGAGACCGAATAATAAAGTTTGCCATTCTCTCCATTGCTCGCAACTTTCAAAAAAGGCCGTATCTGATATTGGATCCGACATATAAGATCGCAATAGATTTTGGCGAAGTCCTTTTGGTGCTTCATTTGTCATTTTAACTCCTGGAAATTATTAGTAGCATGGAATAAAATATGTAGCAAGAAAAATTAAATATATATATATATATATATAATAGAAACATTACCATTCTGTAAAATAGACACAGGAAATGCTTTACTTGGATAACTAGTAAGCCATAATCGAAATGAATCATGTGTATTCTCTGGGACAATAACTTCGTCACATATTCGATCTAGTTCTCGCATCCAACTCTCAGCTAAATGACAATTTTGTAACACAACCCAGTTTCCGACTTTTAACGCAGCACTTATCATGCCAGCTGCAATGGGACCTTGTCCTTGGCCAAGCGAAATAGTGTTAACATCATTCCTCTTTAGATTCCTGTCACTAGCAAAACGTAAGAGACCTGCCATTGGATCTGCCCCTGGAGACAATATAAAAACCAAAGGCGAACAGGCGTTGCTATCGCTATAGGATTCTTCTAGATTAAATGCTGGCGGTTCAACAAATTCTTTACCCATTTCTCCAATGATATAATTCTAAAAAGTATAATAGTTGAAATTCAGATTTGTTGTAAAGTTATAATGTTGTACATACTTGCACTGCCGGCACAATTTTATCAGGTCGAATACATTTTAACGCTATTAATCTTAGTAATCCAGTTAAATTGTTACATGGTGGCGGGCATGGTACCTCTTGCGGATTTAACGAGTCGTAATATTCCTTCCATTCAGCAGTGTTTTTCTCTATAGAATGTCTCATACCCTCTAATCTAAATTATATATAAATTAATAAATATTTTCCAAAAATATAATAACGCTCATACCCTCGTAATGCACTGGCACGTACACATTCTGACCAAGATTTTTCAGATAACCATTCTGTAGCTGGATTTGTATGTGGATTATCCAAAGCAACTCCGCCAGTCAAAAAGAAGTTAAAAATATCTTCATCAACCCTTTTCTATAAAATGAGAAATTTTAAATTTCATTCACGGAAAATATACTGAATAATTAGTAACTTACTTGATATCTCAATATTCCTATGCACAATACAAATGAAAATATCAGTTTATCTTTTTCAAATAATGATCGACATACGTTCCTATAAATGCTAGTTGTGAAATGGTTATTCAAATTTTCCAAACGTACAGATAAATTATCAGATTTCTCGCTGTTTATAATAGATTGATTATACAACATAATAAACCAAACTAATGAGTATTGATACATGGGATCAATATTTGCTAATTCGCTGATACAGAAAAAGAGTGCAGATGCATGTTTCGATGCTAATGTATACTGATTTCTTGCATCATCAATTTCTTTTTCCGTTACAGCTGCAATTTCCTGTTTGGCTTGGATTTCCTCAGACAATACTTTACTTGAGGACAATATTTTAATTGCTGTCTCATCTTCAAGAATATTTCCTTCACTAGTAGAAAGAATTTCTAAAATTTTATCCTCAATTTCTTTAAGCATTCGTTTATTTGCTGCACTTTCAATGATCAGTTCGTTTTTCTTTTCTTCTAATTCAGGTCGATCTTTCGCTACTACAATTCCTAATAACTGGTCTTGTAGTCCTTGTTGTGTTATCATAAAGTTTAAAAGAGTAACTTTAACGGCAATTTCTGGTAGATAATGTGGGTTTCGTAAACGCGTTGTAATATAGAATCTAAAATCTTGTGAATATTCCAATACATTATCGCCTAATTTAAGGTACTCGACGCCTTGTTGTTTAAATATATTTTTGACTAAAACTGGATCCAGAATTGCGTCTATTTCTTGTAGAACATTTTCAAGTAAAACTGGTGTTCCAAATTGTATGGCATTTTCAACAACACGAACATATTTTTTGTCAGTTAGTTTGATTACCTGGAGTCTATTTTCCTTTTCCATATTTTTAACCCATTTGTTGGCTTGACCTACAAGATAAATGAATGTATGGAATGGTAACGAATATATTTTAAATTAAAAACCTTGAGGATCTATCATAAGAGGCCATCGTCTTGCTTTTGTAGCAATAATACCATTTTCAATAGAATATGTATCTACTGGTAAACCTGATATATTCCATGCCCTTATTACTACTGGCTCACCCAAAGTGTCAATTAAAGAAAAACTCTTTGAACAGAATATACCCAACTGGTCACAGTAAATGTTCCATCCAGTAATTAATCTTTGGCGATAATCAACCGTAAACGGACCAAGATAGGCAACCATTCCAGCAGACAATATTACATCACCAACCACGTTATGCAGTAAGCCATGCAAATATTTGGCAGTGTCAGACCAACGTGTTTTTTCACCACCTAATCCGCCAATAAGTTTTTCTGCTCTTTCTAATTTCTGCGAGCAAAGTTCTATTTGATCCTCGAGATCTTTTTTCTTTTTAGTTTCGGCTGCTAGTTCATCATTTAAAGCTTGTAGTTTATCAGTAACCTATTAATATAAAAATGAGCTTATGTTTATTATTTTAACATTAGTAGTTGTACCTCTTGTAGTTGTGCACGTTTTTCATTTAAAGTGTCCATCTGAGCGGCTAATTCTGCTTCAGCTTCTGCCAACCTCTCCTTTTTCGGGGCGACAATTTTTATTACTCTGTCATAAACTTCCATTGCTCTGACCCATCTGCACAAACCTTCACAAGCAGTTGATACATTTTTTATATTATCTGGATCAAAATCGCGGTCCGGAATATAACTGTGTAAAATATAAATATACTTAAATAATATTCTCACATACATTTGTAATATTTTATACCGTTCTCTAATTCTTTTCATAACAGCTGAAGAAATACTATCTTTATTATATGATTTTAAAGAATCCAAAAATTTCAAATCCCCAAGCATTTTCAGGGATGGGCTCCAGTAATCTTCTATCATACGTCCAGCTCCAGTTGGATCTGGTTTTCTTTCTGGTTTAATTCCTTTCATTACGCATACCTTAAATATATTAATTTTAATAAATATATTTGACATTATATCTCTAATAATACACTTACAGCTTCCATAACAAGTTTAACACCATAAGGTGGATTTTTCATAGATTTTACAAGTGTAATATCTGACGGTTTCAGAGTATTCAATGCTTGCATGGCGGCTTCTAATGCAGGCATTGCTTCGGCCAGATCTGATTCACAATCATCTTTGATAGCTTGAGCTGCTGCAGCTGCTTCATTGGCCAATGCTTCATCAGCTCCTACTATCTGTATTTAACGCAAATATTTCAAATAGAACCTATTATTTACTTTTTTATATTTTCAATTATTTACCTCCTTTTTTTTCTCAACAACTACAGTATCTTGTTCAATTTTAATCATCAATTTCTCAGTTTTGTCTGAGGCTACAATCAATTTCGGCTGCAAATCATGTAATTCCTGTTGCATCAACGATATTTGACTAGCAGCAAAATCTAGTTTCTCTAAACCAACTTCATACCTGAAAATTATGTTTCAATTTGTTTTACATTTTATTCTGCAATAGTTATACCGATTTCGTTGCGCAGTAATTTGTTGTACTTTCATGTGATACAGGTTCTTGAATGTTTGAATTAGTTCTAAGTATGATGTGGGTGTGATATATGTACGACGTCCTAGTTCTGCATAAAATTGATCAGCAGCTTCAGCTACAGTAGTATGAAAATGTTTACACATCAAGATGCATTGACGTTTTACGTTTTCTTCTAAATCCGTTTGATCAAAGAACATAGTTGCAACTTTCTCCAAAGCGTCTTGTGGCCAATTAAGGAACCTATAAATTTATTTTCGTGCATTTTTATGTTTGAACATTCTATAATAATTTACCAATCGATTGTGCAACAATTAATTAACGAAGGAAACATTCGAATTCGATTTCGGAATGCATCTCCAATAGGGCTCATTGCTAACGCTACATGAAGATTATTACGAACACGTTCAATGAAAAAGTTATACAAAGCCAGTGGCGTTGTTTCTACTTTTTTACCCTGAAATAAACAATATATAAGATTATTCATATATGTATATACTAAAAATTGGCATTTACCGAATCTCGGCTGACAACTTGCATCTTTTCTAAAATTTCAGCTTTTTCTTCTGGCGCGTAAAGATTTGGTACGTCGCCTGTATTTAATATCATATTTATATCTTCGGTAAAATTCTCCAGGGCAATTTGAGTATCCGCAAACAAAAATACAATTGGTCTTCCGTCTACTCCAGCTTTCATTAACAATTTTTTTAAATCGTCTCTCCATTCCGATACTCCGTAATTCCGAGATATTTCAATCTATTATTAAGATACATTGTTGATGATTATTTAGTCAAAATTTGAAATCATTCGAAGTAGGAAAATATATTATTAAGATACATTAAAATATGTTATACTATCATTAATATTAATCATATTCATACTGTACCTCAAAGAGTGCAAATTCAGCCATACTGGCTGCTAGTTTTACCACACTGTGTCTTCCAGAACCACCTATTCCAACAAGCAATAAATGTCCATTATCTTGCTGTAATACTCTCGATACTCGAGATATATGTTCAATAGCAAATTTAAACATTACAAGATACATTGGAGTTCGTGATATCATATTATATTCATTTAAGTAATAGTTCATTTTCTCTTCTAGTTCTGTATAATCTAAGACCTAAATAAAATAATTATTTTTGTTGCATTATACTCCATACAAATATAATATTTTACCTCATCGTATATTTTCGGATCTGCATCTGGATACATATAATTTCCGAAGAATAAATTTCTAATATGTTCATTTTTCAAAGTATTTTCATCCTCGGGAATTAAATCTGCTAATACTTTATCCATATGCATTCTGAGATTTTGATAACATGCGGTTTTTACAATTTGAAATAATTTTTCTCTATCCGCATCATCTGTAAGTCTATCATAAAACACTCTGTAACTTTCGTGAATCCAGAGTCTTAGTAATTTCTCTGGTTCTTTCAGGTGAGATGCAGGAACAAGAACAACTCCACGAATTACACGTGAAAAGTCACGCAACGAAAATGTGTAGTGAGATTTGGCTGGAGTCGGTAAGAAATTAGTGATAGCTTCTTTAAATACTTCCATGGTTCCACCCACAATTAGCTGTAAATGATTTTTGTATTAATTTCTTTTTTACTTGGATATATTTTATACTATTACCTTTGCAAACCTCGCAATGTTGTCTTCAAAGCCCTTTGCAAAATGCCATTCCATTAAAGAACAAAATATTTTATTCATAGTTGCGTCTTCAAATGAATCCATTGCTAAAACCAGCATATGCCGCGTCAATCTAGAGGTGATTTCATTTGCTCCACCACCTGGGGCCCCCATTGCACAAGCAAATAACTAAAATTCAAATTAAATAAATTTGTGTGTTTTAAAATAGACAATAAAACGCACAATATCGACAAGTTCTAGTTTATTCGTGTCTTTATCAAACCAATGCCCGTGATCAATTAATTGTCGTAATAGTTCTACAGGGGGCTGAGCACCCCACTCTTCTTTCATGGGCATTCCTAGATCATCAACAAATAATATACACTTTTTTCCCATAGATGGTCCATATACTCCTTTGCGACGACGATCTAGTTTAGACATTATAATATCTTGTGTCTAAATTAAATTTTCATATTATTAGATACTTATATTTACATTAATTGAAATAATAATTTACCTGCGTGGCACTTGTTTGAGCGCTAAAGTTAATAACATTTGGTAAAAATTTCTCTTTGGGCATATTGATAAGATGATCTAACACTATCGCAGATTTCCCTGTTCCAGTAGGTCCACAAAACATTATTGGTATATTAGCATTAAGACATAAATTTAAAAAAAATTTCTGGCAACATGTTTCATTTGTTTGTATCATAATTTCATTTATCTGTAAGCGAAGAACAATAAAGACTAATCAAATACTTATACGATTAAACTCGTACTTTTGCATTTGGTGAGATGTTTATTCTTTCTGCAGTTTCAACCCAAGGTACCCAGGTTCCATTATTCTTCTTATCGTAAAAGAAGTCAAAAACAAGTGCTTTTTCAGGGAAAAGCTGGTTTTTTGCTAGTTTAAATGACTTGGGTTTTGGATTTTGTTTATCATCGCCGTAAATAATTTTTCTGAAAAAAGCATCGAACGTGCGCCTGCCTTCTGCCGTCATGGTACAACCAAAGCCCCATGCCAAACAGAAAAGAAATACACATTGCAACCACAGTGTACTAACTTGTTCACCTTCCAACATGCAAGTAAATAATCGCGTGAAACTCTGTAAATTTGGATACATTATTTATAAAGAAACATAAAATATATCAATTAAAGTCACCTGGAATAAATGTATTTCTGATGTCATTATGAATAATTTACAATGATGCAAAATAAAAGTAAAACAAATAGGAATAAGCCATTCGATCATTTCCAAGAACAATTCCATCTGTTCAGGAAGCAAATTCTTTTTTAATGTATTAATATAAGAATCAAGTAATGGTCTCCATCCTAATTGACTTGGTTCTAAATAAATCATGCCACATCTAGAAACAGTTGCTGGTGACGCTTGGTCTAAATCAGCAGGTTCAAATATTAGATTCATTTTGTTTGACATCTACAAATTATACTTTATGAATTAACAACACATGTTATTAAAATTATATAAATACTTGAATAATTTCTCCGGACATAAGACATAGTTTCTTATTATCATCAAGGACTGTATTCATGTTTTCTATCCACACAGCGTCAACTGGTCCATCAAATAATATCCATTTACGATCCACTGTTTGTGAACTAGCGTACATACGAAATATATTTGCAAGAACACCATCTGACCATTCATGTGAGGCTGGATCGAACGATCCATACAATTGACCCATTGTTATAGCTTTTGGGTTAATTATACTATAAACTACACGATTTTCTTTATGATTGGCTTTGGGATTTTGTGATAAAAGAGTTAATGCATCTGCTAAAGACTAAAAGAGAACATATACATGTGATTTTTTTGTAATTTGTATAGTTACATGCGTAATTACTTGATAAGCACAAGTTTTTCCACCCATTGGTTCTCCAACAATCATCAAACCATGTCTGACAAGTATCATCTCGTATACTTGTATTATTTTTTCAAGATACCATGGAGTCGCTTGTAAATTTCTTTTAGCCAATTCTTTCAGTAAACAATTTTCCAGTTCATCTCGATCAGGCTTCGGTAATGTAACACCAGGGAATAAATCAGAGTATATTCCTTCAAATAACGGTATATCCTTTAAAAACGAAATGATTAGAGTTATATCTGTTTATTTAGAATAAATTATGTCAACCTGGGCTAAAAATTTGGGTAAATTAACATCAATGATAGCGCGAAGAACTAGTTCTGATTCATCTTGTGTCGGGTAAGCTCTTTTCAAAGATCCAGCAGCAAGTAATACTGATTTGACAGCTCGCATTCCATAATCATAATGATGCTGTGAGGATAGTTGTTCCGAACAAAGTTTATACGTATGCACAATCTTTTGAGATAGACTGTATGGAGAAACATATTGCAATTATAAATAAACATTTAATTAACAAATCATACTTGTGAGCTTTCACAAATCCACAAGAATAAAGTGTGATTTCGCCAATCATAGCATAATCTGGTACCATCATAGCTACAGTTCGGAATAATACTTTCAAATTATCTGGTAACTCTGATCGTCCCGCATACCTGAATTTAAATTGCATTTATTTTCTATTATTAGATTTTCTTTCATCAGTCTTACCCAGGATTCATAGTAATAAATACAGTACATGTAGGGTCCAAAGATAATTCAGTACCCTCAAAAATAAATGTTTGTAATTTTTGCGCAACAGCCATTTGAATGCTTAAGATTTGTTGGGCAACTACTGATAGTACTTCGAGTTCAATACGATTAAACTCGTCAAAACAAGCCCATGCACCGGCTTGCGCCAAACCCTAAAATAGTATAATATTAACTTTCATTGCATCGTGAAATAGTTAATCTGAATTACCTTAAAGAATTTTCCAAGCGCCTTATAATCAAGGCCATCAGAACAATTAAATACTACACATTTCTTAGCAACTGCTTTTGCTAAATCTTTGCAAGTTTCTGTTTTACCTGTACCTGCAGGTCCTTCAGGAGCACCGCCTAAATTTAATTTCAAGGCACCCATTAACGTTCTAGAATATTTAAGAAATAAGACTAGTTTCATTGATATGAAAACATTAATTCGTTACCTATAACATCTGTCAGTTAAGGGAGTTGCTACTAGACGTCCAGTATTGCCCAAATATTCGAAACCGTAAGCAACAGATGTAGTAATCATACAAACATCCACAAGATCATTATGCCAATAGTATCTGAGTTGGGATATCCAGTTGAAATCAGCTACGTTACTTACTTTCAAGTCACGCAAATTCCTTACAATATCTCGACCTATGAACATAATAGTTCTCACACGTAACATTCTCTAAGATAAGATTAAAATTTATTTACCATGGACATCGATAACGATGAGAGCTTCTACTGTTATTTGACTTCCTGGTAACAATTTACTTTGTACCAGTTCTACGCTCTGCTCAATTTGCTTAGTACATTTATCATGATATTCATCTAGAGTTCCATTTTGTATTGCCTCCGTGGTTTCAGATGTCCAGAATATACAATTACCACATTGAACTATTTGTCCTGGCCATGTTAATATCCACTCAGGTCGACCTGAGCTCGGATAAGAGTTAAGAGATTGTGCACATATATCTTTCATTGACTGTATCATTAATTTTTCTACTTGTTGCAACCATTTTTCAACCATACCCTAAATAAAAATATATTTTATATAACTAGTCGCTTACAATAAAAACAATATTTAGATACCTTTGCTTCGGCAGGTACAATCTTTCCACTTAATGGGACAGTTTCATTCTCTGCAGATATCATTCCTACTATCTCATCGTTCTTATTAAAATCTAATAAATTCACGCCTTCGAAACATTTCTTCAAATGTGGCTGCACACGTTGCGGATCTTTTGTTTCAGATAATATTTCCAACAATTCATCGTTAGATAAAAAGAAAAATCTGTACATATTTAGAAAATTATAAAGGTTATTTATTTTTATAAAAACCACATATGTACCTTGGAAAGAATAAACGTTTCTTTTCTAAATAATCATTCAATCCCTTCTGTATTTCATCCAACAATCTATTATTTTGTCTTAGTATTTTTAACTGATCTGGAAAATCAGTAGCAAGAAGCACATGCGTGTCTTTAGCAGTGTGTGCCATAATGGCCCTCCATGTCTTGTCTACTTGTTTAAAATTCCGTGCTTCAGTAGGCATTTGTCGGTTAATATCTTCAGATGTAAATATTGGTTCAAGATACATCCAAACACCTTGACACTAAAAATAAATTGGTACTTTATGTTTATTAATAATAAGCAAGTAAGAGTTACAGCTAGCCAAGCATCAATTATATCTTGCATTGAAATTAATTTCGCTTCCCATGACTGCATTTCTTCTTCAAATGCTTTTACATATGGAGAACCACGCATCGTTTGAGCTTTAAGAATATGGTCGTCTAACATTACTTGTATATCATCTACCGCCGTCAGTACAGATACACCAGTTTCTCTATCATAATTTCACGATTACTACATTGTTTATTATTTGACAAAATAGTTTTTACCTGTAAGGTGCTATTTCAAACACAATATCAGCCCATTCATCTTTCATTTTACGCAGATTTCGTAGCAACGCATACTCTTTCGTAGCTGAGGCACTGATTTCTTCTAATTGAGTTGTATATTTGGATAATCCTTTTTCGATCATATCACAAAGTGCTGTTTCAGGAGTTGGATCAAGCGGTACACCCACAATTTCACTCATCTATGAATTTAAAATAAATGTTTAGCTAATTTTAAAATTATTTGGATATAGTGACACATTACCATATCCCAATGTCGTTGCTGTAATCCTTTGTTACAAATAGTTTGCAATACAGGTACAAATTGACGGAATTTCTCAACTTTGGCTCGAACCATTTCTGCTATTCTTTTAGCTCCAGGTACATCTTGCAAACTTTTAGTCAATTTATATAAAGTTCTCCACATAACTTCAACTTCTTCTTTGATTTCTTCGGCGTCCAGAACGTTGAAAGAACCATAATACCATACATCGTATTTTTGATGAAATGAAAGTACGGTATGCCATAATTTATCAAATGGATCAACAGATGATAACATAACATACAAGTTTGTAAACGGGGATATTTCAAAATCTAATAACTGTTCTTCTTCGTTTATTGTTTCAGCTTCTCTCTTGTCTTCCTGTAAATATAGTAATTATAAATACTACTTTAGTTATTAGGGTTTTAAACGTAGTACCTGCAAGTTTGCAACAATTTCTTCAATGGTAGCAACGCTTTCAATCATATCATCCATTGTTAATAAAGGTGGATCTTTCTTGCGAAACATGTCTAACTGCTTTTGATGTTTGTCCAATTTCGCATCAAACATTGTGCGTTTCTTTCGTAACACTTTCTCTGCTTTGTCTCTCCGAATTTGTATCCTTGAAAATGCTAATTCTAAGACTGCTTCCATGTCTTTCGGCCACATTAATGCTCGACAGATTAAATGGATATCATTCACTGAAATGATTATTAGGAATGTTAGATTAAAATTTGTGAATGAAAATCAAGTATTACTTGGTAAATGTGCATATTCCATTAAGAACAAAACAGACTCAGATGTATTTCTTATTTGTTCTCGTAAATTATACATTGTTACGTCACGACATTCAATCATATAATTTGTCAGATCAACAATTTCTACAACGGTCTCTGGTGTTTCGCTAACTCGTTGAGACATTTCGTCGAACGTATCACAGATTCTAGAAATTGTTAATAAATTATATAACTATTACTCCTATTAAACTTTATTTCTTTACTTTCTATTAATGTAGTGATTTTCGTCAATAAAATGATTAATAATAATTGCTCTCAAATTGTCAATTATGTCTATCAATTTATCATTCAAAGATCCACATTCCAAACTGATCATATTTAATGGAATAGATCTACGCATCAATATTAAACTACTTTTTACTTCTTCATATTTATCTATTCTTCTAGCAAAATCCTGAAATGTGAAACTTGTAATCTTTATCAATTAATATAAATATACAAATGAACCTTGATAAATGGAAATGGATCTTGTTCCATGAATTCTCTAAGATTTTTCTCTGCTTCTCCAGTTAAAAGATACAGATATGGATCATACTCTGATAAATATTGCAATGGGCCTATTACATTTGGCTCAAAATATATTATTGCAAATTGTAATATTTCTGTAACTATTTCATCTTCTACAAGTACTTCGTGTAAATATGAAGATGTACCTAAAAATTCTACAAAACAACAATATTTAGTTTCTTGATAAGATTTGGGATAAATCAGAGTTACCTGGGAACATAATGCATTCAACTCTATTTATTCGTTGATTTACCTCGATTATTTTTATAAAAGTGTTGTAAATCATATTTCTTACAGTCCACAGTGGTGGATCAAATGAAAATTCTGTTGTACCTATCGAAGGTACAACATGTACTTTCACGAAAGGATTTTGTATACAAGCTTGATCGAAATATTTTTCTCCAAAATTATTTCCATCCTAATGAAAAATTGAATTAACAAAATTTTTTTAATGATTAACAAAATATTTTATTTACCTTGTATTGAACCAAAAAATTCAAAACATTATATAAACTTCTCATTACAAGTGATCGTAGCTGTCTCGACATTAAACTCGCAGCGCAACTAAAAAATCTTTCAATTCTAGTGAAAGAGTCACCCGGTCTCCTTGGAATATATTTCTTCCATGAATCTCGATATTTCAGGAAAATATCCGCAACATCTTTTAGCCAGTCTTCTACAAGTATTGTTCTTGCTTGATTACAAAGAGTTTCTAACTGAGTTTCCAAAACTTTGATTTCGAGCGGAAATTTTCCAACTGTCTCAATTCTTTTTGTTGGTAAAATCACCATTCTCGAATATCTATTACATTTTATTCTTATTACGTCATGTTATTTTAAAATAATAACAAACTTACTCTCTATTCCATAAATCTCGTATTTCAGTGATAACAATATTTACTGTAAACAAATCTTCTTGAAGAATATGTTTAAATGTAATGTATGTAGCGTGCCAAGGTGTAGGTGCACAAATGACATGCACTCCATATTTTGCTGGATATGTTTCAATATCTAAACGTTCTTTTTCAACAGGATCTTTCAATATATAATCGAATATAGCGCATTTCATTCCTTGCTCATAAAATTTTAATACTTCCTCTTTACAATTTTTAGTTATTACAAGGTGGTTTTTTAAAGATCTGTATTTAAAATTAATTTTCTTGTTTATACGTTCAAAGTAACATTTTGGAAATGGCGTGATAAATTCTGAATCAATTCCCTGAAATGACAAATTTTTAAAGAAATATTTAAAATTCGGGATAGTTACTTACAGTCGTTGTGTAGTACACAATTTTTTCCAAGTCTTCGGTACGTATGTAGGCATTTTGTTCATCTTCGGTTTGTTGCAAAAGTATTCTAATTTGATCATCCGGATGAACGGGTAATATCGCTTGTAGTTTTTCTAATGCCCTGCATTATTTTCAAGCAATATTATATTTAACTTTATGTAGAAATACATAACACTTACTTTATTGATTGTTCTTCTGCCAATTTTCGATCTTCTTCTACTTTTAATCGTTTTCTTGCTCTAGTTTCTTCCTTTCTCACTCTTTCAGCTTCCTTACGTCTCCAGTATTCTCCACTTAATAAATCTTCTAGTTGGACGAGCCCAGGAACTTTGACCTCTTTGCGAGATTTTCGTTTCCATCGTCTTTGTTCTTCAGCCTCCTCCTCAGCTTTTGTTCGACGTGGAGGAGATATAAGTCTGCCATTTACTAAATATGGATTTTTCTTTTTCGGTTTTCGTCTAGGTGGCATATTTCTAATTTTTAACTTGCTTGCAGTCGGCGTATAAGCAATTCCTTATTATACAAAAATTTCTAATGTAAACTATGACAGTAATGGAATTAGAGTTCTGTACTTACCAATAAATTCGCTAGGTTTGTAATACTCATAAGTATGCTTATGGGACAATATTAACTTTGGCCATTTAGTATCTTCCAGTAACTTTTGGATCATCCACGATGGTTGTGGTTCATTATCTCGACCAGCAAACGGCAACCAGGGTAATTTAGGAATTAGTTTTCTTCCATACTTATCTCTTTTATTAATATCCGTACCGTGGGGCATAGGATGCACTCGTCGGTTCATTTTAAAGTAATGTTAATTCTTGACAACTATTTTAATAAATACCCTGTCATCCATTATATTTGTCAACAGAATAATGTTTGAATTACCATGACAACAATGAATGCAGTGTTACATACTTTATGACATTTTTATCGTCTACATAGTCGAGTTTTCTAATCGTTATTGTCTAATATTAAATTATGTTGTACATGATGATTTTTAACAGAACACAAATTATTCGAATAAATATTTTATTTATTATAGTTCAATCAAGGCATATAAATATATTATAAATAAATGTTTAAATGTTATTGCACATTATAACTTCAAGGTAAAATATATGACAAAATCACAAATTGAACAGTCGTAAAATTGAACAGTTACATAGTTTGAATCACAATAAAATACATAAAAAAAAGATTGGTACTAAATAATAAATACAAGTCTATATATTGTTTTCTCTATTTCTGTATATTCTATTTCTCTGAATATCTGAAAATATATGTTTAGTGTTAGACCGTAGACTCATGTTAATAGATAGATTATCTCACCGTTATCTATATAATTTCGGTTAAATCTGTCTGAAGTAAAAGTAAGATCATGGAAATCATATTTCGGTAAGCGCCTTGCTTGGTTATTTTGTAATTGCCAGCTGTTGCTTGGTTCTGAATGCATGTTATCCCGTCCATACGTGCCTCTATTCAGATTATACATCCATGCTAAACAAATAAAAATTAAATATACATTATGCTTTAACTTGACACTTAAATTAATCTTACTTCCTTCGGTTACTCTCGATATATTTGTTAATAGGAATTCTTTATCTTTGGCTTCTATCTTTAACATTTCCCGCAAGAGTTCAACCACTCCTCTTTGTGCATTTGATTTAGCACGGAGATAATATACGCGCACACTGAAACAAAACTCATATACTATAAACATCTGCATAAATCAAAATTAATTTTAATAACACCTCATTGCTATTAACAATCCAGTAATTACGCCTGGTTTAGTCAAGAACATTAAGAATTTTACAACAGCATGGTCCTTTTGTAACTGGAATATTCCTTCTAAAATCATCTCATAGATATACTCATGATTTCTGAACGGACCACAACTATTAGACGTTTTCACTCTAAAATAAACTATGCATGTCACTACTTATACTTACGAAATATACATACCTAATGAACTTACTGAGTCATAATGTAGCCAATAACAATTGTGACAGCGAACAAGGCTAGGAAAGCCATGACAAGAAATATTGTTTGCGTTTGTGCAGCACGCCAAGATTTTGTAGAAGGTTTACAACAATGTAAACAACTTAATCGCTTCAAGTACCAAGTGCACCAGAATTTTAAAGTGACGACTAGTGCTAATAATGGTGAAAAATAGAAGCCAACCCAGAATAACGTTTGGTTATATATTATTTGAAGGGTGTGCCTAGCTATATCAAATTCAGGTACGCCAATTCTCTTCCATATATACCTGGACAATGATGCAATTTATATATAATCAGTTGTACAGTGAAATATGGTATAAACTCACTTATAAATAAGGTGCCTTAATATTTCAAGAAGTGAAGTAAAAACAACAGAAATGAAAAAGTCAATTAAAATCAAACGATAAACCTCCTGACCAAGTGAAGTTTCCCAACATTGCTATAAATCGTGCAAAAATAAAAATAAATCATTAAATTATAAATGCAATAAAAATGCTACATTAATAAATGTACGTACGGCTTTTTGGGCGGAATTTAACCAGAATGTTACTAATACACTTATAACTACAACTTCTAACAAGAATGTTCTCATCAATGAAACGTACAGTGCTGTTCTCGGATTTTTGTAATCTTCAAATCTGAAATTGAAGAATGTGAATAATTTTATCTACATATGTCTAGAAGAAAATATGTACTTAACAATCCAAGTGAAAAATAATGGGCCTACAGTCATTATGATTGTAACTACAAATGCAGTTATCACCGATGCACTACGTAAATCGGAATTTTCATTTATATCAGGGGCACCACGATGTTTCTCAAGTAGTTCCCACATCAAGAAAGCTGTGCCAGTAATAAGCAAAAATATGATTGAGTGTATTGCACCTTGCATACTTCTTGTCCAAAACAATGAGAGAAATGACATTTTACGAGATTTTGTATCATCATCGCTTAATAGTTCCTAAAATGTCAATACATAAAAAAAATATTTCGTATCAACTTTGATTTCTTACTTTAAGTTCATTATAAATTGCATTGGATTTCAATTGTGCACCTTCTTTAGTTGCAATGCTGTAATCCCATCCACAGAATACTTTGTGTGCATAAACATTCTTTAAGCCACCGGATGTTTCGATAAAGCTACGGCGATAAGACCTTGCCATACTGTAAAACGTAAAACATTTATCAGTAACAATTAATATTTTTATGAAAATAGCATTACCTGATAGATAAAACAACAAACGCGATAACATATGAACAGAGCATTGTAAAAAAGTAAGCATGAGGCATACTATATGTAGTATTTGGATCAATTCTGATAGACTCATTGGTATAAAATCCATAATACAAAGTTGTATTTGTCAGAAATCCCTATAAAATATAGCACACAAAATTATATTTAACAATGACTAGTAATATAGACCTTACCTCTCCAGTGATGATATTAACAAACGAAAATTGCATATTTTGGTTGTAAGGATCGGCTTTTGGTGCCATCCTAAAAATACTTTCACTTAATTTTTCAGCTAACGTTGTTTGATTATTTTCATCTAATAAATTAGTTCTTGTAGTATGGCTCACATCAGGCTCGTAAAAACGAAAAATAACTTGCGGTAAAAATAAAAACAGAAATGTAGGAATTGAAATAAGGAAATTCATAACGAAAATCCAACGTAAAAATTTAAAATACGTAGCGACACCTGATCCAAAATGACCTTCTATAGCCTTCAGTGAACTGTACCACAGTTCAAAACTGTAAATTAAATTCTTAATCGCGGTGTGAAACTGAAAACGGAACAAATTATTAATTAAATTAACGTAAAGCTAAACTATTGTAATATTAAATACAAACTTTTGTAAAAGTCATGCTGATCTGGTATTTGCATCGCTTCAAAAATCCTAATGGCCGACGTTTTGATTTTTTGCTGACGGATTTTGACAATTTTGCTTTGACAGAACGCTTCAATGTTAAACACTGTGGCATGTCCCTCAAAGTTTCCCTTTAATTTATGAGAAATAAATAAATAATTAACATCACACTATATTCGAGTTAGCCAAGGTAACACAATGAAGAACGTGTTAAAGTTCTTCAGTGGAGTTGTCAGCTTATTCCATATAACCATATATCGAATCACATATATGGCAATGTCCTAGGCGGGAATTGAACCCGCGTTAATTAAGCATTAATTTTTATATATTTCACATACATTCTCAAATGTTCTGATACTGGATTATCTTCCATTAAGGTTTCGTCTTCTTCCATTCGTCTAACGATTTCAGCAGCATGATGTTCTAATTGCACGCTACCAGTATCATCTTCATTTAGTGGAACAAAAGGTCTACTGTCGTCTCTGTTGAATGACAGACTTCTCGGTGGTTGTAAATGCATAGAGGCAGATCTTGATCTTGTATAGTTGTACATCCGAGAAGTGGATGGTTGGTTGTCCTCTCCACTTCCATGATGTTGATGCAACTCAATAAGATCATCAGTAGGATGCATGATGACGGTTTTATCTAGATTTGATAACACATATTCGAATTAATTTTAATTAGAAATACACTATTACACTGAAGAATAATATTCACTGGTTTTCAATTTAGACACATTACACAAACTGACACTTGTTCGATTATTTGACAGTATCACTAATAACAATTAAAATTTCCTACGTATGTATTGTACATTGTTATCAAAGTTGTAAATTAAGATATCAGTTAATTTTATAGATAAATAAATGTTTACCTACATACTTCACCTAAATCATTATGTTTATTAAGGATATTTAACAAAAAAAAAACAGACTAATTAATTCTTTGTGATTATCACTGTTTGTGGTTGCATACAGTTGTCAAGTTGTCTATCTCTGACTGTCAAAGTCACGTGGATCATAAAATAAATTAATGTTATTTCATAATATAGTTATTTGCAAGGATTTTTTTAAATTTATGATCTAGTGCATTATAATATAATTATAATAAATATATTTCATATACATTTTATTTCTAAATAATAAATAATAATGCATGTTTTCAATGTGACGCCCATTTGAGGTAACCAATACCAACCAGTACACTGCAGTACACTAGATGACTTACAGATGTCTCACATAGTGGCAAGACGTCTAAAATTTCCGAGTCATGCGACATGTGGCTGATTGCGTTGTCGTTGTTGTCCTGAATGATCGACCGAGAATGAAGTCCAGTGTGGTCGAATAGTGCAGGTGCCTCCCACGTTTATCTTTTGTGGGTAAACACGGTGATCCGAGTTGAACGTGCACAGCGCGGTACCGTATACCAGTAAAGTGTGGTGTATTTTGTGTGTGTTTCGAGATGTCTACGTACTCCAGGACACAGGAGAGCGATGCATGGGCCCTTTTGGCTTTAAAATCAGCTCCAGCGAGCCCCTCGAAAGTGCAGTGGGGTTCAGAGGTTAAAGGAGATGTCATAGCACGTTTAGAGGGTCGTGAATTCGAGTATATGGTGCGGCAAAATAAAATCATTATTGGAAGAAATAGTTCACGAGGTGATGTCGACGTGAACATGGGACATTCTAGTTTTATATCCAGGAAACACATAGAAGTGTTTTTCGATCATCCCTATTTTTATATGTTGTGCAATGGTAAAAATGGTGTGTTCGTCGACGGGGTGTTTCAGAGGAAAGGTGCACCATCTCTTCAGTTACCCAAAACGTGAGTACATACACACGACCGTGTAAACAAACATGCATCATATCAATAAAACACTTAAATAGATCATTACTGGTTCATGTTTATCTAAGCAGGCCTTGAGGTTACATTGTGGATACACACATGGCCAAAACATAATGACGTCACACGTTATGGATACATTCGTCCCTAGTCCATGGTTTAGCACCGCTATGTTTATAAAATCAATATTTTATCACGTCTTGTCACGAAATCCATGCTTCAAATACGAACTTACCAAATTGTTTTTTGGAAGTTCGTATAAAGAATTTATCGAACAACCTGACGTCACGCATGTTCCGTCTTTGTCACACTTCCTATTTGGTTCCTAATTGCTGTGACAATTCGAACCTTATGACCGGCGCACATAAGGAACTCGAGTCTAAAAGTAAACACATATTATTGATGCGTGTTGCAACTACTCCGCGGTGTAAAACAGTCTAAAATTTTCACTCGCTTATAGCTAGCACGTGTTTTATATTTGTTTATCTCATGTAAAAATATGATTACTCATTTTCACGTAAACCTTTATACATATTATCATTCGTTTATTTTCGTCAATTCGTGTGTACCTATTTATTTATACATCTTATATTTATTTGTAATCATATGTTGTAATAAAAACTAAAACACGAGGTTTGCAAAAAAAAAAACCTAATATGCTTTATTACATTTATGCTGCGAACCATTATCTTAGTTGTAAGTAGTGATAGTAAAGTGTATTACTACGTTTTGACGTTGAATATATTTATACGACTATCCGCATTATGCGCATTAACTTAAATGCGATAGTATTTCGCATTTGCGTTTCGGTTTCTGCGTACATAGTAAACACTATTAGATGATACGGTACCACATTTTTTAAGATAGCAGCTGTTATTACTCGCTCTAACAATGTATTAACGATTCATTGATTGAAAGAGCGAGTGATTATTGCGTCAGAATGTCTCGTAGCCGGCCCGGTTCGACCTGTTGTCGATGCAGAGTGGAAAATAGAATCAATCGTTCGTTCGTTAGTCAATAATGTGCTCAACTTTGAACCCTACTGGTAGACGGTGCATATTACGGATGAGTATTATTAGTAAACAGTGTGTTAATTTAATTTGTTCTGTGTGTTCTAATCGCGTCGTTAGCTAATACATATTGATGGGTGTGCGTTAGTAAACAGTAATCGCTTGTTTGTTTACAAAAGTACATATATTCAGATACAGGTTTTCGGTGTAACCGATTGTTTCTAAAAGTCCTTGAAGTAATGTTGCTGTGTTTCTAATAATAACTATAACCAGCTTGAATTTGTAGCCTTTACGTTTACGTATGTAAGCACTGGCTTAGGGACGGACACCAGGGCCCAATTTAACTTTAGTCGCTAAAAGAACATTATGTACACTTCGCTATTTGTTATTTGTAAATGAATTCTAACCTTCACCATGATGAATATTCAGAATTTGATATGAACTAATTAACTAATTAATGTTGGCGAGTATAATACAAACTACAATACGGTACTGGTATTGCGTTATCATACAAAATCTGTTGTATTTATAGACGAGACGCGCGGCATGTTGTTCTCGTGATAACATTTGTAGCTTGCGTATTGGGTCAGTAATTTTATCGAGCAAGCAACAGCAACACGCTCCTTGTATAACATATATATTATATAGTCATTTACAAACCGTGTTTATTAGCATAAGCAGATCATACTGAAATATGTAGACATTTCTGAAACGTACAGAAATATATAATATAATCACGTTAATGATTGACTTTGTTTCCATGTACATTTTTTAAATAGAATCAAATGGTAAACAATAACACGTGGCTGTTTACACATGGGTATTTATTGAAAGTGGCATTTTGTTGTTTGTGATAAGTGCGAAATTTTCTCTTTGGAAAATTTTCACCACACATGCAATGACTTGCACTGACTAGATAGATATATTTAACCATTATACTTTATATAAACCGCACTGGAGTTGTCATATTTTACCATGGAAAATTATTCGGAGCGCTTAGTTTATTACTACAGTCAACGGATAAAATTTAATTGTCTGATGATTTTTCTATGCCAACGTAACATGTTGCAGAAATTATATCAACAAAAAGTACTAGGTCTGTAGCATACATTGAAACTTATACTATTAATTTAATTAGTTTTTATTCCGGTCAATTAATTAGTTTGTTAATTTTTCGCTATTATCCCGAATTCGTGTAGACTCTGTTTACATGATAATTATATTAATAAATTCGGTATCATTATGTTCTATAGATAATTAAAGTTCATATAGAAGGTAGGTCTGATTCCGTTTGCAGTGCTTGTCATATGTGATGTGTAATTGAGGAAAATGATAATTAAAGTATTAAATATGCATTTAGGTACATGATTTTAAATTGTTTGTGATTTATTGTAGCTTTTAGTCGTTGTAAAACATGCGTAATATTAATACGTAACGTGTGAGTAAACGAATGTAGAGCGAGATATAAATAAGATAATGGAAGATGTGCACGTCTCCAACATTTTTAGCTCAACTGACTTGTCTATAGCACAACACCAGGGACAAATAAACAACAATTATATAAATAATTGCAAACAATTACCAGTTATCTTGTTTTCAGAACCAAATATAAGCAATATAGAATGTTGAATAATAACTGATATATTTACTACAGGAAAGCAGTACTATTATTTACATGATTCTGTCTGTGTAAGGGAACAAATATAAGCGCTGCGCCATAAATAATGCAGTACCGCTTACTTGCGTAGGAGAATAATCTTTTTTATTCATATTTGAATGTATGCATCTTTTTGCATATAGAAACTGAACTGAAAATCCAATAATCGTTTTATCCGAGTTTTGTTAGCAGGTGTGTTCCGGTACTTCGACATGATCCATTTAATAAATTAAAATGCATGAGTTTTATTTAATCATTTATACATATAATAAAGAGAAATGGAATTATGTCTACAGTATTAAATAATATAAATACGGTTGGAGTTTGAACATAATTTATTATCGACACGTATAGAATTTCGCTTATAATCATTTATGTTGAAGCCAAAATATAGATAAATTTTAGCAAAATAATTAAAACATCGTATGACATTTGAATATTTGTCCAGTGTATTAGCAGAGAATGTGAAATGAAATATATTATTAATGTGTTGACACCGAAGGGGACGATAGAGGTGTAAGTGGATTTTTATGAAGGAAAATGCGAATATTCGAATATCAAATACTAGAGGTGTCTTGAATGGATATGCATGAAGGAGAAAACGGGCGTTGGATACATTTGGGATTTTTATTACCGCATTTGTATTGGATCTATAGCGGGTAGATACGTATGTAATCATGGGTATTTTCCATTGGTAAATAAATAAGGAAGTAAATACGTAGTAGTTCCAGGATTCGGAAAACCTTATTCCGAGTTACCTGATCCCTTCCATAAGCCGTCGCACATTTTGGTCGAAGCACGAAGTAGAAAACCTTGACACGAAGTCACTGAAGTAGGCAACTTGCTTGTGTTGTCTATATACACACAGAAATTATAAATCAAACCGGGTTTGTTTTATATGTCACGTAAATTATAATTAACCACAATATACCTGTAATGTATTTTCATACAATATATGTAGTAGATTTGTATTTGCCATTTGCATGGTATCGGATGTAGCGTAAGTAGTATGTTGTGGGTAACATATCAGGGATCTTGTTGTTTATTTAATGCGTAATATATGGCAAAGGTTTCAATGTTGACTGACAGTGTGGTACTGCGACCGTGCAAAATAACTTTCATATTTGCGATACTTCGAAAAAGTCAATTAATGATGACGTTCCGATTATGTAGATTTCAGTCTTGTGATTTTCCGTTTTACAAATACATATTATTACATACTAAGCATGTTAAATGACTAAACTGGGAAAATCAATGACGACTTTATATTATATCGAATCAATTCTGTACAGTGGCCGCTGGGAGATGACGGATGCAAGCAAACACGTGAGAAACATCATCGAGCGACTGGAGTTTGTTATAAATTATGTGCACAGTTTGCTTTACTGGCAAAATTCTTTACTCACATGCTTATAAATAAATGACGGTATATTATATTTAGCTTCTGCTTGGAGAAATCCGTTACAAGAATAGTCTATTCAATATACGGAAATGGCTGCTTGTAAATGTCAATTTACATGTATTGTCACAGTTTATTTCGGTGTGTAACAAACAAATAATAAAAAGTAAACTATCTGTGGTAGTGTATTAATGTTAATGTTGAAAGATGTCATAAATATTTACCTACCTCTACTAATGATTGTACTGTTATGGTGATGTATAAGATACTACATAATATATTTATGAACAATAAATGTTTACAGATGTACATTCCGATTTCCGAGCACCAATATCCGACTGTTGTTTCAATCGCTCGTGGATGAATCCAGTGAGCCACCCCCTGTACGAGAGATTTCACCCGCACGTCCCCGAGAACGATGTGGAGGCGGCAGTAGTTCAGCCGGCGGACATCCCCTACCTCCATTGAGAATTAACATACCTGACTCTGATAACTTCGGTAGTCCATTTCCTTCGCCAACTGGAACTATCAGTGCTGCCAACAGTTGTCCAGCTAGTCCACGGGGTATGTACCGGTATACATACATATGCGTATGTGGTAACATTCATATCACAGAGCGTAATAATTAGATTATCCCAAATCTTGCACTTAGGTGTAATAGCAAAGTCTATAACATAAACTATGTTTATCTATATTAGTCAAGTATTTACAAAACAAAATATCTATTAGTTAGCTATTTATATCCTCATTTGCATATTACATTTTAAATTATTTGAAAACAGCAGGGTCATTATGTAAAATACGATATACGTACCTATGTACAGAACTAAGTTATAGATATTATTGAAGAATTTCGAATTGTAATTGATGTTTACACTGTTAGTTTACAAGTTATTTATAAATATTACCCAACACTGTTATTAGCTATATAACATTTATTCTTCGAATATTGTTTAGACCTTTATATGCATACCAACTAGTTTTTATATTATTTTATGTGTAACTGTTCCTATGGATTTATTCACCATTGAATTATTTTATCAGTCAAGTATGTTCTGTTCATTCATATAATTTTAGTGGTTAATTTGTTTTTTTTTGTTTTGCTTGATTATTATGATTTTGTTATATAAAGGTGGCCATGGCAGACGAAATATTTCTGCTGATTTACAAATGGTTGCGGCGTACGCTGCACAAGTTGTCAGAGGTGGATCTGATGTTTCAGGATCGCATGCAACATCCAGTCACAGTCCTGAACATCAGTATCGACAGCCCACGGCGAACGGCAATTCTGTAAGTAACTATGTACCACCACGTATTATACAGCAGCGTAAATATATAACTAGTATCTCTGATAATAGTCGAACATTATATATAATATTCATTGAACTGTTGATAATTTTTGAATATCAATTTGTTTCAATGTTATTTAAATCTAATCTAGGAGTAGTGTATGAATGGTGGAAGATTGAATTGACAGCATTATTCTGTATGGGTTGAAGGTTCCGCCCGTGGTTATAAATGATGGATATGGGTCAGGCAGTAGCTCCGGTGGAAAGGACGACTCGAAGCCTCCGTACTCTTATGCACAACTGATTGTGCAAGCCATAGCGTCTGCCCAAGATAAACAGCTCACGTTATCCGGCATCTATTCATACATTACTAAACACTATCCGTACTACAGAACAGCCGACAAAGGCTGGCAGAACTCAATTCGTCACAACCTCAGTCTAAATAGATATTTTATTAAGGTACCTACACTCCTATATATTTGCTCTATACTTACTAAATTTTGTATATGTTTGTATTTAACGATGTTCACTGTTAATTGTTCTGGTATATATTCCAATGAATAATATTCTGTATTGTAGGTGCCACGTAGTCAAGAAGAACCAGGTAAAGGAAGTTTCTGGCGTATAGATCCTCAGAGTGAATCGAAACTGATTGAACAAGCGTTCAGGAGGAGAAGACAGCGCGGTGTGCCATGCTTTAGAGCTCCATTCGGTCTAAGTTCCAGGTAATACATCTTACAAACACACTTATATAATTAGGTAAATTACCGTGGTAAATTCAAGGTGTCAATATAGTTACGTCATAGTTCATAATACAGGTTTGTGATCTAATATAGTAAATTAATTGATTAATTCCGTATGTCATTGGCTGGTTTATGAAATTTGAAACACTATCAAAACAAAATAAAATACGCCTGGTACAATTAGTTACGTTGTTCTACGTGACTGTTCAAGGACAGATTGTGTCGGTATAGTTAGAAAAAGATAGCTGCTAATCCAGCACTAAAACCACGTGCATTTGTTTTGATACAATTCATAGTAAATATCACTTGTAATCATCACTGGTTGCATTATAACAATGACCTCTATCTAGCTAATTATGTTTAGTATTTATTATCTGTTATATATATATTTACCTACGGTGTATTATATCATTCAATAACAATATGTGTCTGTAGTATTACTAGTGACTAACTTGTTTTTGTTTTACAGGCGTTGTTTTCACTGAACGTTTTTTTTTAAGCAACGCATAGATAATAACTACCTTTAAGAAAATAAAAACTTATTTTTTAATGTTTCAAGGAGTGCTCCTGCCTCACCTAGCCATGTGGGCATGTCCGGGATCATGACTCCTGAATGTTTATCCCGAGAAGGATCTCCTGGTCCTGAGCAGTGCCCAGATGCCAGTCAGTCGGCGCCAGGTAGTCCTGGCCACCCTGGACTCGCATACCCCGGTTCTGGTGGTATGATTGGCCATCAGCAGATGTCTGCACTTGTCGGCGCTACCAAAGCCCGACTTTTATTACCGCACCATCGCAACGGTCAGGATAACGGCAGGGAAGGTAAGATCAATTAAGAAACTTTTGAATGAATATTACTGAATTTTCTTGTAAATTTTAATGTATTTTTATGGCACTTTCTAATTAATATAATGGGCACATAAATATTGTGTTCAGATTCAGATTATTTAACTGATACAAGAACCTAATGCATTTTCATTAAAAGATTATGTCAATATACATATTTCTGCAGTTATTCATTTACAGTAAATGTGTGTACAATGTTTCAACTATTGTGTATTTTACAGAAAAATATCTTTCAAGCACCAGTTCTGCAACTATGGAAGAAAGATCAATGTCACCTGCAGCGTACTCTCCTCAACCAGTCATCGTACAATCATCGTCATATTCTCCTTACAAGTGAGTAAAACATACTTTTATAAAGTGATTAATTTCGTCACCTAATCAGTATGTATTTATCTGATTCAAATCAGAGTAGATATACTAAAGCAAACAATATTTCTAGTAGGATTAAAGTATTAAAGATAAATTTAGATACTTGTGTAAGAACACATACAATGTGATACTTTATTTAAATGTTGAACCTTTAATGAATTCACCATTTATCTTTTTTCTTCATCTGATTATGTGATGATTTTGAAATGTTACGTTAACTAGTTTGTTATAACATACCTGTGTTTGTACTAAATGTCATCGTACCACAAATAATGCACTGAGATTGTTTTATTGATTGTCGTGTATGTGTTTGTGTTAGCGCGAGCTATTCGAGTGTGGGCAGCAGCGCGGATGTGAAACGGCACATGGACGAGGGCAGCATGGGCAGTCCAATGAGTAACTCGGGCGCCGAGCACGAGCCGGACATCAAGCGCGCCCGCATCGATGAACAATACGAGACAGAGTGAAGTGCGCACACATTCGTTCAGAGTACCCGTATACATCTCAGAAGTTTTTATCATCACCCGGTCGTACTTTTTTATACAATATCGAATTATTTTCTAATTTTAAGTGTAATTTTATTTATATAATTATGTATACTCATTTGTTATAATGAGGACGATGCTGGATGAAAGTGGTTAATATGCGCGCATGCATCCATTGTTGTTGATGAGATACTAGTTGGCTTGGCATGCTCGTTGAATGAAATCATTCAGTCAGTCAGTGTGTACAGTTGTGTATATACTACGTATATTCAAAGTACTCACCCATATACGTACAACTTGCTCTTGACTCCTACTACATTCATACAATTACTACCACTACCACCACCAATCAACCTATCATACCGCTACAGTTTGTGAAGGAACTTCTAGGTGTGTCGTGTGCTGCTCTGAAATCACACGCAGATGATTGCTGACGATTATGTTGTTGTTGCTGCTGCTGATGTCTGATGACGATAATGAAATGACGATCGTGTTAGTTATATCACACAGAGAAGCTGCCGATATTATCTGTATGATTTATAGTAACGAATTTGTATTTTACTATTTGACGGGCTGTAGTGGCTTATTTTTGCAACAAACGGTTACTGTGCATAGCTGGTATATGTACATACGTTTGGCTTCTTGTGGCTACTGCGTTGGTAGCACATTGTTGAACATATAAAAATTACAAATATATATTATTATTATTATTAAAAATATATCTATACAAAATTATGTACTAGGTAATAATTTAATAAATTCAATGTTATTGATACGATGTTTGTCTGTTTTGTTAACTATTATGTTGTGCAGTGGATTTTCATTTATTTGTGACTAAATGAAAGAAACAAGTCCCCCGTCTGTTGTTGCGTGTGATATAAATACATTCATGTGCATTAAATATTATGTGAAAGGTGTGTGAAGTGTTGTGTGTACTAAAACAAAAACAATTTAGGTTGTTTCCCTAATTGTTCGTAGAGGCACATAATTGTTTTGAAATTGTTACGAAAGTACTGAATTACAATGTTCATTGCGAAGGTTTGTACTATTAGTTTAGTGTGTGTAAATATAATGAAAACAATGTTTTTAATGATTCTGTGTTCGTAACAATAATAAAAATGTGCTGTAAATAATTTGATTTTTGAATGTTCTTAATTTGTATACCGGTCACATAAATAATGATATTCGACATTCATCGCATCAATAACTTGTAAAATATATTGGAAACATTGGTACAAATACATATTTATATAATTGTATGAAAAGTATTTGTGAAATAATATAAAGGTATTTTCATTTGGAAAATACGTAGCTTTAGATATTTTAAGTTAATCTATGAAATCGAGCAATGAATTCAACTATTAATATTTTCTAAATGACTTACTTTGCTCAATTGGCTGTATTGTATAAAATTAGAGAAAATGAAAATTTTTTAAAAAAGGTTTTTAAACGTTATTGGGGTAACTATGTTCTGTATACATCTAATGATGTAAAAATAATTGAAAATGTCAATGCAGAATTCAATTATTAATTTATTTTATATTCGATGCTTCATGTGATTGTATTCTATGCAGAATTTGCTAATAAAAACAAAAACTAATTCTGAATGAATATTTTGCAATATACTTATAATTTGTATATTATGTACATATGTATGTAATTGTGAAAATAATACATTTTCCAAATATCGAGTTGTGTTTTAATAAAAAATCGAACTACACTTTCATGAAAACTGCTTTATGACAATTTTTACTTATGGCATGAAGAAGGCCCCTGTTTTCTTACCGACAGAGGGAATGACAGACGGAACAAGCATAGTGACCTTAACCTGTTGAAAAGAAATGCTTGAAATCATATGAACAGTGGTAAATAATTATTAGTGAAGCAAATATATTTGCATTAATCTATTATTGTATTTCAGATTCATAATTTGCAATTGGTAATGGCTGAAAATACCAATATAACAGCACGAGATCCTTCTTTGAAACGATATTTTAAGTATATGTTAACCAATCGAAAAATATCGGTACAGTTTACTTCCAACAAAATAAAAGAAATAATAGAGAGGGATCTTGCAATTAAACTTGATTCATACGATTGCTTATATGCAAGGGTGTCTACAGAAGCTTTTGCGTATTACATGCAAAGTTGGCCTGAATGGCGTACAGCTGTTAGATCAAGCTATTCCGAAGAATTGTACGAACGTTTAAAATCATTTTTAAGGGATAAATTAATGAGTCTTAAAGTCAAAGAACAGGAGTTACTTGAAAAAGATTACATAATTCATTTGAATGGTGCAAAAACAGAGTCTACTTGGAAACCAGGACTAGTTAAACGAACGAAGTTACCCCATACACTAAAAGTTGTAGTACCTGCAAATATATTGACTACTCAAGAAATTACGTTCCGAAAACAAGGGCAAAATGATCTTTTATTTGAGTTTAGGGACCCTATAGCACCTGCTGTGGCGTTTAGTAGGAAAGATATATTGAATCATCCATTTGTAAGCGTTGACTTCAAAATTCCTGGTTTGATACATATTCAAAGATCTACACCGTTCCAAATAGAAAACTACATACAACATGTAAATGATATTTCATCTAAAAGTTCACCGTTTATTATTTCTGTTGTAAACGCTCCAACTAAATCCAAAGTTTATGTTTACGATTTAATGGAAGCATTTTTTAAGCAGTTACAAAACGTATTGTCGGATTACAGTACTAAGGTTGTGTAGGAAACTTTTATATTTTATCCTTATATATATATATATATATACGTATACTTTTTACACAGATATCGGATACACGGATATCGGAAATAATAGCAGCAAGTGAAATATTTTTAAAAGACATCAAAAACACAAATTTACGTAATGATACGATTTGCGAAACTGCAAGTATAACTTATAATATTGGTAAATCAGTTTATTATACGGATTCTGTAATTTCTAAACCTGAAGATGAAACAGTAAGAAGTAACATGTAAGTAATCATTAGTTTTTTTTTTTTTTTACTTGCATAAATATTACCTATTGACATCATTTTTAAATTTATTTACAGAGATAATGTGTTAGTACATCGCAGAGTAATAACTCCTACTGTAACATATAGTTTGAAATTTTGTTCGATTTTACAACAAGATATCACCGAAGATGGTTTTAAATATTTTTATTTTACAAAAGAAGAAGACAAAGTTTTCGAATCTGTTTTTATACATTATGTCAATG
Source organism: Carabus problematicus (assembly GCA_963422195.1). Lineage (NCBI taxonomy): Eukaryota > Metazoa > Arthropoda > Insecta > Coleoptera > Carabidae > Carabus > Carabus problematicus. Next base: position 10,470,203 of record OY728588.1, on the reverse strand, counting down.
CAAGCATTAAATATAAATGTATGCTGTGTGATATTAATTTTGATTTGGAACCGTTAAAATATCATTTAATTACAAAGCATCGATTAGATAGTAAGTTAACTTGTGTAAACTGTAACAAAGAGAACGTAACTTTAACATTATTACAAAATAAGTGGTGCCATAATTGTCATTAATACATTTATATTTTACATTTCCAGATGTCATTTACCGTTAATAAATTATTCTAATATATCTTGTAATCTTCAGTCTAATTAATTATTTTTGTTTACGTAACATAAATGATAGGTAATATTATTTATCCAGTTGTAACGCGGCAGTGAACGTGTTCATACGTAAATGTTTGTTTTTATAGAAAAATAATTTCTTATTTGACGTGAATGCAAGTGTTAATTGTTCAAAAAAGAATATTGTTATACGGAAAATCAAGATCGACTGAGCCAGTACAATATTATGAAATTTGTATACTTTACTACATACATTATTTTTGAAGATATTCTGGGATTTCATGTAAGTCATTTTTTCAAACATCTAGTTATAAATGTAACGATATCAGTTTCCATTCTTGTCGAGCATATACAAATCATGTGTAATATATTATATTTGTATATAAACACGAGTCAAAGCATAAGTTGTATACATCTTATTGCATACGAGCAAGGGACGTTGCATAGCAATTTTACATCTTAAGCGTATATGTACACGATGGGATGACAAAAGTTTCGTCAAAAGATCTTATCAGAATGCATCTCACGGCCAGTAGATGAACGTAGCGCTGCCCGCGGCGACAGCTAGAAGTGACGTACGTTTCACAGACCTGACATGGTGCTGTCTTTAGCAACGCTCCAGTGACGTCATATATAAACTAGGAATACTGCGTGTACGAACATGGAATATTGAACAGAAAGAAAAACACTTTTCGCGAGTTTAGTGTGCAGTTTAATGCATGTATGGCATACAGGTTCTCAAATATCTTACCTGCAATCACAATCGTATCTCTTTTATTAGTTTTGTAGTTTTCTTTATTACCTTTACATTCAGAACTTTATTGCAAATGACAAGATTTTTAATTCCACGCATATAGAACTATATTTTATATTTATACAAGTTTTAATGTAAATCGATTATTTCCACACTGTTTTCATACACATTTCCGTTACAATGTTCTCGCTGATAGTAATGTAACAAGGATTTGCTATATTTGCTTATATTCGTACAAAAGGTGTCCAGTCTCCGACATAATATTTATATTCACCACACGGTGGATCATAAATTCTTCGGGCCGTTTGTGCGATATTTCTCCGCGAATCTGTTATCAATTCTCTACCTCTATTCTTTGCACTAAATTATTCTGTTCTTTCCACACTATTGACACGTTCCCTTGTTCTCTCCGTCTCTTCTTTTGCACTTCCATACTACTCGGTACGCACGCGTCAGTTACCCCTCGAATTTTTACTTAAAAAGTCTCGCTTTATCTTTTTGTCCACAGGCTATAAAGTTCTATATAGGTTTATGATAAATTTGAATGACTTTTTGCAATATGAGCTCGCATGAAAATATAACGATTTATTTTGTCTTTGTAGTCGTTATAGTAGGTGTTTTATGTAATCAGAATGTTAATAATTCATAATTTTGTTTTGTATTGAAGGAATTTCGAGAGGTTTTCAAAAGTAAATTTAAGTATACATAAATTAGAACATACGTTCATAATTAGACCTAAGTAGGTACTAAAATATATCATAAACAAGTATAAATAATTTGTGAACGGTTTGTTGATTTAATAAATGAAAGGGCAAACACGAGTCTCTACTATGAAAAGGCCAATATGAAAATGTGCTGGTCCTGTCATCTCTCCTTGAACTTGGGGTATGCTTTCAGTATTCTGTGTTGATTGCTTGTGCGTTATTCATTTTTGATTCTAAAACCACCCTTACGTTTCTTCAACACCTCTTTACATTTCTTTTCAACGTTCTGAATATTTTATTGTGCGTTCGCTTTCGTGTTAATTTACTGGTTTGTTGAATATTGGAGAGATGAATTTTCTTTATCTCCATTGTGACATAGATTTTCAACAATGATTTACGTAGGTACATGATTATTTAGTAAATAATGTAAAAGTTACCTCATGGTAGTACCACAGAAAAGTTAGTACTCTTTCAGGGTGTATTCATACATATACAGTTATTTTCTAGACATACAACATATTTTCTTTTTTCGTGTATTCTCAATGGCATATAATTATATTTTGTTACACAACATTATTATTGTTTCATGGTGGAACATAAAGGGACGGTTTGTGTTGATATAATACGTATTTTCTAAGCTAGAAACATATACTTATAATTTTCCATAATTCTGTAACACACAATGAAAACAATGTTTATGTCTGTGTTATATGGTATCACTGAACAAATGAAGCACAAAGTTTGTTGCACTGTAAATACGTTGTGTCTCATGTTTGCAATGAACTGTCGAAAGTTCACTGAATGTGGTTGGAGAACACTCGTCGAATGCACCAAATGAACCGTACGAAATGAACTAATGCAAACATCCGAACAATGCGTACTTGTTCGACGCCCAATCATGTTCATTTAGCTTGTCAACGTGTTTTAATAACGATGTGGTGTCATCAGCGTTGTAAAATCGCCAAAGGCGATGCTGGAAATCCGTAATCAAAACATTCGGGTACATTCACTTTGATCGTGACAGATAGAAGTGTGGATTCGTTTGCGACTACTGGCATATACACCATATATGTATTCACAATATTTTTACATTTTTACACCCCGTCTCCTTACTATCAAGACTATTTAGTAAATTCCATGCAAATACCTACATAAATACTGATTTGAACCTCTGCATTAAATAGTAATCGATATTGTTGAAGGTTAGTTCTATTTTGGGAGGCAGCTTTCAGATAGTTGAATATAGTTTGAAAATAAAGTTTTTTTTTATGCCCCAGTATAACTACCATGGAACGAATTCAATGAACGCTCTGCGACGCCGGTGGTGGCGGTCCGAATTAAAACTTTGTGATTTTCAGTCTTTGAGATTAGACGCCGAAGTTTCAACAACGACGACCGTTTGGGACGAAGTTTTCCGAGTAAATTAATTGTTGCCGAAGGAGTGTTGGCATTGATGAGGTGCTGTAAAATATCTTTCTTTGTAAACAAGTCGCGACTTGGTACGCGTAAATACGCCGTCACTAACAACACCTTCGCCTTACGCCTTTTGGTCTCGACGCGAGTAATTTGTGTTCCGGAAACATTTATAATCGGTCGTTAATCATTATCAGCCATTACCGCACTACAAGCGCAATTCTCAAGTTTATTTTGTCGAGGTTCCGGAACTATTTTCGGTTTACAAAGTTTTATTACCTGAACTTTGTATGTTTCACTTTTAAACTATTTAGTTCCCGTAAAGCGTTCCGCTCGTAATTCTTCGTTGTATACTTTATATTACTGAAAAACAGATATAGTGTAATGATAATTTATAAATGAAGATGTTTTTGTCGTATTGAACTTTTACTTACTAGTCACTGCGTTGCAAATTCCGTAAAGTTCAATGTGATCGAGCAGTTACGGGGGCTTGGTTCGTTTGTGAAACTGATGTATTTACCAATGTTTTAATTGTGCCCTGATGGTGTAGAATTTTAATGACACGGATACAGGGTTATTAACTAGCTTTATATTTTGGCTAAGATTAATTAAGTTTGACTTTGCTTTGAATCACTGTGTCATGAAACGCTCTTAATTAGAAATCGTATTTTAAATTACGCCCTATGATATTAAAATTTAACTTTCATATTGAGAGGTAGGGGATGTCGACAGCGATATTTTAATTAGTGGCTATACTTTTATCATATTCTACCCTGTATATATCTGCCTGGGGTAAGTAGAAAAAAAAAACACTAAAACTTGAAAGACTTTTATCTATGTTTAGAATTAATTATAATAATGTTTGTGTAGATAAGGCCATGAGAACAATTCCTGTGTAAAAATAAATTCCAGTTACGAACTTATCGAGTATTTCCGATTTGTCACGTTTATATCCCTAGGTTTAAAACGTATAGTGGAAAAACGTCATTAATTGGAAGTGATTTTTCAGCGTGCTTATCTAGTTTTTCCATCGTTAGAATTAATGTCTTTATGGTGTCAGCGAGACTTGCGTCGCATGTAGAATCGACAGAATTGATGAGGGCATTGTGTGAAACTGCTTCGGTCGTTAACATCAGTTCTAGTGGCTGGTGCACGTAGCCGATTGCCAAAACGTAGTAGCCGCCTCGTGTGATTACGAACCGAAACTGGACGATCAATACACCATCTGTTTGGTCCGTAATTAATTTTTCACATAAAGCGAACATTTCAAAAGATTAATCAACGCCCTGGCCGCCGTTGCACTGAAGTCCGACGAGGCCCGGATGGTCCAATACTCTTTCCGCATCAGCTATCCGAGTGTCGACCGCTCAACGGACGTTCTAATTTCAACGCAAAAACCAGCTATCGCTAAAAATATACATACTTGCATACCTATATTGTGTGGATGGATTCATATGTGCGACGAAATTGCGGTCTGGGAACCTTGATTAATTGGCGCGGAATGATTTACCGACTATCAGCTGTAGGAAATATTATGGTTCGGTAGGATCGTGATTTATATCTGTCTACATGATAATTTTCACCAATACGAGAAGCATGAGTAAATGTACCTCTTCATACGTACATTAATAATTTGTACATGCAAGCTACTTTAGATATTTAAATATCCAAGTTGTAAACTACTAATGGAGGACTTTGTACTTTATGCAACCAACTTTACAGTGCGGTATAAAGGGATACGGAAAATATAACTCAGTTTCACTAACCTTCGTACTTTAAAGGTACTTAATGTGGTCACCGTACTATTGCGGCTGCTTTTACTTTTGGAATTTCTAGGTAGCTAATAAAGTTAGGCGCTGCGTGCCGGAAATGAGACAAATATATTCATGCGTGTTGTCCCTTTGAAGGTTTGCGTGCACATACCGCTACTGCATTTTCCTCTCTGCAATCGTTCATTTACGAAAGAAAATAAAATACTTATCGAACATCTGAGATTAGTAATTTCGAGAACTTTTGTTTTGCTTTTATATTTCAATTATAGAGTTAAACTTTTTTAATTCGTTGTGTCGAAGAACCATTTGTTGCGAACAATACCTTCTCTTTTATTTACAACCGTTTAATTTCTTCCTTTAACGACGTCGGTCGACAGAACAAAGCGTTGTCCGAGAACGAATAGAACTATTTCCACACAGAAATTCGGAAAGAGCGTCAGGTAACTGCCATGGATTGATAGAGGTTTACGCGGTGTGCGGATACAAGGACGAGAGGGATACACGTAACGTGAAACAATTTGCTGTTCGAGAGGGCGCACGTGTGCCACCATAAATGTTAATAATTAATTTATCGCAGACAGTACGTGTACATTAAATATTCAGGAAAGTCTACTAAACTAATTACAAGTACAGTGGTAAAGTGTGCTTTACGTTTCGAACTGTTGTACATGTATGAATATGTGTGTGCAGGCCGTTATTAAATGTCGGGGCTTCGAATTAATATACGGTTCCGTTTGCCGTACGGCTGTATTATGAGGAACATATATTTTAATTTAAAATACATCTGCTCACCGCACCTCTGCCGTACGCACTACCCTCTCTTCTACCACAGTTACTGCGGACCTACGAAATGTGAAATTCGCAAACGTCAACAGTAATCGACTTTCCCTGCTACCTACTGGTTTAACTGTCCATATTTTCTCATTGGTTCCACATTGCCCTTATTACTATTTTCCATTTTATTAGTAAATGTTTCATTGCACAATGAAATCTATAATGATACATTATAATATCGTTTTAAGACCTAATAGAAGAATTTTCTAGAGAATAATATTTTATATTCTGATTCTGGTATACGATATCTCCTTGAATACACGCGCTTTCGAACCCCTTGTGAACAGGTCATGCGTGAATGATTGTGCTTTGCTTGTTTCAAGGTCGCCAGTTATTCCATCCGAACAAGATTTCAATTTCCTTTTTCGTGCGTTGTTTCATTAAGAGCCGTGGATAATATTTATAGAGTTCGTTGAATATGAGAAAGAAAATTCCTAATACCTATAAATCTTAATACTAAACAGTAAGCAATGCTTGTGCCTTTAACATAACTCGGTCCGAAAATCTGGGGCGAATTTTAAATTTAGATTGATTAACCCCCCGTGCACATTGCCGGTCTCATGCGGCAACCTCCGTAACTAACTATTTCACCCCTTTCTACAATATCCCTGGGAAATATTTGCATGTCGGCCAATCGGAGTTTGATCTCGATACTGTTTCGAAATGGGATGACAGAGGTGTGTATTGAACCATTATAGTTTATAGATTACAAATTAGATTCATATATGCGAGTCTGAAATTAGTTTGGGTGTTATATACGCCGTAGGAAGAAATCGATTATGTCTCCCCTTTGATTAAACACATTCCCTGAAACATCATTCAATTAATTTATCATTTACTCTTCCCATATAAATCATCTTATTAAGAAATTGTACAAAGAACTTTTTTACGGAAGACACGTGTACGTCTAATCGCGTTTGCCCTCTTGGTCGTAGATACGAGTACAAAGCAAATGACACTGAAGAATTCTCAGGAGAACTCGTCTGATATTCAAATTAAAATGTGGTTTCTTCATTAAAGGGCATTAATTAAAAGTCAGTGGTGCGAGACAGGTGCACAGCGTGTCTGGAATACTTAAACGATGCGACTTGCCATCTGACGTACAACGTCGACAGTCAAATATGCGAAATCCGCGCGAAATTTTTGATAAAATTTAATTAATTAGCAAGCCCTGAGCTGTCTGAAAAACACGACGGATCCACTGAAAGAGCTAGCGGCACAACTCTGTTTCAATTAGATACCTACACTTAGATAAATACGTACCAGTATGTGTGTACATATGTTTGTCAGCACGCTCATTTCTCAGGTGAGTTTATTTATTTTTGTTTTATTTAAGTGAAACTCTTCGGTAAATATGTAATGAAAATTGAATAATGAATGACAAGGTTGTCTTTAAATAAATTATGTGATGTCTGATGAAATACGTATGGCTAAAGTCATATGTCTTGAATGTGAAAGATGGTATTGCAATTCATTTTTACTTCATTGATAATTTATATAATTCTGTAGCTTCTGGGTGTTGAAAATTTCATTTCTAATTTAGCTCTTGCTGCCAAACTTTGGTACGTATAACAAATAAATCAATACGGTGCTTACATAAATATTAAACAGCGAACGGTTTTCTAAAACTTTGTCAATTAAAAATAAATTATCCAATTGTTTCATACTTTTCAATATTCGAAGTAAGAGGGTCTTTTGATAGAACTTGTCAAAGGAACGACTCTTCAAACTTCATTAGACGTATTAAATTATTCCGTTCATTTACCTCTTTTCGTTGACAATTGATGCCGGTCTAATGAACATGGACGCGTTCAAACTCGCCGCTGCGGACAAGGAAGTTTTTACCGAGTTTTTCTTACTTCTTCTTAACGTTCATTTATGGCCAACGAAAAAAAGAAAAATGTCGGCAATTCAATTACATGCTCGGAGCACTCATTATAAGAGTGTATTTAAATAATCAATGCGTTGGGAACTGGAAACCACGATATTCCCTGGTCTTTCGGCTCTTCTTGTTCCTCTTGCAATATCTAACTTACCACCCTACCGCGTTTCCCTACATTAATATGTAGTGTGTACTAATGTAATTCAAAGGATAAGGTAATCCTTATCCTTTGAATTACATTAGTTCTTCATTCCTGTTTGACGTTTGTAGGTACTTACTGATTTTTCATTTCAAATTTTATTTATTCAAAGAAAATACTAACTCAGTATATATGGCATGTTGAGAGATAGATATAATTAAACCAGATATTTCATTTACTGCAACGATGAGCTCTAATGATGTCCGAGAGGGTATCAGGAGTTTCAAAGGATATGATTTTTCATTCCATATAGTATATGGCATATACGATACTCTACCAATTTTGTGACTATACTTATCAATTTCTGTCGTGGTAAAAAGTGAAAAACAATAGTGCATGAATCACAGTTTGAAATAGATTCATACGTATGCTACGAACACCAATGCTACCCCAGAAGAAAATCAATTGGACCATTTCTCTTGTTTGACATGTTCAGTTTCCGAAATCAACCGCACACCACCATATTTTCGTTCTTCTTTCGTGCTTCGCGTCGGGAAATTATTTGTAACAGCTGAGTATTTGGATAGAGTCGGGTGCTTGTGCTTCTAGTCAAGGCTGGAGCAAGCAGGAGCAGCTATTCGGGCGCTTCTGAATAATAAGCGTGCGCATGCAGAACGATTCAGGAGCCGGCTGTTAGCTGGTTGATGGGGTGGTGTGTGCGTGAGGCCAGGTGCCATCCTACATACAACGTACCATTGCGCCCTCTTCAACAACGAACGACTGTCACAGTGTTTGAATAAAATTTCCATCTGGCGGATCAGAGCACTGGCCTGAGTGTGTAACCGTGTAAAGTGCGGAATTCAGTTCTGTTCTTAACATCGGTATCAAGTATCGAGCGGTTCAGATTCGCACGATCAAACAAGGGCTCTTGTTGCCAACAATTATGTTTACTGTTTTGATTTACTACTTGCAGGTGCAGTAAATGAAATACATATTGTGACAATAACAATAACGATAACTTACTCGTATTTTAAATACAGAATTATACATATTTCCATATTTGTCATATTACATAGCGTAATTACTACATAAATTATTAAACTTTTAAGATAAGAATATTTGCTACTTCCTGCTTTGAAGTTAACGAGTTTTTTTTTAAGATTCTTGATTTTATCGCGTGTTCTTTCTTTTTCTTTTTCTTCTCTGTGCATCGGTTGCTTTTTGAAGTCCGTTAGTAATTTAATTTTATGTCACTGATGGGAAATTATAATTAACAAAGTTTTACAGTTTTTGTAAACCTGATTGAATATTAAAATTTAATCTTAAACTTGTTTCATAAAAAATGTATTAAAAGATGTAAGTGATGGGATTTTGATATAGAATCATGTTTGTTTATTTTTCAATATTCTTTATATATGTATTTCATTTTATAACATTTTTTGTTTAGTTTATGATTTAAAGATTAATATTTTGTTACTAATTTGAATTTATTTTTAAAAGTGACGACAAATAGAAATATTTTTAAGTGCTTCATATCGGGCTACTGAAGACAAAACTACGCGTACATATATACATATTTCACTTTTTCTTTATCGCTTCTGTAGACGAAATAAAACCATAAATTTTGCTATCATTCTACCAATGTTTGCATTAGATCCCTTCTTTGTATACATATAAAAAAGCACATCTTTCAACTTTTTCGTTACATAAAATAGAGTTGGCCTCGTTTTGGTTGTCACTGTAGACATCCGTATCCGTTATTAATTTTTATTTCACATCATACGGACAATTTATATAACAAACGTAAACAGAAGAACAAAAATATCTCTGAAGGGAATGTTTGAAAAAAAACTTTTGTAAATTCGGGTGTTTGCATTCTTGTTGGTTTCGTCGGAAATTGAAAATATTCATCGGTCTCACCGTCTTCGGCGTCAGAGTTTGATCGTATTCGAGCAGGTTTGGAACTCCGGTGGAATGGCGACGAAGCCTGACGATACTTTGTTCCTCGCCCTAGGTGACAATGTGAATCTCTATTCTGCCCTCTTGTATACGCAATTCGCCATAGAGGGGAAGACGAGCACCTCGAGTTGCTTGTCACTTATTTTCACGGAGCCACAAGAAACAAAGACGAATTTGCATTATGACGTTACAGAGTTCCCTTTCTATCGCCAAGTAGAAAAAATGTGAAAAAGCTAGCTTGGATACGAGTAGTAGAAAATCTGGCTTTGTAGTTTCAAATATTCTTAAACGTAATTAGTATGAAATAGTGAATGTTTCTTGTATTATTTTCAAGAAATATTTTATAGGAATAAAACAATGCGATTCAATAAATTGTCCACTAAGTTGATTAAATTTAAACCATATTTCTTCAGCTTCGATCAACGTTGCAACAATAAAGATGTAAAACTTAAATCGTCTTTGGTACAATACAATGCATTTATCAAAGTGTGAACTAGAGGAATTAATTCTTTATTAGTTTTATTCGATATAATTCTTGTAAACAACAATGTGCATTTTCACACCTTGAAGGCGACGTGTTCATTAAAAGTTGTAGTTCCCCCGAAGCACTTTAGATTAGGCGTTGAAACTTTCTTCTGTTGCTGAAAAATAAATATATACCTACGCGGAATTAAACTTTTGCTTCTTGCTTTCCTTCGAGTGTTTCAGACGCGCGAAAACTTTAATTCTACTTCAGTGAGAATTAAAATTGAAATTTCGCACGCCTTCTTAATAACAAGCAGTAACAAATATAACGTAGTATGTACCTGATTCATTCGTTTAACACTATATATACCTCGTTGTTGTGTTTGCCTTTTACGTACAGATAAATCTAGTTTTAAATTCTTCGAAGAATTGTAGAATATGCTAGTTTCAAGCACCAGGCTTAGGCTTCTAAATCTATTTGTTTAATGGGAAATTAGAACTAGTTACTAAGTATGAAATAGTTTTCTCCTCTACTTTGTAGTAATTCATTTTAATTAATTAATACAAATTACTTTGTTTTACTACTTTATTTTATATATTTGATATGTTTCAACATTATTATTCAACAACAAAAAACCGAAAACAACTAAAAATTTTTAATTAAAAGAAAATCAAAGGCAACTAAATTTAATTTAGACATTTAAAAAGAATTGAATAATTTAAATCAATTTGTTCATTTAACAAATTAAAATTTTTAGATTTATATTTAAAAATTTCTATTGTTTCCAAATACTATAATTTTTGGCCTTTATCTTCAATGTGTAAAATTTTAATACAATCTAAACTATTTACTATATGGTTATTTACTAAAACATGATTTCCGAAAGCAGAATTTTCTGAATTATTCTGAATTGCCTTCAAATGTTCATTTAATCTAATTTTGAAAATTTTCTCCGTTTGTCCTATATAAATAGCATTACAACTACAGGTTAATAAATACCCTCCAGATTTATTTAAAAGTTCAGAACATATTGTCTTTATTATTAAAAATAATATATTTTAATTTAGTTAATGATTTGAAAGAAATATTTAAATTTTATTTACGTAATACAAATGCAATTTTATGAATTCTTTCTTTTTTAAATGAAGTTATTAATAGTATTAATACTATAACCATTATTTATAGCAATTCTTTTAATAACATTAATTTCAGAATAAAAATTATTTTTACTTGAAGCTCGATTCAACAAAGTTCTAAAGGTAGACATTTTATGACAAAAAGGATGAAATGTTTCAGCTGGGATTATAGAGTCTGTATATATTGATTTCCTAAATATTTTAAAATCAAATAGCCATCCAATTTAACATCCAAATAATTAATAGATTTAAATTAATTTTTTAGTTGTTTTTGGTTTTTACTTATTATGTATTTTGAATGTATAACTTTTGTTATTTTATTCCTGATTATGACATAATAATGTTGAAATATGTCGAATATATAAAATAAATTTGTAAAACAAAGTAATTTTTATTACTTCATTAACTAGTTACTATTGAAATTTCTATCATTCATGATTACTATTCCATGTAGTTAATGAAAATAATGATGGTTTAAACCTGACGGTCCACTCTATGTAAGACTCGTATGTCGGAATGATTTTCTGATCGTCGGACCGTGATTCGGGTAACGCACGTAACGTGCGGTGGTAAATCTTTAATCCGTGGGACGTGGGCCAGGTGATCCGTCAATCGGTGACCCGGACCTCGGTGTTACATGGCAACCAGCATATACAGATAGAATCGAGTGAACCAGAGGTCGCCAGCGATTGTTGAGTCTTGACCTAAGCCGTTGCAACCGCGGGTTATATGCAAAAGCAAATATTTGTAGTCGAACGTTTACTTTATATCTCACTTGTGAGTTGATCCTGTGCACGAGTGCGCATACACAAATTGCACAAGTCCAATTGTTATTCACTTTTGCTAGAATGGTTTCTGTACTACAAGCAACGATTTCATTTTGCCAGATGATTCCAACAGAGGTTTTAAGAATACAATATTAAACAATAATATAGATTATCTGTTATGCTAAACTTACATATTGAAAAGCTAAATTAAAATTGAATTAATTTCCATCCTGATATAAAAAATAAATTTTCATTTATGCCTGGAAGATACCAGGTAATAGTAGGGGTAAAAATCAAATTTCAAGCAACAGTTCTCGCTTGGAAATCTTTTAATGCAGCAAGGATTACAGCGTAAGTAAAGGCAGTGTTAGTGCGTTAGAAAACAGGTATTTTCATGTTATGGCGTGAGCGACGACTGTGTGTCTTCAAAAAGTGTACGCTCGTGGTCGGATGGAAGTTGGCGATGTGCCCGGGACCGTCTCTTGTGAGCTGAGCTTGCTTTGCGGCAGAAGGCATAGCGCTAAGAGGATTCAATGTGACGTCACTAGGAGACATTCAAAAGAGAGGTTTATGAATTTATTAGCGTTACGCAGCAGGAACAAGTTGAGCCTATAAACACTGCTATGTGCGATGATGTCGAAGTTGGAATAGATTGTTCAATCATTCAGCGAAGTCTTTATCATCTATCTACGTGCGACAGATTACTACTAGTAGATACACGTTCTTACGCTGAAATATGTTCTTTGTTGTATCATGTTACCGGCTAACAATATTTCAATGAATTGTAATAATACTCTAGAGTGACGATGGTAGGTTGCATCGAATTTCTATCTGCTTGTCTATATAACTTTGGTGGCGGAGTAGATACATATAACTAATCACGCTTATTACCAGTCGTACCCTTTACTCCTTCCTAACTGTATGCTTTGCCTAGTGAAGAGGTTGCTTGATGAGGTAAAGTTGGAATTCACCGCGCATATCATCGGTCTGAAGACAGTCGAGGACATTGTACAATTACAATTACAGTAATTTCAAAGTGAGTGTGATGCCTTGATGTGCTTGTATGAGTATGTGTATGAGTATGTGTATGACTGTGGGTGTGTGTTCTTTATCTCAACTTGTCATTTCGCTTTGCCCGTAATCGCATGCTGCTTTAGGTTCGAGATTCTCTTGCACTGAATACACGAGTAGCCGTCTTTTATCTATTCACTACAAACCAGTGTTTCTCAAACGAGTATATTCTTAATACTACAGCTCGAAATATTTCACGTGACATGAGAGTATACATGTATTTTTACTTAATTCAAATTACAAACTTAATACCTGAGAATTTTATGAAGATGTTTATAAAATCGTAATAGTTAAATTATATATTTTATTAAACAAATGTTAACGGAATGGTAATCATCTGTTGTTGAATACAATATGAAATGTATAAACTATTCATTCGGTGTTAAATTTGAGAAACACTGATTTGGACAATGAATTACGCACGTGTATGTACTTGAGGTTCACGCCGCGACGCCAAGCTCAGTAACGACCGCACTTAGTTGTACACCGTGTAACATTGATGATATGTGTTATACAAGTAATTCTACAATTTTCGCGGTAGCTTGTTCTAGTGCTGTCAAGAACCGATATTTTTTGGATTCGGGTACTCGGTTCTTAAAGTATTCGGGTATCCGAATAACCGAGATTCGAGTACTTTCGGAACCGATTCTTAGAATCGGTTCCAAGAATCGAATACTCGGTTCTTGGAATCGGTTCCAAGATTCGAATACTCGGTTCTTGGAATCGGTTCCAGGAATCGAATACTCGATTCTTGGAATCGGTTCCACGAATCGAATATTCAGTTATTGGAACCGATTCTTAGATTCGTTTCGAAGAATCAAATACTTGGTTTTTGGAATCGATTTTTGGATTTGATTTCAAGAATGAAATACTCGTATGTTATGCATGTAACATATATTAATTGTGTACTCACTACATTGTTGACTATTTTTGATGTTAAAATAGCGTACCTTTTCTTCTATTAAAGACAAAAGACATATTCATTACATTCATTTTAGCATGTGTCAAGAAATATAGCAGAATACAGCGTTGAAATTACACGTATATGTAAAATAAAGTAAAAACCGAAACAGAATTAACATTTCAATAAAACAATAAGTGACGTCCGACTCTGTGCATATTGTAGAATGCCTTAACAACTTATTAATTGATTTTAAAGTTGATATAAAATTTTAATGAAAATGACAAATGTACGCCACTGACACTTGAAAGCAATACAAGAAAGTAATGATAATTACTTAACACTTATTTCTTACTCAAAATTGTATCATAGTGTAATGATTTATTCCACACAATATGACAACAAATAAAAAAAAAAACAGAATTAAAATGTATACAAATACAAACCTGCAAACTTAAATTTCAGCTAATATTCTCTTATTGTATTACATACAACAAACATGACGAAATACAAAACAAAAATAGTATTGTGCGTAACTAAAACTGTCATTGGGAAATGATTTAGTGCATACGAAATACAATCAGAACTTAAACAACATTCTGTATTATAAATGGGATGTCTAGTACCATCTAGATCATGTATAGTAGTTCTTCAAAATTGTTTATATAAATATATATTTTTATTGTTTTACATACAGCATATAGGACGCAAAGCTAGAATTAGAAGTTTTGTTTGTAAAAAATACAGAAACAAAACTAGTATTGTGTTTAATTAAAACTGTAGCATTATGAAATTATTTAGTACATATTTGAGATATTAGAAACAAAGGAATATTTTGTATAAGTAGGGTGTCCCGTAGCTTGTGCAGCATCAATACAATTTTAGTACTATTTTTAACATTTTCTTATTCAAAACGAGTAAACGGAGCGATATATGAAGATATTCGATTCTCGAAATCGATTCCAAGAACCGATTCTTTGCCTTTCTTTTGCAAGAAAATCTAAGCTATTTTAATATCGAGGCAGTCAACAATGTGGAACATACGCAATTAATACATGTTACATACATAACATACGAGTATTTCGTTCTTGAAATCGAATTCAAGAATCGGTTCCAAAAACCGAGTATTCGATTCTTCGAAACGAATCCAAGAACCGAGTATTCGATTCCTGAACCGATTCCAAGAACCGAGTATTCGATTCTTGGAACCGATTCCAAGAACCGAGTATTCGATTCTTGGAATCGAATCCAAAATTTGGAACCGAGATTCGGGTATCCGAAAAGTTCAGTATTCGGGTATTCGAATACTTTTGGAACCGATTCCAAAAGTATTCGGACTCGGTTCCCAGCACTAGCTTGTTCCTTTCATCCCTCTTCTCACAAATATATTACAACTTTATACTGTAGAATGTTTCAACTTTTCACTCCAACTAAATACGCCATTGAATCTAATTGAATCACATTGAATTGAGTGGAACAAAGACCTTAGTACTTAATTATAATTAACATTATCCTCTGTAAAATATTTGTCAATTCGTCAGTTCCTAATTCATCTCTGTTCTAGAGATATTTGCAAAAACCGTTACAATAAATCGTGTTACTGTTTCTGTTCTCTATTTTGTACAATATTCTAGTTACATAATTGTCTCAGGTGTTTAATTATTTCGCTTTGCAGAAAAATGAAATGTGTAGTTGGAACTGTATAACTGTGTTACAAAAACGTTAATAGCTTGCAGCAAGCATTATAGCTGCATCATTTTGGCATATTCACGTTGTAATATCTAATATGCATGTACAAATGTGTCGGAAGATTACAATGCAGTCTTGTATGTAGCGAGTAGGTCATTGAAAAATTTTACCATGCCTTGGATATAATTACCAGTGCGGATAGCATGGCGGGCGGCTTGCGGAACCTAATTTATTTAATAAAAGACTCCGTTGTGTATGGAAAGGACGATAAATAGCGTAATTAGACTAACAAATTGCTTGTATTCAAGTCCGCGAATAACGTGTGGTTATTTTCTTCGGGGGGTCTGCTATGTTACCTTGTTATGTTACCGTGCTTGCTTGCTTCTGTCGAGCGCACGTCGCGTTCTCGCATTGTACTTTTACGGGCAAGTAAACCACACGAACAATTACTGCAACGGCAACGTGCCCGTAACGAAGTGTCATGACGAAAATGTGCGGGCACTGTTCACAATAAACATTTGCCGTTAGCGTCCGCAACGGTAACGCGGTATGGCAGTGTACCGGTAACGGTAATGTTGGCGTCCGCTTTATGTTTTTCTCACTTGCTTTTTAAGAATCTTAATCATCTCTTGGTATTGTCAACGTAAATTCTGACTTGGCATAATGGGAAGTTTGATAATGTAGCTAAAGTTCATATCTTTTGTTAAAGGAAAAAACGTTCGAGAATGATCAATTACGAAAGTAATTTTAACTGCCAACCGCAGATCCTCAGTGTGTTGTTGGCTGCATGAATAATATAAATGAAGGAGATATACCATAGATATGATTCTTTTCATGTAAACGTTCTTTCACAAAGAATCTGTGTTATTTTATTGTTTGCGTATAGCGTATATTTTCTCTAGTAAATGTATGTGTAAAATAAATATTCTTGGAATATTCCGGAACAACGTGCATACGTACGTTGTTGTATATGATACGCGAGGGTTTTATTGTTTCAGTAGCTACGAAGTGAATAAATTAACACCGTTTTATTGGCTATGCATATCGCCTACAGGACATGAATAATTAAACTACCAATTGTTCTCGTTCCGAATGATTTGGTTCCCGCCGTTGCCTTTTGGCATACATGTGCGCATGCTTTGGTGCCGATATATGCGCGTAAATATCGAAATTCCGCGCACGTACGTTACCAGGAACTTTTGCTTCGAGCAAACTATTCGCATTGTTGCCGTCCGCTATTCATAATCAAAAAGTTATCATGATATGCTGAAGTTAAACTAATATTTATGCCACCGTGACTCGAATATGCGTCTGGGGATTTTAAGTTTGTCTCCCTCTAGTTTTCTGAACGTTCCGCTAGAATGCATGGAATCGTGACACTTTTGACATGGAGATATAAACTAGAAAGTTCAAAGAAAATGAGTATGTTCTGTACTAAAGTTGTTCCTCTTCATACAGTCACGAATGACAAGAACTATTATCTATACATATATAACATTTTATCATTCTATTTACGTTCTTGTTGAATACCTACATATATGTATAATGTCATTTGCCATGTACACGTGTTGTTATGTACAAGTAAGCATTTTAATTCTAGTACGTTGTAAATGTCCACAGTGCTCATGATGTTTCATACGCATGCTATTTATTGCTTTTTCAGAATTAAATCCGAGTTGCCATTAAATTAAAAGTACACTCACCGTACATGCATATAAAGTGAACGCATTTCACAGAAAATTCGTTCTCTGAAATTGGGTATTTAATCAGCTGGATAGAGCCGCTGGGAAATACAACTATGAATATAAACTGTTACTTTTATTTTTTGCGCATACTTTACCTCGTTTTCTTTTTACATTTTATTTTTTGATGTGATGAAGCGCGGAATGGTTTCACGATACATATATTCAAATTTTTCTTCCTTTGTACCTATATAATAGTCATGTTTATAATTGTGCAGTAGATTATTTCAGTTTTTATAATTTACAAATTAT
The DNA here is from genome assembly GCA_963422195.1 of Carabus problematicus. Taxonomy (NCBI): domain Eukaryota; kingdom Metazoa; phylum Arthropoda; class Insecta; order Coleoptera; family Carabidae; genus Carabus; species Carabus problematicus. Next base: position 10,452,498 of record OY728588.1, on the reverse strand, counting down.
TAAAATCTGGCCCTTTTGTGATCTTTTTTTAAATAATGCTAAGTAATCCGATTTGTATTTAAACAGAGTTATGTTGCTCATTTTTAATTACATTATAATTATTATATTTTTTTGGAACGCGGTAGCTTTTTCATTGCGATACCCGGGGCGCACAGATTTTGTTCCTCATATGAATACATGTAATATGCCTATTAATAGCTAAATCACATTTAGTTTTTAATATTCGATTTCGAATTTTAGTTATTGATTTACAGTTATTTCATATGTCCATTTCATATTCGCTTACAATCTCTTTGGACAGCTTTTAGCGAGCGATTATCCAGCGCATTGATGCATTTTGCTGTAAATGTATTGCCGATTTGAATGTGTCACTTGTGTTGACAGTCAAAAGTGTGGAACAGTGTTTACTACTCAGTTGGTGTGCATATTGTAATAGTTTAGCATTTGATGTGAATTGGATGTTGTAAAATATGACAGTCTGCAGTTCCCCAGCGGCCAACTGTCCATCTGGCTTCGACATTATGAGCTGCACTTCGTCTGCCAATATGCCGATCAAGCACTTCTTTCATTTGATTTAGCTTTGGATGGAAATTCGATATAGTTTGTATGCTTCGTAGACAGAATTTGCTGATATAAGAATATTCTTTATGCAGGGGTAATTCTACGGAAAACTTGCACAGGTAATTGGATCCTGTAGAAAAGTTTGAAGTAAATCTTGTAAGAAAAGTATTCTCTTGCTAATTGTAATAATTTATTTAAACTGTATATCGGATGACACTAACTTAAAAGTAACGTTTAACTATACAATTATAGACATGTTTTTCGTTTGAAATTGTACGGAAAATAAATGATTCTGTTTGTCAGAAACGGATGTGTTGAAAAGGTGTTTGTGGTCGAAGTTATCACAACGAGTGCAAACGTATCTAGATGTGATATACGTATGTATGTATGTGTGTGGGCGAGTGTACGATGGTGCTTGGCTTCGTCTTATGTTTCGTATTTGCCGAAGTTTCTGCACAAAGCCTGATGCGATCCTTTGTTTCAAATGCCGTTCCGTAGTCCTTTACAACACAATTCGGGCCTTGCCGTAGGTTTCTGATGAAACAGTAAAATCGTTCGCGAACCATTTGTTCGTGAGTTCGCGGGGTATAAAGGGGAGGTCTGATGTGGAAATGTGGAAAATGTATTACATCGTTCCGTATAAATCGACAACACTCGAGACGGATCCTGTCGTACAATCACCGATAACATTCATTCCTTAATACGCCATATATTTCAGTTCAACCTGCCAGCCCAGTCGCATGAAACGCTTGTATGTATGTTATTATTTCTCTTTTTTACCATCTTTGTTCGACAGACTAAACTGTCTAAATGAAAAATGAAGTTTCAGATTAATAATGCTACCATGTTGTTCCCAGTAAAATGAGAAATTTTATACAACGATGATATGAATGTTATATTTGGAAATAGGCACTTACATTCTTTTTGCATATACATATATTGAAAAGCAAATGTGCAAATATATTTGGGAATTTATTACACACATATTATGTTTTTTAATTTGGACATGAGGCTGATATGACGTTATTTATTTTGTTTTGCATCGTCCCCTTAATTCTGCTTATCTTTAATTCAGTGAATTTAATAAATATGTTGATGTTATGATACTCTCGAGTCATTTGAAAGTAAATTCAGAGAGCATTACAGCGTATATCGGATGTCGCGTTCAGCCGACACCCACCGGGAATTCTGCACCGTTCAACAAAAGCAACTTTAAAAGTGTATGTTCAGGCGATAGGTTTTATTACTTCTAATAATGTAGTATTTTATATATGCTATATATCATTTAGCGAAGTGTTGATAAAGTAAACTAACAACATAACCTATTTACACCAGACTCTATTTTTATTATGAAATACACGTACATAATTATTTCATTTCATTAAATTTTAGAATGCCTGAGATAAATTCTTTGCTCTTAATTTTGACACTTTAATAACGAGTATGAATGGGTCGGACTTAAAATAAAATTTATTACTTTAATCGCTGTGGCGTTGTTATCATCATTAAAATACTTACTTATACACAAATATTAAAAATTTTCTCTCTTTGAATTATTAACAGAATACTCATATATTAAACCGTTATGTGGGGAAGTTTATGTAACTGATCCAGATTCGTTTGGAATAAAAAGAGATTCAGTTTGAAAATTACGTCTTTGCAGAGAATATATTCAATGCTTGAAGCTCGTTAATCCAGGAAGGTTGGATAGAATTTAGAATTCATGAAAAGAATAAATATTCAACTGACCCGCATGTGTGTGTGTGTGTGTGTGTGTGTGTGTGAAGCAGAAATGGGCAGTTCTCTTTCTATACAGTTCATTTGAAACAGCTACAACGCACCAATTTGCTTGAACAAATTAGTTTTTCACCCGGACACGGTTGTGCACGCATGGTATTTGTTTTAATTGTTGTGTCCGAGTATACGACGTAGTTGCCCACGTTCCTATGTACATACATTCTCGGCTTCTGCTACTATCCTTCACATTCTCACAGAATGAAACAGAAATAAATAACGCGTACGTTTCACAGGAAATGAAACGTTCCAAATCTTTCATTGACTTTATAAGTTTTCTCAACGTTTATTTACTAGTAAATAGTGAATTCCGTTCACTTTTTAATAGTTATTTATTAGTAACGAAGCTGTAATTTTGCCATTTCATTTTGGTATTGTCAGTGGTACTATATTTATTATTAGTATTTAATACTAAGACAGTAGTTTTAACTATATTAGTGATCATTATAGTTATTACTTGTTAAAGCTTTACGCGAGCCATATTAAATTAACGTTTTTCAAATGAGGAGTGAAGATTGTAAAAGTATTGTTATATTAAATGTAATTTAAATAAATTATTGAGTATCCGCCCAGTGAATAAATGAAAGGTTATGGCATGATATCATAATTTATTCATAACCTTTTTCTCTCTCAATTACGTAAACTTTACCCTTACAACTGAAAGCATTTTTTATTAGGGGGTAACATTATTTAAATTCTGTAACATTATTGATATGTTTGTGTTTGTATTTGTTTGTTGGCGTTTGCACGGTTTGGATTGTGTAATGTTAAAATTATTGCTAACCAGAGTAAAAACATTGACGCGTAGCACGTTTACACATTGGGGGGTTTAAAATTTATACAAGTGTATTGAGTTTACCGGCTCGTTGCACTAGTCACAGCAAATAGTAAATAATTCAGTGTAACATTGACGTCGACGTTGGAGGTTACGAGCAGGCGAAAATAAATAACGGTGCATGTTGTACGCCCTGCTGGACTCACGATTGACAGCTCTTCGTGCGCAGCACAGGAACGGGGAAAACGTGAAAAAGTGCCCGCGTGGCGGTTTAGCTTCGGGCTGTCTGTGAAACAGATGTATGGACCGCTTACAGCTAAGCTCGCCTGCTTGCTTGCCTGCCTCGAGATCCGGCTCGGTGTGGGCGGTGTTTAATATGTTGAAAATTGTAAAAACACTCACGCTGCATTTTGTAGATTAGCGAGACAGAAATTCTTGTTCTGCCGAACGCTCTGCTCATGCAAGAACTAAACATCTGAATAGCCATGGCAAAATTCGAGGAATTATATCAAGCTGCTATTGTTTGCAATGATATTCATACTGGTAAATCCTGTTTAAAATTTCTTCAGGTCATAACTTGTCTGTAAATAGACGTGTAATGAACTCTGACGAACAAAAGAACGGAAAATGATAAAGGAGGATAAAGGACAAAAAAATTACATTGATACATGGTTTTTGGACGAAGAAAAACATAATACTCCCGGATGAAGTTGAAATGGATAGTACTATTTATATGAGTGCTTATGAAACGAAGTTTTATAACAAAAATATGTCTGAAAATTAAAGTTTCTTTCTCTACGAGAATTTTGAAAAATGTACGGAAAGTTCATTCCCTGGCTTCGAATTAAATTACGGCCATTTGTTCTCCCCTTGAGAACTGTGAGGTAGAAAGCTAAAAGTTTTGCCACGACAAAATCACACTTCTTCAAGAGCACTCTCTGACATTACTGTTACAACTGTATTAGAAAGCATTCGAAGCATTTGAAAAGTGCACGTGAAAGCGACAAAAATCTTGTCGAACAAGAACAATAACAGAACATGTGGATATAATATTAATTGGTTTTTTTTTTTCGTGAAAAACTTGTATAATTCATTGAACAACTAAACAACGTTCCATGCATATTTGTTTTGTTAATTTGTATATTTTGTTAAACTATTTATGTTACATTTTGACATGGATTTTATTTATTTCTGTACATGAACCGCAAAATTTCATAAATATTTTACTAAATTCCAATAATTAGTGGATTTAGATATGTCTATCATTGTAAGAGTTCGCTGTATTTCAACACTTCCATTCTGTTCGGGAATTTTCAAATCATATGCAATAGAAAAGTTCATTTTATTGTTGGTGTTCTTGGATACTGGCTGAGCATAATCCGTTCGAGTTTCGCAGTTTGACAAACAGTGCGCGAAGAAAAAGAATAACGAAGAATAAATGAAAAAGTTGGCAAAGCTTTTCGAGTATCCAAGTGCAGTGAGTCGTATGTCGTATGCGGCCCTGGTCCAGACCAAACCCAGGACTCGAACTCCGTGCACACTGTGTATTATCAGCGTCGCAATGCCGACCAGCGTCGCCCCGTAAGCTTGTTTCAATCCCTTGTGGAGTTATTTAGTGTAAGTTTGCCGGATTATGAGAGACAACACTGGCTCGACGGTGAACGTTGCTTCTACTGCCACTTTTACTGATGTTTGCTGACTTTTTATTATTTCTTTCATATCGATTATATAATTTATTATAACAATTTTGTGTTCGTTAATAACCAGTTATTCGTTAAAGTAACTTTTGGTGAGCTTATCTAAACAAACAAACAGCATCTTGAGTCTGTTATATCTTTCTGAGTAAATTGGAGAGCACAGTGGAGAATTTAGACACAGCAGTACCGCCGTTGTCTTCATCGCTGTTGTCAGTTGGCGAATGTGTGGCAGGGAAAAAAGTATTGGTCTTGACGAGACTAGCACACCCACTCAACGGAAACTTTGCAGACGTTTGTTTCAACAGAGATGTGCCACCACCGCAGTGTGCAGCACAATATTATGTTGCCGATGAGCAAAATTTTGCATAAGCGCTAGCGACTAATTAACGTAGAAAGTTATCTAACGTAAGATATTAATTATTTGTTATTTTAATTGGGGTCTCCTCTTTAAGCTTCCACGTATTTTGCAAGGTAAACACAAATGCAAATAAGTGCTTTTGTTCCAAAATTGTTTGTTAATTAAAAAAATAACGACATTCGTTTTCCTTTGTTTTTACAGAGTATGTTGCATATCCAGCGCGATACTGAGTGGATTTTTTTTAAATTGTAGGTACCTAATTATGAAACCATTTATATTTTGTTGGCATCAAAACAAGAAATTCATTACTTTCACAGCTAACAAATATAGAGTTTTAATTAAAGGAAAAATATTATTGAACTTAAGCAAAATATTGTTAACGTCTTTTTCAATAATCATTTGAAGCTGTTTTAAATTTGTTTAATTTTCAAAGTCAGATTATTACTTCGAAGTGGTGGATTCGTAGTGCTTCGCGAATATCGTAAAACTTTAACGATTTCCAGTTCGGAAAGAATGCAAGCTGCTAAATCTGATTTTAGTTTCCGTTCCAAGTAGATAAGTGCCGTCCGAAAATTGTACAGTTCCAGAGAGCATTAAAAGTACATTATCTATTTTAATTATCTTATTAAAAACAAATACTTCGAGAACATTTCGAACCGGATGATCTCATTACGTTCGTAATGAACGCATTGGACCATAATTTTTTGCTGCTCCTGAAAAAAAAAAAACAGGCGTAGTTCTAGCAGCGTTACGAAATTTTATGCAGAATCCGCGAGGCACTTAAGGAGTGTATAATGAAAAGGCACTCATCAAAGTAATAAGTGGCGAGCCAGGGACGTTGTGGGTCGACTCTTTTTAATTACACTGGGTTTACGGCGTAGGGTCGCTAGGTTTGGAGAATTTAGCAGTACCAACACAGGCAACAGCAGGCACAACCAGCAGCATCCGCTGGGACGTGCAGACGGCAAGAACTCCGGCTAAAAAGTTCGTAATGAAATGAAGAAACGCGCTCACTCGCCTTCCCCTGGTACTGGTGACATGGTACGGTCAAAGTTCCCTCGTAGTTTTTAAGAAAAGACTTGCAAATATAAATATTCATACTAAATATCCTCATGAGCTATTCGAAAATTTTTATCTCGAGTTTTTTTTTTTAATATGATGAAGCAGATGTATTATTCTGAATTTAAAATATTGCAGTTATATTGGAAGATGTGGTTGCTTCTCATTAATTGGTTTTGTAAATAAAGCGTGTAACTTTATTTGAGACTCCAATGTGAATAAAAAATACAAAAATTGAAATTTTGAAATAACAAAGATCTTGTATGTTTATGGACTTTGCAATTCTTAATCTTATTATGTGAGCGGTGTTCTATATGCGATATCTCACCGTGAATAAATAAGCTTCATTCAAGACAACAGTACAATAAAAATTACATCAGACCACGGGAACTCTGGAATAACAACTGGATAAATATTAATACAGGTTTGATTCGGCCAGTCTTGTGTTGCTATTTTATATTCTGTCAGTTTGTATTAAAATACTGAGTTTATGTAACGAATATTTATCAGTTCTCCCAGTTTTCTCTTAGGGGTATATATCTTATTTATTCAATACACAATTTTCTGTACAGGTTTGATATTCAGATAAAATTAATTTGAAACATTCCTGCATGCGCACAGGCAGTGGCCCAGCAATTTTACGGTAAATTTGGTATAGTGATTGCGAGAGGAATTCGCGTAGGAAATAGGTGGTCAGCGCCTTATAACGCATGTATGCTCGTAGGTAGTAGAGCAAGCTGATGTTTTTGACTAACCACCTATCGTACCCTCTGGCATGGCAAGGTGCAGTCATGTTTAATTTACCGGCTAATCCTCGAGAAACACGTGTGCTGTTTTACTTTTGGACGCAGTGTGCACGTTGATCGCATTAATCGTGTTTCACAGGTTGACGAGTTCCCGCTCTCATCAGCGTGTTCGTGAACGGATTATCTGTTGTAACTGTTTTGTAGTTAAATCAGCTTAGTGTGCACCTCAGTGTTCGCTATTATCTATCGCTTTTACTATTGGTATTCCGTTCTTGTAAGCCACTCACTAGATAGTTTAACAGTTGTTGTCAGGTGATCCGTCAATATATTTCGAAGAGGTTAAGCGAAGAGCATCAGTTTCGACTCTTGAATTATCGAATAGTATTACTTCTTAGTACTGATATCGTGGATTGCTAAGTAATAGTTTACATAATGTTTGCATTAAGCAACCAGTAATGTTACATTCATTGTAGCATTTACTTGTGAACTTTGCGTGTCCGTCCCGCAGTAGTTATCTAGTGTAGTTGTTCCTCAACATATATTTAGTGCGTTTTGTCTATGCACGATACAGTTTCTAAGAGTTTCCACTAAGCAATGGAAACTTGGGACTGACTTAGACAACAGTTTCCCAGCATTGTCCAAAATTTAGAAGTTGCATGTCGCACTGACATTTCAAAGTTTCCAGAACTAATTTCGCCTATAATCAGATGTTTATATATTAAAGAGCAGCAGGCGGTAAGGGAGTTGGCAACTAAGACAGGTATTATATACGAGTATATACCGGGTATACGAACAGCCGAGCACTTTATATGTAACAAGACGGTGACCGTCTTCGGGCATGAAATGCACTTTGTGCCATGGTCTGTTGCATTAACTGTTGCGGTAACGGGTGGCGGTCTGGTATCGTCAGGCAACGCAAGGAGAGAGATTTGCAACCGTCGCCGTCGTACAAGTTTGTAAACTCTGTAAAGTTCTGTGTACTGACAGAAATGTCTCGAGATAATTATATGTCTTGAGCTCTTGTCCACGTACTAACTACTGAATATTATTTACCACTATTCGCACGATGGTGGAATGGTAAAGTAAATCTATCTAATATAACCGTCATTACTATGAGTGCCACACCAGTTATGGGTAGAAGGATACATTGTTCTGGTGGATCGATGTGCGTCAATAAGTCATTCTTAGGACTTGCGTGCTTCCCCCACGGTCACATACCAGAACGAAATATATATTCGTTCCTTTCGTCGCGTTCGCTGAGAACAAAAAAAAAGAAACCGATATAAATCTATTATTATATATCGCTACGTACAATATTTCAAACCGTTTCAGACGGCCGCGCACGACCGGTTAGCTTTAGCACACACACATATCTGTAGCTACACACCTATCTGAAATCACCAGCCCAACAATGTACCTACGCTTATTCATATATATATATATATATATATATATATATATATATATATATATATATATATATATATATATATATATATATTTCTGTTACTCATATAAACCGCAAGGACTAGGCAACGGTTGTGTAAAATACGATCACTTTGCACTTCCATCCGAGAGGTCTCTTGCTTCGTCGCACGTAATGCGTTTTTTGTTCTTCCGCAAAGAGAAAACCGAAAAGAAAAGAAGAAACCAGGAGGGAGGACCGCAGAAAAAAACTGTACAGATGGAAACAGACAACGAAATTGGATATATAAATAATATCGGTAAAAAATATTACTCGGCGGGTGTAAAGGTTTTCGTGGGGATGAACAAAACCTAAATAAGAATTGGCTGATGCTGGTGCTGCTGTTACTGCAACGTAGCTGAAAAACCATTGACTGACTGCCTCCGTCGCAGCACGCTCGACACTGGCCAGCTCAGACAGCCCCAGACACAAGAAACGCAATCGGAACGTGAAGGAAATATTATTATTGTCCATTCACGGTTGATGGATACATTCTGCAACAAAAAAAATTCAATAAACGTTACGCAGCAGCCCCAGTACAATCGTATCATGGAAACCATGAATTAATTTTTACGTTTTTGTCATTTTCTGCAGCAACATTTATGTCTTTCCGGTTAATAATTTCAAGATCAAAATTTATTTCCTTCATATAGCAAAAAAAAACTTGTGGGCGGTTCAAACAGATGAATTTAATAAAGAATAGGATAAAATTGGTAGGTTTGGAAAATGTATTTATGTTGGATGACACTATATTTCATAAGCAAAAGCAGAAAAAAAAATATATTTGAATATTTGTTGTATTTCGATGTAATTTAATTTTGTTTTGAAAATGGTGAAAAGCAAATATTTTATTTCTTGTGCCATTTATGCTAGAAATGGACTGATGTTAATTAAGTTACATACACGTTGAATAAAAAGAGTGAGAAGGTAACTAATTTTTCTAAAGCTGGTTAATAATACGAATATTCTGTGGAATGGTGTTATTTAGATATAATATAACATTTGTGTGTAGTTGTTAAAACGTTTTTTCTTCGAAATCATTTGTTTGTGCTTTGGTCGAAACGTGTGGTTTAGTGTAGTTGGTTTCGCATCTGTTTTCGTTTCATCTGTGGTTCTCTTTTCATGTGGCTTTTACGTCACTAGTAATCCTTTTTCTCTACGGAATTTCCGTATTACTGTGGAGTTTTTACGTATTTAAAGGATTTGACGGATGACGAACGAAATGAAAAACGACGTAGACAATTTCCTTTTTCCTGCACTGACGTTATATCCTTTAAAATAATATTTTCTTGATTGAAGTGATAGACACCATCATCTATAAACGTAAGATGGACTTTTATTAACATAATATGCTTTTCTTTCATTAAATATGAATAATTAATTTACTCACATACGTTATTTATAAATGTGTGTACTGTATTTCGACGCAAACATAAAAATGTAGAGGAAAATATATTATGTAGTATCACTAAGAGAAAAAGTGAATCTACTTGTTTATGGAAATAGAGGGATGTTGAATGACCTCGACCGTCTTGCGATTACCATCCTAACAGAGTTGGTAGAGAAACTTAACGTGCGGTAGGATACCGCGCATAGGAAGGCATATAGCATATTTATTAATATGGGGGCGTTTATTAAACGACGGGTTGATAAAGTCAACTAAGCCGCTTGGAGCATGAAATAATGACAACCATAATTTTCACGTTCTCTGTCTCCGGACACACTGTATCACCATTAAACGACATATTGCATGGTGCTCCGTGTCTTGTGCTCTGCGAAACTGCTTGCCTACTTGCCTGATGCTCGGGTGTTTATGTACCGCATCCCTCCGTTCCACCACCACCCATCGTAATAACAACTCAACAAGTTTTATCTGATTAGAAGTTTTTCATGGTAATAAAGTGAACTAAAGTGCTCTTTAAGATCTCAGATTTTTAAATTCTTTTTCGAGTAATAAATTCGCGCAGTGCAATACATTGTTGGGTATCTTACGCAGATTAAACATTTTTAATCGTTTATTGTAATGTATGGTTTTTATTGCATTTTCCTTTGTTTTCCTCTAACGTAAGTCCTGCCTTCATGAAATACACTGTTGCAATGGGAGGGTGCCCATATTCATCAGATTGATTCAAATTAATTTCGTTTCTGATTTATTATTGATGGTACGTTAATGTTAAGATGATTTGAATATTATATATTCTTTGTATCTTTGTTCTAATATCATTAACCGCGGCATGCCACTGTTAAAGCACTTAGCTTAAGTGGCCGTTAAAACTGTTATGAATAATAGATCATCAATTAGCCATTGTGAAATATTTAGTGCGCGACACTTAAAAACCGAGTACCCTCCAAGTATGACTACCTATTCTCAAGGCTCTAAACTTTTTATGGGCTCTGCAAGGCTAGTATGAAAATTGGAAATGCATATAGTGTATCCATAGATATAAGAATTTGACTAAACGCAGCATGCTATTAACAGAGGATTATCCCAGATTATACGACATAGTAAATGAATAAAAAGCAGAGATGTATTCAGAAATTTATAAATACATTTTGAAAAATAAAAACAACAAAAATGTGAATATGATATACATCTTAACAATAACAATACAAATTAACATAAATAAATGGAATATTCAATAAATTATTATTTCGTCTTAATTATAAACAAAATGTCTCTTGTCTTTCCCGTTAAGAGCATTACAAATTTACCTGAATACCGCCACTACTAGTAGTTTATGGCCTCTCCTGCTGTGAAGGGTACTCCCCTACCTATTAAGGAATCATGTCAAATTCTTATATCTATGGACAGAGTATATAGTGTATCCATAGATATAAGAATTTGACATGATTCCTTAATAGGTAGGGGGGTACCCTTCACAGCAGGAGAGGCCATAAACTACTAGTAGTGGCGGTATTCAGGTAAATTTGTAGACTGACAAGTTTTACATTTGGTTTATAATTAAGACGTAATAATAATAATTTATTGAATATTACATTTATTTATGTTAATTTGTATTGTTATTGTTAAGATGTATATCATATTCATATTTTTGTTGTTTTTATTTTTCAAAATGTATTTATAAATTTCTGAATACATCTCTGCTTTTTATCCATTTACTATGTCGTATAATCTGGGATAATCCTCTGTTAATAGCATGCTGCGTTTAGTCAAATTCTTATATCTATGGATGAACTATATATATGTACATGGATACCTCCTATATCTATAAATATATAGAAGAAAATATATAGTGCACGTACATGCAGCAATGTAGTTTTTTAAAATAATATATTCATGAAGCTACGTAATTTTGAAATTTTATATTGGAACTTGGGTAGATAAATATTTCCGGACAAATTCATTCACCACACGTATGAAATTTTATCCTTTCCTTTAAATGTATCATAAAATGTTTCAAGTCGTTCGATAAATTTATTCGTAGATGTTGCTGAAAGCGGACATTGATTTTCATTCATGCGTTTTTTTATAGTTTCTAGTTTATCTCGATTTTAGTACTCCGTATAACAAGTAGGTATACATACATTTCAATTGTATGAACTAAATGTTATCCATGTTCTGATGTATCTATAGATATTTCTAGAACTTGTATTAGATAGATAACGCACAGGTGCTAATTAACGGGCATGCACACTCTATATGAGTTACTGTATCAAAATACATCGGAGATATAAATATTTTAGATCGTCTTTTTTCCTGTTATTTCCTAAGATATTTTCCACGTATTTGCATGATCCTGTGGGCATACACAAAGATAATAAAACTTTGAAGGAAGCCAGTAAACGTATAAACTCGTAAATATTATACGAGGGGTTAAAATTATTCAGAACATAAAAACTTTGTAAATACAGTTAAGAAGAAAGTGGAAACAATAAAATAAATAAGAAGCTGCCCATTTTTTTTTTTTTTTTTGTCCACTATATATACGTATCATTTTTGCAATTGATGAAAAATTAAACTACTTAAATTTTAATGAAAATCAGTAAGAATTGCAAAATATAAACATGCTATTAACTTGATCGATGTCGAGAATATTTTTATTGATATTGTTTCATTCGTGTGGAAATTACAATTACAAAAAAGTCTTGGAGAAGTTTTACTGCTTATAAAATGTTTTATTGCCTGAAAATTGGATTAATCATTTATAAACATAAAACTGACACGCCGAAATGGCATTTCTAACTTCAAATGAATAAATAACGGGTGGTATTTTTTTGTCATCAATATTTGAAATGCTCACTTTGAAAGCTTAAAATTTGCAAAACCGCAACTCAGTGAATTATGTACGTACTTCTAAATACTATAGCATTAAACATTAACGAACAAGTATGTCTAGCATCAGTATTTACTAAACCAGTCTGTTAAGTAGCTTTACATTACCATTAGTTAAATATTCGCAAGCAAGGACGTATTTACCAACATACATGTATGTGTGAGTGGTGTTTACGGAGACTCATTAAAAATGATACTTTACGTTCAAATTGGTACATTGTTGAATTGCCTAATCAGACCGACTTTACCGGCTCCATGGAGACAAAAACTTTGATAAAAACCGATGTTGGATCTCATCTCATTTGTTTGGAGCACGCAACAATAAAATGTTTTAGTGCCTCCATTAACCACGACCAGGCTGTGGCGCTGACGTTGGTCAGCAATAAATTGTTTACGATACAGTTTATTTGTTTAGTTTTATGGAATTTTCCTATTTAATTAGCTAACATTTCGCACCGTAAATAGTTTTAACTGTTTAACTTGAACAGATCTCTATTTCAGCTGTTTTATTTGTTATATTTACTGTTTTCAACATACCTATGTGTACATACTCGTATGTGCGCAAACATATATGTATGTGTATCTGCACGAGTTCCTTAATAGACACTTTGTCTTACCTGGACAGATAGTGACGCTAGAAAGTTATAGTCTGTACTATAAGCTTTAGGTGTAAACTGACTTTGTAAAAGTGGAATTCACATACAACTTTGTCTATATGTACATCTGGTTTATTATTCAGGGTATAGTAATACAAACAGTTTCTCTTTTCAAACATTTCATTTTAATGTACAAAGAATTTCCTCCTATATAAAGACAATTTAATTGCATTTCATTTCAATTTAATAATGGCATCGAAGTCATAGAGAAGTAAAATTTCTTGTTTAGAAAGTAGGAGAAGAATGTTTTTATTTTCTCTATTTGCAGCCGTGTGGTTCATTTACCATTTCAGCTGCAATCTCGGTGATAAAAAGTGAACTGAGATGGTTTCGCAATGCGATGTGCGGCTTCGATCCCATGCAAATGAGTTTCATAGCACGATAGTTCCTGTAGATAGCAAGCACTTCTGACTTACTTGTTTGGTTTTCAACGTTCCGAGAAAGTAAAAAGCAGACGCGCTCATGAATTATTTATAAATAAATTAAAAAGGTCAATTTAATTTAACCAAAACGATCGCAATTTGAAATGGAAATTGCAGTGGGAATAAAAAATAAACAAGCAGTAAAGCATTCGCTAATCAAAGAAAACCGACCGTGTTTTTTGCATCATCCGTTTATATTGGCTGGCTGGGCCAATTTATTTAAAACAAATATTGATTGTACCGGTACGTTCCTTCTGATGGATCACTCACTGCTGTTCACTGCATAGCCAACGAGAGCTAACACACGCACACACAACTGTATTATGAGCGCACACCGGTGCCGCGGCGACCGTGGCGCGCTCTACCGTGACGTTGTGTAACTAAATTAATTACAAAGGTTGCACGTGCTACACCAACTACTGCCTGTTTAACTTCGATTTTTGCAGAGGGAAATTAGATTTGTGCTTACGTGCCTCATGTCCACAGAAATCGTGTGCACACGGAATGCTGATGTTGCATGTATCGCAATGAGACGACGGGTGTGCACAGTAAAAAATTCAACTCCCCACGGCATACCAACGGTCTCTCTGCACACCTCGTCCCTTCTGCAGCGTTATCGTTTCGCCCACTTTACAGCGATGCACGCCTGGTTGCATCCTCCGTGCATGCAATAAGTTGCATCATGATACTCTTCAGCTGCATATAGAGAATATACGTATATTTTATTTATTAATAAATTCAATGACCTGTATTCCACAGGCGTCCCTAACCTGAACATGATCTGGAATATAAGTGAAACATAAAGTTACATAAATATACAATACAAGTCAATTACGTTGCATGAACTCAATTTTTCTGTGGATCATCGTTCTACTGTCGTGTCGAGTCTATGATCACGTACCTGGTTGACCTTTTCTCCTCATTTTGCATATAGTGAAAACACTTCGGCACGAATAGATTTAACGCGACACGGTGCACATGCAATCAGTCGTATTGGCTTAGTTAATAGGATACAGACTCTGGGAGCGTTATGGTAGTGCTCCGTGATGCCATATCAATCTCTCAACTGCAATTGCTGTTCATTCGTTAGCATGTATCTATGTATTATGTACGCAGGTGTGTGTGTGTGTATACTTGTATTGCTACAATGAAACATGGTTCATTTACCATCAGAAACACTATTTACTCCTTGTGTACGTTTGTAATAATACACCGTTCTTGATTGTAGATCGAATCTTCCTTGATGGATTTAATAAGTAAAATTTATTACAAAATAAATTTGTTTTTTTTTTTGTATTATTATCAAGAAATAAATTAGCTTTCATGCAATTTCATGAAATTGCATGTTTTGGTACATGTTGTACAAAAATATTACATTACGTAAAAACAATTTTTTCTCTTATTTTTCCTGTTAAACACTTATGAACACAAACAAAAACACACATCAATTAGCATAAGATGAAATACATCTGTAATGAAAGTATGGAATAAATATAATACTATGTAGGAGACCGCCAACCAACATATTGATAGAATGTACAAATACAATTTACAGTACGAATAATTTAATAAATGAAGGTATATTTTGTTGTTTTGCGGAACTAATTGTTTTGTGTTTCTGATGGTAAAATTCTTGACCGTAGTGTTCAGTTCAGAACGATGGTATTACAAGTACTTTTTACTTGTTCATAGAAAAAATGTAGTTTGCGTGCAAGTAATTCCTCATAAGACTGAAAGATACAAAAACTTATACCATAGTTGGAATTCTGGGCTGTCAGTTCGGCACACCGGTGGGAACAATGCCGATGGTTGCGCGAGTCAGGATGGTGGGGTGGATGTGCGGGTAACATCCCCAGGGTGACATCAACCCGGAGGACTTCATCGCTACTCGTTAACTCAACTAGGTACACTCTCAAGATGCCGCAGTAAAAAGTTTGATTGCATACTTAAAAAAATAACATCCGAACCAACAATGCATAAAAACGCACTGTGGACGACAGTAAATTCGTATTATTATTCCACAGTCCACCAATGCTTCCGACTCTAACAAGTGCGCTGAACTTCGACCTGTTCGCACATTGGCGCTTTCGTATTACGTATTTGATTTGCTTGCACCGCGAAATGTATATTTTATATTATTTTATACAGTAGGTATAGAATTGAATTTATTATACATCAGCATTTCATTCGTTGTTCTATAAATCGAATAAAAATATTTGTTTAATGTGCACAATAAAGTTAAAATAGAATCATGGTGTACACCTTGTGTGTAAAATGAATTCTACTTTACAGCTTCTAGACTGCTGGTGCTTGTAATAATATTTGTTGTTGAAGTATGCGAATCAGGTGTCATGTAGCTAATTATATCGCGTACGAAGATTCAATTACGTGCAGCACATGTGCGCGTATGTACGGTGTGTGGTGTGTCCGTCAGATTTAGTGTCCACGTCACCCAGCTCTCGCCATGTGCCTGAGTGTGTCCTGATGGTATGTACACACACACACACATACACATACACACACAGATAGTGTGAGGGAGAGAGGACACGGACGAGCCTATAATATGTATGTAGGATAATATCGTTGTGAAAACACAATTTAATTCATGTTTCGCCGCGTTACTGTACCGCTCAGCACGTCCTCCCGTGGAATTACAAATAAAATAAACACAGCCAACTGTTTGCAGATAATCTAACAAAGCACAACACGACTGTAAGGCGAAATTAACAAACACACTCATACAGCCGCATACATATACACACACAAACACACATACTGTGGTATTCCATAATATAACTACAACCGGTAGATTACATACATGTGTGTAAGATATATTCATGTTTGAACCAAACAGAAATTTCTTAGGAATTAGTATGTGCAGTGGCAAACACATCTGGGTAAACAGGCACGGTGCTTGAACGCCAGACGGTATCGTAATGAATGGCCGTTTCTGGCTTCGTTTCGTGAACTTGCGAGCGCCTTTCACGACAAACTTCCAACGCAGAATGAATTGTAATTAATACTGGTTGTTTCGTTTGTTTATTTACAGTATAATGATACCGTAGTTAAGGAATTACGGCTTTCAGTTCCAAAACATCTATTGTTCGGTAGATTTTGTAAAAATATTGCACCTTTTCTACTTGATTTAAGATTATAGCTGCGTATTAAATTTATTTTATAGTGATGTATTTGTTATTCTGAATGGGTATTTTACTACACGTATTATGAAACATTGTAATTTAACACAATACACTGAATGTTTCATAAACGAATATTAAAAATCTTTACAGTTCAACATGAATAATCCGATCGATCTAGTAATAAATTGATAGTAATAAAATTCTGAAACGTATTACGTTATACGCGGCTTAACTACAGATAAATCCGGAATTAACTCGTCAATTATATATTTGTATTACCGTACGGAGTTCAAGCGTGTTCTGTAGTGAATAGTTATGTTTTGCATTGATTTATTGTTTCAAAGGTTATTGCAACGTGCAGTTGTATGAAGCGAAAATATTAGTTGATCAGTGAATTTTTACAATTCAAATCAAAAGTGTCTACTCTATAAATAACACTTGACGTTCACGTTGAAATAGTTTACGTAAACGATATAACACAGTCTGTGAATTTGAATGAGAGGTAAGCAAACTTTTCTATTACTACAATTTAAATTCATACAACCAATATTTATAAAAATGATTGTTTCAATGCAGATCACAAATTCCAATAATGATTGAGCTGAAAGAAAACGTGATTGAAAAATTAAAATGTTCCGAATGTGGCAGTTATTTGTCCTGTGCACCGATTATGATGAAATCGGACGGAAACAGTGTTTGCGGTCGATGTGAACTGCCGGAAGAAGAACTTCCTGGAGCACGGAACAAAGTCTACGAAGAGGTCGCTTCCGTTGTTAGCTTTCCATGCAGGTATCGTGAAGAAGGTTGCAGTAAAAAGTTACCGTGGGATAACGTGAAGCAACATGAAGACCAGTGTGATTATCGCATATACGAGTGTCCCGTCATTCCAAGTGGAACTTGTTCCTGGACTGGCACACATTCCCAATTGCTCGATCACTACAAGGACAATCATCCAGACTTGCTGCTGGATTATCCATGCAAACTCTCTCCAGATTTGACGCGCGATGGTGAGGAAAATTTTCTCATGACTGTTTTCGGTTTTATATTTCTTGTGCAAGTTAAACTTAGCGCTACTGCTGGTAAAATGTGGCACTGTGTCAGATATCTTGGTAACAGTGCATACACGGCCAACTTTGATTATTGTTTAGAGATTAAGAATTTTGATTGTATCATGATGAAAAGTAAAAGGGTTTCGGCAAGAGATGGATTACAAATTAGTCGCAATAATTCGATTGAAGTTAACGTGAAAACTTTGAAGGAATTTCTTGGCTCGTGCGAGCGTCTTACGTTCACGATTACTATCAGCAAAAAAGGAAATATTTGTTTTAGATGCAAAAAGGAATTGAAACCGGTTAAATTGTATTGTTTAAGTGGCGGATATCATTGTGGTAATTGTCGCTCTGATATTACTAATATGATGGATTTCAGTGATAATGAACAATATCATTACTCAAAGCATTGATATAATTGTCTGTTATCAAACTTTTCTGCTATATTTGACTATTGACTATAATAATCTTATTCATAATTGAACCACACAATATTATCAGAATTGAGAATTATTTTTTGTTATTGTTATTTACAAATTTTTATGTTTTGTTATAAACATATTTGGTTTATGTAAAGAAAATAATAGTTTAGTTATATTATAATAAACAATTTTTGTTGTAAAAGGAATACATATATGTATGTACATTATTATTTAAATGTAATACATTGTTTCATAAGTAAATATAATGAAATAATAGTTATTGTAGATTTGACGGTATCATATGTACGTATTTTGTAAAGTAAAATTATATTTTCCAGCAACGATACGGTTATTAATCATTTCGTTCATTAGCGAAGCATATCTCGAGTTTCGTACAAATGAGTTTACTTGTTCGGGCCTTTCATTTCTTGCAATTCATATAGCAGTGAAAAAATGCTGACGTTTTATGTAAAGAACAGGACGTTGCTTTTATTCTCGTGGAAATGTTCTTGCTCCGACAACGAATGAAAAAGCGTAATGAATCGAGTTGCATATTGATTTCGAGCGCGCGCGCCACTGCTTCATTCTGTAAGTTCGGTATTGTACTCTTATTAAGGACTGCTGGAAGAACAAGCTGAAGACAATCCATCAGAATGTGCTGACAGAATAGTATTTTAAATCTCTTTTGTTGCAAAGGAAATGTCAGCGCGGCTAGATAATGTTCTGAATATTTAATTGCACTCGTAGAATCGATATTCGCGCTTCTTTGGACGTTTTTCTCTGCTAAAACCTTTATGGCATCCAGTGCAGTACGACACGATAACATACTATATATATATACGAGAAATGTCAGAGCTCGATAATCGACAAATGTTCCGTGCTCTTTTTATTTCCGTACTGCGAGCATAATTCGAAAATGACTTGTCGTGCATTGTGTCGTACCTACAACAAGAATTCTGCCTTTTATTAGTTGTTTCGAAGTAGAGCATATTTAAAATAAACTCACGAAATGCTACGTATTTTCACGACTTGTGAAATTGAACAAAATTCACGAGGCACTGTGTTATATTTTATTCACTAATATGTCACGTGTTCGTTGTTTCACTTTGTTAGAAAAAGACAACGAACAATTATTGAAATGAAAATAGAAATGCATAGAGTGTGCAGCAGACCGTATAATTACTTTGGCATAATATTTTCTGTTCATACTGGCATCGTTTATAATTGGTGTATATTTGTAACAAGAAAACTACGTATTTCAGTATAAACAATATATGTTATTATTAAGATATTCGGTAGGTAATACATTGTTTATATTTTCACTTATTTCTTTTATGATCAATGTTTATTACTGGGGATAAATTTCAAACTTGGGTAATAAAGTAGCAAATGCGTAATGCTTGTATATATTTAGATACATTGTGGGTAGAAAAACAAGTAAGTAACGGTAGCTGTGAAGGTAGGTAAAAGTTATATAAAATTGCAGTGCAAGGTGTTTTGTCGTGTAAGTTTTCGGTGTACTGTTGATTTACGTTCATAGGTCGATGTATGTGTGCGGTGTGACTTGAAGCAGAGAGACGTTTGTTACCGAAACCGCAAACAAGTGTGAATCGCAGTGCATCTGTGTGTATTGTATTTCTTTTGTTTTTCGTTTCAGTTTGTGAGCGACACCTTAGGATCGATAGCCTCACACCGGTTGGTCGACCGCTTGGTTTTCTAACGGTTGTGGGTGGTGGACCTCGCTTTTATATCGGTTTAAAAAACCTTTCAGAGAACCATACACTCCTTGACGGCATCCTTGACCTTATGTTTTATAGAAAACTCATTTGTAAAGCAAACGCGCTTCCCTCGGCACGTTGTATTCACACTTTATTTCCACCTTTCTCTACATCTCGCTCGCGCGCGCGCACCCACCCTTACACTATGCCCATTGATAAATGAGCTGCCGATTTCCTTGCTACGTATTTTTCACTTCTCTTGTTCGTCGGCCTTTCGTTTGTTCGTCTGCGTCAACTTAAAATTAAAAGTCGAACAAAAAAGTTCGTAAAACCCTGAATGAATATTTATGTTTGTGCACGCGGAATAGACCTCACGCTTAAACCAGATGAAGATAAATTACTTTTCTTTTTCCCTGCTCTCGCGATTTTTTTTCTTGTTCTTTGTATTTAATTGCTGAATATGAAAGAACGATGTAACTATTACATTTTCATAATGAATTGAATAGAATATAAGTCTGATCTGTATAGTGCTTGTTTTACGGTTATCATACAACTTTGTATTTTTATTTGAAAGCACATATTTGACGGTGTTACGCATATAGTAATTTTATGTATATCATACTGGTAATATATAACATTCTGAGAGTTAGTAGATGTTTCATTTCGTTTCATTTGCACAATACAAGCTTTTTAATTAATAATTAGCAACTTTTATTTGTGATAAAATTAATATTTTCTTTTTTATTAATATAATGCAACTGTGTTTTGAAATTAATTTATTTCAATGGTGAGCTACCTTTCGAGTTTCATAATAAAATTACTTAATTTTACGAGTTTCGTTTCTAATTATTTGTATATAATATTATTTTTGTCAATTTTCAAAATTAAAAAGGAAACTGTACTGGCATTAATATAATGAGTTTGTTGTGCATTTGATTTTCATATCATAATCATCATATATGAACATGACATTGAATTTATGATGTCGACGTTTTATTATTATTTTAGAACAAATAACCTTGACCTCATATCGTTCGGTACTAACACGAACAATATTTAAGAAGCGTTCGAAAAAAATCGAACATAACAAGGCTTATGTCGAGGTTTGAAGGTGAGATGAATTTGTCTGAGAATAAACGAAATAGCAAAACATTTCTTCACAAATATATTTTAGATTGATACTTGATGCTGTGAAAAGTAATCTTGAATTACGTTTAATTATTTAGAATTTTTTTTTAATATATATCCACGTAAATATTTATTTATGCCAGATTATTAATTCTCTAAAAGGGTTTACTACTATTATTATTTTTAATTATTATTGATAAATAAGAGAAAATATATGTATATTCGATGGTTAGATCTAGTTGAATAGTAGGTCTAGAGTGTAGCTGACCTGGCGTGACCTGCAGACTGTGACAATTTCTGTAGCGGCTGTAGCGTTCAAATCAATGTCCCATGACTCAATCAAAGGGACACAACATCCTTTTCTCTATCGGCCCAACAACGCATCGGTCTTACTCGGATTAATTCGCCTCTCTCATTCTCTCGTTCCATTGTCACACGGTAAAACATGGTCTAAGAAAAAGTCGTGTTTGTCATCAGATAGGAAAAAGAAAGAAATAACATTGAGTACTAGTGAAACAGTGAATGCGTTTGATTACATAGTCGTACTACTGAAGTGAATATTGAATATACGTATATTTGTTAGTTATCGTCAATAAGCATGACAGAGAGAGTTTATTTTGTTCATTTTACCAAGTTCAACACGAGTAGAATATAAGTAGGGCCCGATTACATTCGACGCTGACAAACACAAAAACCTTTGACATCGTCACTGGTGCATCTGATATGAATATAAAAATTCTGGTTGCGTTTGTTCAGAGTTATTCTTACGGTTATGTTGGAACGTACAGTATCCGCCAGTATCCCCGCGCTGGTTGTGTCTTCTCCAAATGGAGTGTATTCCCCGCCGGAGACATTATAACGACGTCGTTATGCAGAGTGGTCACTTTAGGAATACGAATCTCTCGCCGTTTGAGCATCTCGGCACTGCTGCTCAACGTTGTACGTACGTTGAAATATGTCGATTGCAGACGACGGCTATCCCAAGTGACGATGACGACGCTCTGAGTTTCAGAGTATCCCCACTCACTCACTCACTCACACACTCGTTCACTCGTCCAGTATTCAGCCAGCCGGAGTGATCACGATCTTCCCGGTACCCGTTGTCGCGTTGAGAGTTTCAATTTGCCACGATGTACTCGTCCTTTTTGTGATTCTTCATTCGGATGGAAAGTATCTGTGGCCTCATTAGAACTGCGTCACACCACTTGTTTGCGGTTCTTATTATTTCCAATGTTGAGGGGTTTTTGATTCAGTAGAATATATACAATAGAGAATACAAAGGCACTGTGATATATTCAAAATTTCATTTATATAGAATGAATATATTAAAAAATGTAAAAAACTGATTAGCGGGCCAGTGCGGTTTATTTTAACAGCAAGTAAAATAATATGCCGCCTTTGTAATTCGTAAATCTCTTTATTAACGTGAACTTCTTTTTATAGCTGTGGAAGAATGAGAGTTCGGAATGACAGTAGAAATAGGATTATAATTTTCAGTATCTTCATTAAGTTTTATGAATATAATTAGGGATTAAAGGCGCGTATCTAAGTGAATCACGTCCGACGTTAATTGCCAGATAATAGCGTCAATTTACAGCCAGCTTGCAACAGACCTAAGATAATGTTATCTCTCACTCAAATCCAAATGATTGTCCGTCGTCTGAACGACAGATTCATTCATCCTCTGGCTATGCGTCATTTGCACCCCGACATCACAGACTGGATGAAAAAGTTTTAATTAGGCATCCATTGTTCAATGGAGCGCCAAGGTTACCGTACACATTCATCATTAAATATCATATGTCAGTTGTTAAATTCTTTCTGCTAATCAACATTAAAATAATCATGCCACACAATAAGAATCATTAATACAGTGTACTAATTGAATTAAATTTCAAAGCTGCAGTGTTTGTGCAGCGTGCAATGAGGCAACAGTGTAAGAGAGATGAACGCTAAGCACTTCCGTGGATGCAAGGTACACATACCCAGATATGTACGTACGTATGTAGAAGTAAAACGCGACTTAACCAATTATGAAGCGCATGTTGGCCGCATGATGTATGGCAACGTGATCCATTTATTTGTTTCTCTTCTTTCCACATCCAACGGACGTTTATATTACCGGTCCGCGCTACAGGATCGGCCCTCGTGTAATTTTATTTACGCGAGTAATAAAGGCACGATCATTATTTTTCCATATACGTATATCAGCTGTAAAACCTTTAAATTTGAATGTGGATGCTTGGGTTTGTTGCTCATTTTACATTTCATTTAATGCGTAGATCTGGGTTTATGCTCATTAGTCAAATTGAGATTTATTAGGGCTACTTTCATTAGAACAGGTTTGTATGTTGGACGGCCGAGGTAACGAAACAATAAAATGTAATTTGAAGATATGGTTCCTGGAATAATAATTACAATCAGTATCATTAGAATTAGTTTGTGGCAGAACGCAATTAATGCAAGTAGGAGGTAGAATATGTATATATTTAGAGTGAATTATGGGTAGTATTTGTTGCCATGACTACATCTATAGATACAGTAAGTGTGGTTTAATGAACATGCTTACATAATTGTTAGGAGTTCGAGCCCACAATGTTAGCGCAACACTAATATTAAAGTGATCAAAGTTATAGTGAACTTCTTAGGGAACTATTTGCATTTGCCGAGTTCAGCACAATTTTGTTCACTTTAACACTAAAGTTAAGTTAACAAAGTTTATCAAACTCAATTGGTAATGTATTTGTTCAGCAATAGACGAGCATGCAATTTCGTAGTATATTAAATATTTGTTACGTTCAAGTATTTGATGTATTTAATTATATCCACGCGAAGTACGATATGATTGATTGATTCATTCGTCAATGGATGGTATAGTTAAATGTGATTCTGTAGTAGAAAATTGTTTTAATTTAGGTTTCCGATTATCCAACTATACCAAACCTTTGTGACTATGTATGTTTGTAAACAAATAATTGTTTTCGTAATTAGACGGAACCATTTAATTTGCTTGATGTGGAGAATCGTATGCGCTGTCCGGCCAAATAGCCAATGGTCCTTTACGAGTCTGATTTGCGGTTGCGGTGAGGCCGGTCCTGTATCAGCAGCGTGCTGTGCAACGTAGTCCTGCTGCTCTATCCTACCTATTGTGTGTGTTCGAACAAGCAGGATCTATTGTTGGTGAGCACGCTAGTTCACGTGACTCCGGATCGTTCCGGGCGACGTTTCTGGACTCATTCGACCACCAAACCAAACCTAATCCACCTCACCTCGCCTCTACCCCGCCGTCCCACACCACTTGCACAAACCGGTCCAATCCATCCACCGCAGTCGTAAACCAACAGCACATTATCCTTTCACAGCAAGGTGCTTCTCTTCTTTGTGGAAGATATGGATAACTCAGATGACGAAACGAAAATGCCAAGAGTTCTTTTTTTTTTTCATAAAAAGAAATGGAAAAAAAATTCTTTTGTGTTGGCTTGTTCTTTGATACGATTCGTTTTATAAAATTGTGCTTGACAGGGTATTTCAACGTTGAATTCTATTTAATTTTTGTTTCTATTGATGGTTGTATTCATATTTAAATATGGAATTCTGGTTTATTCCTTTGTGTAGAAAACGAATTTCACGTCTGATAAAATGACTGAAATTATGGAGAACTGTGTGTAATGAAATTTTGGTGTGATGTAGTGTCAAAATTAGTTAGGTTTTTATGTTAAGTATTTCCGTATAATTGTACAGCCTGTCTCTGGAACTTTTAGCATCTTGTTATACGGTTTGAAGTGCTTCTTATGGTCGTGTCACCATTGCCTTTGTAATTTTACAAGTTAATTAACCCTATCCTAGATACAATGTTACATGACGCTAAGATGCTTCTTGGTTCGGTGATGGTTTTCATTATTGC
This sequence comes from Carabus problematicus, assembly GCA_963422195.1. Lineage (NCBI taxonomy): Eukaryota > Metazoa > Arthropoda > Insecta > Coleoptera > Carabidae > Carabus > Carabus problematicus. Next base: position 10,427,310 of record OY728588.1, on the reverse strand, counting down.
AGAATGGCATTTCTCAACTTCTTGTTTCTGTTTTCGTTTCACATTATAATGACGTAGAAAATTGTGCACTAAGATGACAGGGTTTTACTTATATATAAGAAATATAACTTATTTGTGTAGATTCTGTTAGAATTGGTATTTAGTTGGAAATCTATGATAGATGTGTTTGACTGGAATGTACCTCTTCCCCAAACAGTAGTAGTTTAATTGGTTTAATTCGAATGTAAGGAAGTGTTAATCCTGCGATTAGAATATTTGCTGACGTCTGCATGTGGTATCATCATTTATTTAAGGTACAAGTTCAAATAGTTGAGAGACGCGCACAAGGATGGCACAAGGAGTACGCGCGCCCCCGAGCAAGAAATGCGCTCGGTAAACTTCGTAACGCGTTACACGAACAAGGAGTTTACTTGCTGATCGCTCAGAGTAAACATTTAATTGCTACTAAGACATTTTATTCGCTCGGAAGTAAACTAGCCTGTTATTTGATTTGATCGGTCTTAGAGTTTCCCAATTAAGCTAAATATCTTTGATCTGATCATGTTGAATTTATTACCGTCTGCCACTACCATCTCGGATATTAATACATAATTAACATGCCGATAATCTGTTACGTGTAAGTTTTGTATATTGAGTAATAAAAATAGTTTCTATGCTATGTAATTGGAATGTACAAACATAAATTACTAGTAAGCAACGTATAATCATCTAACGAATCAGCTCGCTGTATTAATATTTCGATGAATATTATGTCTCGTTCGGAATGCAATCAACCGTTAGAGGTCTAATTCTGATTTAATTCCGCGTGCTTGTGTGTGTGCACGCCAGGAAGCCATTTCATTCTTTTATGTTCGTGCTCATTTCATTTCGGAGTTGTAATGAGAACACGCTCAATTACACACATCGGAGAACAATTGAAATCCAAAAATAGTTCACAGTGCGGCTTCGTTAGCACCCGGCACGGGTGCTTGCACACCGAGTTTTCGGGAACAAACACAGCAATAATAAAATTTTATTGTTATACGTTTCCTTATATCGGAAGCAAAACATAGATATTTTTGCAGCAGCAGTGAATATCACTGTAACCCTTAATGAACAATAAAATTTGTATTTATATTCATTTATTTATAAATACGCGTACAGTTAAAATATTGAAATATATTTCCTGATATTTATATTATTCGCTATTGATATTTGATTGGTACAATATTAAATTTCAAATAGGTACTATATTGGAATTTCCGCAATATGAGAGTAGAAAATATTTTTATATTCAAGTTTACAAGTAAATATAAAGCTTGTTCATATATATTTTTACAAGGAACCTGGTGTGCTGTTTATCATTACATACCTGTACAGGTCGCATGGCCTGCAAAACTGTAAATATACAATTAAAACTTTCTAACCAACCAGAAGTGTAGTAATATTTTCAACACATAAATGAAATATTTAATGTAACAGTAAGGCACTTCAAAACCAAACGTTGACAAAACAAAATAATTTTATCTGCTTTCTGCAACTCGCTAAATCATTTCATGTTATTAAAGAAGTACTTTCTAACTAGTTAATTAATTTATACTTCGAATTTTCATAATTTATTGCATGAAATTAGTGAGAAAGGGAAAAAAATGTGTAGTAAATTTTGGACAACGTAGAAATTTTTAATGAATTTTCGTAAAACTTTCTTTTTGGATGTGATTTACGCGTATACTTTTTTTCAATTGGAGGTGAGAAATGCTGAAAGTAGTGAATTACAGTTCCATAGCGGGTGCTTTTCTGCTGAAAGAGCTACCGGATTAATGGTGAGCTCATTCAACACCTCGTATTTTACAACCTGAACTAAACACGATTAGTCACGTTTATAAAGGGATAAGTTTATTTCATTTATTTTATATTATCTTTTCTGTAAGAAGCTTTTGTAATTTCTATTATTTAAACAGACAGCGGTGTTCAGACGACGCTTTATCTCACTTGCAGATAAATTCGTATGGGAAAATGAATTACATGTGTAAATACGATGTAATTAAATTCTTCTAATTTAGCAAGGGATCGACGTTAAATGTAATGGGCCAATATGTTAGTTTCCGTGAGCTGATTAAATCGTTTACGGTTAACATGAACGTTAGTGTAAAAACGTTAGCTTAGCTGGCTCTATAAGCAACCAAGTACCGCGTAAACGTTCTATATTGGGTTTCCTCAGGCCACGCTAAATACGTACTAACATACACATACATACACCCATGCACACATTAGAGTTGCAAAAGCGGAACCGACGATAACTAATAAGTAATTAACCGAACCAGAAATGGTATTCCTGTTTAGTGGGGCGGGTGCGGCTTGCATTGGTTCTCGACCACCGTCGTCGCAACCGCCGCTGCCAAGTAGAGGGACGCCGTATATGCATCGCAACACTACAGCTACACTGTGCTTTTGCTACTCGATTCGGTTTTTCCCGTTGTCCCCCGAGAATACTTGATTAATAACCTAGTTAGCATTGCTTAACGTTTTCGGTTACTGCGGATTACGGTTTACGTTTTTGTTGGACTAAAGATAAACGAAACCTGGTTATGGTTTCCGGTTGCTGTGCTTAGATTTACAGGTGCTCTTTGTACTTCTGTACTTAACTCTGCCACTGCTACTTCTATTAATCGGGATCAAATTGCGGGTTTCGTGGTTTTGCAATGTACGTGTTTAGTTGGCTGTTTCGCCAACATGCCGGTAGATGGCAGCGAGACTGTTACGATACGTCAATGTATCTGATATTCATTAGTGAACGGATAATGAGGTTAAAGTACGGGAATATATCACACAGTGCTTTTGATTCTCTGGTTTAACGTCCTATCATTATGTCCATATCGATGTAGGTACCTATACGTTATTTTGTTCATGTTTTGCTCTCCTCAGTAAATTAATCAAAACATTATTCTTTTCATGATTAGTAGAGATATAATCTGAATGATTATTGTCAGCATTGAAACATGGAATCTATTGTTATTCAGGAATTGTATTGTAATTTATATGAAATTTATCTGAAACTAAACAAAAACGAGATATATTTACATAGTATACAGATGAAATTCAGAGGCCTCTGATATGTTTTTTTTATGTATTATTCTATAATTCTATTTTATCGTATCCAATTCATTGTTCTCTATATTATTATTTTTTGTAAATCGAGTTGACGGTTGCAAGTTTTTGTTTGTTCGTGTGACACATCGATGTGAACATGTGAAAGAGAGAAAAAAAGGTAACTAATGGAAAATATGGTATTATTCACACGCCACTATACAATGTTTTAACCAATTGCTAATGCTTTGTGCTTCGAGTAAGTGATCCATTATCGTCACAGTATTGCACACACTCTTGTAATGAAATTTTTAACAGAAATGTTTCTAACGAAGTACATTATATTGTAACACTTGAAATCCCTTCCAGCTTTGCAAGTGGATAGCAATTTTTTGTTTCTTTTGTCCGTTCATCCTTTGTATGTTTGTTTGTACTTTCTTATTCTGATTGCATAGTTGTTTTTTTTGCTGGTGTATTTGTGAGAAAGTGGTGAATTCAAAGAGAACCGTTAGGGAATGAGCAGAGCAAGTGTGGTGAGGACAGAATTGATTAAGGTCTTGGACTCGGAGTCGTACGCTGACGTCTAAAGTTGTGTAATGGAGCGGTCAGTGCTGGGTCCAGGTCCTTCCGGACAGCCGATACCGTCGTCGGTCACCGGTCACGTGACACCGTTGTCCAGGGACGGACCAGTGCTGGACGGCATCCAGTCAGGCAAATACAGATCCGTCCAGCACAAATGGTTACATTTAATCTAGACGGCTAAACGACGCAAAGGTTAGAGTTGTGCGGTTGTTTGATATGCGCACGACGTTCGGCAAACTTGCATGTTAGTGCTAATGAGCGTGGCGACCAGCTAAATGCCACCCCTTTCTCTGCCACAATCCTCCAACCTACCCTACCCTACCCTGCATTTCACGTAAATAAATTCTCTAGTCCGCGATAAATCTATCTGTTACTTGGTACAGTTTACTTTAGGGAAAATTTATTTAACATTTCAACAGTACCTGGTAACTAATCACTAATACACTGTTGTACGATCTCATTACATTATTAAATGATAATGACGATCTGGCAACGTCATTGCTAATATCTGCAGGAAATTTAATAGTGTTCCCATCTCCAAGTATCCTATTTAATACTGTGCACCGGGTAATGGCAGTGCAGTTACTGGGTGCGGGATACCAATGGAAATGCATCATACCTCCTTCACCACTACCCTAACCACATATCAACAGTTCCCGCGGGTTATACTTAAAGGAACGCAGAATGCAATGATGGAATTACTCCTGGGTGTTAACTGCTTAAGCGTTTAATTAAAATACATTAATTTTATGAAGTGGGCGAATATAGCGAACGTAACGCCGCACCCTCACCTAGCGAGATGTCCATTCATTACCGATTATGAGTACACTGGTTAAGTAGTTGATCATGCAAATTTTTGCGTGTAGTAATTAACCCGCCTTGTCGTTCTGTTAACCTTTAACTACCCGTAAAGTCTGCAAGATCATCAGTAAGGGGTTCTGCATATAGCAATAGAATGAATTTGCTCTTTTGAAAGTGAATTGCCATATTAATTATTTTTGAGATCATCTGGTTTGATAAAATTGTGTTGAGTAATAGAAGTCAATTATTTCGATAATTAATGCCTAGTTATTTCAGGATAACTGTAGTCGTACATATTTGTTCGGATGATTAACTTTATTAATATGTATAACGTATTATATTTGTTACGTATTTTAGTTAATTTGAACACTGTATTTAATTACTTTACCTAAATTAAACTGAAAATTGTTAGTTAAAAAGGAGAATAGGTATGTCTACACTTGAACGATGTTCCTAATTTACAAATGGTAGGAATGTTTTGTTCAAGAGGAAACAAGCAAGACGATGCTTTGTAATAGTATTCCTTGATGAACCCAGGTTACTCCCCTAGCAAATATCAAATCTCATCTTAAATCAAAACCAAACAGCGGTTGTGAAGAGGTGCCACCATAACCTGTGCCAGTGTTATATTTACGAAGTGGTTACGTTCCACTGAGCCGGGCAACTTTCGACAAAGTTCGCATTGTCATCGATGTCGCCGGTTCTTGTAGCACCCCGGTCTTGCAGTTAGCGCGGTGACATCTCGAACATACGGAATGAGTGGTAGGGGGATGGAAAACACCCTCGCACCCTTCTCTGCCGTGGTCGCCGTTGCCACTGACAGTGAGTGGGAGCGTGGTAGCAAGTTAGAACAGCACAGAGGAGCGAAAGTCTGTAGCGCGCGAGAATCTACCGGATGTGAGATTGTTCAATGGGGTGTACAGATACACAGTTTCGGTCTGGTTTTGCTACTCGCGCGTGCGTCATCGTTTAATAAACTTTCTCGCGAATCTTCCCCCGTTACCTTTCCACCCCTTGTTCATCGTGCTTACTTCCACCCTCTCCCTGTCATAGACATTAAGTAGATGGTAGGTACCAATGCTGCAAGTGAGAGCAAGAGATATGAAACACATTAAATGTTCTGCTAACGGGCTCCTGCTGCAATATTGGTACCGTTCTAAGCCGGAACCTCCTCTGCATTAGCGGCCGTGAAACTGCGGGAGTTCACCGCATCCCCCGCCGTCCATTCCGGTATCCTGTATCGTACCGCACTGGTAGCTACGAGTAGGTACTGGCTTCGGTTCGTTGCGTACGTCGAGTCCCTGTCGTTTTCTTTCATTTGTTCCTCTCTCAGCATTTTCGGAAAGTAATTGCCAACATTATTTCACACTCAACAATTACATTGGGTTTTTTTCACACTCATTGATTAATAGCTGTATAGACGATCAATCAGTAATAGCTACACACGCTACTGTATTAACACTATAAAAATCGACCGTTAATCAAGAAAAGTACGTACTTCAGTTGGCGGCTTGTGTAATAGATGTTTTTAATAACGTGTCTGAAAGAAACTGTACAAAATAATTCGGATATTATTGATTTAGTTAGTACAATAAGTAAGCAACACCTAGTTCTGTTTTGCGGGGAAAGCGTCTATCGAATTATCCGAAAGTTAATTTCGCAACTAATTAATCTGGAATTGTGTTGTTGCGGTATTTGTTTTATTTATATCTTGTTTGCCATGTTTCATATTACCCACTTTGTTGTCCCAGAGATTCCATTTGGGAATTGCGAAATTTATTGTCTGTTATTTGTATAAAATACATAAATTCCGGGAATAAAATGTACATTTGAATATAAATAACATTTGCACGTGAAAATATGGATTTAAATATTATTTAAAAATAAATACATATATGACCATAGGAATTTGATTTTAATAAATGTGTTTGTACTATATGAAATGTGATTGATGAATATTATTTTATGCTTCATATTTATTATATATTTTCTTTTGACTCTATTGGAATGTATTTCACGAAAATTTTAGCATTTGTAATTAAAATTGTTCATTAAGTTATTTTAAATGCGACCGATAAGCCGAGTAAATTAATCTGAAAGTTTAGATTTGGTTTGTTAATTTTCACTGGCAACGGCGGGTTTTGCATTTTATTAAAAGTAAATGTTATGATTTTAAACCACTGTAAACATTCCTCATTATCTCAGTTGGAAAATTATTCTGCATAAATTATTTTGCAAATAATCTTCGCAAGGTGTTTTATAGCAACGTTAGGAAGTCTCTATTTCGGGAAAATTATTCGGGCATTCAAATTTGCAGGATTGTGTAAACAATAACTCTTCAATTACGAGGTTAAGTAGCGGCTTCCCGAAACTCTTGAAAGTTCGACAGTCCCAAAGCTCTCATTCTCATAATTATCCAACCGAAAGTGTACTTGATTTTCATATTGTTCGATAAATTCTACTTAACGTTTCTTAATATTCTCAAGTTTGAACTTGTTTACTAATTATTTATAAATATTTCTTCTATATAATATAGGATATATTAAACTATTTGTGATTATAATTCTTATTTTGTAGGAAAAATAATAACATTACTGCGCAACACGAATGGTGTAAGAGCATTTGCAGATTAGCATCCAAGAGGGGATAAGATTATTTTCTTTCTTTGTGTAATTTTCCGTATAAATTGTTAAGCATTGGAGGCGTGTTTATGATAAATGTAGTGCAATTTCCATAAATATATCTTATGCAGCGTTGCGAATGATAAATAACGTTAATTTAGAATCAAATGTCTGAAGAAGAAATAAAATACTGGCGGCATCCGACATCAGCCTTCTGCACTAATGTTTATAAATGACAAGGTAAACACAACAGAAATGCAGAATTAATCGTGCATTCGTAACGCGTACGCTTCAGACTGTACGCGTTGTTCAGATGTATGAAAAAGATTTTTCATGTGTATTATATATTTTCAGACAGCTGGGGAAATTAAGAAAATGTAAAAATACAAATGTATCATTTCTAAATGGCATTTAGTTTAATATTTATTCATAAATGTTGAAAATGAGGAAGGTAAATTATACTGCATAAGGTTGATTTTAACGGGGAGACAGGAGCTAAGTTATTTATAGAAAATATAGCGGCAATGGCGTGTGACTCGTAAGGAATTCCGGGCGTTCGCGTGTCTCATTTTAAAATGTGTCGTTCTATGTAATTAAGTTATTAATTTATTGCGAGCGAGCCCGGTGCCGGGGACGCCGTGATTTTTTTAATTTAATTTAGTCATCCCCTATGAAAACAAAGAGACGTGCACGGTGCCAAGACAAACTTTATAATCCAACGTTTCCCAATCAATATACGCGGGACAAGCGAATCATTTCACTCACTGAACTTTATTTATAAACGGATTACAACTTTGTAAAAATGTTGTAAAATTTTTCTCATCAAGGCGACGGGGTGCTTCAGTTTATGCAACCGTTGCTTTACTTCGCTACGTGATTTTGTGTAAACGCTAAACAAACTTCAACTTTATGAATTTGCATATTATTATAGTTTAAAACTATCGACTAACTTCACGTTACTCTTGCTAGAATAACACTCCATTAAAATTTAATCAGCCGCATAGACACTGCTGGACGGTTGCCGTAAACGAGTATTAACTACCTACACCTAGCATCCCGCTCTACGTAACACTGCTGTGCATATATTTCTTCACATAAAATCTAGAAAAAGATCTAAGCTCGCTTACGTGTAATTAATGTACAGTCTGTTCGACCATGTTGCACCATTACTTCACAGTTACAAGCATCGTGATACACATTACCTCGGTATAAAAATTAACGCAACATTATTCTGTCATATATAATTTTATCCAGGCAACTATCTTTTAATAAGATCACATACTTTTCTCTCTCAGTACTTTTACACAGGTGAGAGTATTTGAATTTTTCTTTCTGAAATTCGTACTTGTATTATTGTAATTGTTAGTGGTTGCCCACCGGCAAACTTATATCGAATGGGTTGCTGTGTAAACGGGAGTTTGTGATGTTTCGGGTGAGAGGCACGTGTATTTTAGTGGCAAAGTGGCGGTGTGTGGTATGGCGTCACCACCCCCGGGTCATACACAGGACAACTGCTATAACATCTGTTTTTGCATGGAGCGCTTATTGCAGAACGTTTATGCGCCACTGTGATTAATGCCATCTCATTAATTTAACCATTATCGTGCGACCGTTGGTGGCGCTCGTGCGTTCATATTTAATTACCAAGAGAGGCGAATAGTCTGAAGCGCCGACGCCCATTACTGCCGTATTTTCATAAAACTTCGGCAATACTTGTTGATTGAAAGCTTTCATTATAATTATACTTTTACGAGTTTTGCACTGGCTCGACTTGTTCTCTTCAACGTCTACGTTGCTACTCGACGAGACTAATGAATGTACATTATGCTCATCTGAAATTACCCTTCTATAATTGATGTACAACGTCTCACAAGACGATATACAACTTTTATACAAACTACATTGTACTACACATTACAACTAGTAATTTACAAGTACTAACTACCATTTGTTACATTGTGGTTTTAATGAAACGTGTAGCTGTAATAGTTTGTATGGAAATTCATAAATTAAAACTAATAATTTACTATTTTATGCCGAAGCAATTACAGAAAACTGTATATAGATTGTACAGGCATATCAAATGCAACTCATTAAATTTGATTCCGGTGAAACTATTCAAGTGTAAATGACTCGCATTTAATGATTGCAGTTGCAGAACAATAATTGTTAGTGCACGTGCTATTTGCAACACAGACACGTGATAATTATTGTTGTTTTTATAATTTAAATTAGATGTGACAGACTTGAAGAAGTTGTTCTGTATTCAGTCAACTGTCTAATTCAGTTCAATTGATGTAATGAAACATACATTAACTTTAATCAGGATATATTAATAGACCTATTGAGCACGTTTGTACACGAATAGCATTACATAATATGCAGACGGTATGTTTAAATGATGAACGGAATTTTTTTAAATAATTGTCAGTCTATATATTAATATTTAAGAGTGTTTATAATTTATTAAAATAGGTCGAGAATGGATCAATGTTCTCTCATATTAATATTTTGGTATATTTACGGGCTCTTAACTAAATTATGAAAGGGTTTCTTACGCCGGGCAGGTAAGACAATTTTTAGACCCCGAAGGATACAAATTGTGAATTATTAATGTCAGTCTTATATACACGTGTCTCCGTATTGATCTGTCAATTGAATTGACTTCTGGTGCTATTTATGTAGTTACTCAGCAGGAAGGAGTTTAATTGTGTATGTTCATGGTGTTGTCATGTCAAAAGACACGCCTGCCTAGCTACTAAAAAAAACCAACAAGCTTGTTAATCAAAACATGACTGACAATGAAAGCACTCGAATAAACATTGTATCAAATGATTGTAATGACTGCGTGCTATTGATCAACATGTTGGCTGCATTGTACTAATGCTTTGATAAATTTATACAATGTTTGTATTTTGTGTTATTGTTGCTTCACGCGAATAGGTTTTGTTTTAGTATTAGCCAGAGCCTACATAGATCAGTGTTTCCTGCGCATAACCTCAAATAATTCCGCCATCAGTCTGATATCCCACGTGTTTTAAGTAAATATGTATATATTTTTTTGTATTTATATATGAAAATATATTACTTTTCTGCATTACTGTCATTACACAAAAACTAGACGCCCTACTTTACGTGATTTTGAATTCTACTGGCGCAGAATGGAGAAGAGCAAATTGTAGTATTTAATGTAATTTATTGCGGCCGGTATACGGTACACGTTCATGTAATATCTAATATGAATTTAACAATTTCATCTTGCAGTATGGTGCCGCATTCCAAATGAAATTACCTATTTATACATATTCGAGGCTAATTTGCATGGGTATGTTGAAACTTGACAGGATTACAGGCAACGAACAATCTAACAAATCATTAAAGTATTAAATGGAATTTTCGTGAGTAGAACATAGGGCAAATAGACCGAGTTTAGCAGATTTCGGTGGTTGAGTGACAGCTTCGGGATCCCGACCGATACTACGTACATGTATACTTAATGTTACTTCCCTCATATAAATTTAATGCGTGGCAACATTAGACAGAATATTTGTTTCGTTCTGCTTGTTAAAATCTAATCGCGCGTCTAATCCGTCATGTTTAAATTATCTAGCAAGAGTTTATGCGTGTTCTGCAGCAACAGTGACAGTGTTGTTCTCCGAATTACTTGCCGTAGTTTCCCGCCATGGCCAAAGTTTCACAACTTGGTTAAGTGGAGAGTTTCGACCCGTGCATCCTTTGGGCATGGTTTGGACGTTAACATATCGACGCGGCCCGGGATGGGCTTTGTTGGCGGAAAGGGTTCGCGCGCGCTGCAAACAAAAAAAACTTTTTTATTTTTCCTGATGCTGCTGCTGTTGCTAGTGAGTGTAGTGAGCCGAGCTACACAGCTCCGTTCCGCTTCGCTTCTATTTCGTGTATCAGTACATTTGCGGTGATTATCCACTCTAATTCTATAAGTCCTGGATTCACATCTAATCCTGTCGGATTTTAATTGTCTTGTTAGCGGGTCTTATGGCAAAATTAATTTCGTGCAACTTTTTTTACGAGTGGTTTTTATCCTTTTAAAAGAAATTTGCTCTTCTTTTTCAGTACGTTTTGTGAACGTTGGTTACGCTATGTTGCTCTTAGGTTTTTGCAAACTTATATTTAATTATGTAAAACTCGTACATGGTGAATTTACTACAGGTATATGGGAGAAGATCAAAAGCTCTCATTAAAAATGTTGAAACGTACAGAATATAAAACTTGACCATCTATTACACGAAGTTAATGTTTTAGTTATAGGAATATATTTCACGAGGAAAGTTATAACTTTTTATTCAATGTTTAATGAAGTAATACAAATTAATCGGTTCGAATGTTTTAATGTTAACGGTAATGGTTTATCTATATATCGAATAATTCTGATAGTAGAACATGTACTGGCGTGGATGTTATTCTATTAACCTGGTATACACAATAATTTGGGTAATATTTTTCGCGTGCCGGCTGCGAAAGGCTTGATAAATAACTAATATATTTCCGGTTTGCAGGGAGACAGCAGTAAAAACTGCGTCCTTTGGGTCGTACATCACATGGTGTTATTTGCAACCATTTATCTTTATGTTCAGAGGACACCGGATCGAAGTTAATATGGAATCCATGAGCGTACGTGGTGCGGCTGAATTACCGGAACTGAAACGGTTCAAGACCAATGGGGAAAAACCGATGTGGAGTTTGGAGTTTTGCAATGAAAACTCAGTCAATAAAAGAAAGCGTGACTGCTGTCCAACCGTTTACTGAACATTTACTTCATCAGGTAAGCTTTGATCTATATTCTAGAACATACTGAATTCTGTGCATAAGCATGTAATTGAATGAAAATATTTATCGAATAGAAGTAGTTCAGTTGAAAGATAGCGATGTACATGCCTGATATAGTAACTCATCTTTTATTTAAATTAGCTATGAGCGGATAAAAGTGTCGGCCGTCTATTTACGGTATTAAATTGAAACGTCGCATTAAATGAAAACTCCCCCTTATAAACGCGGCGGTTGATTAACTAGCGTGTGCATGTTTGAGGGGTTGAATTACGACGAAGGGTTGAAATGAAATGTGACGCTGACCAGTATGTTATGTTACGCGTACATACGCGGATGGTTGCACATCTATCTGTAAGTGCACGTCGCTGACCATTTTGAATATTTCATATCTCTGACGCCTGAGGGCACGCGAAATGGTCGAGTCGCTTATTTTATATTTTATTGATAACAGCCTACACCTTTTTACCTAGAACGCTCTTTTTATCCACCGTCGTGTATATGCGCGGACAGTGTTACCTTAACGACAAAACAAAATTAAAGTTCGTTGAACAATGAACAAACATATGTACGTATGTGGGCAATTTATGTAAACACGACCGCGTATGTATAAACAACCGGACGATTTACGATGCTGTGTGTTTTCGGCTTTTTGCGCGCAAATATTGCTGTGTTTTATTAAAACGACGACGGTCGTCTATGTATTATTAGATTGTACTATTTGTTTCTGAAATTGATGCTGGAGCAGTAATGTTTTAATGCACTATGAGAATAACTGCGCAATATTCACAAACACAAAGTATTGCATAGGATAATCAACACCAGATATGTGAAATATAGTTCTAGTTAAAATTTGCATTTATTCATAAAAACTCACTGTCAAATATACTGTACTACAAACGTCGAGAAATAATAAATTATTCATTGTTGTTCATAGATATATCACTGCTAACAAATAACAAACCATTTTTTTAAATCTGCAAACTCATTTTCAATATAATGCTTTGAAACTTAATAATGAAAGTGTAAAGTTATCTATATCAACGTTTTTGTTATTTTTTATGTGACTGTCACAAATACATGTTGATACCATCGTTTATAAATGCAATGTCGTTCCGATTTTTATCGTATACTGACCGGCTCATTTTTAATAAATGTTTGGTATTGTTTACGTTCTGTGCTGGTGTTTGATTAAGTAAAGCAACACAATTATGCAAGTGCGAATTGTTTGATAACTTTGCCTAGTTTTTGTTTAAATATTTATGAAATAATTTTCAATATAATTTGTTCCATAAAAAGTACATTTTGATGAAAATATCATTTGAAATATTAATATGATATTATAATAAACAAAATTGTATGTAGCTATAACGGTTACATATATCTACTGTAAAACTAATTCAACAAATATAATGTATTGTTCTGTTTGTATAACAAAAATATTAAATTATAAATTAATTGCAGCATATTGAAGTTGCACTATGTAAACAATGTAATAACTAGTTAATTATCAGCCCGGTACTGGTCGTTAATTAATGATTAGATACAAAACAAATGGAATAAATCATTAGTGTTCAATTTATATAAATATGTATATATGTATGATCGAATGACTGATGCATTATTGAATAGACATCAGTTTTATTCTGTCGAAAATGAGTTATCGTATTGGTAGACAAATTTAATTACGGTTGACGCGTCCATCGAGACGGTATTCTTTGGGAATTAGACAAGAAAACAAAGTTAGCGAAACAGAGTGATTGAGAGGAACTGGTTTATCTGCCCTTGTGCTACAAAAACCGCCACGAAGTTTCTGTTCTTGTGGTGGCTGTGCGGTCGGACGGCGTCACTGACAAAAACTAACCCGACTGACTTTACTGCTGGATTGTTTTTGAGTTGTTTCTTTTTTGTATATGAACTTTTGTCTGGAACATTTGGAATGCACATGGCAAAACAAGTAGCTTTCGTCTCCCGAGCAAACTCGCGAATCGAATGTTTCACCAGAAAATTTACCACAACTGTTACAATGATTTATTTTTTATTCACACGCTTATATTAATGGTGTAAGTCTGCCGGCTTATAAACAATCACATTTATTAAATATATTAGAGTAAAATATTTGTTTGTTTTTTACTGACAATATAAAATAGTTATTTATTCATAAAATACATCTGAAATAAGTACATATAAACCTGATATTGCATGTCTGCTATAAACGATTTGAATGCAGTATCTAAAAGTAAGGTTATGAGTCTCGCAAGGATATCGATATCAAGAAATATGTGTTCTGAACGATATAAAAACTTCTTGTTTTCTTTTTTGTCATGTCTCTGCACATGATGGATAATTTCTTTCATACGTTAGTCTGCCTGGTACTCGTATTCGATTGTAAAAGGAACAAATGTTAAATTGAGCTAATAGAATGACATTCTGAATTCATGGCATTCACGTGTCGTCTACATTGGTTTATACAGTTATGAAACACTAACATTTCATAAAGTCTTTTATATTTGGAATAGATGTAGTGTACGACAAGTTTTCTCTCGGTATGGTGTGACATTTTTATCTTTTTTACAGCTATGATGGCTTTCTGTCTGCGCCCATTTCTTTCACATAAATACCCATTCACATGAAAGTTAACGAGCAAAATCTGTTGACGCGGCGTATTTTTTCACTGTCCGTGTTTGTTGCCTGGAGTATTAACCCATTCCTCTCTATGTTCATTGGCTTGCTACTATGTATGTATGCGTGTCCTTCTTCTTGGGCGAGGTGGTTACTCACCAGGCCACTCGCGTTGTTGCTGGTGCTGCTGTTCTGCGTGTAATTAAGCTATAAGTTTAGGAACAAGTGACGTAATGCTGGTTAATTGAGGCTATCTAAAGAGAGCCATTAATTAGTCCCCGCCACTGGTTGGTCTGGTATCTCTCGCGCGCTCGCATACTGTTGCAATGGTAGGTACCAGAAATGGTAGTGGTAGCCACCGCGCTAGTAACCAGCTCGCACGCTAACAGCACCGAGGTATCCACAGTTATAGTCACATCGAGTATATCAACTTGATAACTGATACAAACTGCTGCCATACCCTCGCATTACTGCTAATTGAGTTAGAATATTATGGTAATATATATTTGGTTATTTCGGCAATGCTCCCCGGAGACTGCCATTTTGGTAGGTTTATTTTTACGGCCCGCCGCTAAATGACTCCAATATGTCCCACTCGGCGAGAGATTTCTTGGCCACCGAGTTCGTGTTTATAAATTATTAATTACCTAATATAACGTTATGCAGCAGCACTGGTATATACGTAGCAGTAGAATATTATCTATATGTATTTTATTGGCCATTCTGGGGTTTTGTAATGTTCTTTTTTATTATCGCTGATTACATGGACGCGGATGCGAAATGAAATAAAAAGAATGTAATAAAGCTGGCAGCGTATGATCAAAGAAGATATTTATAATCAATATTTCTTGTTTTTCATTCGTTTTGTTTTATATCTGGTGGGTTATTACTTTAAGTGAATTGCACACGCTGATAAATATATTAATGTATATATAAAACAATAGAAGCCCATTTACCTTCACCGAAGTATTATTCAACCGCAGAATTATTGAACAAAGAATAGCAATTCAAGCATTAAATAAAACTAAACTATACCTATACTAACTATACCACGTCAGATTGTGGAATATTTTTAGTGAATATGCTTTAAGGCTAAAACTACTCAGAAAATAATTTATTTGTTTCGCATATTTTGCCTTGCAGAAATGAATGCAAATATGAAACTCAATTTTATCTGTGAAAGCTTTTAATTAAATTTCAAAACGACAAGAATTACGCTTTAAAAATAATCTTGTAAACATAATTAAAGGAAAAACGAAGGCGGAAATAAAAACATCGTGTTTGCAAATGTCATTAAAAAGATTTTCAATTCTTTGCTCGGTGCTTTCTCGCACTGCTATTACTGCTGCAAATGCGAGCTAGAGAGACAAAAAAAAAAACAACAGTCTAAGGGAACATAATTATATAACACAAACCGATGTAGCGTATAAATCTGCTCTCTACCTATCGACCACACTCGGACGGCGGGTTCGTGTAACATCGGCAGACCTCGATCTTTTGAAAGCACAGAGCTTTATTTTCATTTCAGTCCATTTCGATCGGAGCTTCGTGTCGGTTCGGCTCGCTCCGTCACTCTGTTTCAGTTTTCATTCGGATGAGCATGAATCGTGACCTGTTCTGACGTTTTACCTTATGGCAATGTGTGTTCATCATTTTTTACGCTGTCAACAGTTAGTTCACTAGCTAGCAGTACATCGTATGTACTGCCACACACCACCGCGCATATATAGTGATTCAGTTTTTGTAACATCTTAATAACTTTTTGAAACTTTAACTCTATCATCAACTATAATGTATCTGTGCTGAAATTGTGTGCTCTTCAAACAAAGCGCAGAAAAAAAAAACATTTGAAGTTTCAATTGTAAAAGCTGTGATGTGTACCATAAAAAAGTTTTAATTTCTCACGGTAATCCTACGGATTCGGACATAATCGTAAAATCTTCAGTCAGAATTGTGCCATAAAGTTGGCGGTGCTTTGAAAAAAAGCTACGAGTGATCGTGGGAGCGTCAGTGCTCGTAGTGCAGCGTGTCGTGTCGTGCCATACCGTGACGGTTAATATACAGAGTGGTGACTTTTCGTTTGCTTGCTTGGTTCTTACGTGGGGGTTGCACGTGGACGGACACGGACATGACTGCGTGCCGATAGAACAGAGACAACGTGGGTAACGAAACCGACGTTCATCATGCAACGGATCCCGGTGTTGTGGCTTTTACTCTGCGGCCTGGTCGTCCTATGTCGCCTCGCCGGACATGTGGCCGCCACTCCCGCTTCCAAAAGAAGTAGGTGGCCTAGCCTAACAGAGAACACCGTCGCGAAAGGTGCGCTTCGTAGTAAAACACTTTTTTCAAACAAAATACTCCCATACACTGCACATTTTAACACTAACTATGTGCATTTTTTTTTTATTCATTGTGTATTTTGTGTAAAAACTTTTTATCTTATTTTGGGAACAAGTGTCTTATTACAGGTTGCATATATATTTTTACTTATAAATATATTAATATTTTGTGTATATAAAGCTTGATATACAAATTTCCGCTCATCGGCCTTCGATATGCATAAAGTTTACATTGAAAACAATGATAGATTGGTTTATCTTTGTTTTTATGCCATTTTTATTTTCCGCCGTCATAATAGTGATTATAATTTTATTGATAATATTTATGTCGCAAATAACAAATACATGCATTTTACATCATTCATTCTCCATAAAATGGATAAATAAATTTGTATTTAACCACCTGGTTACAAGTTCTTCGGAAAACAATGAATTTTTTTTATATGCTGGTAATTCAATTTACTTTCAGCCTTATCTCGTTCATCTTCAATGGCAAATCGTTTAATAATATCAGATACGGCGCAGATTTACGCTGTTACAAGTGACAGAAACGAAATTGTTCTATCGCATCAGCAATCAGTATATGTTGGTACTTCTCCGGAAAACAAATGTTATATGAGATAGGGGAATACTCGTATTATACGGGCGGCGTGTTATATTTGAACTGAGGTTATTTAAAAAAATAGATGAAAAAAAAAAACGTCTACCACAGTATATGGAAATTGTTAATAAAATTGGTATTTCGTTGGTTTTATTTAATGAAAAAAGTTGGAGTTATGGTCAATCCGGATTATAGTTCATAAAGTAAAAAAAATCTGTGAAAAATGCAAGTACGATAATAAATAAAAGGTATTAAATTGAAACGATATTGTTTCTGTTATTCAGATGCAAGTAGAAATTGATTTTATTTTCAATGTTATAACAATAATATCGAATGCAATTGTTTATATATTGCTTGCTTATATACATGTTTAAATTTATTTACATTTAAATGTAAAAATTAAGTTAAAATGAACTGTGTAATTGTGTTAGCAAAAATCGTTTCACAAATATTTGCGCTTCGAACTTTCAACATGCAATATCGTGCGCAAGTATTTGCCAGGCTTGTTTGTTTCCACATTGCTATATATATATATCATCAATTTTTGTGTTGCGTTCGCATTGTGCTGGAAAGTTTTCACATTATGTAAGCAAAAAAGTGTTTGCAGGAAGAACAGAAGGGTTATTTCTGCTCAATAAGACATATAAATTTGTGATTTATACCAACTTGCTGCTCTTATTTTAATCTGATTGGTCTATTCCAGGCAAAGATGATTATATATTTATTTATTCCATATATACAATGTCTGTACCCTTTGATCCTAGTTGATTTAGGTAACTTTTGTGAAACATATGTTTACCTACAATAAATTTAAACTTTTCTTCTTCAATATCAGTTAATCGATGATTATTTATGATACGGACATTCTTAAATGCTACCTTTCTATCTGACTTGTTGTAGTTTTATTTGAATAATGTAATTACTTAGAGTTAGTAGTACATATAATTGAACTCATAAATATCGAAACACACATTTATTAATTTAATATTGAATATTAAATCATGTAGGTGATAGTCTAGTGTCAATATTATGTTAATTTGAGATTGTTTTGCTCCATTGAAACACATGAAAATGAAACCTGATTGACGAATTGCTGGCGACAATTAATTGAATAATCTATTATGGACATAATTAATTATTCAATTTTAATTCTCACTTTATTATCAGGATTTAATGGGTGATATACGTGTTTAGATATTATGTATACATATTCGTCTTACTTACTGAATGTTTCATTCATTATATTTTCTACTTATATTATTATTTATCACTTGTTTTCTTATTCACATTGCCTGCTAAATGTGTTTTAAACAGTAGATTATGGAAATTACAATTTTTATTTTCTTTCGTCGCAGTAATAATTTTTAATTTCTGTTCATTTATAACCTTTTGCAAAGTCGTTTAGAAATGAAAATAGACTACTTTTCATGTTATATATAAGGTTGCCATTACCCTTTGTAGTGGTAATACAATATGTTTTAATTAACGTTGTTTTTACAACATTCAAACATTAATTAATATAAATGTAACACTACAGGGAAAAAATAATTAGTTTCTATTGTTCTCTGTTTCTTCTATTTAAACATTTCACAAAAAAATTAAAAAAGAAATTGAAGGTTTATACAGTACCTATATAGCTTTATGATTGTTCGCTGTATGAAAGTTGATACGAAATTAGATTTTTTGTCGATTTATTGTTTTTTTTTGTTCATTGGTTGAATATTGGTGGCGAATAGATAGTATGAATTTTTGTACGGAAAGTCCTCTCGACTTCACACCGTAACGTTGAGTTCAATATTTCAGGCTGTAACTAGGTCAGTCCAACATCCCGTCCATTGTCCACGGAAAACGACCTCCCTTGTACCATTGGAGAAAATTTGTGAATATATTTGCGTAATTTATTAGTTAAATAATTTAAACCTTGAAGTTGTGAACTTTATAAAGTGTTTCTCGTGATATTATATTAGAGTTCATTAATACTGCATTATACGGAATCAATTATTACTCGAGTTTGAACATAAATACGGCGCGTTTAAACTTTGTAACGGATTTCATTCACTGCAAATGAAATTTATTCAATATAACGTTTGTAATTATTCGTTACAATTTGCATTATACTTTAAAGATAACTTCTTCAATTATAATCATACAAAATTTCATAGGGTCTACCAAAATATAACAACGACGATTCCTGAATTTATCAATTTATTTTATTTATGAAACTTGTTTCTTTGGCTAAAATTTCAAATATCTATATCAAACTTTGAAACAAAGTTATTTAATTTTCTTCTAAACATATTTAAACTGCGTGAAAAAAATATGCAGTCGTATGTTAATTTTGATGTGAACTGTTGGAAAAGGGATATCTTGAAATTGCAGGCTCTATCTCTAGACCTCAATATAGCTCGAAGAAGTTTTTATTGAAATTTATATAAAAGGGAGAAAAGAAAATCACACATTTCGTTATCTCCCGCGTTGCCTTGGGAGAATCCCAAAAGTCTTTCGCTGTGACGTGGGCACGTAAAACAAAACGACGTTGATATACGGGAACGAAGGGGAAGACGAGTCTTTAGCCTAGCAGTTGACAACAAATTGACGTATTTCAATTTTGTACTGAGTGTCATGCTCCGCTGTGTTGATGTCGGATAGAGTAACCGGCTGGTATAAAACCAGGAGGGAGTTATGCGTCACTTCTTCCTTGCACAAGTGCTGCACACACTCATTTACTTGATAGCTATAAACGTACGTTACTCGCTGGGCCAGGTCGAGATATCCTTAGACTTACGGGTCGCGCTCATGAATTCTCATTTAGTACCTGATGCATCTTACATCTTTTATGGGTTGTTCATAAGATATCTAAATATACAGGAATTTTAATATCAGAACTGTGAATGTTTAATTAAGCTACTTCTATTTGAAATGTAATAATTTACAATGTGAATTGAATTTTAAACTGATCATTGCGTATATACACTTACCATTTATGATAACCAGTCGAGCAGTAATTTCTATTAGAAGAGAAAATTGCATGTACTCCCGGGAGTAAAGTAAAAAATACCAGGGAGAAAAAAGTTAAGTAGAAATGTGTCGTGTACCTGCCAGACGCCAAGTAGAAACCACGACATCCAATGAGTTAAAATAGCACGGCAGGTTTTTTCTAAAATCCCCACGTATTTCGGCAATCCTGGAGTAGACACCGCTTCTGACAGGACAGAATTGGGGTGACGTGTTAGACATCTTGGGCTGACGCTGGTTGACGCGAAGCAGTCCGCTTAAGTTGGTCGCACGACCGACCAATGGTTAGACTTGGGAATATTGCACGTCACTTTCACGTGACGTCCATCACGTGAACTATTTTCATGATTTAAAACGAATTAAAAGCATTAATTGTCACTGAATAGTTATTTTGAATCCTATAAAATAAAATATAGCAATGTGGTCTGAGGCTCGTGAATTGTACTGTAGAATTATATATGAGTTCGATAAGTTTTATATATTTGTATATCCATTGATATAAGAAATATTGGTAAAGCTAATTTACAAACAGCATAGCTATTTTGAAATATGATACCAACGTTCCAGCATTATATCTGACTTACATTTTAAGATCAACAATTTTAAGACTTGACTTTGAAATCAAGCACGTATGAAGGGTTGATTCATATTTCAATCAGGTTTTAAAGAGAGCCAAACTCATTTAGATACTGTTTCACGGTTGTCTGTTTGCGTCCGTGATTCAGGAGTTCTATGTCGCCAATTTTCTACTCGCAAACTCTTTCATCTTGGTCTAGTAGAGCATGTGACACCAGTTTTCAAACAGATAAGTAATTAATGACTGTAATGCCAATTAATATTAATTAATTTGGTTTTCAATCAATCAACGAGTGGCGTACGTAATGCAATATGATTCCACCGATTGGTATATAACGGTTGTTTACGCATCGCAATGTTCAGTTTTGCGATACGCTTAATGATTTAATTAAATCTATATTGGCCTTATACTGGTTAATATTGAAGTAGTTAAATACATAAATCATAAAATGGACAGTATTGTGATTTTGATAACGATATACGTTTGTAATTAAATTTCATGATGATCCTGTAGATAATGAAAAGCTTTCTGAAAACTAGTATGGTAATAATTACTCTATTGCAAAATTATTGTTTCAACAATATATTGAAACTAGCATATTTCATTAAATGTAGCTTTTATGCATATTGTAATAACTGTGGAAATATAGAAGCAATATATCATATTACATGATTCAATAATAATTAGTGGAAACGTAAAATAGAATTACCTACATTTTTGTTACACACATTAAATGGTGGTAGGTCAGTGGTAAAGCGTTTGCGTCGCACAAGTAAAGCCGAGTTGAGTTCCTAGTTCCGGGATCAATTTGTCGCAATGTCCTGCAACCTGTCCTCAGGCTACAGTTGCAATTTCACCTGACACGTCAGCAAGCTCTGTTGCTTTGACTTATCACTTGACGCATCCCTAACGATAATTGACAGTTGATTAGAACAAAGCTTTGATTTGTATATGCCAGTTTATTGATCTATATCGTACAGGTTTTATAAGGTGTCATTCTTGAATTTAAGAGACATTTTAACAGGATATTTGGTTTTTTTTTTTCGAACTGTAATCAGACATTCTGCATTCTTCTATCGTTTGACAAGTTAAGAAAGTGGGATCCCATGAAACCATACCTGCCAAATTACCCTGTCTGGAAGCTACGATATCAAATAACATACTGTATAACTTTTCCTCCACTTACTCGTGCAACTGGCCCTCGCAGACGTTATCGAAATGGTTTGATGTGAAATATGTAAAACTTCTCAGTTTGATAACGTATCCAGCTAATTTCCCGATAAAAATGGAAAAACTTTTTCGATATCGTGGCATTTCGACCTTCGGCGTTTTCCACCATTCCTACGTTAGTGCCGTGGCAATAAAAAATATGAACATTTTTCACTATTTCTTTGTGTGCTTGGTGCCACAGGAAGCTTGGCGGGGTGGAACAGAATAATATTTCCTGTCTTGCCGTGATGTGATTTGTGTTTTGCACGGTTGTTCATTTTATTCACGGCAATCGATAAATCTCATTAGGCCCTCGTGAACCCTCCGAGACACATTATGTTGTGTGCTATATGGAATAGTCGAAGACATGTCTTTAAATTCACTGATAAATTGAAACTGTATTTCATGTCTGGCCTAGGGGCGCTGTTCCATTGTTACTGTACGAATACAACAACAAAAAAAAAATATAATAAAATATGACAAATGACAAACGACCTTTGCTATCAGCGCGCACGCTCGCCTGCTCTTGTAGATGCTTCAGCTGATATTCGAAAGCAAAATGGCAAGTATGAGGACCGTTCCGCGTCCTCTGAATATTGGTTCTATTTCGGTGTAAGAGTTACGGTTATGAATCGACATCTTATGTATTGATGTGTATGTGGTCATAGAGTTCGAGTGCTACCACGTTTCCGCTTGGTTTGAAAATGCGATATGTGCTTTATGCCAATTGCACGGGTGTTTCCGCGGTTATATCTTCGGAGTTGCAAACTCGTCGTACCCTTGAGTGCCACAACTACAAACTCGAGATATAGTGGATTGTTTTCAAGAAAAGAGTAGATATTTTCAAGAATAAATTTTATAAAAGTGCACAGTTATTTCCAATGATAGAAATGCTCGATCCATTCCAATATTCATTTCTATATATTCGTGCTACAGGCACAATACACTTCAACAAACTGGTCATTTTATTTGAATGTATTGCATGCAGTGTAACGTATAAGTAGGTAATTAATAATTTTATCACGCGTATTAATTACTACGTATAACCAATGATTTTGCATGCAGATTATCTTCGCAGTGTTGACATATACACATTAACAATTATATGTCGTAGCGCAATTAATATTGCATAATGCGGGAATGTGTTTACACACGTTGATATTTTGACAATAATTAAAGCTTTTTTAACATTGATACATTTGTGATTATTTTGATGAAAGACCTGTTATATGATATGTTTAGTTCCTCGTGATATATGTAGTTTACATAGATGGTGAGAGTATTAGGTAGTTGTCATACGTATTTTCAGCAGAAGATTTAATGCGGACCTTTCTCAGACTACCAACCAATATATTAAATTTAAGCTCCGTGTGTAGACAGTACTAGAGCACCATACATTGTGATAAATGTAAGATTTGACATTTGTACGAATGCAATCCTCTTGAACAATTGGCATTGGGAGGAGAGATGTGGATTAGGGTCTGTCCGTTGGTCGTTCCGCTTCGTATTCACGAGGCAGCCTTGGATTAAACAGTCACCAAGAAACTAATTTAGATAAACTTGGACCCAAGTTTGTTGACTAGCGGAATCGAACTTGCTTTTATTTACCAAAGAAGGGACATGTGCCTCCTTTACAAACCAACTTGATTCCGAGGAAAAAAGGTTCTCTTCTGTACTTGAAACTTTGGGGACATTTACAATTAATTATTTAATGAATGCATAAGAACATTTACGTACAAATGTAAAAATAAATGCACAATATTGTTAAATATCGTATGTAAAATATAAAAAAAAAAATCAGGATTTGTGAAATAAAAATAAATAGTCGCTTGAAATATCATATAAAATATGGTAAAAATCATCATTGTATATAATTTTGTATATTTAGTGAATTAATATAAACTAGATTTATCATAGAATTTTACTTTTAGTACATTAATTATTTTTGATATTCGCATATAGGTGTAATAGACTCTTCATTTCCGACGGTCTATTTGATTTATAATACTTTTCGATAAATTGCTCTGATTACTGCTTCGATGTAATACCCAATATTTTTCACGTAAATCATTTTTAACCCAGAGGCAAACAATACGTCACTTGTGTGTGTGTGTGTGTGTGTACTTTTATATTTTGTACAAGGTTTTAAAATTTAAAATCGTTTAACAATAATCTGGCAATAACATTTGTATTTATACTACATATACGCATAAATGATGAATAACTAGATATCAATTTGATCGTTGAATAACGATGAACCTAAAGAAATGTATCAATCAATTATTTACAATCGAAATAAATGCTGAAACGAGGCGAGAATACCGTGCGGAATCCAATTTCATTTTTCAAACAACAACAATTTATTATTTCGGTGGTGCTATTGGTTCTGCCGTTCCCGTAATACTTTTCCAGTTTGAAATAGCCCCAACTGAAACACGATTGTGAAAAGTATTAATCTGTCTTGTTAAACGATTTCTGAAACTCTTCGATGGAGTTCGGCCGTACGCTGGCCGTTTTGCTGGCGGGCAAGCTATACATGACCGTGATTGGACGGCGCTTGAAAGTTTTGACAGTGTTTAATGTTAAAGTTTGATAGGAATTGATCGAGTAACAGACCGATAGTGGAACGTCCAAATTATGACGTCGTTTAGTGGACTCCGTTACATCAGATTAAATGTGATCTGTGACAGTTAGTTTCTTTTGTGATAAAAGCCAGCAAAATCTAATAAAGTGGTAACACACTGGTCAGCATGTGATTTATTAATAGATATTTGAAGTAAAGAGCCCATTTGTAGCAGCAGTAACAAACACCATTAACATCACAGAACTATCTGCGCTTAATCATCATATTAGAAGCGATGCTCCTATGGGTTATGATAAAACGAGAATTATTGGTTCAAAACATCGTTATGTGTTGTCGGCACCATTAAATCTGTCATAGTTCGAGGATATTTCCAAAGTGTATTCGAGTAGAATGAAGAACAATCATTTATTTGAAGATAAACACAAACAATACCTATTCTCGCTTTTCCTACGTTTGTAAGAAAAGAAGAAAAATTATGCGATCCAATTTGAAAATGGTTTACGTACTCTCGTTACTATAGTAAGAGTAAATTCGTGTTCCTTCGAATATAAAGGAACATTCACATCTGCTCATTCGGTCTATTGACTGAAAAGAAGGGTTACTCTGGTATCTTTATATACCAAAAAATAAAAATATTGGTCATTGTACAAAGAGCCAACCTTGAATAAACCACACAAATCTCGACGAAAAAAAATCTCTTATAGAATTTTTTTGTGCTTTATATATACGTTTCCATGAAGATTTTGTTTGTATTCATACGACTTGTTTTAACGTATGCAAAGTGGAATGAAAGACGAAAATTTACGTTGGCACATGTACTCGTGAACGCGCCTGACCCGTTTGCATACATACATGCATAACAGTATTCAAATTTTGTTTCAAAACCAGCAAATTCACTGTGTTATAGTTTTTATACACGCTAATGTTGGTATAACACAATACGTATCTCTCGCAGTCGTATAGGAATATATGCATGAGAAGATGTGCGGAATCGTGACATGGAATGTCTGTTTTCAAGTAGGATCACATATATTTTACATAGTGTATAGTGCAAATTATATATCACTAGTTCAGGCACACAACACTTCCTGTAAATACTTGTATATTAACCAAGGACAGAGTTTTGTACACGTATAATTCTGTATAATTCTATATCAAATTACCATAATGTAATCAAAATAATAACCTAGTGTATCTGAATAGGCAATCTGTCTTGGTTTACATTTTTATTTATTACCAACCTTGTCACTTTCATGTTGAATGGTACATACTGTGTAACTGTTACATGCTAATGTATAAAACAGCAACTGTAACAATGTAGTTCTCTAATGGAACGCCCGTAATTAATGTAATACACGATATTTCTTCAAATGTACGGGTTCGTGCGCATGGTAACGGTGAATTTAATATGACATTACGGGTATCGCGTGCGCATTACGATGCATTCATGTCGATTCACCGGTATGGATTCACTGCAGATTCTGTCGTTGTGCACGTAGAGATGTATTGTTTATTCGGTCAAGCAATTTCATGAATAAATAATACCCGGTTAGCGAAGCGGAACTAAACCTTTGCGCGCAAGCGCACCTGTGACTAATGAAATGCACTGCTCATAATAGGGTCGTAAATAATTAATTACTTATTATGGTATTTGCAGGAGTCGAGTGTGAACTGGTGTGTGATGACTGTACTGGCTAGTGTATATATGTATATGTACAGTACACATGTGTGTTGCTCGCCGAATATGGCACCGCTGTCGGACAACGATAGCGTCGGACCACTGGATGTGGACTGATTGATGCCACTTGTGGTGGAAATGAATGTTGTATGATGCTTCGGCATGTTTGGAAATTCATGCGAATTGGAGGGACGTTACAAACAGACCGAATGTGAATGAGGGAATGTATTTTTAGGTCAGGAATTGATAAATGAGTAAATGATACAATTTTACTGATTCAGGCCAGTGATCCACATGTGTCCCCATTGGTCCGCAACACTCAATTGTAAAATTTAAAACAGTCAAATGACAAACCGCTGTACGATTCAATGATACACAAGTAAATAAAACTATGTATTAGTATTTTCCTTCACCGTATTCTCTGTGTATATGTGAGCAATATGTCATTGGCTCTGAATGCATGCTACACACACTGCCGTACGTAAATAATATACTTTGTACACGTACGTACGTTGATCCATTGCCTATGTATGGTTGTATTATGTAATCTGGTAGTATTAGTGGTACGCTTAGATTCCAGTAGTATCCCGGTGAGAGTACCTTGTCACCTCCGACAGGGATTCAGACATTCCCTAACCTAGTTCGCTGTGCCCGTGGATTTCCATCAATCGTCGGATTTAAATTTACAATTCTCCTACTCAGTGTGAAGGAACGGCGTTTTAATGCGCTCTTCCTTTCCTACTAGATGTTTGCACTGGAGTTTAACTTCAGGTTTACAGCCGATTCTACAAGTCTCGTTAATTATACCGTCCTTCGCACCTTTTACACGTTCACTCAAAGTCGCCCGAAACTTTGCTTATACATACTTGCATTTATTTAGAAACTTTTTAAAACCGTCAAGTTTATATTGGAGACTTTATAGCCTGATTAATTCGGTGAAATGTTGTCTATATCTGTACTATAAGCTATAAATAAATGGCAAATCAATATGAAAATATATTATAGATGTATAAAACATTTGGGAATTATTTTCAATTGCTGTTTCACGTTTTAATGAGAATATAATTTAACAAATTGCTCGTATTTGTTTCCGTCCATGGAATTTCGAGAAAAGAAAATTTGGCAGAAATTTCAGGAAGTTATTCGGAAAAGTGTAGGACGATAATGTAAGCTGATATTAATGTATAAATGACGGTGTCGGTGGAGTATGCACGAACGGCAAATGATTAATGTTATACACGTAAATCATTGCGATTCGCTATGCGATGACAGGCTGTTTTAAAATACGCGCCAGCAGGCACAAAATAAACACGAACAGACCCAGAAGAGTAGCTGCTCTTTTGTACTCTTACTGAAATCAATAGAGCTATTTTCATGTCGCAGTAGCGAGTCTTTCATAAATAACTCTTAGATATTTCTCACTTAATTTACTTATAGATTGCCGCGACAAAACGAACGACTTTCACCGAACAATAGAACTTTATCGTATAATAGTTTCGCTTACCATTATTCTTCTTTATTATCCGTGGAAACTTTGCTATTCTATAAAATTATCTATCTATATATATATATATATATATATATATATATATATATATATATATATATATATATATATATATATATATATATATATATATATATATATATATATACAGTGCGAATAATGTAAGGCTATACATTGGCAACTTTATTTTAGCGTTAATCAATTTGCCCATGCTAGTATCAACTCGTTGAATAATTTAAAATTAGACATAGGGCATTTACTTAATGTTACCATGGTGATTTCATACAAAAACTCCAATTTATTATGGTTGAATGGGTTGAATAATGTAAAATTAGACACTAGTCCACAGACTACTATATTTATTTAAATCATTTACAGAATTTATTCCAATATTTTATTAAATCTATTACATGTTATTGAATTAAAAGTACACTTCAAGTACTGAAATTGTAATTGGTATCAGTACATTTCCAAAATCACTTGGGGGTGATAACTAAATTTGCCATCGTTTGATGACATGTGATGGGCCCTGCCCGGGAATTCAAAGCTGAAATAATCAGAAATTTCTCGCAAAGACGCCCGTTCTAAATACCAGGAATACATCTTAAACTTTTCTTCTGTGATGTACATTTTTTGCACTAATTATTACGCAAACTCGTGAGATATCAGTAACACAATATTGAAAATAGTGACATTTACCAAAACAAACGTCATTGTAATTTCAGTTGTTACTGACATGGGCAAATTGATTAAAGCTAAAATAAAGTCGCCAATGTATAGTCTTACGTTATTCGCACTGTATATACAGTGCGAATAACGTAAGACTATACATTGGCGAACTTATTTTAGCTTTAATCAATGTGCCCAGGTCAGAAACAATTGAAATTACAATGACGTTTATTTTAGTAAATGTCACTGTATTTTTTAATGTCACTGTGCTTGCGTAATAATTAGTGCAAAAAATTTACATCACAGAAGAAAAGTTTAAGATGTACTCCTGGTACTTAGAAGGGGCGTTTTTGCAGGCCCATCACATGTGGCATTTAGTTATCACGCCCAAGTGATTTTGGAAATGTACTGATACCAATTACAATTTCAATACTTGAAGTGTACTTTTAATCCAATAACATGTAATAGATTTAATAAAAATATTAAATAAACTCTGTAAATGATTTAAATAAAAATAGTAGTCTGTGGAGAAGTGTCTAATTTTACATTATTCAACCATGATAAATTGGAATTTTTGTATGTAATCACCATGGTAACATTAAGTAAATGCCCTATGTCTAATTTTAAATTATTCAACGAATTGATACCAGCATGGGCAAATTGATTAAAGCTAAAATAAAGTTGCCAATGTATAGCCTTACATTATTCGCACTGTATATATATATATATATATATATATATATATATATATATATATATATATATATATATATATATATATATATACTCGTTGAAATATTTGTTTGATGTTGGTACCACATACCTATATATAAATATGAATGTACAGCAGTGCGTCAATATGTATGGACGTGTATTGTGAACAAACATCATTAATTATTATCAAAATTTGTTCGGATAATGTTTATTTAGCTGAGTGAATACATTGATCAGCCATTTATAGAAGTAAAAATTAAATAACATTATGCTTATTTGCACATATTATATTCATAATATACGCATTGATCATTTTATTATATGTGTTAGATGATATTATTTTATTATAATGCAAATGGTTTAATTTGAACATGTATTATCTGGCAATGTAAAATTATTTCTTATTCTGTTCTGTATGAAAGTAAACTGAAAATATTACGCAAGTGTATAAGATGTCAGAATATAATATAGTGTGACATGCTCTATATTGCATAGTATAAGATTACATCAAAGAGAGCCGGTAATAGTCTCGGGAGCAACACAAATTAAATCTATATTTTACTTTGCTACTAAAAATTAGAATAAAAATCTGTTCAGAAATCGTACTGAATCCTTCTTACAGATATCCTTTTACGCAACAAAAATATAAATGTTGTTTTATGAGAATTACTTTCAATTAGCGTCTTGTAAATTGAAATTCTATTAAGTCTATTTTCTGACAGCTAATTCAGCAATTTTAAATTTAAATTCTCAATTATCCTTTAAGTATTTCCATTCATATCGTCCTGTCTGAAGATTTAAAACACGATCTTTTTTTTTTACTGTAAAAGCAAAACAAATAATCGAGAAATAATGAGAATCTTTAGGATTTTCTTTGGCTGAAGTTCGTTTTTGTAACAAAGTTACAAATTCTTCGACCGGAAGATCGTCTTACGAGATCCATCCGTAGTTTTCAGGAGAAACTGAAATTTAAACATTTCACTGAAGTGGAACAATCTGTATCAAAAATGTAGCATCGCACGGTTCTCGGTTACGACATCTTAAATTTTGATATACTTTTCACATATTTTATAGCGTCATAAATATCTATCTGTGTTTATTATTTTATCGTCTTTTCGGTACCCCGGGCGATGTATGCTCCAGGCTTCCTGACCCTACATATTATCATGGACCGCACTCACCGCAACGCGACTATCTTCTGTGCCCTCAATGACTGTTTCGGTATATACTTATATAAAATTTTAAAACCATTTGTTTAAATTTTTATATAGCATACTTTGATATTATTCCAATAATGATTTCTTTTTTTTTTGTTAAAATAAAGAAAAAATATCATTTCTTCATCATTTTCGAAGGTTTCAATTATTACGATATTTTTTATTTATAAATATACACCTACATGATTAAACTATACGTATATTTTTCTTGACACGGAAACATATGTATATTATTAAATGATTGTATTGATGTTGAATATAAAGAAAGTTCAAATGTCAATTGTCCATTGGCTATTTGATTTTTCAAGTAAATTCTAATTTTCTTTCATATTATATTCACAGTAATAAAAGAGGAAAGTGACATGATTGAACGCTATGCACTGTATACATGACAATGAAATATTATTTTCAAATGGAAACTTAAACACATTAGTAGGTATACAGACATGTTATAGACATATTGATAATATATTTGTTTATAATTTGACTTATTTTAATATTTCTATTAATACTAATTTGAACGAATGATATGAACTATTTACTTTAACTGAGAAATACTTGTTAGGTTACGCCGGATATTTTTCTCTCTCGGATATATTCTGTACTGATTTTTATTATTGTGGAATACATGTAGTTCTTTCGTTTCACATGTGCAATCTGTCTTCATCATTCATACTTAAAATACAAATATAGCAACAAACTTTAGAATATGACCCCGTTATGCAGCGCCATATCAGAAGTATAACAAAAAATCCAGAAGTTGTAAATGAACATATGTGTCCATTGGGCCGCGGGCGGTACCGTACCGATATGGTGGTGGCCTGAATCGTAAATCTAGACTCGTTCTAGGTTATCAGTAACCCCACGGCTGATCTCACGAAAGCCACTGATTCCCTGGGGCGTGATGTTTCACCTTAGCCTCAAAACCAGGTACTACCCGGGATAGCACTACTACCTACATGATACACAGTCTATAGTGTCTACGCGAAAAACATCCTTCTCGAATAAATTTTATTTATCATTCGTTTTAACATGTACACAATATGAAATATTCCAGTATTTTCATTAAATAATGAAAAGTTGAGATTAAATAGATACGTGCCTGTATATGAATATTATAAGACAACGTTTCTTTATTTAATACTTTTCATTCAATTAACAATTTGTGTTATTTATATTTCACGTAATGAAAATATTTTCAGCAAGACTTTTTTTGTGCGAGTATATAATTAAAAACGGCTTGTGAAATATGTAATATCAACACCTTGGTCGTGACATGGTCTTTAATAAAATGTTGTCTCTGGGGTGACATTTACGTAGTGAAATACGATGTCAGAAGCACGTTGATATATTAAAGTTGGGGAAGGTTAAGGAGTGCACGACACGGCCAATTAGCGACTGAAGCTCTCTGCTAAACTGTGCATTAAAACGACCGCAAGCAGACAACAGATACCAGCCGTGCTGCTTGTAACGTTTTGCCCTCCGTGGAAATAAAGTTTGTGTGTGTTGAAATGTTAATTAGCTTCACATGGAAATAAAAACACCGCGTAAATTACTTGTTTGTTAAGAACAGTTGGCGACACAATTGCGCAAGAACAGAGAAAAACGATTATTTACTCGGTGACGCACTAGAGGTGTTAGAATTCAATTATTCGTTACAATTAATTTGCTATTTGTAGAGATGTTATATAAGAAACAAGTTCTCCATCTATAGGTTGTTTATCAGACAAATGTTAGAATTCAAGACATACTTGGCTAGGGAATATCTAGGTCTCAAATCTTAAGACATAAATATGCGCATGTTCTATTCGTTATTTATTCTTTTGAGATATATTCACTGACATTGATACATATAAATGAGAATATCGTTGATATTCATTTGTTGTCACTGTACGAAGTTCATGAAGCTCCCCTGAAGACCGAATATTCTTTCACAAATAACACAAATATTTGCTAGAAATCTCTTTGTGTATTCAACAAATACGTTCGTATATGTTACCGCAAACATACTTAGTGGTGGTGAATAATGCCAGCTTGTTAAATGTCAAACGTTTCCATTCATAAGTGCGAGTATGGGAAAATAGATGAAAGCATTGATAGTGTCTCCTACGACTTGCAACTGATTTGTTGATTGCATGTCAACACTCTTGCTTCACACTAACTGCACGGAATTAACTTATCTGAATCATCAAGATGGCAACATGACGGTACACTTAACTTGGCAACTAACTCTATTAGTTTGCCGTAAGCAACACGGCAGTTCACTATCCGACAAAACTCGCAATGTCCTCTCCGCTTTGCTGTATCATTATCGTCTATCATTGCAGTTACTAATCTATAACGCTACCTGTAAACATTTGACTGACAGGCACATACAACCCTCTAGGGATTCCCCTACCATACCATCCAACAGTGCCGTGTAAGGCTACGATGTTCCACATCAGTTCTCCCAAAGTCACTATTTACCTAATTACTTAGTTCCGTGCTAACTATCTGTTTGCATCATTCGCTTTGATTTATTGACTAGCTTTGATGTTTGATCAGCGCTTTACTTTACGAAAACAAATACAGCTAACTGTATGTAATATAAACATATTGGGATCTACACACGTCAAATATAGACAAGCAGACAGATACGACTACGAACAACAGAACTAAAGCCTCTGCGATGGTGAATTTTCGCTTAGATACATAAGCTATAATTACGCGTGTTGCTTGTTTGCTCAAACTATTATTCCCATTACACGAGCCGCATGCAGTCACTTAACACTGCTGTTGTTTAATCTAGATTATGGACACATCTATAGTAGCGATTTATACTATTCAACAGGATGTTTTCAAAAGAAATGCACAAAATTAATGTTTAACGAATACTATATGTCCAATTGAAATTTGAATTTGATTTGCATTTCTTCTGTGGATAATCGTATCAACGATCAAATTCAATGAAAAATGAAAAGTGAATGGAGAATAATGTAGAGCAGAATTATGGAAGCTGCATACGAGATCAGATAACACTTTGCTGTTTACATTAATGGATATTTGTCAAGGCTAAATGATTTATAAGCACAAGAACTGGTACACACGATTCGATTTTTACCCACATCAAAAACGTCAATTTATTTCCCGCTAATGCTGGACATAAATTCAGAAATAGCGTGCTGAAGAAACGGAAACATATATGGGAAATGGGGGTAATGATAAATATGCTCTTAGCCGAATTGCAACTTTTGGACGATGATGTGAAATGAGAATTCTCGAACTCGTACCATGCAGAACTCTTCATTTAATAATCTTCCAACTTCTAAACATAGTACAACGTGGAAGATTTCCCGGAAGACATGTACATATCGTGGGTTATAATTACCTGCTTGTCATTTATCATTCCGATTGACATATCTGTAATCAAATTTCATATGCTGACAAATAACTGGAGGAATCCGCATTATCCTGCTGGATCCCAGATCTTTTGTAGTTCACAATACAAATGTGTCTTTGCTGGATATCAAATTCGTAATTATAAATGATGATAAATGAGTTCATATCGTTCAGACAATATTGTGCAAAAGATCATTTCGGTTTTTTTTAATCGTACTCGACGTTCCATCTCTCCGTTTGCAGTGCCGTTATTCTGTATGAATACAATGGAATTAGGGAGCTAAATTCTCGTCGGCACAAGTACGCTTATTAATAAACCGGTCTGAAGTTATGTCAAGTTCTTCAGCTGGTTCCGGTCCTTCGGTGGTGCATAATGCAGAAGACCAAATCCTGGCACAAGGTCGTTCGAATGTCAGTTGAAGCCAGTTCAATTACTGAATACCCGCCCTAATGTTGTTTTAAGCCACCGTCGCATGAAAGACAACTAGCGCGCCCTCCGATTTTCAGAGATCAACCTGAACCTGTTTCCACATCAAATCAGCTCAGGGTAAATGTGTCGGAACGGTGTTTTCACGGCTCGTAGCGCCGCGAGCGTAGAATTCATTAGTTAACACTTCTTCCATGCTGAGGACGAGCGAGCGTGTGTGCGAATTCAGCTTTTCTACTAACACCAGTTGCCTTAAGTTCTGCTAAGATCAGCCTAGTGTACTCCTGTTACGTTCAACATTCCTAGGTCACTATTTCTCCTGACGCACAGAACCAAATGCTGCAACAAGCTTCACTTTATTAACTTCATTCCAAGTACCTCCTATACCTGTTATATTTCCATTTAATGAACGAACTTGTTCTGTTTCATCTTTCAAATAAATTCTTACTAGTTATATAAGGTTCGTGGTAACCGCCACATTTTCACAGTTCATGAAAACTAAAACAAACACGTATATTGTTTTTTCGGGATTAACTTTCAAAGAAAAATATTTTTCTATTTTTTCTAAAAACATGCAATCAATTTTCAAACAATTCCAGACCAGATTTTCTGCTGGTTTTGCTTTTACTAAAATAAATATATGAAAGAAACGTTCGTTTACAAAATAAATATACGAAAAGATTAATTAAAATTTCATATTGAAACCTGTATCGAACTGTTTTTGTAAACTACATCAATGAAGGTTATGATAAACCATATAATTAGTCATCGCCACTTACATTTCGTTTACTATTGTTTGGATACCGTTAATTTTTTGTGCTTATCTCGCAATGCAATCGTCGACCTCACAGCTCTCTTCCCATTGGGTCAATTTCGGCAAGCACCCTAGGGATATAGAAGGAAAACTCATTCCAGACATTAGTGCTATGGTCCATTGTAACACGAAGGGATTAAGAGGGTCTTATCCCCTTGAATTAAAATGGGAAAATTCGTTTCTACGTTTTAACAAACTTTTTCCATTATATCCAACAACATGCATTGCAGTGAAATCCCATTCACTATGAACTACTCTAACATAACAATAATCACTTACTGAACATATCCAAATGGCAAAAATTAACACAAGCAATGATCTCGATTTTCTACTTTGGACTGTGAAATATTAACAAGTGAAATTTTGTGTTATATATATTTTTATGAGCCAGTTTGCTTATTAATTTTATCTTGGTTTCTACTTTGAAGTTTGTGATAGTAAATATAAATAATTTATTGAGATGCAACGTGGAAGTAGTTCGCTTTAGAATAAACTCTATATAAGCTGAAGGAATTGTATCACTTCGGAAACTAAGGTAACTTTCGCATTATATTTATAAACTTTGTATCCACTGTTTAACTATAGCAGACTAAAATTAGTATCCTATTTTCAGTTCTGCATACATTTCTAGTTGCACTCCCTTTTAAGTTTTCCACTTTATACCAGTGATATTTCTTATTAAAATCTTTTGCTACTGTTTCTATTTTATAATACAATATAGACCCTCTTATTTCTTAATTGGTAGATGTGTAACATGAATCTCTTTGAAAATTACTTATAAGAATCCTTGTCCCCAGGATATCCTCACATTCAACCAAGTACAAGTACTTACAAGTGCATCTGTGTACCAAGTAATTGAATGTGAAATAGTGAAGTTCGATATTTGGCGTGCACTTCACCTGCTGACACCGGGACGTGCTGTAGTATGCATGTATACATATAAACATGAATAAGAAGAAGAACCGAATAGTCAATAAGTAGCAGTCCTTACTGTTACCAACATGAGTGGCAAGGAAGCTCGTGCAGCGCCACAAGTATGCGCTTTGTGAACGTGACTCGTGCATGTAGCTAAATTTAACTTTATTCTGAACGAAACGGCTCGTGGAGAATGATTAACCCCCGTTGAACAGTAAGTCACGCGCTTCCAACAAATTTTATTTAAGTTGCGTGACTTCGTTCGATAAAACTGCTTTGATGAACTATGCGAACTTTCGATATGGCATGATAGAGCATGCATATGATGACAGTGATAATGGAGTGACTCTACATTTATACTGACATGATACGTACATCTTAAATATGTTCTTACAATAGTAGTGGTAGTAGTAGATGCGCTTATACGATACGTTTAGAAAGAACAAATAGTTCGGACTAAAAAGGAAACACATTTATATTTGCAGTACCTACTTTATATTTCTTTATAATTTTCTTCCTTACATGTATATCGAGATGTAGAGAGTAAATGCGGAGATAGGTAACATGGATTGCGTGTAAATGGAATGGGTATGCGCAGTACAAACATTTCTATTCTCCGCTATGTTATATATTAACGCAAGCTACCCTCGCTACAAGACCCTGGTGGTAATAAATTGTCTGGTCCCACAAACGTTGTACGAATATACACATATTATTCGGTGTTTAGAGTAAACATTTATAAAACTGTCATCATTACAACACTCTTAACTCTTATGCTTTCATTTCTGTTCAACCGACACATTTGAAACGTAAAATATTATTTCGAACGAACACTTCTGCGAACTTGGACGATGTAGCTCCATGACATAATACTCGTTGAACGCCAGCTGTTTTTCAAATAATTTGTTTCCTATCTAGAGAATAACATCATGCCAGTAAAAATTTCCTGTTGAAAGAATTCTCATTCTTGCGTTAAGCTGCAACTTATTTCAGTAATGTGTCTGTTTCCATGTGACTACAACTTACAACTATTGTAATACCTTGTGCTTTCGTCTCATTTGAAAATAAATTGTAAAATATTTGACGCAATTTATTTCAATTAGAGCAAATTTCTCCAATTGTTATATCGTTTGTTTCATCAGAACTAGAATGCAAAAGTTTAATTTTCTGGTGAAGTCTGCAAAGTTGAATAAGTCTCTAACTTCTGTTTGAAAATTATTTAATTGCATATTAGAAAGATTTCGTTTGTTAAATGTATGCGTTAATATAACGAATAACGGAAAAGCAAAATATTCTGCAATATCAGTGGAATATATCCAGGGCCGAATTAAGACCCTTAGAGGCCCTAAAAATTGGTGCCCCTATACATTTATAATTCAAATATAAACAATAATAAACCATAATATAAAATTGAATTTCTAGAAAATTGCTGATAATAATACATGTGGTTAACAAAAATTTATATATAAATTATTATTAATAAATGGTTTTTTATACGTGTCATTTTATTTTAAGTTGGTAACAACTCTATCGATAAAAAATTACCAGAACGCTTTATAAACTAGTATTATTCTTTTCTCATTAAATGTCGATAAATGTAATTAATTTCATAATTTTAATGATAAATTCGGCTATGCAAAATTTCTGAGGTGCCTTCTTCTCTTGATGCTCTAAACATGTGCTTATTTTGCTTATAGGGTTGATCCACCACTGGATACATTAGTAATTTAATTATGTGCTTATATACACAATAAATTCATATAATTGTCTTCTACAGGAATAATATAATTTTATGTTGTATTTATTTACTTTTTAATGAATATGTACACACATCAATTTTTTTTTAATTAATTAAAATTAATATAATCACGGTTTTATAAATTGAACTAACCATTGTTTTCACCGAACATAATCTTTTTATTCAGTCTGCTTTGTATATACATATACTAAATTAATTTGAATTTGTAATTCATTTAATCCTGTTTATTTTATTGTTTATTCTAGTTTAATATCGAGTGTGAAATATAAAAGTAATAATTATTGTGACAACATGACATCTTTGCATAAATAATTTATTACAATCATCCCATTGAATTTAATATTCAAATTCTATATGCCAATTACATGAAATATGTGTTTATTTTGTTAATAATATGTTCATTACATATAAAATATAGGCTATGCAGGTATTTAACTACGCATTTTAGAGTAATTTCATACTTTGGCAATTAGTTTCATAATCAAAATTTAAACGTAATATGCAGTGGCGCAACCAGAGGGTGCATGTAGTAAGTTTTACATTTTTATATTTTATTTAATACATGAACATTATCCAAGTTAAAAACAGTATTTTGTTATTTCAAGTTTTTAAGAAATTAATAGACCCAGATTGCATATATGTATGTAGATAATTGATGTATATCAAACTTGTACAAAATATTTCCTGCACCCCCTTTCCAAACTTCCTTGTACATTGTACATTTCAACTAGCTTTGTACGGTACTAGTAAGGCTAATGAGTATAATAATGCAGCTTTTATTTTCAGAGTTTCATTCAAATTTTTATACTAAAAATAAAATAAAAATTACAAAATACAAACGAACAGAAATCTTGAATTATGCATGATCTACGCTCAAAGCCTCAATTTCGTCTTGTTTATAATAAATATATTTTCGTTTGAAATGTGTGGCTGCACGCTTCGGTCCCCAGGAATAAATCAATCTATTTTCGAGGTACGCGTATTGTTATTTAAAATAACATCAGATGCCATTATCATTAATGGTATTCAAATGAAAATTCAAATCAATTTTTCCATAAATAAATTTCTACGTAAGGAAATTCTGATTTTCGTACCGTAAGTACAAAGAACATCTGAAAGTCTAAGCGAATAGCCTTCACCCCGACTACCACAGACTCGGAACGATGATTGAAAAGCAGCGCGTTAAATCAGTTCTTCATAAATAACGCTGTGGGAAGTCCCCGTCAAAAGGGAAGCGTCTGTGTGTGCATTTGCTGCACTCTCGTTTCCTATTTGCAGTATCTGCCTGCACATAATTTATTATCTCCCATTGAACATTATACATAGTTACTCATTACTCACTACACTGCTACTTTATAATAACACCAGTTCACATTCACATCTACTCACACCTTTACACTGACATATAATAACAAGCAATATTTGTACTTATTATCCACAAAGGATGGCACTGGTATTATATGTTGTATGGATTAAGTAGAATTAAATATACATGGGTTTAATATATTGATTATATATTAACTGATTATGTATAGGACTGCGATACCTAATCAAAACATATTTTAATATATTTCGTGTAATTATTCCATCAATTTCAATCACATCTGACAGATGTGAATCTCTCGTTCGTACACCCTGTACATTACAAAATTACAGTTCTCGATAGATATACGTACGTGGATGTGTGCGTGTAGGTATATATACACACAAAGCACTATGGATTTGTGCATGGCTTCTATTCATACACGTATTTTAACAAAAGTATATTTAGTCCTGCTTTTCATCCGAATGTATCCATGTTGAACACCGACCGTGTTAGATATTGAACGAACGTCGCCGCCGGGATTCGAACTCCATGCAGAAATAACAGCCCCGCTGGCAAAGGGTGAGTTTGGGGGTGAGTCGTGTCGAAATTTTCACCCAATAAAACAATTACTGGAATGCGTGTGAGCGCGTGGGATTTACGCTACCCACGATAGTAACAGCAATGGGAGGAGAGTGGTGGGTATTTGTTACAGCGGTACACGCTAGGGGATGGTGGCGGCGGCGGTGGTGGTTTGTGTTGATGGTGGTAGATATTGTAGAACGTAACGCTGAACCGGAAGCATATTTGCAAACTCCCGACACAAAACAATGGATTCAGCGCCCATGTATTTCGAACCCGTTACTTGTCTCAATACGTAGCTAATGCCATTGTTACAGTATAACTTCCTGCATAAATGGCCCATTTAAAAATTATTTTCAGCATTTACGGAATATTTATTTTTCACAAATGTGCCGCTGAACAATAGCGGCCATTTCTAGATTGAAACATTATTTATCTCGAACGCCCTATTTTTGTGCATGTGATATACACACTAGTATTTTATGAAAAAAAAAATATAAAAATATAGTGATCGTATTCTAACAGTGTATAATATTCTACTAATTCAAAATAATATAGCTGACTCACATATAACCTACGAAGAATTTTGTAAAATGATGCGAAGTGAATTAATTAGTCTGTGAACTGTATGTATGCTTACATAGTTCTCTGAATACGGTGTGTATTTGTCTTTAGTTAATAATTATAGTCTATTAGGTTTGCACGAGACGAAATTATTTGAGAAGCATTTGAGCGTGCCGAAGTGGAAGTGTTGAAATACTTTAGTGTTTGAAAATACACGACCCTAGACCGGACTGTGCACGCTTTGAAACTGGAGTGAATTTACCTGGAAAGTGATCGACCCCTGGGCAAAGTTTCACACCATGCTCACCAGCACCTATCATCATTTTGGTACCTACTTAAAACTCCTGGTCACAAACATGTGTATGTGTCCTACCGTCCACTTGCGTTCTTGTTCATCCACGCGGAAATTAAAATAATTGCGCAAAAAATGAACGCAAAAAATTATGCCGTACGTCATACTTTTCAAGTTTATAAATCAGGGTTGTTTTGTTTGGTCCCGTTTGAAAGACGTATAACACCTGTTTATCCCGCCTCGTATTATTTCGCTGGTTTGAACATAAATTATTCTATTATTCCCTAATTTATGTAATGAAGGTTCTCAGATCTTTGATGTTACTAATTATTCATATATTAATTATAGGCAATTGTTTCGAATGCAAAACAATACCCCTGTAGGAGATATTATAATGAGATTTAGACAAAGCGTTTATTCTATTAACTCCGTAGATGATAACATTTCGTGTGAGAAAATGGTTTTCATCATAGAATATTGTGTGAGTAAATATAGTGTAAAATGAAGTTTCTAGTAGAAGCTGGAAATTTGTACATACGTGCACATACAATAATGCATCATGTTTGCTGTAGAAGATGTGATGTTGACACTAAAATAATTTAATTGTTACAAACGTAAATTAGTATTTAGATAATAAATTATAAAACCCTATGTGAACTAGTAATCTAAAAATAATATTGTAAGGTGGAAATATGAATTAAGGATAGAGTTATATGTGGATAGAATCAGCTGTTTATATTCAGGATTAGGATTAGGACTAGGGCAAGGTTTCACAAAGCGTTGTATGAAATTGATTGTAAAACCTTTTTCCACACATCTCCTGGATAGATACAGATCAGGTCAACTTTCGATTTAGATCTAGTCCATTTCGTTGTTTGTGAGAGGAACGTTAGCGTACAAATCTATTATACGAAAGAAAATCAGTATGATTTATGTAATAGAATTAGCCTGATAGTATGATGATGGTTCGTTCAGTGTAGCTGAGAATATGCGAGTGGTCTTTCACGACACGTACTGCCGATTGTGTTGAAGTTCGCATTTAGGTCGAATATGTTTTATATGTGAGCAAGCGGGTTGTGCGGCACTCTCTCATCAGACAAAGCACTGCATGACGTGAAAGCTTTTCATATGAAATATATGAGAACACTTTGACTCCATCATGTTTGAAGCTATCTAATAGTACGACGTATCGGCTTGGCCCGGCCCAACAAGGTTTTACTTCAATGCTTCAGCCCTTCGAGCTTCGGACTTGAGATATTTCACAGTGATTAATTTCACTGTGGTGTGATTCCCTCGTCCATGTTGGACGTCCAACACGGATAGAGATAATGAATACATCACACGTTTACATTTGAAATATCTCCCAGTATGTTACTCTATTGGAATAATTTAGTTACGCTTCATTATAGGCTGAATGAGCTTCTTGTATTTACTTTCAGTCTGAAAGTTTGCTGCACATTTTAGAATGTATTTTGTTTACCAACTAATTAATGAAAAATACACACTTAATTATTACAGACGGAAAAAGGATTCGTTTGATAGTTTATTTTTGAAAAAACATTAGGTTCGTGTTCCATTATAATGAGTGAATAATTCATTGTTTAATCCAAAAACAGGAAAGCTATTTGTGAAACATTTATAAGGCAGTGGAAATTATTCATTTTCATATTGATTACTAGTGAATAGTGGGGAGTTTATACTGGTCCTCTATAGAGGTCCAACATGTGAATACATGTTCCAATGTCGTGTGTGCGTGATGGTTCATAATACAAAATGGCTGACGATGACAGAACGGATTATTCACTGTTGAAATCGTGTACACAACTGGCACTACATCATACACATTTGTTGTTTATTGTTTGCTTCCAACTATTAGTCAGTTGATGTTGTTTATTTTCTTGTCTGGTTGTGACGTTTATGCCAGTCTGAAATTTACGTGAACTGTTCAAAACTAGCATTTGAACTGCCATATCTTCCATTCAGACCAGTGTTCGAATATTCAATCACATAATGGAATATATTTGAATGGTTATAATCACGATGTGCTCGTAA
This sequence comes from Carabus problematicus, assembly GCA_963422195.1. Taxonomy (NCBI): domain Eukaryota; kingdom Metazoa; phylum Arthropoda; class Insecta; order Coleoptera; family Carabidae; genus Carabus; species Carabus problematicus. Next base: position 10,384,622 of record OY728588.1, on the reverse strand, counting down.
TGAATTCTCGTATTTGAAAATTACCGGGTTAGATATACATATTTTAGGGTTCTGTTGCCATGTTCCTAGTTGAAGGAAATTAAAATACATTTCACAATTCAAGTTCTCATAAAATAAACAATACTTTAATTTATCATCTGCAGTATCCCGCACACATTTATATTCATTGAAATTTCCACAGTTAATTTCACATTTGCATAACACAGTTCGTCTAAGTGAAAATTTTATTAAAACATTTCGCTGAATAACGTTAATTGCATTCGAATCATCCCTCGAGCAGTACAAACAGACAACACAATGTGCTAGAACAGTCGAAAAGGAAACAAGGCATGTGAATTGTAATATTCTAGTAGTATGGAACTTACTGGCACGTGCTATGCTATGCGTTTATCCTATCGTCCAACTGCCGGTATGTTGTGGTATGCTTGCGGTCAATATGCAATTGTTTGAACGCATTCGGAATGGCGACTCCCGGACGTATCCTACGCATCGGCGCGCGATGACGGTCAGTACATACAGTGGCGACCGGTTATGGCTTGTGTAATTGCCAATTACTGATGTCTAGGATCCGTACTAATTGCAACGTTTTTTAATCCGTCTATTCGCCAAACCGAGTGCCGTCAACGCATCACCTATATAACGTGATTAGCATAATCGAATAACCGGTATCGACTCGCGATCCGTTATTCCGATTTACAATACGATTCGGAAAAGTCGCCGTACGTTATATTTTCCAAATTTTATTACAAATGTACATGACTTCTCTATCAGCAACTAATCTGATTTTTCACAAATAAATTGAATTTCTACGTGTAACTGTACACTATAGCGTGCAAGCAATTTGCAGTATTTCTTGCAACGTATTTCTCTACTTGACTTTCATTTCTCGTGGTGGTTTCAAGGCAGCACAGACGAACAAATCCCGGATATTGGTTCAGTGTACCATAAAATTGTATCAACATGTGTGGCGGGTCTAGTGCAAAGCGCAACTCAACCACCTAACCAGCACCCAGCACGTATACCTCAAAAATATACGTTCACATATCATGCAGGTTTGTTTTGTAGCACATTTCATTGCCTGCAAAATTCTATGGAAGATTTACTCTGATTTATTATACTTTTGTTCCACAAACTATAAAAGATAAGTTATAAAATAATAGTATATAGTTTCTTCTATAATATTTCATTCTGACATGTGTTTATCGAATTTCCCGTATATAATTTTTTATAAAATATAATTATTTGTATAAGCTTTCATGTGTCTACATGAATCGTAAAGTTTTATCACCGCATTCATGCATGTTTACATATATTTCATTGTACATACTTTAGAACATTCTCTACATCACTTTGCATAGCAGTTTAGGATGTATCCATGAAGTAAGTATAGTACATCAAATAGTGTTGAGCTACGTAATCCCGCCACGAGTACGGTTAATCATTAGTTCAGGGCGAAGCATGTTAGAGAACACAAGGGTAGTAAATTCCTTAAGGTACATATACCCTCCACAAATTGTGGATAATCCTTCAAGTCTAATGTGCTGTAGTCATTATAAAATTGTATAGAAGAAGTATATACACATATATGGCGGTAGGGAGTGACGTACGCATAACGGAGAGAGTTACAACTTGCCAGCTAGCACTTTCCGGAATTAGGATAGTCGTCGCCGGGTTTCGCGTTGTCTTTCACACACACAAACTTGTGCTGTAGTGGTGGCGGAACGTCGCATGTAGTACACATTGCTGAGATGCCGATCCAGAGATGATTTAGGATGCTGGCGAAGAGGCAAGATTTATGATATAATGAAAGCGGACAACTTTATATATTGTGGCCAAAGTTTTGCCGCAGTCAGTTAATGAAATGAAAATACTTCGAAAACATTGTTGTTTGTTCGTCAGTTAGGTAGGTACTTGTTCCTCGTGTTTCCAAATAGAAGTTTTATTGTTCTGTTATATTGTAGAGATTAGTTTGACAATTAACAATTGTCGGTTTCTCAATTTGACAGAGCTTCCATTACAACTTCCATACTTACCTTGTATAACTTCATCACGGAATATTACACTGATTTTACACCTTTGTGCAATTTTGTAACATTTTCTCTTTCCAATTTTGCAGCTTAGTACTTTTGTGGGGAACATAAATTTTACAAACAGAAGCGTCGTTATCATTTCTAGTTGCTATAAATTTAATAACAACACTCGTAACATGGAAAATTTGCATTTGTATATGAATTGGGTTGGCAGCAATGCTTATCTACACGAGTAAGAAATGACAGTCGGTAAATTATATCACATCGCAATTACACCATGAGTTTACACATTTACCATTTGAATTACAAATGTCAACATACACGTTCAGTTAAGATGTCGTAGAATTACAAACATGATGGAATTCAATGCATACAAAGAGCAAACGCCGAACTCCATGTAGTTTTGTGAATAATTTCACAATTCAAAAATTACTTTTAGTTTGTCAGTGGTGGTATTAAAATTATTTCACATGAATGCTTTTAATTAGTTGGTTGAATATTAGCTGCTCTGATAAATATGCATTACCTGACAAGTAATACACATATATCTAGAACAGGTACATATCTATTAACATTAGCTCCTTTATTATTTATTATATTCCGAGTAGAACACATTCGTCCCATTAATTAATTACAATTCGATTACATTTGTTGATATGTATCAAAACTAACCTTAGCATGTACAGACCTTTATAGTTTGCATAATAAATGACAATAATAGTAATGTAGTCTGATAAAATCTAATTTATACCAAGTAACACACAATGTAAGCAATAAAGTGCTTTATTCATATATTCAGCAATTACGTTATTGTGTGTTCCGTATATTACTTATCCATTCTTTTATCACCGATGCGAAACTATTAATCAAATAATTTTGAACAATACCACCACGGCACAGAGTCAGTTATATATCGAGAAACAACTGTGATTCGGACATTTCATTTGTAAAAACTGATGTTTCATGTGCGTCGATTCTGCGAAACGGTAGAACAGTAGCAGTAATGCGACCGGAGCAGCCAGTAGATGTATCATTCCGCGTTCCCGTGAATACTTCGGCCGTGCACAGTATTCGCGAACGGCGTGGTTCCGGGCTCGCCTTGTTTAGCAACGCGTGACGTTGGTTCATAAATCACTCTCCACCACCTCTTCCGCATCGTGCTGCTATTCTCTTAACCTCTCTCATACCTGCCCGAACCGTACCTACCGTCTCCTCCTCACCCATGCCTTTGCCTACCATCCATACGCTCGAACGTCATTTGGCCGGTAGTGGTAGGGTAGTACCTACTACCATCTTGCTGAACGTTTATCCGTACCAACGGTACCGTTGTTCCACGTAGCTTCTATCGTTACTGGTTACCGGTTACCACTACCGCTACTGTTGCCTGACACACCGGTTGTCTAGAGACTGATGTACCTAATCTAGAAACAGTGAGATCCATTTAGAATATACCGAAACAAATGATGCCGTGTAAGTGTGTTTGCTCCAGGAACGGATGCCATTGTTTTGACTTGAAAAAACATCTTTGAACGAAACACGCTAGCTTCTAGAACAGATCTTTCTTTGAAATGTAATGCATACACTACGACAAACACATGTACTTACGTTCGTACACAGGATTCTAATGTAATTGCGTATCGTACCTAATGGGAATATGGTAGGGATGTTTGTTGCCAAGGATGGATATTGTTTTAAAATAATAATACTTGTTAAGCGAATACCGTGCTCTGAAGTACCATTCACAACGTCAACTTTGATGTTTGAAATACTAAAAGCTTTTTGTTGAATGATCCAGTAAGTGTAATCAGCGTTGTATCAGAACATTAAAAATTTTGCGATTTAATTGTCTACTACTAGATAAAATATTATTTCTAACAGTTTCGAATATTCCTACATATTGTATTGCTAATGTTTCATCTATTATTTCATAACAATATAATGCGCCTGCAACATGGAACGTTTGAAATAAAAAGCCCAAATTCAATTTTTCTGTTTCATTATATTTTAATATCCACTAATGGAAATTTTCCAACCATTCTATAATTCCGAGCTTATTATTATTGCTACGTTTGTTAATGATTACAATGGAATAGATAGTCTGTGAGAAAACACGCAGACAAATGCTGCGGCTATAATAACAGGTAGGTATAAATGTATATATCAAAAGAATGGAAAATACAACGGGTAAATTACCCACTTTACTGGCATTACAATAGAATTTTCCGCGATGCGCGCAACGTAGCATTATAATCTTGTTCGGTAATGGCTTTTCGCAGAGTTGTTACATATACATTATGTTTGGGACGTGGCAGTTCGCGTCTACTGCCAGGTAGCTATCCATACTATATCCATAGCTTATATGTGTATACTATACTCACTGTATAATACGCGGAATATACTGTACAGTTTATCTGTGGAGCACGCGAAAATAACGATTGCCCATCGTAAAACCGGCTATTGACTTGCAACATGTTATTTTGTTTCACGGTAATTCATGTGGCTTTATTTTATTTTGTACAGCGTATTTGAAACGAGCAATGAAGTCTGACTTGTAGAGTATATTGGATTACCTTGACTGTAGTCTACTTTTGACGTCGCGTACAGTGAAATGAATTTTCTTGGTTGATGTTCTTTATTAGTGTGGAGTGATTTCCATATGACCAACTATAGTTCGACGTAGACACATATGTGTGTATTCACTTGCACAGAGTTGAAGTATCTTACTTTGTCGATGAAATATTAGAAGCAGTAGACGTCGTTCTTGCCGACTAGCATATACCTATGCACGGAAATAAGCCAATTTGGGGACATTTTGAGCGCGGTGTGTCGGTTACGTGAACTGCTCCAGTGTTAGTAATGTAATGTGGCGTCTTCAGTAGAGGTGATTTAGCGGAAAATGCGACATGCAAACATATTTTCCTTTCCATTTATTTCAACGAGCATTCAGCATTCTATATGTTTGCGCTTCATATTTGGTTCTGTTGCACCCAGAACTTTATAGTGATCGTAGGTCAGTGGTTCCATTGTCCAGTGGTCCCAATAAAAGGAAACGTGTTCTACTTTCTAAGTTTATGAACCTCTTCAAGATGATCCCGCAGATAGTTCGCCAAGATCGTTGCCAGCAAAATATCTTACAGCTTGCTCCACTTACGTATTAAGCTTTTCACTTGTAAGCCCACCATAAACTCTAAATGTCTCACGTATTGCAACTAAAAATTATTTATTATCACACTTTCAACGATATTATTATAAGTTATAAAGTTGTCTATAGCATCATCATATCATTTAATGCCTCTCTAAATAGCATATAACTAGCTAGTTGGTCATGTCATAATATTTTTATTTTTACATAGCATAATTGATATTTCTGTCTCTCTCTCCCTCTCTCTCCCTCTCTCTTCATGGAATGGAAATTGTAGTTTCTATTAAGACACGGAATATAATTTGTGGGTTATAAAACACTAAGTATTACGAAGATAAATTTTCAAATTACTCCGGGCACGAAGAAGTTCGCGGAAATCGAGCGCAGAGTAAATTGCGGTTGCGATGTTCCCGACACGGTTTCCGTTCGCTCCAAACGCTAATATTTCCGAGAAGAACCTAGGTATATGTGCATAATGCTGTGCTACAGCCGATGTTTACGTATGGAGGCGGACGTTCAGCGTGGTCGGGTAATATAAAAGGGAATTGATTCGAGAGTTTAAGACCATGCTGAACATCTATAGAAAAGTGTTGCCTGAATATTTATTGTATTTATCTTCCTAGTTGTTATGTTTAAATTTAACTTCAGCATTCCTGTTTTATAAACGAAATGCCTCAGAAAATAATTTTCATGTAGTAATGTTAAAATTTCACGTGTTTATTTGACGTGTCCATCATTTAATTTATTAAGATTACGACTAAACTTTCTAACTTCATTAAAAACATAACTCGTTCAAGACAACTGAAAATCTGATAACTCGCGTTACCCTATCCCAGCATGGCACGCGCTAAATACATTACCACAATCAGCCCAACAGTTGCAGAGGGAATTCATTCGTAATACATAGCCTCAGTTTGTGCGTTCTTGTTCGAAACTATGCGATGAGAGACCAAGTCTAGGACTAGGTTATAACAATGCCATGTAACACTAGTAGAGTAAGTAGATGGATTCAGTTGACGTTTCACGGTTCCATTAGCCACGGCGTTTGTCTGAATAACCGAACATGAAATGGTCCTTCGCTCAACGTTGAGTACTAACTTTGCTCATATATCTGTCATTGTTAACAAGTACGCGGGCCGCTATTTGTAATAATGGCGATTGTGAAACGTTGAATGCATTGCGAGGCTATGTTTGTATGTCCGCTTCAACATGCCACTGATTCTGTTTGTTGCGTGCACATGCGCAATTACGGTAACAAGACTTTGCTCTCACGCAGACTCATTCTCGATGGAGGACCCAACTAATTTGTAAGAGAGTGCGTAGGTGCCCTTCCCTTACAGCTATTTGTCTGCAATACTGCTTCCTCTTATCTACTACATATTCGCCAACCAACTCCAAGACGTGTAACCTTGCCAAAAGTGACCTAGTACTACATTCACTTGTATAAATTATTTACTGTGCCATTCCGTAAAACTTTCTATACCAACAAGGAACTCTATGAGACTTGCCGCGTTGCGTACGATGAATATTTTCCTTTTTTTGACACTTGGTAAACTGGCAGGAGTTCCAATGACAATATTCTGTTACATGGAGCACAGACTATATAAATTATTTTTATAAATTGCCTGTAATTATGTGTCATTTATTAAGTTATTACATCATTATAAGTATTCATATACACTATCTAGAGCTCTATGAAAGATATACCATATTTGCATTTATTGTTTATGAGGTATTACGATTACATATCTGATTAAGCCATGAAGTTATAACCGTGCCAATTAGCGAGTAAACAGTAGGTAATACGTGTTTTAATTGTCATAATTTTATTGTGCAAATTACCTGTGTTACGATTTCTCTGATATGCGGTTACAAAAAGTATCCTGTTATAAATAACAGCGTAGGTATGTACTCGTATATTTTAATTATTGTGGGATTTGCTTCATTAGCAATGTGGATGTAAATATACAATTTTACGAAATTAAATCCGTGTCATTAAATATGATGATTGTATATTTTTAATGTAGTCATTTTCATTATATCCTCGACCATACATATATGTAGCTATTTGAAGGCCTACAGATTTGAGACCGAAACATGACAGTTAGCGTGATTATTATAAACATAACGACAATTGTTAAGAAAATGTCATAGGAAAAACTGGAAGATGTCCGATATTTACATAATAAAATTGTACGACATATAAAAATTCTTTTATGACACAATTCATTGTTTGTTTTTAAAAGTTTGACAGCATGGACGAATATAGTTGGAAGGGATGAGACAGAACCTTTCAAGAGTTCAGCAACTTTGAACGTCTTTTAGATAACTTTTTATGTTCCTTTGTGACGGTCCGCAATCTAAAATGCTGACGTATTTGGTTTTTTAAACGGATATGCTGAGGGCTTCCGACTTTCACGAATATAACACACATATGCAGGAACAAACACACAGGCATATATACGACATGCGTGTACAGAACGTATGCACGATCAGACATTCCGGACCACAAAGGTATACATATTTAAGCAGAGCGAACTGACGAGATACTCGTATAGACTGAATCGAAATATCGACGAACTTCTTTTGGCATTATTTGTGGCAGCTGTCAACTTGTCGAGAGTTAAAAATAGCGTAGAATGACAACGTATTCTGGGAAGAATTTACATTCACAGTACACGTACTCATTCCTTCCAAGGGTTGAACACGCACGACTTCCTTAATTTCTCGTTAGAAATGATCATTTTTCTTAACGTTCCCTTGCAAGAATAACAATATTTTCTTTGGTGTTGTTTTTATTTATTTCATTATTATTAAACGAGTAACATGTAGTTCAGTTTACTTATTTAATCTTGCATGAGAAATATTCTGCAAATATTTATATAAATCTATATCGCATTTCTTGTATCAGCAGTGTCAATCATATTGATGTAACATCGGTATTGACATCATATCAATCTTTTTAAGTTACGAGAATTCTTCGACTGAAAATCGAAAATTTGTTGAGGAAGGAAATACTGTGATTAAATTTATCAAAGTGAAAAATGACGTCGCAGTTATGTCATCGTAACAGGGGAGGTTAAAATTAACGCAAAATTTGACCCAGTTAAAAAATCTCTTGAATCATGGTTTAATAGGCAATGTATTTTTATGTTCGTAAATATTTGATATCATCAAATATTGTTCTTTAACTTTACTGTGGTGTATGCTTTTGTAGATCAACTTCAAGTTTTGCGGCAAATTTTTAATTTAATTTCAAAGTCACTTGGTACGTTCTTTATACACCAATTTATTTCCCACATGGATCTTCTTCAAAGTAATTGCATTTGTACAACAGTCAGTTTCATTTTATGTTTCCTTTCTTGTGAAGAGTACATTCACTGTCACGACTTAGACTTAAAAGCGTATTTATCTGTATTGCGGCGTTATTCTTATTATTCCTGACAAAATCACATTGCTCTAGTTCCCACAAGACGGTTTGACATAATTAGATAGACGCGTGGCTACGCCAGCGGTACGGAATAAGGTATTAGTGTTATTTCACTGAACTGTCACTAGGTCAATAGTTCACATGCAGCTAGAGCAACGGGAGTAGCAATAGCACATGTACACACACACATTAGCTGCAAAGTAGCAGTAGCACCAGCAGGATCGATCGTGTACTGCTACTGGTACTAGAGGTAACGTGTTATGTGCAAACATTGCACTCGACCCATGCTGATTGATTATTTCCAGAAATACGGTGACAGATGATATATCAAACAACCATCAATTTGTTATCACGTTTAAATGGAACGAAAAGTCAGTTCACTGTCAATTTCGAGTTCGAAATTTTAATAGCTGTTTTTTTGACAGAAAACTGATGTGTTTGATTTTAGCTAAAAATCAAAGCATATCTGTCAAATTTTGTAGTGTTTGTGATTTGTTTTCGAGTATGAAATACTGTATTTCGATGTTTGGATTGGCACTATCTGTAATAAGAGTTAAAACAGATTTACATGACGGAAATTGATTCAACACATTGCTCATATTGGATGGTTAGGGACTGGAATGATATATAGCACGTTTTTTTTTCCTTCATAGTCATTCTGGCGAGATAAAACGATATTTTAACACTGGTATGTAGCAAATTAAACCTAAATACATGAACTGCCATTGAACTGGAACGAGCACCAATAACGGAAGTAAACTGGGCGCAGTTTCATGAAATAAAAAATCCCGAACGAGATACAAAAATACAAAAACTGTTTTATATATATATATATATATATATATATATATATATATATATATAAGAAGAGTTTTAATATAGCCAATGACTTCATTCCGATGAACATTGCATTTTCAAAGCATAAATAATGCATGTACCAGAATAATGAAACATAAACAATGTATAGCGTGGTAATTAATTCCGCAACTAGTCGAATCCACGTTCGGTCTATCGCTCGCCGCAACTTATTAGAGATAATTTGGATGCACAGTACTCACTACACAGTTCATATTTCATCCTATCTATATTCAATAAGTAGCATACTGCGTTACTGGTAAGCCGCGGGGCGAGTGCGCCCCATTCTCACGTGCCGGCTTTGGTTCACTGGCGTCGGGTGCCCTGTAGGATTATGGAAATACATCGATAAATCCCTATTTATACATTTATATACGGAATATCCGTGGCTTCGGCTTTTCGCTTCTCACCATGTAATAGAATTTTATAGGTTCTATGCCATGGTACCGGTACTCGCTACTATACCTCTCTCTACCTTCAACGTACCTCAGATCTAAGATGAAAAATAGATCCGTCTCAACATTGTCCCTGTCGCCGCCGTCCATGTCGCGTCACTTCGGGAAATCATAAATAAAATATACAGGGCACGAGGTGTCCTCTACGTCGCTCGGCCTGGCTTCGTCCGTGAAACTGAACGGGATCCATTTTATTATAGGCTATATTTTCGAATATTTTTTATTGGTTTACTGACGCCCAAAGGCAGAATAACTGAGTTTTCGGCAACCGTGTTTCAAGGAGATTGTGGGAAATCGGTTAATCTGATACCTAAATCTTCTCGATTTGTTTATAGTTTTTTTAATAGCAGATATAAATTTTATTTTCTATAACTATAAAGCTATTTTGTAAATGGGAAGATTAATATTGTCACTTGTACCAGTTAATCGAAAGAAAGATGTGAATTAAATTCAATAAAATTATCGTTGGTACTCAATAGCCATGATAAAACCCATCAATTACAAATCAAATTGAATACGATAATACTCGAAAATATTGAATTGGTTCTGATTGTCAGCTGTCTAATTTACCCTGCCCATCACATTCAAAACCAAACCAAAATGAAAGGATTTAATTGGGTGCAAAATTTCTTCGTATTCACCTTCGTTATTAATTAGATTCGATCAATGTTCGATAGAAAACAGCTAATTAACAACAAACTTCATAATTATTAATATGTCTATATACAGACAAAATAATAACGGAAGCTAATAGAACGTGGCTAATGGTTGCACTGCCAAATTACAGCTTCATTTTATACATCGCTTTACGTAGACCGTAATTAAACTGCTTTTACGTAATGAAAAATACTAATTGCAGTTATATTAATCAGTGAGTATAGTGAAGTGGCCGTACATGGTGTTCTATTCTTTTATTTTTATATGTACACATACGTACATACATACCTGCATGAATGAAAGAGCAAATACTGTTGACAAGAATAACGGAAATGTTTTCTCTTTTTTGTTTGTTTTTTATTTGCATTGCACTTTTTGTATATCCCCTTCAGTATTGATTCCGATTGGTTCTGATTAAAGTACACAATATGCAAAGAACACAATCACATGCATTTCAGATACTGTCGTTGGTACTTTTCATCAGTACCGGGCTTTATTGTCCAATATAAATGAAAACAGCGCTACTGTAATTCGATGTCCATTTCATTCATCCGTTTGAAAAATAACACTAGATAGATTGAAATCTGGAAAAGTGATCATTATAACTTTCAGAATAAAACTAATTAAAATTCAACTGTCAAATCTAAATTATATCATCACATAGATAATCTACAGACTTCCACAATTTCTACAATTTACTTTATGCTCTCGGTGAAATTTACTGAAACCACTAGAGAGAGCGAACGAGTGGAAAAAAAACCGTACCAATCACTTTAGAGCAAATATAAGAGTTTGTGAACAGAGCATTAGAGCACCGGCTGGGAAAAGAGCCATATCGGTTGCTTTCCGCTATTTGCAGCTCGACGCGTGCTGTATCAGCGCAATAAACTAATTGCGGGTCAGCGACTGTGGGTAAATAGATTAACGATTAAATTCAATTGTGTACCACCACACCAATACCCATCCACCATTACTCCCCACTCCGCTCTCTTCCTCATCCCTTTCAACGTTAACCCTCGCATTGTCGACGCCGTCCGCCACCCGGACTCACACTGTTCAACCGGCACCTCGTCGTGATGTGAATCACTGGCATTGTACAGGATCGTCACATGTTCCTGACGAGAGAGCATCACTTCTCATAAGCGAACATATGTGTACAAATACAATACATACATGGCATGACTTGCAAGTGCACAGCAGTATACATACAACTCATATAATATACACTGTACACGTATGCATGTACGAGTATGTACAAGTCTGCTGCTATACATGTATGTGCATACTTCACATGTCGTGTTAATTTATAGCCTGGCTTTATTCATCATACGCAAATAAGCTCACAAGTATGTTTAGTTTCCATCTGTATAAATTAATAAATTAACCAGTTAAATAAGCTATTATGGAAAATTACAAGGTAGTTAATGAACGAGAAAATTAGTTTTCTCTCGAAGAAATTACAGCCTACCAGATGTTCAGGTAGATGATTTATTATGATAAAGGAAAAAAACGTATTTTAGTTTTCAATATTTCTGCTTCTAATAGCAACAACATTGTATCAATTGAAATGAATAAAGGCTCTTGTCATATTGTTCTTTAAAGTATTACAATTTAATCGTGTTTGTACGGTTCACACACAGATGTCGCGCAAACATTTTGCAACTGTATACGTAACACGCCATGGAACGGCCAGTGAGACTCGTTGCAAAGACCCCGATGGCCAATCGGAACGAAACCGCGATCGTTTTGCGAGAATCGCATTTCGATATCTGCGCTCTGCCGGCGAGGTGGAACAATCGACGGCGATGCGGTCTGTTAAATACGCTGACGGGATTAAGTCCTACACCGGGCTCCGCGTCGGGTCAGCGTCAGGGATTTAATGGAGGAAATATTGTTATCGTCCTGAATAATTTGTAGCAGCTCGAGGGTAATAAATAGATGCGGTTTGTTAATGCCTTTGCGGTGCGGACTGGACTTTGGCTGTACTGGCCAGCTTTGTGACACGTACACACACAAACACTTAACGCAATAGACTATATGATACCGCGGGACTATGAGTTGTTATCATAGATGGATACCATAGCATAGAGCGATGTATATAGGCCTTTAATATACTGCTCGGATGTAAATAATGATGATACATATCTGAAAGTAATTTTGCACTGTACAATTTCGATTCTACCTTTGGTAGACCCATTGCTATTATAAATAACATATACCTAGCCAATTTAAATTGATCCAGATCCTAGTGTCAAACATCGGTATCTCCATATCCATTGAAAATTGGACACATGTTTGTATGAGCTTTTTTATTTAGAATTATCGATACTATAACCTCTCAAAATATTTACTATTCCTCCTGGACCATTGTGTATTACGCTGTGTATTCAGCTTAAATAAATATTGCAATATTTACCAAACTCGTTTGCATGTAACACTTACATTAACCAAAAATAAAAAAGAAGAATACACACATATACTGGCCCCTGGGATATGGTAGTTATTATTTACTCTTCCAGCATGCAGGTATTTATAAAAACTATGCACATCATTGCATACTAAAATATTTTACTATTTTTTAACAGAATTACATTTTGTATAAAGTAACCCTTGTTAGACGGACATAAAATGTACACATTTATATACAAATACTTATTATTTCTAGCATAGATGTACAATGCGCCAGCACATCATTTTTCTGTTTGTGTGTCATTTTATATTTTATATATGATACGCATGTTTAATGCTATAATGAATGTTCATTTTAATTGAATTCAAATTAAATTGTGTCTATAAAATTGTGAAATTCATTTTTATAAATCGGGTACATTTGTGTACTGGCCTGAATGACCTGTTAAATGCGTTTGTGTGACATACGTATAACCAGTACATTTCATAAATGTGACATTTGATATTTAATATCTCATATTTTTTTTATAAATTCAAACATATCGTTTTATTTAATTGAATGCTGATCACTTTATATATAGCAAAATGTCAAATTCACTACAAGCAGAAAGCGATATATTTCCGGGTTTATGTAATCTATTGACATAAATGTCTGTTGTGCAGTATTGGTTCACGTATACATAGTACGATTTCTATCATGAAATAATGCATCCACAAATAGGAAATAGCATAGCTCTAAGTTCTTGTTATCGTTAAACTAATGTCATGTGTAACTATTTGCTGTTACAGCGGAGGTGAAACGCGACCACTGTAACAAAACAGTGGATATCTATGAGGACGTGTCTAGTCCTGAGGTGACACCGGAAAACGTTGGCCGACCGATGACCTGTTGGTATCGGTTCCGGTCTTTCCGTGGAACCCCTAGGGATTGGATCCTGCGGATTCGCTTCAAGAAGTTCAAAGTCGGCACGCTGCTGAACGCCACCACCTGCCACATGGGATACCTCCAGGTCAGACACAGTGTTTGTTGTTACATACATACATATATCGCTTCTAGCTACGTGCCCGTCGTACATAACCATACATAACCTAGCCGGAGGTCTGGTGTAACCGCTTCACAGATATATAACATTCGTCAGTTAGCCGCGTTCTGATATGTAAGGGCATTACCGAATTTGGATTTCTAAATATTCCTGTACAACGTTGTTATTGGAGTTCAACATTACAAAACTGCATTTCAGAAAACATTATTTAAAAAATAAAATAAACATTGTTCTGTATAATCAATGTTTAAAATTCTTTATTTAAAAGTGAATGTTTACATTCGAATTATACTTCTTCAAACAGTTTAACAGTTGTAATTAGAAATAAATGAACTCCAGTTCAGTTAATTGGAAATGAATGAAAAATATTCATGCAAATACCTCTAAAATTGAAAATAGCACCATTTCAAATTATTCTGAATTACTCACTCTATTACGTATGCAAACTATGAACCGAAGTGATAAGCTTCATTGCATATTTATGAAAGCAACAGATTCATTCATATCAGTACAAAAAAAATAGTGTGTTTCCAAATGATACCAAATAATCGATGTTTTGTTGGAGATCTTTTTGTATAATGCGGAATAACTTACCACCAAACTAAATTTAACCAGGTTTATGTTAAATTATGTATTGAATTTCATGAAATGTAGAGAGGATTTTCCAGAAACACCCGTAAGCCAGTTTGACGGACAATGTAGCGTGACAATAGAATTGTAAAAAAAGAAACCAGCTCCATGAATAACATTATGGTTCAGGAGCCCATTAGTTTAACAATAACCTTGTGCATCCTGTATTCATGTATATGTTAGTACAGTATCCGTCCGTAACCAACGCGGCAGGGCAGGATTTACATATTTTCAACCTAAAGGAACTTTGCAAATATTAAGTGATTTTTTGAACGCAAAGAACAATGGTTGTTTCTAAAAGTATGTTACTAAAAATAACCGTCTCAAGTTTACAAACTTTGGATTGGAATAAAAAAAAAAAAAAATTAGTTAACTATGATGATAGTGACCTATGAATACGATAGATGTGCAGGTCCAGCCCTGCTTAGCGGTCGTGTAAACTTGCGGCCGGAAGCCAAACCTGAATATCCCGTCAATGTAACGTTAGTTGTCTTGTTATCCCTCTGTCCATTGCTTAATCCCGTTGAACATATCAGGAAACGGTAGCTCTCCCTGTCCCGTTTGGTTGCCATGACGACGCAAACATCTCCGACGTCCTGTATCCAAATATACGCACAATAAACATACATACGTCCTATGCCAGAGGACCCATCACTCTCCTTCGCCTAATTTAACTTTGTCAATACAAATCCTACCGTCGCCATGAACGTGCACAACTGTGCGTCCGTATACGAGAACACCATGAAATTGATCCACCACAGAATATGTGGCCAACTGAGAACAGGAAGTCAGGTTATGTTTGTTGTTGACGGATAAAGGATACGGAATATCCCACGTATTCTTGATAAATTACAATTGTAAGCAGAACTGACGCTTTGGTTTCACAGAATTTTTCCAATAATGTTGTCAGTATAGATACAGAAATTGAATAAAACACTTTTATATTAAATTAAAATATAAATTTAATTACAAAACAAGCAAGCAATGATATACAAAATGTATGTTTATTAAAATGAATAATGAGGAAAAATAAGAAATTATTATATATTTGTCGAAGTATCGACTGGTACCACAATATCGATAATTAGCTAATTGAAATTTGTAACTTGACTTTTGTTAAACAAATTTAATACGTATACGACCAATTATAAACTAAATTGTATGTTATGTTTTCATTATATCGGAGAATTTTAATGAAAAAAAGTATTGTAAAATATGAAAAATTAATATCGTGATTTGTAATAAATATATTCTTCCCGAAATGTATCATGGAAACTATTAAATTGAGCCCCGACGTAATTCATCTTCTACTACAGTTTAATACCTAGTTTAACGATATATAAATTATAGATGTTTTCATCAATTAATCAAAAGCACTATAAAATACATACGAAGCTAGTTTGTAGCTGAAGAAACTTTGACTCCCTTGTGTGCTAACAGAGACACGAGTCTTATTTTGAAAATATATTTATATACTGACGCTTTGGCAAGTTCTCTCCATTTTCGGTAAAGTTTTGAACGTTTCTTTTAGAAGCAAACGATAGTAATCGCGTAAAGTTATGATGGCCGTTAAACGTTCGTTCACAATATTTGTCTGAAGTTGACACGCATCACGTTGGGAGCTGACTCCTCACGTACACTGGCTGTTTCCTCGAGACTTGATGCTTGCTGGCACATCGTTGCCAACGGGTGAATACGCACGACCACACGTCATGTTTTCATAAACTTAAACACAAACTAATCTTCTCTTTTACTACTAAACATTTCAGTTATATTATACCCTCATCACTATTTTGTCACTTATAATCAATGAATTCTAATTTTACACAGAAAACTTATTCGAAAGTTGCACTATTAGCAAAGTTTTCTGCTAGACTATTCATTAACTAAAACAGACTTTTTTAATTACTACCAAGCTGAAAGAACAAGAACTACTTTATTTATTTTTAAACTGATTTGCATGTACTGTAGTAATTGCAGCCGTATTTAAAAAGACATTTGTTGCACTTTTGCTGAGCTCGAAATTTCCCGTTTACCTTTTAATTTATTAATTTAATCAAATATTTATCCTTTAATAAAGCGCCGCTGTACATTTGTTAAAAAGCAATGAATGCTGACACTGTTGAACGTGATAGTGTATGTAATAAATTTTAATCGTGAACCGTATTCAATAGTTTTTAATGTAACAAATTTGTAGCTCATCGACCTCTTGTTATGGTATAGGTTACTCCGGTTATTATATTCATTCTAGTTATTTTGTGTGATTATTATAGTTTGTCTGTACTGCAGGAGGGTGCTGCCATGTTATGGACTGTGAAACTGTAATGTCAGTGTTTGCACTGACATGTGGTTGCCAGTTAAACCAGTCGGCACAATGCCAAGTTTCACGCCATTACGAACGGAAGTGAAATTGAAGCGAAGTAAATACTGTTAGTGTTACATCCATGACAAAAGCATATGTAAAACATCAGATTCATGTTGTCTAATTATAGAACCGTAAAAGATATCTGTCGTACGCATACATGACATTGTTATCCATAAAGATGATTGCAAAGTGTGTTGTTTTAGTCATATCTGGTGCCTGTGGCTATGTTGTAGACAGAAGGCGACCGCAATGCTTTTCCCTTGTGACTACGTCATTCTGCATTCGTGAAAAGAGAAAGCTCTACTTTGACAGTTACATGGGAATGTACGTGCCCGGCAATTTAAGATATGAAAACCGACCTTATTACTTGAGAACGCTACCACGCAATGTGGTAATCTAACTTAACACACAGCATCTCATGTTCCTGTCTGTTAAATGGACCCGATATAAGTCGGTAACATCATTGAGCGTTAATTATCATTTCTCAAATATGATTACATCATTTATATTTCCTTGAAATCCCTGCAACACGCGATAGTTTCTTACAAATGGAAAAAATCCTAGAACAATGTTTCTACTAAATTAAACTTATTTTATTTTCAACATTTCTGTACATTCATATATTTACCTGATAAAATAATATTAACTACAAATAATATACGAACATGTATGTAAAATATACGTATAGTATGCCTAGTTAAATCTAGAGACCTATGAATAATGCCTCGATAGTGTCGCGCAATGCTTGTCCGTTTGTAAATGCAACTATTATCTTGGTGCAATCTGTTTTACAGTGAAACATTTGTACTGAATGAACTATACCGTAGTTGATTACAGAAAAGATAATGAACCAAGCGTTAAAGATTGATTTTTGAACAAAGGTTTATCGTCACGAAGTACATGAAAGCCTAGTGCAACACAGGCCAAGGAGGCCCATTTGGTTGAGTGCGTCGGCCGTATATCTCGCTGGGAACATCTCTGTAATTACTTTAGGCAACTGCATCGATATAAATCACTTTTTATTGTCAACGGAACTAAAGTTTCAACATTATTAAAAGCAATCACTTTAATTTGTAACAACTTTCAGTTAAGCATTGAATAGTGCAAGCAAACTACAATGTAATGAATACAAATTTAACGGCTAATTGTGGCTATCCGAAACGGTTTCTCATAAAATTAAACATCATCCGAGAATCTGAAATGAACAAATTCATGGTGACTTTGATTTTACTGCATGTTTACATTGTTTGTGATGTTGATTGTAGTTCTGCACTTAAACGTGTATTGCTCGGTTATTAACAGAATATTATTACTTTGTTTTTCAAAATATGTTGCCCATTTCATAGCGCACTTACTATTCGAATGCTGATTTTGGAATACAAATTAAAATATTATTAATTTAACAATGCACCGATTTAGGAGCTCTAAAAGATAACTAATATGTTATAATTTTCTCATAAATTTGTGGTAACGTGTCGTAAAAATCATTTCGTAATAACGTACTGCAATCTACTGGAAAATTTATTGGTAAATGAAAAAGAAATTGTAATGGTACGTGTGAAAGTCCATTACACACATAGGCACACGGTACAAGTGTGTGTGCGAATGTAGAAATCCAATATTGCACGGTGCATAGTAGAGTGATAGTAGTAACGAGTGGTGCAGTCAACAGTAGAACTAACGTCCCATCCTACGTGCTACATCTAACTTGAAAACGCGTCAAGACTAATTTTCTAACACCATTAAAGAAGTGAAGGAACATTTTCACGCTGGAAGCGAAATTAGTTTCTTGAATTTTTGTTTGAATTCCTTCACGTAACAATTTATTCTTAGTACTGCCGTAGGAATACATTATCAGGGATATAAAACAAACTCACAGCAGTAAACGGACGGAGGCACAAGTACGGGCACCGAATAAAAAAAGGCCCCATCCAGTCTCGTAATTACCGAAAGCAAGAGCTCTGAAATTGTAACCGTGTGCGCTCGACGCGCGAATGCTAACACTACACCACCAGCACCCAGCCTAACCTAAATTATTCGACAGAACGTGGTGGGTCCAAACGGCGAACGGATTTTATGTGTTAGACGAAATTGCTGAAAATATTTTTTCTTCTTCTTCGGTTGATGTCCGCTGTACAGTGTAAAAGAATTATACATAATATAATTATATCGAAAAGATTTACGGGCACATTTCCTGTCGGGAATTATATTTTCCCCAGATCAAATAAAGCATTATTAAAAGACCGCCTAAGGTTTTATAACGCGACGTTGTTCCAGTGTTTTATCATCGCCCCGCTTAATTTACCGTAAAAATGCGCGAATATTTTTTAATAAAAGATTTAATCGTCGTCGTCTTAGACAGTTTCTATTAGCCGAGATTGCGGACGAGCACAAGCCAGGCTTTCGGTAGAGCGGTGTGCGTTTTGCAGATGGGACCATTGCGGTATCTAGGTTAGATATATATCTTTTAGCTGTTATTGATCTTCAAGTTTCTCTGTGTGTTGTTTGAAGCGTATATTTTGTCTACTGTTATTTGAACAAGAACCATTTATTGTGTCTGAATCAGTCGTTTATTTACTTTGGATCCCGTTCATAATCACGGTGATTAGATTTAGTTACTCCATAAGTTTACCAGATGTATATGAACTCTGATTTCTAACGAAAGTTATCCAATAGCTACAAGTGATATCTACTTGCTTGTCATTTAATCAATGAACATCACTTATGAAATGTGCTGTGTGCATTTCAATGTAAATACATATATACGTGTTTTCATGACACTTACTCGAACATTCGTGCCTTCAAATTGAGTGTCCAAACCAGGCATGCATTTTGCATAGCCAATACCCATGTATACCAGTACAGATCCCAACTCATTTGAAACTGGCAAACATGTATATGTACTGATCCAAATTAACAATGATTCTGACCAGTACATATACGTATACTGCGGTATTAATTAAGGAATATCTGCAGTAATTACAATCAATAATGAATTATTTCTCCAATGGATTTATTCCTTTAATCATTCAATTTGAGTAGATAGCGTGTATATTTTGTGCAGAAGTAATATTTTTGGTATCATGTGGTTATGCACAAAGATACGTAACCATAATAAAACGAATCAAAGGTCTGCAGAACAGAAACCGGCGGTATAAAGTTTATCCGATCGTAACGGTAAATGAAACCAAACAAATACTGCAAACAAAATTGCCGTACGTTCTGAAAGTAGAATTGGAAACATGTAAATTGTATTCTTAGCTTTGTCGTGTTCGTACACGGCAAGAACGGGTTGCACGAATAGTATCGCAGGATGTACTCCTGGGAGAGGTGCGGCGAGTCAGGGAAGGAGGGGCAGGATATTCTCTTGCAGACTCCAGGATAAGCCGCTTGAATTTGCAATGAACGTGGCCACTGATCGGCTGTATAGTGTCGTGTTCTGTTTTCTGACTAATCTGAAATGAACGTTCCACTGATGAAAGCCATTGCTCCAGCATCGAATCCAATTTCACAGCGCGATGGCGTCCCTTATTGATTCGGTGCCGCTGAAAACTGATGCTGTCAAAAATTAAGAGCACATTGAGAAAAGCGGTTAACAGGCTATCAAATCAAGAGCAAAACATCGACCAAACAACAAACATTAATGACTTTTATCATTCAGAGCAGTAATTGGGAGAAAGAATAACCAAGAATACGAGTATGTCACGATTATTTTTAGATAATGAATTTTCTTTTTCAAATTGTTCATCAACCGAAGTTAAACTAAGTTTTAGTATAGTTGGTAATGGTAAATATTGACTAAATATTCTGCTTTCGTTGACCAAACATAGTTTGCTAACAAATTACAAAGTATTAGTTTATTAGATGCTGTGAGGAGGCTAATGAATATCATGAAGATCAACTTTATAGTTAAAATCAATAACGTGTTAAGTACTTAAATGTTGTCCGTGTTACTCAATATTAACTCGCTTGTAAAAAGCATTTTCCTCGCAGTTTTTTCCTTTAACCAATATATATTGGTCTGACAGTTTCGATAATAGATTAACTTTCCCAATCGAACCAGGACCAGAAGTGAACACCTTTAACCTGTGTAATCTAAACTGTAGGCATCCACATTGATGAGTGTCGAAACCAAGCAGACTCAAATCCAATTTCTTCGTGTGACGTTATCTCTATTGATTCGACGACGCTAAAGACTAACCCATTTAGCAAATATTTAGACGCTGTCTCGACAACGAATCACTTTTTACGTTGTCAGAACATTCAATGTCACGAACTCGCAGATAACAACTTTTTTTCACTGTTCTTTAACTAGAAGTTCTTGGAAAATAACCGTTATACTTATTTTTATTGTGATGTCTGTTTGTGGCATCTGAATATTTTTGTAGCAAAATTTTGGCACAAAAATAATTTTATTTTTCAATAGACTCTACAACGGTCCTTTGACATTTTCGTTTCGTTCCACACCACACATATACACATAGTTTCTTCACTGGCGACAGTGTAACTACAACAGGCTCGAGCAAACGGTAAAAAAATTCACCGAAGCTATATTGTTTGGAAATATGTGAAATATTTATTGGAATAACGAAATATAATCGATCGCTTTTGTCGTTTTGTTTCCATGCTTCAGCCATCTCCTTTGCGAACAAAAATAGATTTTCTTGTTATACATGTTGTTATTTCGCAGTACATACTCAAGGCAACTTCTTTTCTGTTTGGGGCCATCACGCCTTGCTGTGAATGTTTTATAACCACCATATATGCCATAACTACACGACGAACGTGCAAAATATTGTTTAACTCGAATTTCATGCAAACTGTTGCCAGTTTTCACTGGTCCCGTGTTGTATGCGTGAAACGAGAATTCCGTAAAGATTCGTGCACGAAATTAAATTAGAACCGAGAGAATGAGTTTTGTTAAAGCTGCTTTAAATAAACAAGAACATCCATAATTATACAGACACGTATACAAAATTAAATTTGAATGAAAAGGATTTGGTGGAATAAAGGTAAAAAATACGAACAATAACTAAGCCCATATTTGTTTTATATTTTATTAAAAAGGGAATTTTGAAAATTCACTGATTGTAATTAAAATTTCTATAGAATTTAATAAATGAAATATTTTTTAAATCAATAATATTATTTATAAATAATACTAAAGGCAATTGCAAGTGAACATGAAACCGCTATTTCATTTTAAAATTACATATTTATTACCAACTACAAAAACCGTGGTAAATATATTACCAACCACCAGGGGTTTTTCATGAAAATATTTCGTGAATATTGTAAAGCTCCGAAAACATAATATTTAATCCCATTTTACTAGCGGGAACAAAAAATTTAAATCCCTTTAAATTGACGAACACAAAATTCATATTTTACGATTTTCCAATGTTTAATACCATCGATATCAAAAGCCTTTTCCTAAACTATAAAAGGATTTTCCAATAAATTCCGTATAACGATATCTAATTTGTGTAGGTTGATATCCAATTTTTCCCCACATATGGATCGAAGGTTAGAGGTGAATTTTCCTGAAAGCATGACGGTTTTAAGTCTTCTCTTCTTCATGTGCTGAGAACAAATTCAATGCCTTATTGAATTGGTTATTGATGCCGTCAGATAATCCGGTAATAGCTTACCAAGATTTAAGTAATCTTTTGCAACAAAAGATCCAATATCGACATCAAGTAGGACTAGAAATCGGTAACGATAGATATTCCTAGACATTAATCTTAAAATCGCTGTACGAAAATGCATTTATGTCATTCAATGTACATCGCAGTTCATTTGTGTTATGAATACTTGATTTTAATATCACCGTGTAAAGTATTTTAATATAGTATGCAATTTGCATGCAAATATTTGCAGGAACGTTATTAAAAAGACGTGTTTACTAATAAACTCACTGGACGTTTATTGATTTCCGTTTACAATGGAACTAAACTGACAACGACAGTCTACTTCTTGAACACGTTCTCTTTTCCAAAGATTTTATGAACTTGGAAAGATAAAATATTTGATTATCAATAACCTACATAAAATCACATTGATATAAATTGTAGACGAAATCTATAAATAATTTTGACATTGTTCTATTTTCGGTTGCCTGTTTACGAAATTACGAAATGTCAGCGAACTGCAATTAATTTTTAGTGTCATCGTTCTTTTCCGATACATACAAATGGGTTATGAATTATTGCATTGATTTGTAAGTGATTAAAAAATAAAACTTTGCGAGCACACAATGATATTTATTTAAGCCCCAAGTTGCCGAAGGGTGACACGTGAATGGCTTTAGTTATTATTCATATTGTTTGGTCATTTGCATTTTGGCTTTGATAATCCTCCTGGAATGTTGATGCATCAGCGAGCCGGTTAAATGCATAGGATATAAAACATGTTTGGAAATATTTGTTTTATTCACGAACAATATGAACACAAGAGCAACTGTGAATTTTAAAGTAGGTTGATGTTTGCATGCAAAGCTTAAGACAAATGACACGACACGAACCTTCTAGTACAGATACCTGCAGAAACATGATACCAACCAACTTGCAATCATTGTTACTGAATAACACAATTTTAATGAGAAGTTGTCTAATACATTGTGTCTCTTCTAACCTCATACTATATTTCGGTATTATACATAGTATGTATCTTACATTTTGTCCCTGAGTTATATCTAAATCTAAATGATAATCTGAAATCAATAAATAGAACATATTATTCATGTTATCAAATGACAATAATTATCCACAAATATGTAATTTCTATAGCCGCCATTTGCAGATATAAAATATTCATGAATTTATGTATTCTAATGATAAATCATACGTCATGCAATATATAAAATATGTAGCTAATTTAAATTACGTTAAATGAGATAGCTATAAATTAGAGAATTCGAATTACATTTGTAACTATAAATCAACGCAAATGATAATTTATATTTCGGCAACACATCAATGTAAGTCTTCCGTTTCAGTATCCCTCCATTTCACTATTACGAATAACTGTAATATTCTTTTACAGTGTACTCTTTGTAATATTCTCATCAATGAACTCTACTCTTTATACTCTATAAAAAGAAATAATAACGCTCCGAATGCATAAAAAGATCATTACGATTACATTGTGGAAAATGTCAGAGTGAAATTGTTTTTTTCCGAGCATAATGTTGAAGAATCACCATTTCTATTGTGGAATAGATAATCTAACTGCCATAAGTCACATAAATGTTACGATGACTATCCCTGTATACTACTATTCCAGTCACGCAATCATATAGTCAGTGACGCCAATTCTATCGATTTTCTTGCACTATGATAGTCAATAAAAGGGAACATTACAATTCAACATAAAAACAACTACAGGCTTTTTAGCATTCTTTATGGATGCTAGGCTATCGGTAATCATATCTGATTTTATTCTATATACATTCACTGGACACAACAGTATTTTTCATACCGTTAAGTTAAAATATGAGTTTTAAATTTATTTTTAACTCTTAGTTAAATGTTGTGAAAATATTGACCCATTTTTTACGCCGCAGACGGCCCCGACCTCGCGACCATGAATATAGGATGCCAAGGGAATTGCGAACTTTTCCTTTTGATATGCAAAGTAGGTGTTTGTATTGTTAAAAGATCTATGTATCCTTTTATTTCGAAATTTATTCTAGATTTCTGTAATTTATTATTTTTGGGTAAAGTGAGAATTTAAAATATTCTTTCAAAGAGAGATTACCTACATTTTTGTTCCAGTAATTCTAATTAAATTGGTTTCTATTTGCTCGTTTCATTTACGTTCGTTAGTTGGTAACTGTACCTTTCTTGCTGCCACGGTTAATATGTTACACATGCTGAATATTTTATATGTAAACTAGTAAAATACCGTTTTTAATTGAGGCAAATGCAAATGGTTTCATTTAGTTAGTTTATTATTTTGCATATATTCATATTCTCGCAAGATATCATCATGCATGATGTAGGTACCTTTGAAATAACGCAGCATATTTATTTACATACATATAAATTTTCTACGCTGTGGTTCGCTACCGACGTCTATGTATGCATTTTATTTTTTCCCGAAAACAAGACAAGATTTTATTAACTAGGTAAATGGTGGAAAATACTTGCGGGAATTTAAAGTATGTTGAAACAATGTTTTGTACCAGTTCACAGCGCGTATTGAGGAAATATACAAAGTAGCAACTCCCAATGGTGCGGAATAGTTTTGGGTTTGACTTTCAGAGCAACTGCTCAAGATATAGCGGTTAGTTCTCGCTGTGTTGTGCAGTGTAATCAAATATGTGTTTCACACAATGTATCTTTATTCAGTTCATTAGCAACACAGTTAACTATGTTCAATTTCGAAGTATTAGTTCCAGAACTCTTTAGTTCACAGGACACAAATCTAATGTGGAATGTCACTACTAAACATTGCACGCAATCAAATACAAGTTTATTCCTCTGCATAAACTACAAAATATTATTGCCACTAACACAGTATTACAGTCAACGAAACTACATCAGACTTCGTATGTTATGGAAATATATTTTAAGAGGTTAACATTTTATGTCATTTTGTATAGCCTAATATCGCGCTATGACTAGTATAGTATTAAAAATTCAAAAGTTAGAGTCAGTGTATGCCATCCTATAAACAGAATAAATACATATCACAACAGCTGAAACATACATCTTCGTTCCAATGTGAATGTTACACTGAAACTGTTTCATCTTACATACATTATCTCATATGTAGAAATATCAGTAAAAACTGCAGAATATGGTGCTATATTTAATGCTTAGATATGTTTCTATAACGAGTAAATCAATTTTGAAATACTACAATTTAATGACAGAGGTTGTGAAACAAAAACACTAGGTTTTGATTATTTTTTGTTGTTATTAACAAAAATACGTGCAATTTTGTTCAATGACCTCATGATCAATCATCAAAATGCAGTATTTAAAATTTAATTTACTCGATATACAAACATATTTGAGCACTGTAAATAAAATCATAGTATGCAGTTCTTAATTCTGAACAATTTTTTAGCTCATCGACCTCCTGTCGAAGAGCTATAGTGTTCGGTACGATGTCTGTAGCATCTTCCGATTTCAAAAATTTTTGCACAGAAATCCCGGACAGACCCCCTGGACCACGAAATGACTATTACAACATATGTCCGTATGTATGTCGCTCGTCCGCTCGCTCGCTCGCTCGTACGAGATTTTTTGTTCCACTCAGATCTCCTAAACTACCCAACGGATTTTTATGAAATTTTTTCTGCAGATACTTGTTATGGTCTAGTTGTGCAAGGTACATTTTATTTTTCAAAATTTTCCTTCGCACTTGAGAAAAAAAATATTTTGCAACTTTTTTTTAGTTTTTATTTTTTTTCTCCTTTATTTTTCACTCAATTGTATTCAAAATTTTCTTGCATATGCAGGAAATGGAACAATATTTTTCCATATTTTTTATTTTGAAAAATTATGTAAGACCATTGGAGAAAAAAATATTTTTTAATTAAAAATTGAACAAAAGAAGATCAATGCATTTATAGTCGGCTTAGTTTGCTTTGCTTTTGTCAAGAGAAGAAAATGTATTCACACTTGTTTTAAATTTGTTGTTTTATTTGCGACCTAGGCACCTACGATTTTAAAAGTGAATTTAGATAAATAATAATTTGTGATATACTTGCACATACGTCGATGAGCTGCAGGCATGGGTGACTAACCCATTCTTTGAATACTAGTTTTATTTACTCTTTTGCTGTAAAATGTATTGTTCAGAAGTAGTCACAATTTTTCTATATTTACATGTTAATTCCCTGTCTCAAATTTCTTGAGACATCCGGTATATATATATATATATATATATATATATATATATATAGAGAGAGAGAGAGAGAGAGAAAGAGAGAGAGAGAGAGAGAGAGAGAAAGAGAGAACAAGGAAGTATTTTTGTTTACGTTTGAGTATAACCATTTTGATCTGCAGTGGTCAAGGTTATTGGTAGAAATCGTAACCATATCCATATTTTACGAGTATGGAAACATCGTAAATGACATTGATGTAACACATATAACGTATAAAGTACATCTGCTGCTATCATTCTACTGAAAGGAGTACTTCGAGAACGGTTTTTCAGATTCCGAGCGTAGTAGCCTTGCTTAGCAAACACATAGACTTCTGTGTAGCCTTCTCATATATTACAGATTTCGCTCCGACAGCGAGTTCTACTTTCCTATATATATTGAGTGTCCGTTTCGATATCTTTGCGTGCAATAAAAGCCATGAATGTTCAGTGAAAGGATCGCTTGCACAGCCATTCACCAGCTCGTTTCTTTCATTGGTATATATCTGACAGTTATCCTACTACAGGGACGTCCTTCAATATTTCCCTTATTTTGCCAACTAATACAAAAAAATACACTCTACAACATTCTAAAATATTTTTCTAATTCAGTAGAAGATATAATGTTATAACTTTCATGTTGGAAAGTTAATCATTTCAGAATATTACAAAATTGTTCAATTACATGTTTCACATGAATGGGCTGCTCTGTACCGTTCCTGATATTGCATCCTATTCTCCAATCTTTCCGACATAAAAAGACTACAAAGGAATTTGCCAAACAAACATAAAATGAATACGCCCCTCGTAAAACACTGCTCAATGACTGCGAAATGCTGCAAGTCGAACTGTGCTGTAAAATGTTTACTGGTTGTTATTAATAAAGTACAAGGAAGTAGCACTTGCACTTCCGTAATTGGTTCATTCGCTCGTTTTCTAATTAAACCTTTGTTCTTTTACTTCTAACTTTTTTACATTTGCAACTTCTGAAACTGATAGGAAGCTTTAATAATGGCGGCTTTGATGAATTGTAAACTAATATAATGATTATCGTCGGTAGTTTCAGTAAACATATAATATGCTATTCTATCTATTATAGCTAATACATATGATAATGCTGTTATCCTATCCTATACTAAATGTATAGGATTGCAGCCACAATTGGTAATTAATAATTTATAATTATAGAACCAGTTAAATTACAAATGAATATTTGACTACAGTTACATGTTTCTGCCATTGTTGGTTTTCTCCCTGGTATGTTTCCATTTGATTGATTGAATAATTTCAGCTCTTGATTATTTTTTGTCCTGGATTAACATTATTGTACAATTCCATTTCCGTACAGATTTTTAATTAATATTCCATTGTACAAAATCTAGTAAATTAAACGTAGATTTTAGAAACGCAGAAAAATATATTCACACATTTTATACAAAAACAAAAACGTAACAGCAATTTCCTTTCTTCCCATTCGAATGCAAATAATGTTATTACCTCCTGCAGAAAATGAACTCATCCAACAAACGTAAACACTAGAATTAAAATTCTAAATAGCAGAGACAATAAAAAATGGCCATGGCTTTTCATTAAAATGCACATTGACGAAAAAATTGTGTCGCAAATGTAGAGCATGAGTGGTTCAGTGCCCGCTGGGACCCCCTTGGTATTTACCACGAATTTGAATGAGTTCCTTGGTTCACATTGGCATTATAAACGACATCGTGGCGTGCTACACTCATGCATTCTAGGCTCATACGGTAACATGTGCAACACCAACACCATGTTGTTGAGTTATTTTATTCGTGTCGTGTTTTTGTTACAAGTTTCCAATACGTGTATTAATCATAATTCACCCGTTTCTCACTTTCATCCGTTGCGCAACAATATTTCACGATCTTCAATATAATAGAACGCTATTCGCACCCTCAGTTACAGCAAATGTTAACATATAAATGATACTAACCGGTAGCAAATATAATAAGTTCCTCTGTTTTGTAGTATTCTCTGCCAGAATAAAAAAAATGTATAATATTACATTTTTTTGACATGTTTATAGCTCACTAATTTATTACTAATGATTCAGAACATTGTTTTTGGCCAATGACCCTGTTTGTAATATGGGAAAAAATAAATAATACGTAGGAAGGCTAAAACATAAATCTCTTATAATAAAATGAGAATTTTAAACTCCTCTGCAATATTAATAGAAAGGTTGAAAAGAATGTAGATTTGCTTGATCAAAATATTACGATTCATTTAGTGATGAATTTCATTGGCTTCATTGTTCATTCCATGTATCTCACGTATTGTATTAACAGAATAGTTTGTCGTGAAACATAGAGAGCGAATTTGTTCACAGATAAATTTGTAGTTTAACTCTTGAATCAGACGTAAAAGAAAGTCACCGAATCGTACTTCCTGGCGCGCATTATACCGGTTCGCTTGTCGCAAGGACGGTGTGCGTCGCGCAATGTTGTTCCGCCAGACGCTTTATCTGTCAACCGTCAAATCGTTACGATTGTTTAATGGATTTCGTAAATGCACCGAACAATGACAAGAACAACAAGAAGCACAAACTTGTGTTTCTCATCCGATTTACCGATTCTTCAAGTGTGGACGACTCACGTAACGTGACATTCCGTTTCAGTCTGTTACTTTTTCGAAACAAAGGCACCAGAATAAAATGAACACACATCGCATTGGAAAAAAAAATAGTTAAACAATAGTATAGCTGAGAATAGCAATAGTATTTTGCTTCGGTTAATCTGATTTGATTTGAAAACTTTTCTAAATGGCAGAGAAGTGTAACAGAGTCCTTACTATTATATTTAGATTTGTCAGTTCAAATTTTGATTGGATTTTAGAGTGTATATATATATATATATATATATATATATATATATATATATATATATATATATATATATATATATATATATACACTAAAATCCAATCAATATATATATATATATATATATATATATATATATATATATATATATATATATATATATATATATACAGGGTGACCCATCTGTGAATGCTCACCATTGGAATCTCTGAAACTATAAGAGATACAAGGTCGGTTAAATTAGACAAAAGTTGCGTATTTATGGGCCGATGTTGATGGCGATTTTGTATTTTGAAAATATTGCATGGCTCACTAGATAATGACAAAAGTGTGATTTTCTTGGATTTTTATTTTACTTTATAAGTCAGAAGGTATTGGAAATATTGAAAAAAGTTTTAAATAAGTATTTTAGTATAACTAATAAGCCTTTTGATGAATCATATGAATTTTTTTTTTACTAAATATTGCCGAAGTTACAGCTTACAACTTTCATTTTTTAAATGGGAACCATAGTTAATTTTAATCCAGTTGAAAAGTGCTATTTTTTCTCTTTACAATGATGTATTTGTTTACCTAAATATCTTTTTTAGTTTCGAAGAAAAACTAAAAAGTAAGATAAAATGAATGATTTTTGTAGTGTGCCATGAAAATTTGGTATAAAACAACTGCAACTAAATATGTTATGTACGTGCAAAACAATTGAAATTCAACAACATTTGATAAACGAAACAAAAGTCGTTCCGTAAACTGCAAGCTAGTAGACAGATTCTCGTATGAAACCCATACCTACATAAATTATTTTTTGTCTCTAATCTTTTGTTTACCAAATATTATTGAATTTGAATTGTTTTTCATGTTTATAACATATTTAGATGCCACTGTTTTATACCAAATTTTCATGGCACACTACAAAAATCATTCATTTTATCTTACTTTTTAGTTTTTCTTCGAAACTAAAAAGATATTTAGATAAAAAAATACATCATTGTAAAGAGAAAAAATAGCACTTTGGAACTGGATTAAAATTAACTATGTTTCCCATTTAAAAAATTAAAGTTGCAAGCTGTAACTTCGGCAATATCTAGCAAAAAAAATTTTCATATGATTCATCAAAAGGCTTATTCGTTATACTAAAATATTTATTTGAAGCTTTTTTCAATATTTCCAATACATTCTGACTTATAAAGTAAAATAAAAATTCGAGAAAATCACACTTTTGTCATTATCTAGTGAGCCATGCAATATTTTCAAAATACAAAATCGCCAGCAACATCGGCCCATAAATACGCAACTTTTGTCTAATTTAACCGACCTTGTATCTCTTATAGTTTCGGAGATTCTAATGGTGAGCATTCACAGATGGGTCACCCTGTATATATATATATATATATATATATATATATATATATATATATATATATATATATATATATATATATATATATATATATATATATATATATAGTACGATCTTACGAGATTATTTGTATGTAATCAAATAAGCATCAATATATTAGGAATGTTATTAAATATGATTCATTTGAAAGCAAACATGTACATATTTCCAGATCCACGTAAATTAATTTTTGAACGATGCATTCATAACACAGCATACGTTGAATAAAGTAGAGATTGCAACTCTATTTGAATTTCATATGATGACAAAAATAATAGAAACAGAAATAATAGTAAAAATATTCTCATTGTCATTCGCGTAATATTCTTGCTAAAGAACAACAACTCGAAAAGAAACTCTTTACATTTTCAATAAAGGGATCTCAAACTGAAATGAACAATATAGACGAGGCACAGTACCTATGCTCTTTTACTTTATTTTCATCTTCAAAAGCGTATACTGCCATCCAACTATCCTTTATCAGTCTTTGTAGCATATTGACTGACTGCGTATTCAATATTTCTTGTTTTCCTTATTAGATCAACAAATTTAAACACAATTCTATATTTGATTCCAATATGAATATTCCATACGAATGTTGTATATATGTTTTGTTAGTAACTCCCTGTATATTCGACTAGAATTTCAAAATCAATAATTGCAAATATTGCATTTACACCTATATTGAAAATATAGTAAGGGCACATTGTGAAATACATATACATAATGAATATTATTCGTCAACAAAAGAATTTTGTACATGAAAGCTGAAATTTTAATAACCTGAGCGCAGCATTTATAATCAGTCATCAATATTTCATTGTGGATAATGGAGCATAAATTTTTATCAGCATATTGTAAAGGAAGTTGAATATCATTAAGGATTTATATATATATATATATATATATATATATATATATATATATATATATATATATATATATAATAGCTTCTATTTTCATATATCACAATATTCTGAAGACAAATTAATTAGGAATATTAATTATAAAAATAAAATAAATGAATATATTTACTTGTTCTTTATTTGTATTATGTTTTCTAGAGTTGATATTTGAAATACGAAGTAATGGTTTCTTATTTATGATCATAAATATTTGATTAATATTACACTCCGCTAAAGTAACATCTACGTATAGTATTTTGCTCCAGCTAATTTTCATCTTTATATTATACTAATATGAAATATAAATGAGGAAACATCTCAGTTGTTGAATAAGTAATTTTCGTTCTGTGAATCGTCTTCTTTTCATTTCGTTTAGGTGGTTTTTTGTATTAAGTAAATACGACAGTTTCACGTACAGTTAGAGTTTGGACTTATTATTCACGTACACGTTTTATTATTTTAGTTTTGCGAGAGTTGCTCGTCACATTTACTATAAAATACATATTAGATTTTAGCATCTAGTTATTTAATATATTATGAAAACACCCGACGGGCAGATGCAGATGGAAGCAAGCGTTCTAAACTTTATTATACGTCCCAGTTTCATCGAATATAATAAACTTTGAGAGCTTCAGATTGTAATTTCGCGTCTCGTAAACTCGCATCTAGTGCATGAAACTACACTCGGTTAGGTAGGTACGTTTTTATATCACCGTGCTGAATGAAGTGTTTCTGAAAATACATTTTATTGTGTGTCCTATAACAGTCCCTTAGGGTACAAATGGGATTTGCATGCTCAACAGAGGAACATTTCGATACTTCACGCGTCTACTGAGCCTCTCAGCCTGCCTCTCTTCCTATCCGCCTTTCTCACTTTACCCCTTAAATCTTGAACGTACACCTCGCCGGTGTTGTTCCCACGGGAATCGTGAACGGGACCGCTCACTGATAGCCACAATGCATTCCACAAATACTCGCATTTTTAATCCTTACTTGCTTTGTTTTTTTGTCCTAAAATGTTTCTGCTCCCCTCGGCATTCCAGCCTACTCTTTCCATTTCATTTGAACCTTTTTCACTTTCTTCCACATAACATTCGCTCATAGCCATTTACCCTAATAGATTCTGGACATTCTTTGAACATGTGCAAAACAATTTACTTTGTAGTGGCCTACTGTATGTACAGCAACTTTGGCATTTATCTTTCACATTACTACATTACTATTCTATTCCTAAATTCTAGCTCCTTTTTAGAGGAGCATTGTTGGAAAAGGTTGATTAATTTCTACGACAGTGGGCAGGGATAGTGTTTGAGTTCGTGCAGCATGTTATATAGTGTATAATGCAGGATTTCATTTTAGGGAGCGGAGATTAGGTCGTTGATAACATGCTTAACCTCTAAACAGTAAATAGTAAAAAGAAGAATGAGATTGCGTAGACATTCAAGAATGTGTGTGGTAAAACGCATAAACCTTTTCACCCTCTTTCTTGAATACTGACCCTTTTAGAACGATACTGCATTGCAGACATACATATCAATTTTCAAACTCCCGACAATTCTCTTCCTCCTTGAATTTCAAAAATAAAACATGAGAAATTATGTATTTATTATAAAAATATGGAATTGTATATCCTGCTGCGCAACTTGCATCCATGTATTTACTTTCATTAAATAAATAGCATTACGTAAGTACACAATTTGTGGTATATGCTA
Source organism: Carabus problematicus (assembly GCA_963422195.1). NCBI lineage: Eukaryota > Metazoa > Arthropoda > Insecta > Coleoptera > Carabidae > Carabus > Carabus problematicus. The sequence continues at coordinate 10,350,863 of OY728588.1, read as the reverse complement.
TATACTGTTGATACAGGACAGCTATGATATTTTGAATGCAGTGATATTTTATTTATATCATTCACTTTAATTGATTGGCCTTAGTTTGTAATCAATATAAATGGTAAGTGGAATTATTAATTTATTCCTGTGTGAGTACAGATGCTTGGAGATGCATTTGATTTGAAATTTGTTCAGAAAGATTTTGCAGAAATAAAATGTCGGTGCAATATAATAAATAAAAGCAACCGACTGATATATTTTTTAGTTCGGAACCGTTCGTACAATGCCATTAAATAATCCAGTACATGGCAGTTCCTTAGTTAGATGTCTCCGGCACATGCGGCCTGGAATTTATATTCTCCGTTAAGACTGCTTGCAGATTACACATAAACTTCATAATACTTGTGCTTGGTTACTTTATAATAATTTAACAGTGTTACCAAAATGGGTTTGCTTAATTCCTAGAGTAGCTAGACAACGAAAATTAGTACCCATGCTTCTTCTTCGCTCTATACTGGCTTTAGGCTGTTTCGGAAATTAAATTTATTTGGAAAACAGGTTCAAATATGCACTCTACGTATTATAAATGTATATACAAAGCAATCTGTATTTACCTACTGTCTTTATATATGTAATATAATAATTTTTCAATATTAAATTTATTAAATTCTAATATGATAACAAACGACATGTGTTTCATGGTACATTGAAGTTATTATTAGGCCATAAAATTCACAAACATAAAACGTACATTTCATTTTTAAATCATCACGATTATATTGGATTTCATTGACGAAGTTTCATTTTGATAGCATGTTTCTTGAAGTGGCCAACCTTTGTAAGAGCATAACCGTCTGCAATAACAATGATGATATTTTAACTTTACAAACAGAACTACATAGTCAGCTAGTAGAAAAGTTTCTAGCCGTGACTCTGTGTCATACTGTAATACTGTGTGTACCGAAGCGAATGCAGCCGGTACATCTGTGTGAAGCTTTTAAAATTCCATTCGCAAAGTAATCAATTTGCCGGGTGGCAGTGCGCCGCGACGCCACCAGAGGCCGTTGGTGCCTTCGTAGTTGGTTGCAGCGCGAACGATCATTGTATCGAGGAGGCTAGACCGGTTCAACCAATTTGCTGATTGCTGGATTTTGATGGAACTACTGCTGTATTGCTTGCTACGCCTGTACTCGAATGTCCGTACCCTTACCCTATGTACACGAAGGTCCTTTTCAGACGCTTTTATGCCTCAGATTCCAAACGTCCCGTGAGACTCCGACGCTAAACTTTTAAGCTTGCGATTGCATTGAAATTGAACTAACAAAAAATAAAGGCTCGAATGCATTAATGACGTCGCTCCTCGTCCAATGAACCGATAAATCTTTTATACGATTCTTGGAATAAAAACCATCGGTTTTAATTTCAATAGATTTATGTTTTTGTAATTTCATTTGATTGGTTTCGTACTTATTTCTCTTTATAGTTGTTGTTCATAATATACGAATTTGACGACATTTTATAGTCGAATTTTATTTATACCGTTAAATTTATTAAACGTAACTTCCATTTCATTTTTATTCCTACAGAGATGTAACACATTTGAAATTATGTAGAGAAACAATTGAAAATACAAATTACGAAAAAATAGTACCTAGTATGAAATTAAGTTAAAAATACTTCCGCAAAAGTTATGTTTTTATACGAAATAAAATATATACCTCAGAGACTAAGTTTGATTAATTTTATTTAACTTTGTAAGATTGCATACCTTGAATTTCAATTTTAATATTAGCTAATACACTGGGCAAAGAGTAAACAGAAAAAAGAAAATATTAGCTAAGAAAAATATTATATTCTTTTTTCTTTTGCTTTGAAATTATCTTGATTTCATGCTTCTCGAGGCATCTGTGTGCAAATACAAATATACTGGTATACACACATAACCCAGTGCAGATAAAATATTAGCATTTCAAGAAAATGCTCGCAGCGTTTCACGACCACCACGACACCATACTGCCTTTCAATTTCACAGCGCAATCAAACTCTCAACTGTCGATCGTAGGTCAATTCGCAGCCGTTACCAGCGGCGTAGTTTTAGATGGCGATTTAAAAAGGGTTTATGTAACTTGAAATGTAACTTGTAATATTAAAAATTCATTAGCTAGATAGAAGTAATATCCGTCAAAGGTTTATTAAAAGTAATATAAATATCGTCATATACAACATAGTATGTATTTCTATGTATAAACCTATTTTGTAATTCAGATCAGGAATCGTGTTCCCTGTATTTATCCATACGTACATATTTCATAACTTTAACAACGTACCTATATACTAGAATGACCGTGTTCTAGGAAAATTCCAATACAATAACCTGTAAAGTATTGGAAGTATTCCAGGTAAAGTACCAACATGAAAATAATAACAAGCCCGAGCAGACAAGTACCTACCTGCCTACGAGAGTCGAATGTGAAAAGAGCTTTAGCATTATAGTGAATTGGTGTATTCCTAGTAAATGTATGTGTACGTATGTTCGGGGAAAAAGTCCACTCCAACAGGGGATTTCACTCGAAACAAAACTCGCATTTAATTCTAAACTATAACAAGCTTACAGGATGTAAACCTATAGCTCAGAGCCTGAACGCTAATCCCCCAACAGTTGGCAAGCATGATTAAAGCGCGGGGAAACAGCGCCAAGCGAACCAACCACATGCCGAAGTGAGTCCACCCGTTTGTCCTTCCCTTCAGCCGTCGTGCTTTCTGCTTCTCATACCATCCACCCTCTAGCTCAGCCTACCAATTCACTCATCCGTTAGGCGCCAGCCACCCTTGGGGCCTGAATGCTCGACCGAGAAACGAACATAACACACGATGGAACGGTACGGGGGTCGAGGGGGGGTCAACATATAGAAAGTAAGTGAGCGAGTGTATAGGTAGTTCGGGGGTCGCGTGTAGAACACAATGGTACTCAGCATACGTGTAGGTATATATACGAAGATTGAATTCCGTTTTCGAACAATTACAGCATGATTGAATTAATGAATATTATATCACGCCCTACTAGTAGATTTATTGAAGATTAATTATCTAGCGAAAGCACCACGAATGTGTTTCGCTTAATGCGCATTTAAGTGCTACATGAAATTAGTATACACAGCTGTGTTTGTTCACGCATGCGCTACAGTGTGGTCGTTCGCTAGTACATTCGTCAAAACTAATACAAAACTCATTAGAAATCATTTAAAATTCGCAAAACATTCAAATGTTTGCTGGCAAATGAATGTGAAACACTTCCGTACCGAAATATTTGAAAATAAATATCATTTAATATGAATTATTAAAGTGATTCAACCAAAGAGATGTTTTTATACTAAATTACATATATACGCGAGATAACAGAGAAAAAATGAAGTTGGACGTTTATTGCACGCTGAAAAAACAATCCTACTTTACGGAAATCATTGATCTAAAGGGTGTTATAAATAATAATGTGAATAACCCATTCACGGAATACAATGAATTGAAGAACTATGTCTTCTTAGATCAGACAAGAAATGTCGTTGGTCAATTTGCCACCATCGAGAACGAAGTCAGATGAAATTTATTGGCATTATTTTATTGGGCCGCAGGTCTCCAGAGACTTCAAATAATGTACGCTTTGCCAGGATTATGTGGTCAAATAAATCTGCGGTAACGGTCAGAGCTAAGTAGATACTGGACGAGGCTATCGCAGATCAGCGCAGGGTTGAAATCGAACAAAACGAACTTCAAGCACCATAAACCCTAATAATGTACATACTCACGTGTAAACACATTTTTCTTACAGTCGAGAAAAACATACTTGTTTGGCCAAACACGTAAGTCAACCATAATCCATAAGCATTCACATTCTCATAAAAACCAATGTGATAACTTGGTAAATATCAAGTTATGCTATATGTAGAACATTAGGAAACGCTACAAATTACACATAATATCGCCGTAAATGGATATTTATACATTTGTCAGTAAGTAATACATTCTACACCAGTAATTCTTTTAAATCGTATTGTGTATTAGTCTGCATTAACAGGAAAAAGATATTTAGATTTCCTGTAGTTCGACAGTATACACTGGTATTATATACACCAAATATACAGATACGGATTAGTAAACTGGACTAATCTTCTGATCTTTATAGTCGTTCGTGAAATACACCGTTGCTGTAGTCTGACATTTATGACCAGTGTAAACTTTCGCCTCGTTCTTCCTCACTATATCCCTGACTAAAGAGATTCCGAATGGACATTCAGATACCTTCTGTGCTATATATCAAGTTGGATCAGTGCCAACCTTATGCTGCCATGTCCAACTATAAAGAATAGTAAATCCTTACATATATTAAGAGAAAAATCTGCAACATTTTCAATGATTGAATCAATAAAAAAAATAAACGTGTGTTCACTATAACAAAGGTACAGCTTTTAAAATTATATTTTATTAGCATACGATTATATTCTATGTACTAAAATTATTCATTTTTTTTTAAATAAAATATTATACATATAATTTTTTTATAAATACATGTATACTATATACTGGTCGTTAAATAGGGTTTGAACCCCCCAAATCGGCCCCAAATAAAAAATATTCGGTAATTATATTAATTTTTTGTTTTAATATTTAACTCTTGACCACTAGAATTTTTCATTTAAAATACATGTGGTTTTGCGATATTTGCCATTAGTATTTTATTGCAGAATTATTTATGGGCCTAAATTGTTTTCAGGAATTAGTCTACAAGGAAGCTTTATGAAAAAAATTTTGCCGCTCTCCTGTCATTAAATTTTGTTATGGATTATTTCAAGCCAATATGATGTTATTTGTTTATTATATTATTATATTGTTGCTCAGAAACACTGAAAATATGTTCATCGATATTAAAGTTTAATATCTTGAGGAATTAACTCGTGTGTTGTGCCATTACATTAAATTCATTCATTTACAACCTGCTTGAGTTCGCATATAATGAACTTAACGAGCAAATTTAGTCTATTATATCCGAAAAGTCACTATAGACGAGTGTACTTTATGCGAATTGATTAACATTAAATGGCATATGTTTTTAGTCGGGACTCAGAGATACGTTCATTATAAGCGAGTTTCCCCTATATGCGTGTTCACTATCAGTGGATTCCACTGTATATATATATATATATATATATATATATATATATATATATATATATATATATATATATAATTATTTGTATATAATCTCGGTTTCGTATTCAGGACTTTAGTTGAATAATTTTACCACTAGATGAGTTTGTCAAAGGTATAACACTGAAATGAACATGTAGAACTTTCCCAGTGGAAGTACATTAATGGAAATAACACTTTCGTATGAAAGCAGTCAGCAAGCTTGGACATGTTATTCAGTTTTAGAACACGACATCATACATTTCAAACTGATAATTCGAGCGTAAACATTTCATACTGCACACTATGCAAATATCGCAGGCTCAGTCATGGTAACAGTTGCGGCAAGCAACGTATGTATGTATGAAGGTGAGTTGTGTATGGTTTACCGATGCCAGTACGTTTGAACTGTATCGTTTTTTAAATTCCTCTCTACATGTATATCCCCTTAATGGAGAAGTTGTAATTCATTCCCTAGCGACACATTAGTATAGAGATACTCCAGCCTGTGGTCAGTGACAGCCAAATAACTTTTGCATTACACTGATGACACCTCCTAAACTTGGTTTGATATGAAGCCGCATCGTACCACACCGCACAACACCGCACAACACCACACTAGACTGTACAGTACGGTATACAACATATTGCTTGATTATGTTGCTTACTCACTCACATGTATCTCGCTCAGTACAAACTTCTGTAATCTGAACGTGAAATCTTGTAAAGCTGTCTCGAAAGAGAAGCGAAACTTTAATATCAAAGTAAACTGTGTTTAAACTTTTTATATACCCACTTGACATGACGTCATATCCCTCTTTGTCTTGATTCTCTCAACTCTTGTGAAAAGTATTTTGTGGGATGCTACGTCCAAACAAACTCGCTTCATCTGTGACATTTTAAACTTCACACCGTCCCGAAAATACATTATACATTATGAACTGGATTTCGTCATTTTTGTTTATGAATATTTTATAGTGGAAAAGGTAAGAGGTTACCTTGGTAAACAGCAACGTTCATCTCACTTATTCGACACAAAATCTTATTTTATGCGGTACTTCTTTTACTATTTCCATTCATCCAAGTGAAATTTATATGACTGCATTGCTCATATTCAAATATATATATATATATATATATATATATATATATATATATATATATATATATATATATATATATTTGTGAAATATTACAATAAATTATTGTTTTTATTTATATTTTGTATTAGGCATTTAACAGAACACATATATTTTTTATATTATTTTAAATTAATTTGTTTACATAAAAATGCATAATGTAGAAATAATGTTATCCTTTTCAAATGTGTTTATTTTATTTTAGCTTTTGAATATAGTGCTTTTACTTGTTAGTCCTTTTAGTATAACATGCACACATTTATTACAGATTTTGTTTTTCTATTTTTCAAACATTATTATGTGTGCTTTAGAAGAAACCATTCATAAAAAATGTGCTTTTAAAGTTGAGGCAAGATATTTTTAGTCCGTCACGATTAAAAAATCGATATGTAAGAGCGAGTCGTACTTACTTCCGCTTTCAATATAATTACAAGCCATTATAGCGAAAGGAGGTAAATATTTGAAGAGAATATAGCCCAGTTTCCATTATATGCATATATGGTTCGCCTACTTTGGATACATGTGAATATTTCAATGATTTCTCACATAAGCAGGAAATTGACAATCTCAAGCAAAACGAACTTCCATCGGTTGACGATGAAAAGCCGTCAAACGGTTTGAAAGTTATACCACGAATATAAAAACTGTTCAATATGCTCGTGACAGTTTTAATGCGCACAACGTTATCATATGAAACTTTATCATTCACAGTTTTACGTACCAAGCGCAAACACAGGAGAAAGCCATGTTTTCAAATATACAATTGGATTGTTCGTCAAATACTCAGTTGATGCTGCGGCGTTCCGCGAACGCGTATCGCTTTCGACGTTATGTTCAACGAAACTGATATCTCAATAAAACAAACCATTAATAAATGCCGCAGGCCGAACAGTCGATATCAATTTGGCAAATGGAGACGGATGGGCTCTGCTGACAGCCTGTTGTGTTCCTCCAGTGGCGCCCTCACACTGTTTTTGTCAACTCAACGTGGGCTGCAAGTTTTTGTCAGATACTGAGTAATATGTAGCTGTACAAGAGTCTTCAACAAAAACAACACAATCATTTGTAAAACTAATCTAATAATACGAACTAATGTATTTACTTCCAAACATGTTAAACTGTACGTAGTAAGTGATACAGTTACGATTATTATATTACAATAATCACAATAGAATGTTGAATACACTTCTAAAAATAATTTATGTTTACAAATACCCTTGAAGTTTATCCATGAAACTTAAGTGGGTGTCAACAAACATTGGAAAATGTGTCATCATTGAAGGGTAACATTTCGTTTAGATCAACGTGGAATACGTTGTTCCAAATACGAAACGGGTCATGTTCATGACACCTTTCGAAAGGTCAATGACGCCCTTTCAACGAGCCGTTTACGAGTGTTAAGCGCACGGAATCGGAAGGGAAAACGAGCGAACGAGAGAGGGCTGACTAGGCTGATGATGGGCATAGGAGGAGGCAGCCGCATTTTCCACGGCTGATTAGTGCCCGACTGGCCGCGACAGAGACGCATGAGGCCGTCGGGACGTCGACGCCACCTCCGCACACGAGAACTGAACAAGCGCCGCGTTTGAATTATCTGGAAATAATTGAGGTCATACAACACACGGCCCGACGCCATTAGGACGTTTACGTCTTCGTTTAACTGGGTCATCGGTCTCAACGGCTCCGTGCACACGATCCACCACCACCACCACCACTTCCCTGAACCACTACATCCTATACTAGTAGGTACCTCAACTCTCCTTGTACTTACCTACGCGCCTGTTTACTCTCCATCTTCCGCTGCCAAGAAGTTTCATTACGACACCATTCCCTTATATTGTATAATAAGTCTAAAACTGTACAAATTACACTTTCTACGTAATGAATAAATATTCTTTGCTTTCTTTCTCTATAGAATCTAATAAAACCAACGTGTACGTATGAAGGAAATAATTGGTTATAATATAAAGCTTCATAAACGTCTGATATTTGAAGAACAACAGAAAAGCAATCGGTCAAATTGGATGAGCTGTGATTTTATTAAATGATACTATGTTATTCGATCAAAACTAATGTTTCTGGCCATCTTCAGTTTCTGATCGAGAAGAGTAAATAGAGATATAGATACAATGATCTGCCATTCTATTTATTTTCTGATGTTTGCTGGTCTGAGATTGGCTGCAACAGACGTAGGTAACGTTTTAAAAAGCCTACTTTATATGCAAAACTATTTTAGGATAGTGTCAGCTTCACTTTGTTTGCGGAAAGTACAGGAGAAATAAAATTTTTAATACGAGTCTGCATAATAACAATACCATCTGAAACCAATTAAATTGTGAAAATATCGTGTTTCAATTTATTTTTGTCGGTAGCTTTTACCATCCTCTTTCTTTCTTCGGCCATTGTTTCTACTATGGAGACTGTATGTACATACTACTGCTATAGCAATGTTGTGCGTTGGTGCTCCGATATTTATAAACTGCGGCTTCGTTTGTTCATGATGTCTTTTGTTGTATTGAAGTCGTAATGTCAGAAAATAATAAGAATACCTTGGCAAATAAAAGGAAACCGTGCTGTTTATATTTCTGTCTCGCTTTTCTTCTATATTCTTCTCGTTCTTTTGTCTTTCGTATTACAAAGCAGTGCAGTGGCTTTGTTAGCACATGTGACCGAGTAACGAATCAAAAGGAATCTAGCATAGAAGGGCATTCCATTATTTCAACGCGAACTAAATCTGGGATTATTGGATCTCGTGTTTTCACGCCGCACCCAAAGAAGCCGATTTATTTTATTTCTGGAGGCTTTTCCAATTATCTGGCTGGCTTGTTAGGAAGTGCCAGCTGTTCACGACCATGTCTCTGCACTTGTATGTACGGCACGCGTTCCAAAACGCGCACACTCCCAAGTGTGTGTCTGCGTGTAAGTGTGCACTGCAGTCATTCCAGCACGATACCAACGCCAAGCTTTTCCTTCCACCATTTCCAGCAGATTGCCACCGTTTCCCTGAATGACTGCACATTTACCATCAGTTTTTTTTTTGTTTTTTCTGCAGATTAGAAAAACTGAATATTACTAAAGCCAGTTTCAGAAACTCAAGTATATTACGATCAATATACAGGAACTTTTATTTAAAGAGTTCCATATTGGTACTTTTTACATACGGAGTACCTGTGTACTCTTTGCGAAACTCATATACAGTAATTGTATTTACAACAAAGTTTACTCTATGAAATGAATGTTTACAGTAGTTTTTAGTGTTTTTTTTTAACGATAACATTGTTATAGTATGTTGGAACAGATTTCTCAAAAAGTGTTATTGAAAACCGGACACTCTTCATATTTATGTATTCATCCAGCATGCGCAAACTTGTGCACGTATATAGTTGTAACAATATTCATGCATTGTGTAGTGCTTTGGGCTTTATACCAGTAAGCACACTATCAACCAGGGACTATGCCTCACATATTTCACTGAAAAGTTCCATTTTTCATTCTGGCGATATAAACATGTTTTTCGCAATATTGAGCTTGAGGGCTAGCAAGCAAGTAATCTACACTTGCGCGCAAACTCCGTCAGTTAACTTTCTTGTTGTTTACTGAAGCGGTTACCACCAGAAACTTTGTAAAATAAAAATTTGCTCGGTCAAAAATTAACTTTCTTGCGACGAATCTTGCGTTCTCATTGTTCTTTATTGAATAATTCTACGAGCTGTCGAGATAAACGAACTTTATAAGTCTATGTTATTGAAATTCAATATTGCTTTTTTAATATATGCCACGGTACGGTGAGGTTATTAAAGTGCTTATACGGAATTTCTACTTGCCTGGCTTAATGTTCCGTGAGCAACGCTTGGCAAAGCTTTTATTAGATACGCTCCAGGTTTACTGCAAATACAGATATTTACTTTCTTACCTTGTTTACTTGCCTGTTTTACATTCCACTAGTATATGTACGTGTTGTACTCTCTTCAATTATTTACCATAAAGTTATGTAGCTAATGCTAACTGAGATATTTTCATTCATTTACAACAACAGTGTGCTCTACACTTCATATCAGCATAAAAATGTAACAGGAACATTAAAATCCTAAAATGCTATGGAAAGGTTTCCTTCCGCTTAAAGCGTAAGTACGTACTTAACTACCCCAGTAATACCACTGAAGCCTCTAATGGATGCATGCGTATCAGCCGTCTTCCATGGTAACGATTTCTTAAAGCAGAGTAAGAATTATGCCAACATTAAGCGCAGATATCGATGTATTAATCTTGTGTATTGATTTAATCCCGGTAATGCGAGGCCACGTCCCGTGGGATTTGGGCAATCAGTCAGGAAAATGGCGCTTCGGGGACCAGACTTCGTTCAAGTCATTTTTATATCGACCCGAATTTGTCACTGACTTGCTCCCGGATATGCTTATGTGCGATGTTTTTTAAATCGTGTTCATGCATCAGTATATATTACGAACAGCATTATATGGGGATCATGCGATATTTTGTCACCTAGACATAGCTATTATATAAACAGTAAAAGTAGAGTAGAAAATGTTACTGCCTGATGCATATTGCACTTATTATTTATACTAACAACTAGAACATTAGATCATTACATATTCAATAACTTATCTACCAGATGTGTATATTAATATAATAAAGAAACAGTTAACCTTCTTCGTAAGTCTTTAACTCAAACGTTTTTCGTTTCGAATGATGAATACTTTATTTTCCAAGTTTAAAGTCTATAAAAATAGTTAATTCCGTTTGCTGGCTTGCTTCATGAAAATTTAATTCCTCTTTAAACTTATAGACTTCCATGTTATTTACCCATGTGCATTTATTGTAACGTGTAGTGGTACTTGATACGTATGTACGTACGTACATTGAGTAGCAAGTGCGACAGTCTACTTGTGGGAGGTTCAAATACTTTAACAACATATATAAATCGCCCGTGGTACAAAGTGGTATGGTGTCCGTATTTCTCTGACGGTAAGATCAGCAAGGAAATGCTAGTTTCCAACCGGACGTTTCAAGCTTTCTTATCTTGCAAAAGTTTTCCTGTTTCTTTTTACCCTTCTTCTTATTCTTGTTCTTCTACTTTTTCGATTGCCCCTCTATGTGTGCACATGCATCACATGCACCATTGAGCCCGTATACAGTTGCAAATCGTTCAGAACTGACCATCCGAAACGGTTCAAAAAGACGTACGCCTTCTTTACATAACTTACCAATGGAATGAAGATTTTACAAACACATCGTTATCTCTTATGTATACAACAATCTTTCACTTAAATAACCCACTTGTATACTGTATACATTCGGACAAATTTATTGTGTATAAATTAACTCAGAATCCCACTTTTTTAATAAAGAAAAACGCGTCTCCATTGTAAGGAGTAATGTTGTGTCTGTACAAAACAAAAAATTCTCCATCCCTTCGAGAGAGATGAAATAAAGAAAAAACACATTGAATTACAAATGTGAAATCGTGTGGGCAACAACATATTTATGAGACAGTTTTATGCAACATAACGTGAAAGCGGGGGACACAACAATAAGGATTCAGTTTCAGGCTATACTCGTCGCACCGATAATGTGCGATAACGCTAAGATATCCGCCGAGACTTCGAACGGAATACACTGATACGGGTAACGTGGGGACACCGATATCCCTTGCACGCACTGAATAACAATTCGAGAGGATTGTGCGTGCAGTATCATCGTAAGTTTATTACGACAGGAAATGTGTGGCTTTACGTGCACCATAATTGCTTTCATTTTCGTTTTCATTGTCGTAATGTGGCTATTAACAGCCAATGTTCTGGTCACTACAGCTCGTATGCAAATATTGCCGGATAGTTCCGCGTGTAGTAACCCAATGATACATTAATCTACACTGTAATGTACGGCTAAGTGTGCAGCTTTGGAGAGCGTTACAATGTTATTACCAAGAACCGTATATAGTATATAATTTAAATATATTCATAGTACTATGTATATATGAATAAGCTATTATCTAAATAAACGAAAATATAAGAGAAGCCAATAATTTACCGAATTAAATCACGTTTCCAATTAGTTCTTGGTCTCTATCGATTTGAAATAAATTGGAATAAATTGTCTAAAATACAAAATTCTACCATTTCTATTTATGTTTCGAGTAATTTCATTTACCATGAATTTTTTAAAATATTAAAACAATATGCAGATTATACTTATATGCGTTTATTATTTTTTTAACTCTTTGGAATTATTAGCCTGTGTTAAATTTGAGTTTTAAAAAAAAATGTATATCAGATCAGAGAAGATTTCTACCATTTGTAAACTTGTAGTATTTCACTTCAGATTAATAGTTATTAATCCCTAGACAATTTATCCCGTTGAGATATGTATCAATTTTTATTTAAAGTAATATATTCGTTATACGTTCGCAACTTATTTCCCAGAGCAACCTTCAAAATGATGATATATTTCTTGAATACGTTTACAATATATATATATATATATATATATATATATATATATATATATATATATATATATATATATATATATATATATATATTACGGTGAAAATGTGATCATGGTATAATATTATTTGTAGCAAAATATATTGCTAAAACTCTATTAGCGCTAGATATTTTCAGTATCAAAGCGGCCGTACATAATTAAACTTTCAATGTAACTGTGCAGTACAAAGTACACATTACACTACAAGTTTCATACTAATAGCTCATTTAATTTGGTCTCGCGGACCGATTAGTTAAACGAGTACATAAATCACTTGACAAAGGTATGACATTATTCCTTTGATAATCTAAAATTTGTAAACCTCAATCCGTCGGGTTGGTGTGCGACAGCTTGCGCGCGATCCACGTTATAATTTGCATGGCGGCGTCTGTCGTCGCTCGCTTCTCGGACCTCGTATCCACAATAATGATCGTAATCCTTGTCCGCGCGACGTCGAGTGCGAACGAACGTGAAAAGCACGTAACGAGGCCGCGTATCCTTGTGCTCTGCTCTGCTCCACCGGGCTGTGTTGCACTACCTAGAGCCACCAGTGCCAGAGTATTATTCCTATCAGAGCGCGCCTCTTACAGGTTGCCCGTCGTCATGACGACATCACGTATGTTGTACATACATACATACATAGTCCAGCATGTACTTCCTTGTACCGCACGTCTCACATCCGCCCTTTCACTTACTTTATATACCTGTACACTATCCGAACCAATGAGCCACCCCGACCCCCCTATCCACATGTGTACCTATAGACGTACCGACTTACAGACAGTTTCGACAAAATATAAACATATTCGTCTTTTCAAAGAGCCTTTGCTTCGTAATCACCTCTGTATAGCAATGTACCAACGATAGTTCTGGTCTATAATTTGTACATGCAGCACATATATTCATGGTTTAGTTTTATATAATATGTATGATTAATGAATGTGACTTGAGCTAATTTAATTTTAGTATTTACCTGCGATACGAATTCTCCGGTAATAATACAGAAAGTACTCATGCCATACCACAGAAATAATATTCTTGCCAACTTCACTTACAACATTGTGGTAACACATACGCTTCGAATTGGCATGACTCCTTTGGCCAAAGTAGCACGATGTAGAGAAAATTAATGATTTTTCAGATATGACATAGATGTCAGAAAGAATGAAAATTTATGATTACAACAATCTCACACATTCTCCACACCATCATTTATTATCGCTCTGAACTTTTAACTCTTATATGCACTTTTACAATTTTTAATTAATTTTCTTTTGTTTATTTTGCAACTGCTACCTAACACATATTACCATCTTTTTATATTCTACTCTCGTGCCATCAATATCAATATATTTTATCGTAAAAACATTTTCCTCTCATATTTCGTTTCGCCCCTTGAGCACGTTTTCTCGTATCCTCATTTCTACTTTCAGTTTTACATTCTCATAGTAGAGTGTTGTACGTTCTCAAAAACATTTTTTTTCCACTAGTGATTCTCCTTTGTGTAGAAACAAATCTCTTTTTCATGTTAATAATTACAACATTAATAGAAAACTGAAATGAATAGCTACGTAATAATTTCTGACTACTAACTCTGAATTACAACTTCTGCATGTGAATACAAAACTCCAGTAAATCGTGGCTGAGAATTGTTAAAATTACATATATACGCGAGTGGAAAATGTAATACACATATGAATTCAACAGAATAGAGTTTTCAGTTGTGCCTTATCTTAGAATCAGTAAAATTTATCAAGTTAGAATAGCACATTCATAATGTGCACGTACACCGCCATGTACTTTTCATAACTGGCTTTTGAAATCCCAGCACGTGAATCGTATTTAACTGGGCCGTAGTTGAAAAGCTCAGCGATACCGTATAACAGTTCCAGTACTGCATTTGCGAGCATACAAACATTATAGTATAGAATTTAAGGTCTGCTTGCTTACTGGAAACACCCATCCATCCGTACCATTACCTTACCTTATATTCATATACATATACCTTAACTGTACTACCACATTGCGAGACAGTTTCCCGTTAAATGACAGAGGCGCGTCGGAACTGCGACGCCTGCAGCGAGATTTCTAAAACGTCGACGACAATAATATCTCCGGAGAGTTGTCACCGAGCTCGGGAAGCAGTCACACGCCGCGTGGATATGTGTTAATAATCTAAATGGCCGGAAGAATGACACGTCTGTCGCGTCGCGTCGCGTCCTTTCACATTGCCACGCCACAGTGCAGAAAACCTTGCCAACACACTCGGTCCCTGGAGAATACTACCGTAATAATCATGATCTTTTTAATTCCGGGGATTTGCTGCCGAAATGAGAACGTAATGTGATGGTATGTTCTGTTATTTCTTTTGTGCTTTTTCGAAAAGGAAAATTATTTAAGTTATGTCTGTTTGTTTTAAACGATATAATCTGCTATTCGGCTTTCCTTCATTCTACGTTCTTTATTAGATTACAAGAAGATATGAACTGAATTTATGCCCGTTTAGCATTCATTTCTTTAACGCTCCGTTGTCTCCTGTTATTTTAAACACCTTGTACGAGTATAAACAGAATTTGTTAATAATGAATAGTTTGTTTGTATTTATCTCTGGTTTTTAAATACTGTATCCACATAAATATTTTTCCAGCATTAATTCCGTCACGGAAAATCTATGAGTTTTATTAAATATATTATACTAATAAATATTTGTTAAATTTCCATGGACAGATATATCCAGCAAAACAGATGTTGTACAATATTTTATCCAACAGTCGGCACAATTATTTCACTACCAGGCAGAATTTTGAATAATCACTAAAATTTAGTTTGTATAAGAGAATTTAATTTTACTGTGAAAATTATTTCTAAATTTAACGTTCGGTTGGAATTTTATGACGCAGGGCAATATGATTGATGAATACCAGATTGCAGGTATCGAATTCCAATGAAATTACTGTTGTGCATGTTTTAACGCAAAACTGGATTCAAATAGAAAAAAAAATATTTTGAGTATTCCAAAGAGAATTTATTCTGCGTAACATTGAAAGTCGTACCGTCATAAAATTGTTTTTACTTGCAATTTGGAAAAGCACTACGAGGATGTTGTTAACTAAATGTTTAAAGGATATAACTCAATGACCCAGTAAGTTTTTCCTACAAAAGGTTTTTGTCCTAAAATGTTTTTGTGAGCCGGCATTTAAGTTCACTCTTGTCATGTTAACTCGGTAATGAATTACTCTGTGAGGTTAGCCTGCTTGTAAACAAACGTTTATTATCCTAATTATAGAGCATATTTATATATGTATTATAGAAAGAGATTCCTTTGAATGAATCACACTGCATAAACAACATAACATGTTGGTAGCCACAGTATTAAGAACATGTTGTTAATGGAGAAGATTAATAATCTGTGTACTTATTATAGTACGTTATACGTCAAATGTGTAAGAATATTTCCGCCACAGGTAACTTATTAATAACCATTACATACGCACTGATGATTCCATTATCTCGAGCTTACTCCCCAGTTCCTTCTCTATACTGTAGTGTAAACCCTTTCTCGTTTCAACTTACGCACGTCATACACACTAGCGACTGCAATTAAAATTGATGGATTAGCTCATGGATAGCCTTTTTAACACTAACGAGCCAGGGTTACTGAATATTATAATTGATCATGCAGTTTTAACCACACTCGTGTCAGAGTAATTTATGAACTCGGTAATTTTCATCTTGATTACCCGTTACGCAATATGACATTTTCTTAATCTCCTGCCATTATTTTGTGGCCTTCATCACACAATATCCAAATGGACTTTTATATTTAATTAACCGACAAGAAGTGATTGTGGAAGGGCGTTGCTTTTCCACTGAACTCTGATGCACCCTCAAAGAATCTATAATTTTTGCATCAGTGAAATGTAGAAGTCTGAATATTGGCAGAAGAATCAGACTACATTGATATGAACCCCAGCTATTCACGTGGAAAGATTTGATTACTACACATGAATATCTCATATGCTCCCCGTTCATAAGTCAAACATGACAGCAGAGTAGAAATTCCACCACACTGCTCGACGTATTTTATAAATGTATGAATTTCTTTCGGCAACAGAGTCGATTGTGCTTTCGAATTAGGGGGCGCACAACGTAGTCGCGTCTAATGAAGCGCAGTGAAAAAAAGGTGGCTGGGTAAGTTTATTTCCTCACCCTACCCTGCTCTACACTTTCTCTGCATCGTTTGAAAGCACATTGCCTACCGGTTCATGCGTCTTTGCCCACAAGGCTGGCCTTTATTGGATACGTACATTACGTAAATATATTTGTATAGCGAGTGGTGCTTTGTAAATTCGGAACAGAAAGCCATATTATTAGGGCTCATGAATTCTTGATTTCGTTTGAGAATCTCACGCGAGACTTGCCGCTTGACTTGACATCTCTGGCAGCACATCGTGTAGCTCACCAAACAGCAGAACACGGCGGTCTACTGACAGTTCCTCGCTTCAAGCTAGACGCTTGAAGCTCTTAATACACATACAAATATACATACACCCGACAATAACAAAACATCAACAAACTCTAAGACAGCATCTTCAAAACTGTCATAAACTTGTATTCTCAATAGAATTCTTGTATAAGTTTATATACCATATTTAATTCAGATAATATTAAAATATAAATTATGGATGTGTACTGGTATTTAAAACTAAGCTAGAAATACAAGTATTATTTATGCAATTACTCATATCAAGCATAATATGGTTGACAAGATAGATATTGCTTTCTGTTTCAGGAGAATATTGTTATTAGCTCCATTATACGTAATATTATTTTTACAATATGGTGCGACAAATGTTTGGCTGTCTCTGATACGATTTCTCTTGCTGTCTGTCATTCGCAAAGCAGCTCAGTCTCCCTAATACCGCTGTGTAAATTTGCGTGTTTAATTAATATTGTGTACATGTCAAAATCACTAAATACTACACTCGGAAACGTCGTGCTAGTAGGCTCACACACTCAGCTACACATCCTATTATGTGTGCACGTTCGTCTACCCTGTAACTGTGCGCTATACTCTGGGGTATGTATTTGTGTATGTCGTGCATATAATATCTACGAGCATTTACCAGGCAATCCAGGTCAACGTCACGTGTACTGTATTAACTGAATTAAATTCTATCAGATGAGTAACACAAACAAAAATATTTAACAACTGCAATGTTAATTAACTGTTTGACAGCAACAGGATTTTTGCTTCACCAATATATCTATGTGTGTTAGTTTAGTAAATATTGACTTTATTTTTGATTATAACACATTAAAACCATATCTTCCGCCAATTGCTGTATACATTTTTCATGTAAGGATTTCATATAATATTTAGGAAAACTACGGTGGAGTAAGGAAAACAACCCAACTTTGTTCTCGCGTGGAAAACAGGAAATTTAAAGACGAAAGTAAACGTCTGAGATGAATTTTGAGTTGTGTCCCAGTGTGTAACGCCGAGGTCGCGTTACCGTGGCTCACAGATAAAAAGGAGCAACTTTACGTCGTCTGATGAAAAATGTTTTGTCCTGGGAAAACCCGTACATTTTCTCCCTTTTATAAATCTTCCGTATTGTTGTTGTTTATTCTGTTGTAATCTTCAAAAAGCTTTCACTGTGAAACATTCAAATTTAGATTTTATTTTTTATCTTTAAAACGTTTGTTATTTAGTAAACATCATAAAGCTATTCATGATCTGACCAGTCCATTGAATGAACCCATAACTCATCCGTTATTCTGACAAAATTGCTCCTCATATCGCTTTGATGCCTTATTCGTTCATTAGTAATGTAGTCCAGAATTTTTGGGTAACATTCTTTGGTAACTAAGTGTAACTTATAATCAAACTACAGCCAGAAACCATTTAGGTGAACCGTATTATTAATTAGCCGCGCATTTTTTTTTCAGATAGTTGATGGTAATGCAAAAACCGACGTGAGCAACCGCAAAGACCCGGGGATGTTCTGCGGAGAGAGCGAGCAACCACAGACGTTCATCTCTGAGACAAGTTTCGTTAAGGTGTTGTTCCACTCTGAAAACTTCACCGACCAAACATACTTCAGCTTTGACACCCGGGCCGAGCAACAACTAGAAGTGTATCTGCGGTACGGACAGCATCCGGAACTCTATCCAAATCGACGTGGTGAAGTCATACCGGGGTAAATTTACAATGATTGCACATACCTTATACATAGTTCCATTACTGTAATGGATCATACAAAACACCGTGTTACTTCAGACGTTTGACATAAATCAGAATACACAATGTAGGTAGCGTGGTTCTGGACATAATGTATCCATGTATGGATGTTGTAATATTTAATACAGGGAAAATTGCATAGAAGAGGAGTTAGTAATTAACAGTTGTACAAGTGTGTAAATGTTTTTGACAGGTCATACTGTGAGCGGGTGTTCCGGGACTGCAGGCTTCAAACATGTTACGTGCAATCTCCAGCGTACCCTGGCGTATATCCCAGGAATCTTCACTGCCACTACCATCTAAACACAAGGCTGCCGTTCATCAAGCTGTACATAGAAAACGAGGAATTCAACATTGACGGACAGCGTTGCGAAAACATCATGACCTGTCCCATGCGACCCATCTCATCAGGTGAGTGTGATGAGAACCCGCTACTGCTACACACATACTTTCTTCCTCACCATCCCTATATCCTTGCAACCTTCAAGCACAGCATCCTAACTACAAGTGGGAAATTGCCAACTTCATAATGAAAATAGGGTTCTATTAGTTTATTTATTAGTTCAACGCAATTACAAAGGATATATGCTGAAAACACTACAGCGTCTATCACATTGAACTATTCTTTAGTTGTTTTGATCGTATTGTTTAAAATTTCTTTTTTCATAAAGTAGTACCTCAGAACCTTAATTAAAGCAGTGTTTTCTTTCTTAGTTTTTTTTTACCAGTAGATGTTTTAAACCTGCCTGAAAGAATAATGGTACCTATACAATGGATGATTCCACAACGTAAATATGTTATGGCCAATACCAGTTGGCAGTTCAATGTTACCATCTAAGTGCTCCCAATAGTCCATCAACGTGAGGTATATCTATTCCTTATCCACCGTAGCTCCATGACACTCCCCTCCATCCTTTGTCTCTACACACACATACTACCATAGCTACAACGTTGCTAGCATGTTTAATGATGATGACGTAATGAAAGATTCAACGAGGCGTCCACAGACAAACTGCTCTGATTAGTGTGAGACGTAAGGAGCATGCAGCAACATGCTCCAGTCTAGAACTAGAGTGCTGTATGCATGTGTTGTTCACTCGCAACGGTACATTGCATTTAATGCAGGCTTAGTGCATCGGTGTATGCATCTGTCTCGTTTGCTCTCTCAAGTGGACTTGATTACATACCTTTGTTTTATCGCGAACAGGACAATTTTATTTCTCCAAGCAGACATTCATATATATTAAATTCTTAAGTTCATCTTAAAACGAAATGTTTTGTAATTTTAGATCCATTTCACGTTCAGAAAGAAAGCAATAGTTAAATGTAATATTGAAATTGCAAATATCATAATGTCAATTAACTGATTATTGTTACCGCTGGTATAATTGCAGTGCATTACGTAAAATATAATGTCTAATTCCATTTAGGAAAGTAATGAGTCAGATTGCATTTGAATAAATACAATGAGGACGTAATAATACTTTAGTTGATGCAGTGAGAAACTTTTTCAAAGCGTAATGGAACTATTGTTAGATTAAGAAAGACGTAGCCTTGTTGAAGAGAATCACGTTCCACATTCACTCGATAGCAGATTTGCATTGATTTACACCATGACTACGTTGAGGATTAACCAAAGCTCTGTTACTTCAGTGCGCTTTTTTTTGCTGTAATCCAATACTTTATTTTTTGATAATGTTTGTGGCAACATCTGAATATCGAACAGGTGATAATGAAGACAATAAAAAATATATGCATTGGATTAGTTTCCAAAGTTCTTTACTGCAAAGTTACCAATGATTTTATCTGAACACGCGATGTAGAGGTTCGTTCTCATGTTGAGTAGTGTCCTTGGGTGCTACTGGTGGTATTACTGAAATAATATAAAGCAACCCATCACCTGCACAGATTCATATACATATATCACGCTAGCGTACAATGAAACACATTAGTCACCTTGGATATTTATGAATTTAATAACGGAGGGTAAAATAAAGGGACATTGTCGTATACCTTACAGCGTACACCGACTTTTGTTTCATAACGTTGATCCGTGACAGTGTGAATATCTCAAGCTGTACTCGCATTCCGCAATGAGTACCCAACATCTGCAGATGAATGTTACAAATGGCTGCATTAAATTGGCCAACAAGTTGTCCCAACTATGAAACATATTGCGGTTTTACTAAGTTAAGTGTACTGCATCCTTGTGCTTAATTAATGCGTTAAAGTTTCCACTGAAATATTATTAAACAAGTACATACCTTACAAGTGTCACTTTCAATTACAGTTTTGTGCTGCAACGAATGTTCACGTTGATATATTACACTCAGCTACACATAGATTTCAAGTTACGGAAACCAACTATCTTATCTAGACATGATGCCCAACAACCACTATGGGCATATTAAATTCCTATTCTACTTACCTGATTTATTATTCCATTATAATAACGTGTCGTGTATGTACTTGTTAACTAGTTACAATTCTCATTAGTAGACATACTGTAATAAACTTATATGAACATTTTACAAAACGCGCACAACTTTTTAATTATTTATTTTTCAAACGAAACTAATTTGTAACTATTCTTATTATTGCCTTTATATCCTTCTTGTGAATCGAATTATAATGCACACTCTGATGATCACGTAACGAGCAATAGTTTCTGTATTGACATGAATATTTAGTGTATAATTAAAAACAAATACCCCGAAATTGTTGAAGGACATTTTGTAATATAATCCGCTTAACAAAATTATGCCGATAGTATTGAAGGGAGTATTATTTCATAAATACAACTGCACATGTACATGTTGTTTGGTGCAAGTACTTACTAATGTTTACATACACGGAATATAAAAGTTTTTAATTAATTAATTTCTTAGAGGGCCACGTTGTTAAATAAGGTCCTGTCTGACAAATGGACTGACAGGTAGACGTACACACTTTGTTAAATTGCTTTTCCAGTCATTTATCCAACAGCAATAGCCGCCGCCGCTCTTGTATTCTCTGTTCAAAATACAATTTTATTTTACATCATTTTAACATAAAATTTCTAAAAACCCCTTTTACGCTATTCAATGGCAGCTGAGCGAATGTGCGTGTGTATTCAAAAACATGTTACCCGCTTTTATCAAAAACCGACGGAAATAAGGTTCAATGGAGTTTTTAATTTCATCGTGAAAGCAGGAAAATGCTTTTCCCTTTGTTTTTAGTAAATTATAAAAGTCTAACAGCACGATGCACTCTGTAAAAAAACAAACTTTTCAATTAAAGCTCCGTTTTATAGAACGTCGGGTTATAATTCTATTTTTCTTTTAAGTAATTTAAATGTAAACCGCAAATTTTGAATAATTTATGAGTTGACGTAGGCTATCCTAATGAGAGGTTTTTTCGTTCTATGTTGAAACGTCATTCTGTAAACACTGTGTGTTTTTCTATTCGAGGCAATTAGAGGGTTTGCTAGGGGTTGAGCAATAGCAAATCAGCGTGTAAGCAACAGCAATAGAAACTGCACTAACCACTTCCAACCTGCACAGTCTCGCAATCACTCGTACTACTCTGCACTGGGACCTCCAACACCCAACGACCTGGGCCTACGTCGATACTTACTTCACGCGATAGTTCACATACAAATAAATATCTACATCATTTTAATAAAATTATTTAATGTGCTTCAGTAAATATGCTAATATGATTTGTATCTGCATTGGAAAAAAAAACACGTTTCTCACTTATTTTATCGTCAAATTTTTTTATTACATTTTTCTTGACTTAAATTTGTATTATTCATTTTGAAATGTATATTACAATTTTATAATTTCATCTATATATTTGAATTATATATCAGTCTTGTTTTTTTCTGATAAGTACTTTTTTTTTAATCGTAAAACATTCATTTCATTTTATTAAATATAAAATTTACAACGCTGTACCTCGTACTCTACAAATATTTTCCCATTGTGGCGCATAAATTCAATATTTATTCGATGCTGTTTTACGTGACATCGTTAAAAAGCACTTAAACTCTCCACTCGTACAATAGTTTGTTGTTAAACTCACATTGGTTCTTTTTACAAGCAATCAAAAACACAGTAGAAATGATCTGATTTACCTTGTTATCAATCACAAAGTTTATATATTACAAAAACTAAAGTTACGTGTGGAGATAAAACGTTATAACGACTTATAGATATGCATTTGTTTAGTTAATGGTAAAGTATTACATGAATATGGATTGTGATTATTCACGAAAAGAAATAACATTCATATTAATATCATTTTGAATACGGAAAATAACAGTTGTTACGTGCTGCCATTTGTAAGCCAATACGAAACATGCATATAAACATAATGGCAGTAATTGTAGAGACAACTCAATAGGTTAATACGTTAAAACGATGTCTGTAGAAGCTCCATTGAATTGACTTGATGTTCCTTTCTGAGCGAAGCCGGGTGCTTACGTTAGCTGAACACGTCCACTGTTTCTGCGATTCAAGGAAGTTTTCTTTATATAGTTCTAGTTATTCGGTACTTATAGATTACTGCCTGCCTGCACTCGTTACAGAAGTAACTATGGACTTTCAAACTATATTCTTATGAACTTTTCATACAATTCCCGCTGTTTTCAACTTAATCGATGTTGTCGAACTACATAAAAAGCAACAATCGTATTCACACAAAAGTGAAACATAAAATTGTAAACGATAGAATGTACATTTCACGATTTCCCAATCAGATAACCATGCATATTGTAAAGTTAGGCGGCTAGTTAATCTGAACATTATTCAATGAACTGTCAACGTACGGCTGTAACTTTTAGAGTCTCGATATGGTTTATTTTTGTTATCAACAACTTATCATTTACATTACATTATATATTATGTATACTACATTATTAATAAAATAAATATTATGCTCGACGTCAAAACCAAAACAATAATTTCTAAAACAAAACAACGCAAATTTCCGGACCAAAGTTAATAAATTATGCATCTACATTATAATGTTCATTATGTTTAATTTAAATATTCGAAGAGCTTGGAATATAACAGTGAGTGTGCACTGAGCAGGTCTTTGATATTCGCTGTTTTATTTAAACAAGTTTGCTGTTAGTGGAAAATATCCGTAGAACGTAGTCGTTTCTTGTTATGACTGCAGGTTACAAACACATTCTGCAATGTTCAAGTGCCCATTTGATGCAGCATAAAGGTAAATACATCTCAAATGTTACTAGATGTGTTTACTCTTTTATCAGTACGCTACCCCACCTTTATTGAGCAGAACCACTTTAGCTATTACACCATAATACTCTCTATGTTACTATAAGCAACCAATTTAATTAAATAAGTTAGGTACGTAAGTACTACACTTTTTAATGTGCCGAACATACAGTCCAATGTTATGTTATGTTACATTGCTTGGTTTTTACCAGTTTTTACTAACTATAATGGATCAGATTTCATCTTTATAAATCATATTATTTATTTCTAGGATCAGAACACTGCCCTTATGATTACATAAGAATATATGATGGTAAAGATGACAAAAATGCAATTATTGGTACCTTCTGTGGTATGGGCAAGTTTCCATATTCCATTATTGGTACCTCTCAAGATCTATTCGTTGAATTTGTATCTTCTCCCGCTGGTAAGTATACAGTTATGTTCATTGAGTAAAACCAACTTCATTTATTTATGATTAAAATGTTGAGAACATTTTTGTTTTGTTGATGAAAGAGATTAACCATTTCTGTACATTACCTTTGTGAAAAAAAATTACATTTAACATGTTTACTGGCGAAAGCTTGATAGGTACACGTTTATCATAATTTAATAAAAAAAAGAAAGCAAATCATGAAACTGGCTTTTGAATTTATTTGCAACAGAGTTACGTATTTAACCAAAGAATCCACAATTACAAAGGACAAGAAAGTCTTTATATTTTATAAAGTTATAAAGTAAGTTTTTCGTGTTGGTTTTTCAACACCTTTTACCGTTTCTTATTCGCTGTTCCCTTAGTCTCCAGATGTTTATTTTCTGATGAGAATGTCACTTGACGGAATTACGTTATACATTCTGAACATTGTAACGTCATTACGTTAAATTTGCATATCTCTCATCTAATGCACGAAGAATGAAATATTACAGAGAAAATTCTGTGACACTTTTTAATATCTTTATCCCGCGGAACGAGGAACGCAATAGAAAAAGTAAACTTCGTTATTACGAAATGTTCTTCTTGTCGTGCGAGTTTATTAACATGGCAGATACTCATACAGTATATTGTTACAGCTAGATATTCTACAGTATTCATGTTTACAATGTAAATATATTCTTGCATATTCGGTATAGAATATAATCTACTATCCAGTTATTCAATTTGTACAATTATATCTTTGTAGGTCCACTACTTAACACCGGCTTTCATTTCAATGTTGGCAACTGGCCGGGACATGTGGACACGGCCGGCAGCAGAAATGGTACGTGCGACTGGCTGTTATCATCTCGGAGTCTCCGTGCGTCTGGTGACTCGGAAGGCATATTCCTGTCAGTCGCACACTGGTACCCTCCACACACAAGCTGCACATACCTCATGAAAGGCGAGGAAGGCGAGATCGTGCGACTATACTTCCCAAGGTTATTATTAGCAATTAATATTTATTAAAGTATTACTATTAATAACGCAATTTACATGGACACTTAAGCATCAGTATTTGTCCGTTGATATTACATGTTTCATCTACGATCAAATTACAACCTCAAATGTTTGTTAAAAGCTACGCAGAATTGTTGAATAAAAACCATAATATTCCCAATCAAATGTAATGAAACCGCAATTCTGACAGATGTGGGATAGATCATCACTATTACGAAATAGATATACGTACTATAGCATCAGATGCCATTAGCGCATTACCCTGTTACAAGCACATGTACACACATATGTACGTATTGTACCTACATAATACATATATTCTGCCTCTTCCACGCGCACACACTCTCATTCATACTGTTCTGATATAATTACCCACCGCGTACAGCTGTCGATAGGGTCAACGCATACATGTTGCAGCATGTTCATTGTTCAAACTTGCCTTGTAGCTACTGTGGTACCTACTCTCCCGAGTTACACTCACTGTCCAAGCTTAACTATTCTACATAATATATGACAGTTAATGGGCTATGCATGCAAATTTATTTAATAAATGCAAAATTCAAACCGACTTGCACCCTTACTCAACGTATAATATGCACCTAGCATTTTAGACTTTTTCTCATTAGTGTTAATACGTCAGTTTTTAACATAAAGAAGCGCTTTGATTAATTAGCACTGCTTGTTGATGCGATACTAATCTACATGAGCTTCATGACAATTTTTAAATAAATATTTGCTATTTACATGGCCTAAAATAATATCTATTTATAGCGTAAACAGTATTATCCAAATATTTATACAACAAAACAATAGAATGCATTGACAAAAAGTAGAAAATATTGAACAAATATTATATATACAATGTGCGCCTATTTTGTCTGCAACCCATTTAACATAGCTGTGTCTCATGTAGCGGCTGCTATTGACAGAAAAACATATGCAAAATATCCCATCCATGTAACAAAAAAATACATACCTAAAATTCAAAATGCGTGTCGGTTGCGTTAACGAAAAACATTTCAAAACACATTTTTGTACATTTTACCCCAATATTTACTGAAAAAATATACATATACAAATGCTAGCAAGGGATTTACATTTATGGAAAAATTGTTCATGCGGTATTCCTTTGCTCTTCTCCTGACATGCGAGCCATTAATCACAAATAAATATACATTAAAAGTT
The DNA here is from genome assembly GCA_963422195.1 of Carabus problematicus. Lineage (NCBI taxonomy): Eukaryota > Metazoa > Arthropoda > Insecta > Coleoptera > Carabidae > Carabus > Carabus problematicus. The sequence goes on along the minus strand of OY728588.1, from coordinate 10,323,968 downwards.
AATTCTCTTTGTTTTACATACCATTTCTACATGTAAATAAAACGCAATCAATTTTTTTATGCGGTTCATAAAACTCATATAAAATTAATGTATCTGAGAAAGTAATTTATCATTCTGACAAGTGATTATTTCTGTCTAATTTTAATTATTTTTACTACATTTTAATCACCGCTCATGACGCGAGTTATCGTGAACGATAATTAATTACAACACGGCGTGAAAACTTGTGCACTATTCACTTAATAATAAATATGTTTGACAAGAAGACATTCTTTGCAATTATGCACAGTGTGGAAAATATTTGTTTATTTATTACACTCTTTATGTCATGCAACATTATTTATTTATAACAAAAGAAGTTTTACAAAGTTTTTAAGGATTTAAAGAACTGAAACTGTAGCAAGTCCATAAATTAGCCGTAAGGTTAAATCGATAGTATCATAACAGATAACACGATATATAGAGATGTATATCAAACCCATTACAATAATGGTTCCCAGCTGACATTTCATTTTAAACTATCGATCTCGATTCCTCGAAATTCGCATACCCTTTAAAAATAACGCAATACTTCTGCCTAACTAAACATATATACATATTCAAACCATATACCTACATGCATTGTGCATTTTTTTACGTATTTCATAAATGAATTTACGAACTAAATATTTAGTACATACATTCACTATATACCCACAATACACGTTTCATTTTATTTGGATGCATTACTGTTGCATTTAAAATTTATGAACAAGCAATATTATTACATCTGTTTTCACGTCCATTTGTTTGATAATGGTGAATAATAAACTGTTATCGTTAACACGTTTCATTGGTCATGAAACGATTAAATTGAAATGATGATCACTGTAATGACTTTTTCCAGTTTGTTACATTATCGAATCAAATTAACGAAGTGCAATTATCACTGATTTCTGCAATAATTTGTCGGTAAAGATTTGCACTGAATGCTCTTTTATTTGGGGGTTACAGTTTCCGTATAAACCGCATTGAATCACCAATTCAGCCCATGGATGGAGATTGCGGTGAGTCCTTGACCCTTTACGACGCTTCATGGCCAGATGACTCGCGCATCATCAAGACCTTCTGCGACACATTCTCCAAGGCCATGGAAAAGCACGACTTTGTGTCGACTGGAAACGCCCTGTTCGTCCGATTTGAGAGCAAAACAGGCAGTTACAGTGGGTGAGTCGTTGTTCTAATCAGTCCACTTTGATTTATTGTACGTGTGGTAAGGGTGCGAGCGTCCCCTGTTAAACGAGGCTGTTTTGTTGAAGCTTAGCGATGCCTAAGGACGAATGCTCGCTGGAAATGCTGACCTAGTTATTACAAAGCATCCTCACTAAATACTTGTTCGAGTTAACACCAACATGAACACATTCATTCAACTAACAAACAACCTACAATCTGTAATCCTGCTATTATTAACATATACCTGCCAAGCATTACACTACACGTCCATTATTGCTACATCGATTTTTTTTTATCTATATATATATATATATATATATATATATATATATATATATATATATATATATATATATATCAAAATGTATTTCATCAAATTATATTCCATTGTAAGTAGATATATTCTAAGTAAATAATAGGACTACATCATATTGTTTGATGTGGTATACGAGTAAAGTAAAACCATTATTTTGACGAAAGAAAGCAATGTTGTAAATGTTAATGCTTGACTATGTAACACAAATTGACGATGTTAAATCATAACGAACTTCTAAGTTGTTACTTACAGCAGTGGTTGTCACCGGGGGCAATGTTTTTTTGTCACTGATGACAGTTTCAGCAAATTTTTATTACACTTTCGTAACTAAGTGTCCGCGCTGTATACACGGTAAATAATGCAGTCGCTTAATCAAATAGTCTCAACGAAAAATCGTAACAAAAAAAAAACGACAGAAAGTCATTGCCACGCTACCAGCGAACTGTGAAACCCGTGCAAACGAAATTAGCAATAACTTTGATGCCGCAATCAGTTTTATTGACTATAATACAGATTTATTAAATTTCCTGGCGTAGTAGCTGATGTGAATGTAACGGTGCACTGTGCTAGTGTACTTCCTATGTTGCGGAAATGTTCTCAATACTGTACCGACCCTTTTTATATTCTGCTGGAATTGACTGATGTAGAGATTACCTAGTTACAAGCAAAAAATCAGTCTAGACACTTATTACTAGAGTGAATTATTATTACAAGCATAAGAAAATAATGTGAAATTCTCTCGACATACGTGTGTGTGTTATTACACGATACTGTAATGTATTTCGTGTCTGGCAGATCTTCTCTATACTACTGGGCGCACTATGACTTCTTCAACAACACTCATCTAGGCGAACCTATTCCGAACACGGCGTGCGACGAGATATTCACCTCTTGGAGATCCCCAAAGGGATCGCTACGCTCACCTCTCAATACTCTGGTCTATAAGCAAACTTCGGCAACGCAAGACGTGCATTGCTTATATCGATTTGTCACCGACAAACGTCTATTTGCCAGGGTCATACTCACCATTCAGACTATCAATTTTAAGGTAAAATATTATCCGTGCTATATCTTCATAATATTTACTGTTTTACATATGTTCAGATATTCAAACATGATATTATATTTTATAATATCAAATAAATAAACGAACTATTCTCCAATTTCATTGACGATGTTTATTGCATTAAAATAAAATTAAATCTGTGAAAAAATCTAATTAGGGAAGTCGTAGCAACTTCCGCACATTGCAAATATAAATTACTTCCCAGCTTCCTTTTTAATTTCCTCACATTTTCTCTTATTACGAGCAAAAAAAAAGAAAGATAATAATATTTGCTTCTGTATTTTGCTAATAAATGATGATAATTTTTATTTTAGGATCATCCCTATAATCCAGGACCATGCGGAAACTGTTTGGAAGACCGGGTTGATAAACTGATGATTTGGGAACCACTGCCTCCTGGTGCAAATGTTACCCAACAGCCAATTCCCCTGCACACTGCCATCAAAATGGGCCAGACTAATTGCCTTTGCAACAAACATACATCCACTACGATAGTATCTCGAGGCGAACAACTAAACATGCAACTGATAGTAGACAGTGCCCATGCCGCGTCCAGCTACTTCAAACACAATAACGCACTGTTCGAGGCTTCGTACGAATTTGTCCACGGTCCACTCTGCGGCCCACCAATCATTCAACCAAGCACTGACGGTGAAATACATTATCCATATTACGAAGCCTTGGGCTACGTTGAACCACCGAAATCGATTCGTTGCATTTGGGAAGTGAAGGTTAATCGGGAAAGAGACCTCTGGCTCCACTTCGACCGCATCAAATTTGCATCACGTCACTGTGATGAAGGCACGGTGGATATATTCATACGTGGACGGGTGGAACCCTATCTATCCGTATGTAGTGAGAACGTGAGCTTGGCTAAAGAGTTACCCATACTATCGGCTGCCGAACTAAGCCCGGACGATGAAGAACCCAGTGTCACTATACAGTTCGTTGGTAGCACATCGCCAACACGTGCCGCTTTCAAGATTGCGTGGACTGAACTCTTCCATTTACCACGTAATCCTGATGGTAGTTTAATGACGTCACGACTCACGGAAGGAGGAACTCCATCAGATTCAATGGAGGGATGCGAGTTCGCATGTCCTGGGGACGCAGGCCTCTGCATACCAGCTAGATTAGTTTGCAACGGTATTGTGAATTGCCCGAATATTACAACTAAAATAGGTACGTAATACAATGCACGTGTAAGTCAGTTAGCTAAATCATCATGATGCTTGTACAGGTACCATGTTCAGTGATGAATCCCCGGAGCTATGTTCGCACGAAGTTGGATCAGACCCGAACTGGTTAGGAATCATCCTCGGCGCTGCAACAGCTAGTGTGTTCGCTCTGATCTGTATCATATGCATCTGTCGTGCATGCTGCTGTCGGAAGTCGCAGCGGCTAGTGTCGCGTTATTGAAAAGACCATTTCTCAAATAAAATTTATCTGAACAATCGTGAGTTAGAAGTGAATTTAAAAATGGTGAAACATAAACAAACGTTCTGATAAATTTTCGTTTTCTAATGGAATTATTGAAAAGACGTGCAGTGCACAACTCCTGTAATTTTTATACGAGCCCAACTTGTGTTCACCGTGATTCATATGCTCTATGAAGATGATTGATTATCAGGTTGAAATTACGTTTTGGTTGCTAGAGACCAGACATTGTTAGTAATTTGTTACAATTACTATTGATTAGTAAACACATTTATCTATCGACATATCCATTTCAATTGCTGTGTCACCATTTTATCTATGTATTATTTAGTTGCTTTTCCGGCGACATTATTAAATATCCAAAATTATTGAAATAAATTGTTTAACTTAGAGTACATACAGCTCTTTTGTTACTTTTGTAAATGAATAAATCAATTACCAGCTGCAAATTGATCGAAAGATGTATAGTAGGTGTATCAGACGTCTAATGCACAAATCTGCGTTGTTGATTATTGCTTCATTTGCAGTTCTTGAGTGACAAATATAATGAAGTTTTAATTATCCTTGTTATTAATTTTGCTTAGTATTAAGTGTATTTAAAATTTAATATTTTTATATTGTATAAGTGGCGAATATTTCTTGCACATAGATTATTCTAAATAGATACGGTTGCAGAATCATCACTGTTCATTTATATTAATTTCTTATATAAATAAATTCCCTGGTCTCGTGTATTACAGAAAATTGCATTAAAATTCCTGGAACAAATATTCGAATATTTCAGGTACAGTAAAAAGCCTTACTTCGAGCAATATGACAATTCAAGATTTTAAGCTCACTCACACCCAAAGGAAACAAAATTGTACATAATCTTATAAATCCTGTATAATTATTATTAATAAAAATGTTTCGAATAAAATCACCATTTTCATTCTGTATAATTCCATTATTACCAAAAGCATGCATCGCAGCTCAAATTAAATCAATGGAATTGCTTTAAAGTAATAGAAAATATTGTGAACTCGAATCATCATTATCCACAAGAAAAATTCGACTTATGAAGACTTCGAGTTATAGAAATATTCAAAGTAGCGATTTTGTTTAGACATTGCAGTGGTTTAATTACAGACGTTTATATCGAATCTAAATCGTATACTAGGAGTACATACTAATTTCGGTTAAAATATTTAGTAATTTGCCTCGTTCCCGTTCGTGCTGAGATGAGTACGCGACTTAACATGAACCAGCAAACCAGGAATAAGTGTGTATTCGTTTTACAAAAAAAGGCTTCTCCGAACAATTAAAAACTCAATACGAAAAAACAGTTTGAGGTAAGGGCGTGTTTTTGTGTGAGTGAATGCTGCTATAAACCTTATATCATACATTTTTGCACCAAAAAGTGTAGCACCTTTTCGAAAAAATCATAACAGAACTGTGTTTTTATGCGTGATTGATTTTCCGCCCTCACTCTAATTTTTTGCATTGAAACGCTACAACACGCGCCAGGCGAAAATGGATTCCCTGAATAAAACTAAAACAAACAAAAATCAAACACACACAAAAATTTTCCTCCACAAGCAGGGATTTCCCTTAAAAATTCAACTTATTGAATGTATGCGCCAGTAATTTTATTCGAATTATGGAGAAATTCGTGTTATAGAAGTAAAATTTGTAATTTGCTTTCTAAACGGTGTTGCCACTAGATTCATTTCGACTTATAGAAATTTCGAGTTATGGAAGTTTGACTGTATTAAATATCTTTTAATTTGCTTATTATTACCACAGATGATATAGTTACCAAGACGGTTATTTTTGTATGAAAATGAAGAGATACAAATTCGTCAAATGCATATCTTTACGAGAGGAGGCTAAATTAATGAAAAAAGTCTTCTGTAGTATAACAGTTTTTTATACATATAATTATAAAACAAGATTGGAACTTGCGATCCCGTTTGATGTTGGTTTACAAGATATACAAAATATTTTACATTCAAGAAACGTTTAACATAAAAAGATAAGGAAAAATCGAATTATTTCTACATTTATACAAAATTAAAAATGTGTGCTCAATTTCTCAACTACACACAAAAGAAAATGAATGTCTTGACAGTTAATTATATATTTTATCTACATACATTATTTTATTTCCGGCATACTACTCGGGATTTAAAATGTACAAAAATGTATTTCAGTGAATATTAATTTATTGTGATTTATCAAGACAAAGACATACGTCAATGAGAAAACATAAGATGTGTAATATAAATTATTAAAAAATTAAGCAAAAAGTACTGGCGATAGATGGTAGGAGCCACGTCCTACTCTGTAAAATCGGTGACAAGTGACAGTCAATGAACGAAATGTGCGGCAATCAAAGTATTAAAACAGCAAAATTATAACATGTCAGAAATCCTGAGAAGTAACAATACATAATTCATATACTTAAACAAATATAATAGTCATAGATAAATACAATTCACTATATGGTCAATCAACTAAAAATCCTTGCTCTTCTCTTGGGGTAATAGCCTGTCTGCATTCTTCTACAATTCCTGATTTAAGTAATTCTAGTCCAATATCTTGGCCTGCTTCATTATAAAGTAGGACACTCAAATATTCACAATTGTACCTGAATAAAACAAAACAAAATGTTGCTGCTGCAGTTTTCAAATATCAAAGAGGGAACACTTACGTTACTTTTGCTTTTAGTTTCTTAAATAAAACATTAATTTCTAAATAATCGCATGCCATGTCATTTTCATGATCGGCCATGTCTTCTTTCAGGACTACATTACTTAAAGTACACCTTACAGCCTGACAAAACAGAATTGTTATTATTGCTTTCTCTTTTCTACCACTACATTCTTACCTGAAATGGCAACTGTAAATGTTGTTGTTTAATGCAACGCGTATCTCTCATATTGACATTTATATCAATCCCAAAATCTACCAAAAAGACCTACAATAAAATATGTATAATTGAAAAAGAAATAACGGGTGAAATGTAATTATGCATACATCAAGTTCCACTCTATTAGCATACTCATTAATATTGATAACTCGACCCCGTTGCCAAAGATCATTCAAATATTTTACTAAAATCATCTGCGACAATGCGGGAATAACATTAGTTGTTCGATACGTCTTTACTTCTTCCGGACTGTTCATTGATTTGACTAAAGCTTTAATAGTGTTGATTGGTACTAAAATATAGAAATTAATAAATGCATATTTAAATAATATTCTTTAAAAAAAACATACAGTCCTGCAAATATGCTGAATATGGTAAATTTTTGAGGACAACGTAAAATGTTCGAATATCTACAATATGAATTATCTTCACAGTAATTTCTGTTCCAGGATTTGGCAGTTGCAATTTATAAAACGAATCGTAATATACTGCTTCTTTGTCTGTCGTCCATCCGTCTGCAATAATATAAAAATTGGCAATAAAATAAATAAAAATCAAAACAATACATGTACCAAGCAATGAATTAGAAAGAAGCTTTCCATGTCTGTTATATTCATATTTATTGTGCACGCAGCTGTCACCCTTTTGACAGTTTTGCTAAGTAGTTACGTAACACAGCTTCCGCAATTGCAAAATCATTGACAAATAATACAGCATAGCTACATTTTCTGCAATTCTGGAACGACTGTGTAAAGCATACCTATCAATCGTGTTAAACAGAAACCAAAGAAAGCTCTCACACCAGATAATGATAATGATTTCCAACAGAGCAATTAATTTTAGCAAAGCGTTTATTTACGTAAGATATCGATTTAACATTAATATATAAATATATATATATATATATATATATATATATAAAAAAAAAACATAATTATGTGCAAATACCACCAAAATAAAAAAATAACAATTAAGCCGAATTAGTTACCGGGGTTTAACGGTTTATGAGAGAATCTACAATTATTTCCCTTAAAACATTTTCCACATCTCAAAAATATTCTGCAAATTTCAGATTCATCTCTTGCACTGTAATGGGATACAGCTATGTTTGGATCGTCGACTTCTTCATCGTCAAATTCAAACGCTTTTTCTATTCTTTCTTCTTCACTTATGTCTTCATCCAAACCTAAAGCCAAATTATAATGAATATTGACCAAAATACAAAGAGAGTTCATCACAAGGTAATGATTTAATGTGGTGATATTTACTTTGTGACTTAAGTATTTGTTTCCTCATAAACTCGTCCAAACCATTGTCTGTTTCATTCGGAATATTTGTAACTGCTTTTCCTGTCACTATCAGAGTTTCAACAAGACTATCCATATCATTCGACTCCAAATCAATTATGTATGTGTCCCTATATAAACAAGTACCAATAACAAAATGAAAAATATCATGAATTAATATGTTATTTACCCCACTCGTTCAATAAAACTAATTGTGAACAATTTATTCGCTTGTGGATTGACAATGTCATAGAAATAATTAATGGAATTTGCAGGCCACTCGTCCAAATCATTTGGAGGTTTAATCTGAAATTTGTAGTCGAATGATTTTTAACTTACTAGTAAATTATTCATTGAATAAATCAAAAACTCACCAATGCTAATTCACATTTCTCAGCCATAACAGGTAGAGCAAAAAAGTAGGAAATTGCTTTACGTATAAACATCAGTCGTACCATGCATGTATATCCATGATCAATTAATCGCACCAATATGTTTTCATCATCATCCTGTTAATCAAACATATATAACTAATTCAAATTGAACACTGTAAATAAAACTTACTAAAAGCCATTTAACTATTTCCGCTCTGTACCAAGTCTTCAATTCTTCGACATAACATACACAATACTTGTCAATGGCTTTGTGTGCATCTATTTTTGATTTGTACTTTTTTAAATTGTTTGCGATTTCTACTATCTGATCGGATAAACTATAACAAATATTAGTTTGTCTAGTCAAGTTAAACATGCTGAATATTTTTAGAGACTTACTAGTCGACTAGCGTGTTGTCCTCTCTGATAATTTGGATATATAATGAAGAGGGTGACTCTGCACAACTTACGTAGCATATCTCGCCTAATTTGGGTAGTGGACCACGTTTTGGTACTATAACGAATTACTTATAAATATCAGCAGGTATAAGTATGATTTTATATTACCTATAATATTATAATCGAGATCATCTTTCTTAGGCACTATTTTCCTCCTGGTATTTATAGATTCAACATTATTATGAATATCATCGAATGCTAACGGTATATTTTCTACACTTGAATAATTATTTTTCTTTACTGTTGGTCTTAAATCTGGCATTTCAAATGGTCGCTTTGATTTCTTTTCCTTAAATCTTTCTTCTACATTCTTCAAAGCAACTTTTAAATCTTTGGTATCTATTTCAGTATTTATATCCGAGCATTCTAAGTCAGCTTCTACTTTGCTAATCTCCGGTTCAGTAATCTGATCTGAAGATATACTTATGCTATCTATTAATGACATATTGCCCGTTACAGATTTTCTGTCATCAAGTCCTGAATAAAGAGTCTGACTAGTCTCTTCCTTATTCAAATTTAAATTTAACGAATCGTAAGATACTGTACATGAATCAGAATTATTTTCTTCCTTTAATTTAAGATCTTCTTTATTATCTTGAACGTTTATAAAAGAATTTAAGTTTAACGTCTCGTTAGAAACTATACCTGTGTATGCATTATTTTCTTTATTTATATTACGCGCTTCTTCATTATCTTCAGTGTAGGTAAGTTTGAATTCGGATTTCATAGGAACAGTGCCTTGAGAATTATTTATTTTCGCTTCTTTATTTGAACTTGTTGAACGCATATTTTGATTTTTTAATCCTAATGATACTTCTGGAATTTCTTCATGAAAATCTCTTACAGAATCTGTAGTGGCAGATTCAACAACCGTACCTTGACTGTAGTCAACGTTGCAAATTGTATTATCTGTGGTATGTGATAGAGGTGCAGCAGAATTATCTAACATCTGTAATTCTTGGTTGACCACATTACTGCATCTGCTTACAGATCTGTCAAAACATGTCTGGAATATGTTTCTTTCAAATGACGAATGAAGCAATTTTCTTGAAGTTTCAGTTACGCCTGCATTGTGGCTTGTATTGTCCAGGTTACATTCATAGCATGCAACGGAATCTTTGACGCTGATGTTGGCAGAATTCGTACACAGTGATTGTTTATCAGCAACTTCGGCCGGTTCGTCCAGTTCCAAAAAGAACAGTTCAAACGCACAGTTTTGATTCAATAACTTTAAGTAAAATTTATTTAGATATTCAAAAGCCGATGAGTATTTTCTTAGTAAGCTACTGTTGCTTAAGTGTACTAAGGACGATATTGTCTCTTCCGACTGAAACAGAACAAAGTTTCTTTTGAATCTATGTGTATACGTATGTCAGTATAAAATATACCAAAAAGGAAATTGTATTATCGGTTATTATCTATGCAAATTCAATTCGAATTTTAAAATATAAAAAATATAACAAAAGCACATCAAACTTCTGTTCAAGGTTAAGTTAAGTAGACAATTGTTATTACCTTTTCCTGTATATTTTGTAGATGTTGAGCCATTTTCCTACATTCAGACAGAATGTTATTGTGCAATACATACAGATCTCTCGTTCTGTTTTCCATGTTCATGGTTAAAACGAAGGAAACAACGTTAAAAAATAAATAGTTTTGGAAAGCATAAATTTAATAGCTCAGGCAATATCATGAACACCGAATACATGTGTTACTGCCATATGCAGTAGTTAACAAACGAACGAGGAATTAACAAACTGTTACAAATCACAACTTGAAACAAATACGAAATATTCGTGATAAACAAATCTCGGAAAACTATGGTCAACAGCTCTGCCAACACCCAATATTGTATTCTGCAAGCTACATATGAATATAATTCTTTTTGAAATAAAAAATATGACAAACGTGTTGATTTACTAAGAAAAGTACAATCCATCATATTTAAGAATGATACAGAAGATTTAATTTATTATATTGTATTAAAAATTCAAAGTTTTTCGTTTTGTTATGTTTTCTAATAAAAACAGTTATGTCAAAATTGATAAGTAAACCATTTAACCAACAAATCGTATGTCATTTGCCAAGCAAGCAAAATTTTTGCTGAGATTGTGTCATAATGTAAAAATACGAAAGATAATTTTAAATCTTTATTTATAATAAAGCCATATTCAGAACGTGCTATACTAATTCACCATGAGTCGAAATATTCTAAAAAGTAGTTTGCAAGACGCATCTTTCAGCATCGTATTTCAAGTATTTTACCAATATTATATAAGTATGAAACACTAAATTACGTATTTATTTCAGATTTTATTCCGATGCGTTACTTTCATATTAAACGCTTTCGTGATTCGCCATGTTGGACAAAACGTTCTTGGTATTATGAACGTTCGATTACTTTTGCTTGAATCAACAATCTTATTCCTTTCTCGAGAACCACTACTCAAAGCATGCCTGACTAATACAAAATCTCATAATTGGGCACAGGTTGTTAATCAGATATGGGCGTCGTAAGTACGAATTTATTCGAATGCTATGCACGAAATTTATGTAACATATATGTTTGTTTAACAGTGTGCCAATCTGCAGTGTGTTAAGTATGTTGCTAGTTTATGTATGGATTAACATCCTTAGTCCAACAGAAGAACAGTATTTTCCTCAATATTGTTTTGGATGCTACAGCATTGCTTTGTCATGTGTGTTGAACCAAATGACACAAAGTTTCTTTCTTGTCGCCCAGAGCTATTGTTTTGTTAAATTACGGGTATTATTCTTTAAATTCATTATAATATATATGCTAATTATTTATTCTCATTACAGGTAGTAATTGAGACTGTGTATGTAACAGTAAGAACAATCATATTCGTTGTTATAATAGTATACGAACCACAACAAGCTATAAATGCATTTTCAATAGCTCAGATACTGTCACAGATTGTGTACTGCATTGGGTTTGTAGTATTCTTCTGGTGGTACATTAAAGAATTAAATAAATTCAAGCAAATCAAAAGTGGCAATACGGCCAAAGTACCAGCAATATTCAAAGATATGAACGATTTTCATTTTCAATCTGTTTATGACTTCTTGCCTGGCTTTATGAAAAATACTGTAAGTTTACAACAAAACACTAATATACAATTAAATTTAATAGTCAATTGTTTTAGGACAAATTGTTCAATAAAAATTTAGGTGTACTTACTTTAAGTTTTATAAAACAATGTATTGTTAAACAATTACTGACTGAAGGAGAGAGATATGTTATGACTCTTTCGCCTGTTTTAACGTTCAGTCAACAATCCATGTATGATATCGTTAATAATCTAGGTAGTCTTGCTGCTCGGTAAATATTATACGAAATGATGACTCTTCTGACAAGCTCTAACCACATAATATTGCTTTTAGATTCGTATTCCGTCCTATAGAAGATAGCAGTTACTTTTATTTTACTCAAATGTTAAAACGAGATGAATTACTTGTGAAACAGGACCAGGTAAGATACGAATTCTAGAATATTCAACATTGGTTTGCAAATGTACATTATTTTCAGAAATCCGTTACTGAGGCAGTAACAGTGTTGAGTCAAATATGTAAAGTGGTTACAAGTATCGGTTTAGTGGTAGTTGTTTTTGGCCAAACGTATAGTAATAGCTTGTTATATTTATATGGTGGAGAGGTTTTGACTTCTGATTCTCTACCGACTACATTGCTAAGGTGTCACTGTATTGCAGTATTATTACTAGCAGTTAACGGTGTTACTGAGTGTTATGTATTTGCAACAATGACAAGTATGCAACTTGATAGGTATATTATACTTTGATATTTACTAAGAACTGTATAAAAGTATATTAATACTATTGTTTATAGATATAACTACATTATGGTGATTTTTTCCGTAATGTTTCTAGTTATATCATATTTACTGACATACATATTAGGTCCAGTTGGTTTTATCATAGCTAACTGTATAAATATGACAGCAAGAATTACACACAGGTAAACACTTAACATGTGCAATATTTGAAAGTTCTGATTGTTATATTTGTTTTAGTATATACTTCATTCAGAAGAGATACCAAGGTACACATTATAAACCTTTGGAAGGTTTGAAACCCAGTGTCAAATTTGTGATGATATTAATTATATCCGGTGTTATAACTAAAATATCCGAGGTAATATATAGTTGCAAGTGTGTAGTAATAATAGATTAGTGTTTAATTCTGTTATTGAATTTCAGTTTCATGTATATCCTCGATCTCTGCTTCTACATATAGCCATTGGGGCATTCTGTTTCGGAATAACTATACTTATATGGTTGTATGAACATAAAGAATTATTACGACTAGGTATAGACAAGTACAAACGAAAAACATCCATCAAAGTAGATTAACGAGCGAATATTCTAGTCCAATATTTATATCCATTGTTATGTATTATGAATGTTATCAGTTTTACCAAATAAATTGATCTATTTTTTATTTGTTTTCATTGACATTTAATGGAAGACACACAAGTTACATAATTGACATATTGTAAATCATGTGATATTACATAACATTTATTATACAATAAAAATATATTCACATCTAACATTAGACGGATAATAAATATACATTCTCCAATTTTAAAATTCCCACAAATTCACAGCATAGCATTTTTTTGTTTAATATATTTTCCATAAACATGTATATTATTTATACAAAATATACACCTTAATATATTTATTTTTATTTAATAAGTAATATATTTTAAAATAGCAATACAATATTTCTAAAATAGACAATAATTAGGATGGTTCATTAAACATTACCCTGATATTGATATTGACAATGATACATTTAAATTTTTTCATTTAAACGACGTAATATTGTCTCATTTACAAATATGTTTGATTTCGGTAGTGTAATTATCAGCCGACATTAAATTAATATATTTAATTACACGTTATCACACGGAGAGTAGATTACTGTCACAGTGTTATCTAATTTTTCTACAAATATTTATATCAAAATACATAATTTCATTCCAATATAAATGATAAAATGCAAAATCTTTACTTTTTCCATAATCGTTTATCATTATTTAGCGTTACTTTGGTTTTATAAATATGTAGCTTCATAAAATTAATTAAAACCTGTATATCCGACAAATATTTATATAAAACAAATCAGATATGTTCATGTAAATGCAGCTTATAGAATATAAAAATGGAATATAAAAATATTGAATTTGTAGTGACAGTGTTGTGTAAAATATCTACGAAATTACTGCAATCGAAAATATTTTATTTAGAAAGAAATTTCTAACGAATCTTTAGTAGTTGATTTCCGAATAGTTTATAAAAATATAATTTATGCTATGCATGATGTAACAGTCTTTTTCACCGCATCCCTAGCGTATGGTATGTATGACAGCGAATACCAAGTCATCGCCACGGACTGAATTATTATGAAAAGCAATGCTAAACCAGGTTTGTTTGCCTAAAACATACAGCCACTATTAACTTCAATACATACAAAAATTAATGAAAATACGTACCTTTATTGCGGCAAAAAGTGTTAATGCAATTGATACAAGTACTATTATAGTTGCAATTATTCTTGTTGGCGCGAACATTTTCTTAATTTGATTAACGGGTCCCATCAAAAAGCACGTACTAGCTAATGATATAACATTTCCCAAGGTATAAAATATAGCAAACACAACTAAACCACGATTTAAAAATAATGCAAATGATCCCAGGAATGACATGAGGATACCAACCACGAAACATATTAAAAATGCTTTAATTCTTGTGGACCAACTTAATGTCGCAGAATCATTGAGCTAAAATATAAATTATTACCTATGATAATGAGTTCCCACAACAGAATTTCTAGTCTAGATTGTTAATTGTGTGGTAACAATTACATGAAACTTATGACTAAGGTAGGTTAAGTATACAAGAACAAAATTTGTTTCAAAGAATAATTATATACCTGCGACATAATTCCACTTTCTTCATCAGCTTCATCACCACTGAGTACTCGTTTTAATTTATCCATTACCTATCACAGATTCTTACTGATTCTCCTTCAAGTCTGTAAATAATGAATGCATGTAACACAAGAAAACTAATTTAAATTCTGCAAATTTTACTTTTATATTTATTAAAAATTACGTGAAGCCTTTAATAATAATAGAATTATTGAATTGGGTTCTATTTCACTTTTGCGTTTCAAAATCCAACTCAACAATCATATGTGCAACAGGTGAGTAATTAACAAATTTCAGCATGTGTACTGTATTGAAATTTTCAAGAAAATACCATAAAATACATTACTCACCTGTATATATTTTAATTTCTGTTGATTTATTTATACTGAAAATAGATATTTTCCTTTATTGTTTATTTTTCAACATAAGCTGAGATCGCTTAGATGATCTCGTTTTGACATTTACCTATAATGCACAGTTTGATGGAGAGATGGCGCTAGTGCACACTTAAATTTAAAATCTGCAAAAATTAATAGATAATTCAAAAAAGAATTATTATTATTAAATGCTACTAATAAATTATTAAATGCATATATTATACAATACATAGTTGTTGTGAGCATTACGTGATGACAATTTATTTAGAGTTTTTGAAATAATTTGCAAATGTAATGTATAAAGCATGTTTTTTTTAAGAGAGCAACTATTTAGCAACTAAAATAGTCATATTACATATTATTATACGTGCGAATCTTACTATAACCCCATTCCTAGAACAGTTTCACAGAGCCGAGAACGAGAGTAGTATTGCGAAAGTCTTCCACGTTATTTTGTAAACCGCCCGTCTGCGACTTATTAATTGCAACGCTGTTTAAACTAGGCATTTGCTCATTGGATAATCAATTGTCCCACGAACATTGCGAAAGATAACTGTAGTAATTGCGGAAGGAAAACAAATGAATGAAATGAACCATTTCAACTCGCGAGTCTTTTGTTATAAATTATTATGAATGGAAAGGTGTGAGAACAGTAGTTGAAAGTTGATTTTAAATATGCACACATGGTGTAAATGTTTCATTGCATTGAACAATGTTATCAGATACTTTGTGTACTTTTAATATAAATTAATATAAATAAACTTACATTATTTCATACATATTTTACAATAATAGTACATTATTATCATTAATATTTCATTTTCTATTAAAATTATGTGTAATACAAAAGTGCATTAATTTCGCAAAAGAACACTTTATTAACATATTTAATAACCAGTTTATATGACCTGCAAATAATGCGCAGTTAATTAATTTTGTGTATTTTATTAACTCTAAATTCGAACAGTATAATTAATTATATTATAAACTCTGCATTGTTCTAGTGACGCAGGTTTAACACGAATACATAATCTATATTATACATATTCTAAAATCGATTGAATTATAAAAATTGATCTTCTTTCACAAAACTAGTTTATAACACTAAATATGTGGGAAAGCCATCAATATGGTTCAGATTTGATAGTAGTATTCAAAAATGAACTTAATGACAATTGCACAGTAGCTTTCTTCTTTTCTTTACACAATTCTCTGTAACAGTGAATTGCATTATCAATGGCATAATGAACCATTGGACTACGTTGTCTATCAGGATCGTCTTGCTCAAAGATAGTCATTGCTTCTTCAATATGTTTTAAAGCATCTCCAAGAGATTGTAGACCGAATATTTTAGTAGGATGTTCTGTGTCCGTATTATCTTCCCCCTCTTTCTCAGCCCGTTGTTTTACTAGTTCTTTTAATTCCTCCGTCGATAATTTGTTTTCATGTGAGGCAATCATATCTTCGATATCTTGAGGTTCAATTTCATTCAGACCAATTTGTTTCGCAATATCTGCAATATTTTGATATAACGCTTCTGTTGGTTCCTCAAAACCTGAAAATTCGTGAACACAGCCTGGCAACAATCTTTTCCACGATCTGTTAATGTTAGAACATGTAATTTCATTCCAAGCCACGAAGATATTATCAATTGCTTTTAGTATATCATAATTCTTCCAGAATTCGTCTAATGTAGTATTACAATCGGGTTCTGTAAATTTTAATGCCTGAGTGAAAATTCTTCGATGGTAATACGCTTTAAAAGTCGTAATAATTCCCTGATTCATAGGTTGCAATAACGAATTGGAATTTGCTGGTAAGAATATGACCTTAACATTATCACTCAGGTCATCAAGAGCTCTAGGATGACCAGGAGCGTTGTCTATGATTAGTAACGCTTTATTGGGTAGATTATTTTCCGTACAATAATATTTAACAGCCGGACAGAAATAAGATGTAAACCAGTCTTCAAAAATTGATTGCGTTACCCATGCTTCCTTATTTGTCCGCCAAATTACAGAAAGCTTGTTTTTCGAATAACCTTTTAGGGCGCTGGGTGTTTCAGTGTGATATACAAGCAACGGTTTCAGTTTAAAGTGGCCGGTTACATTTGAACCTAGTAACAAACTCAGACGATCCCTGGATACATTATAACTTTGCGATGAAAATTCTTCCTGAGAAATGTATGTTGTAGAAGGCATCCTCTTCCAAAATAAACCAGTCTCATCAACATTAAATACTTGTTGGGGAACGTAACCGCCCTCCTCAACAATTTCATTTAATGTAATGTCATTACTATTTGATTCCATATAAGGATTTTCTATTTCATTGCAAGCGAAATTAAGAATTTCCTTACTTTCCGTGCTAGTAGCTTCTATACCATCCACACTATTACTAGATTCCATGTGGTAAGCATTTGTAGATGCTACGGTAAGCATATTTTGTAAATTCGCCCGTCTTTTAAATCGCTCAAACCAACCGCGACTAGCTCGAAATGGTTCCGAATTCGAAATACCAGACTCATCTGTTTTAAGTTCCTCATATAAACTTCTAGCTTTTTCCTGAATGCTTAACAATGTAGGTTTCATACCGTGTTCCGTTTTATAATTTATCCATGAAATTAATGATCTTTCCATTTCTATCATAATTCCATTCCTGACACTCAAGCGGACCGTGTTCAAAGGCGTATCCTGCTTACTGAATTCCTTTATTTTATCAGATTCCTTAATTATGGACCTAACCGTTGTGGACGGTAGACCCATCGCTCTACTGATATCAACGGGACGTATACCAGATTCATGACGTTGGAGAACGTCCAATTTGGCATTCAACGTAATTCTCTTTCTATGCCGTTTTTCGGCAGGAGCAAGTTTAAAAGTACCTTTTCGTATACTCATGATGCAATCATGTAGAATAACACTTAAGCAAAACGCATTGACACAACGTTAACAAAAAATGGCAACTCGTTACAACGTATTTCACTGACTTCAACGAGAATTGTTTCTCCGATATAGCAGGATGCGTGCGCAACCTTTATGTATGCTACTACGAAACTTAGCGACGTAAATCGAACGTACGAAGAAAGATATTTCCGAGCACCGGTAAATATTTAAACTCGACGTTATTCTAGATAAATCAATAGCATAATCTAAAATGAAAATAAAATAACGTACAACGTTCCTGTAGATTATATTTACAGCAATGAATGCATTTATCGAATTCGATTTAATTGAGTAGTATTTATTTATCAAAATGCTATGTTTATTTATCAAAATATTGAATATTAAATTATCGTGCCGATCGGCAACCCATATTACTGGGTTGTAAGCTTGGTTGCATAACATTATTACAGAGCAGTAAAAATTTGAGCTGCGTACGAATTGACATAAAATTATTAGAAGAAAAATAAGAAATTAGGTACAATCGAATATCATATTCATAAAAAAAATTTTGTTTGTTTTGATATCAAAATCAAACTTATTTTAATAATATATGACGACAATTTTTTTTAAATACCAGCCAGTTTATAAGTCCAAGTGAATACATATTATTCTTATTTAACAGACAATTTCAACATTCCAAATAATTATCCAGATCCAGAACATTTGTGGCACACACTCTTATCGCATGCAAAACCTACATAAACACATATTTTTAACGTCGTCCGGTAAATAATAAGACATATTTATTAATAATATAACATAAAGGCACATAATTTTTTGTTGCTAAATAATGCCACAAATAATTGTTTCTGTTTATACGTAAGTATATCATAATTAGGAATTCTCGGTGTTTCGACTATGTATATGCGTGTATGTTTCCTGCTGTAGCTTAGTTAACATAGCAGATATGTGCGTTTGTATGTGTGTATCGATGCCGGTGACTGGGTCAAGCCAAGCAGGCACTATCGATATAAGATTGGTGGTTGTGTGTATGTGGAACTTGCCCTCGAGCAATCCTTTCATTTCAGCAGGCCGTGCCTGTCACGAATTCACGAGAGCGGCACACGAAATCATATTTAATAAGCATAATGATTAGTGACAGCTACCAAATACTGTTTAATTAGGCTGAAAGAATTACAGAAAATAATTTCAATTCGAAATTAATATTAGAAAATTTTAGACAATACATTTTACGTTGGTATTTTTCAATTGTTGCCGAACACAGTTATTACGCTTCAGTATTTATTTGGACAAACAAGGTAGTTAATTTGAACAACCACACCTCTGACGGAAACTCTTCAATGACACTACACTAATTTAGTGTTATTAATCCAAGATCTTTTATAATAATTTTAATAACATGTCTTTCCAAATACATTCTGAAATTAATATAGTTATTTTTTCTGATATGTATATGAATTTTGTCTATAATCGAATATCAAGTAAATATGACACATACTGGAATATACTAACGAATACATACGAATTTACGACTTGAAACGCACCGATGTTACGACGCCTTCGGCTCCTTTACTTTCTACTTGAAGAGATGGAATGATGTTTTGTTGCTTCCATCGGAAAATTCTCTACATTTATTAAGTAGAAATTTTACACATATTTCTAAAGGAATTTAAAGTATTGAGTTGAATTAAACTACAAAATATCTGCGAAGTAATTTACACTATTAATTATTTACGGCCCTTCATTGAAAAGAAAACGAATTTATGTAAACACGATGGTATTCAATTAAAACATTCCACATTGTTAATTTGTTTATTTGTGTGTATTAGGTAGAAAATATTAAAGTAGTAAAATTCATATATTCGATGACATCAAATAATACCGATTTTATTTGTATTGCTGGTTTATACGCCAGGCAACAAAATCCATACAAATATTTTGTCAACAAATGTAAATAACTTTCTAGATATTTCTAATATCTTAACTGTACTTTTAAACCTATGTATTTTTACTATGCAACAAACTTTGCTCCGCAAAGCAATATTATAATCATGGATTATTTTTACAAAACAAACTTCACCAAAAAAACTATCGTACACGGTATAATTTATTGTCTCATGAACGTACAAGGTCACTGCAGTCATATTTCATTATTTCTCTTTTTGATTAATTGCTCGAGGAAGTATACAACCTAAAATTATACGTATTCTGTAAAAAAATCTCACATGAGAACTAAATCTTTTACTTTCACATATGGCAGATGCGATTGGAATATTCTGCTTGTACAATTTAATCATTCATGCGAAACAAAGAGAGAATTGCACTTGGGTGTTGCAGAAAAGCCATCGGTTGAATAATTTTGTATTCTTTTCTACAAATAAATTAATTATTCTGCTACTTTTACACGGAACAATCATATATATATATATATATATATATATATATATATATATATATATATATATATATGTACATATATATCTATATATATATGTACATATATATCTATATATTTACTTTTTATTAAAATTTTAGATATTTTCTAATAAGAAGTATTGAAATGACTATTTATTTACCATAATAGGTAAGAACATGAACAATTCGTCAAGCATTTTTCTACATACTTAACGGAAGAACTTGTTTCGTATTTTTGCTTTCGTAATATTCAGGAACTGATCCAGAAAACCCTAAGTGTTACAAAATCGGAATGAGTTACACGCAGTAACTATTGACTTATGCAAGCGTCACAGATAAAATCCAGGTTTCACGGTAAATTCGTGAAAGAATTCGTAAACGCATAATCAAAAAGTAGAACTATTGTATTTCATATTAATGAAATTAGTTACATTTTCGCATATTAACATATATGTTATTAATGAACCACAACTAGGTAATTATACGTTTATGGATGACCTTTCGTAACTATTCTTAGTAATCGTATTGGCGTCATGATAACCGCCATAGAACTCGTTATTTAGATGCGATATTTATTCTTTTCACACATTTGAAATCAAATGAAAATTGAATATTGTCTATATTGCAACAGATTGTTGCATGCACCTGTTGCTAAACTGCAAATGCAATTTCCATGCAAATTGTTGCATCTTATGTGCAATGGTCTTGGTTTTATGCAGTAGAAATACATAGTTCATTAACGTTTGTATAAATGTTACTAATATTTTGTAAATTCTCTGTACATAATATCAGTTTTGGTTACATAAGTTCTACTTAACAAAGCATGTATATCGACCATATGTATTTGATATCATATAACAGTTACATATTCAATTGACGGGATTGGCCATTCCTCATATTTTAAAAGGAACATGTTAACGGTCTAACCTACAATTGGAACTGAATCAAAATTCCAATCTTTCGTGGCATTCTGAATAAAGAATACATGCCCCAATCCTGTGAACGTGAATGCATTTAAAACTGTGCTTGTATATTTAAGGCAGTGGGTACATAGGTAAGTCTGAATAAGGCTATCAAAATAGTAAGTGTGGTCATGTATGTACGTGTGAGTCGATTGTTAAAACAAAACTGAGATGGAAGAGTTTTCGTTAGTCGAACATTGAGAACGAGGTTGAGCCGCTCCCCGCTGCTGATGGTTCATTCTTGCAGAGCGCGAGAAACACAGGTGAGACCGAAGGCCTGTGCAGACAGTTACTCCAGTGTCTGTTGGCGAGTACGACAGTCAACAACAACAGTAGAAGAACTGTACAAATCCGACTGAAGAGTGTGCGCGCTTTCACCAGCCGCAGCAACAATCACCAGCACACGCTGACACGCTGTGCTTCAACTCCAATACGGGCCCCGCAACCAACATGGAATCCGTGAAGTGAAAATTTCAAAACAAACTAAATGACAATCATCGAGTCTATCAGTGGAACATAGTGATTATTGACAAAAATAACGATTTTCATCTGAGTGATTCTTGTGACAGTTTGATCTATTTCATTTAGTTCAATTTTTGTTTTGTTTTCTTGGATTGACAACATGTTGCAGCCGAGGAGGTGTGCGATGCTTACGCTGCTTCTGGCTTTGCTGGTAGCACCAAGCACAACAGGTAAGAAGAACAACTATTACACAAGCTCTCGCATCACATACATATACGTATATGTACATATACGATCTATGCCGTTAACACTACTCCGGTACTGTTCGATTAATAGGTCCGACGTGTGATTCGACCGACATTGAGTCAACTAGATCCTGTTAGATTTTTTGTAAATACCAAACTGTAACTTACAAAAAAATGAATTCCTCTTTATATTTATTATTTTCAAACTTTTTCTGAAGTTTATTCGTAATGGAGAATTATAAAAAAGTTCTTATTTGGCGGCGACTGACACTAAAATATTTGATAAATAAAAATGAAAAAGACAATTTTCTGCATCAAATAATATTAGAACCGAGTGAATATATTTAGTTAAAACCTGTAGCTATTTGCATTATGGAAATTTAAAAATATATTTTAACATAATCATATCGGTTTCAAGCTGTTCACTTTTTTATTAAAACCACAAGGTTTAATTAATATTAACTTAAGTAATTAGGATTTAAGTATAAAATACACTATACTCCCACAATAAAAAAATCCTCATATTTTATTACGAAAAATATGAAGTTTTTTTTATTAAAATGTAGGCAAACGTGCTTTTATAAATAGAAATCCGGTTGTATCTATGCTGGTACAAGGTTATAAGTTTTTGTTTACAGTGAAAAGAATGATCATGCCGTATTTTAAGATGCTTATACATTTTGATGTTATTCAATTGGAATCGATTCATTAATTGTTAGTTAATCTAAAAGGATTTGCAATCTACAGATTAAATAAGATCGTATTTGAAATGAATAAATGTGTTTACTGCAGGTAATAATATAATATTGTACAATTAAAGTTACGTTTATTCCTGTTTCCACAAACTTGTAGTTTAGTTATTGGAGCTAACGCAAAACACTAAATACGCTGAATTTATCTTAATTTAGACATAGACAAACAAAATGTTGGTTTTCTATTGTTTGTATTGAATACGTACACAAAGCAACAAACAACAATATAATATTATTTATGATCAATTTATGATTTTAGTCGGTATATAATATAATGAAAACAGCAATAAGATTGTTAATTTCAACCTTCGATGTAAATTGAAAATGTCCTTTGGAAGTACTTGTACATGTCACCTTTGCCGTATTTGTGAAAGTAGTTATTGAGTGTGTTGTATGTATAATAAAATATAATTGCAGGTTTGGTTATTTAACTTGGAAATAATAATTGTTCCTAGAATATTCTAGATATAGCATAAGTTTTACGTACTGAAGAAACAATTATTTGCATCTCAAGTTGCATTGTAATACAACTTGAACCAATTGGTAAATAGTGACTTTCAATCACAATAATTAAAAATCAAGGTCTGCCTATATGAAAAAACTAATCATGCATGTCTAATAATGTTAGTAGTAATGATCTAGTTTAGTTTTCGGAAGTATAATTCGTTTGCCTTGCAGGATTAATGACCGCCATTTCTGAAAGTTTATGGTGAACCATTAGAAAAAAAAAAATCTCTCTAAAATATTAAACAAGTATAATGGTATGAATAATGAATTACAACTTAAAAAAATAAATTGTATTTGTCAATTATACTGAAATAGTTCCTGATTGCCATGAATAGCTATGAAATATTTTGTTTCGAAATTAATTACATTCAAAATGTTGGAATATTGTAAAGTTTCATAAATATTTCATTGTTACAACAATGTGAATATATTGTATACCATTGTTATTGATGCAAATAGTCAGCATGCTGTGTGGTTAATGTGAACGTCACAGCCGCAAGGCTAATATGTTTATAACAGCAGAAAGCAACCCAAGTTGAAACACAAATATGCAGCGACCGTGTTTTGTTTTTCACTTTTCATTTTTAAATATAACTGTATAAGTATCGAGTATTTGCCTGTTTACTTATAAACCAATGCGAGGAATATTTTACATGACATACGTGATTCGCGTTGGCGCGTGGACAAGGTGCACTGCAACACAGTTAGCTCGCACGCGAATTCGACAACGACAGACGATGGTGTTCGAGTTTCACTCTTTCTAGCTAGCAAAACATACATGTAATATATAAACTAGAACCGTTAACGTGTTAATTTAAACTAAGAGATTACTTCACACTTAATGAAGATAATTTCCGTATATATTCTAAATTGTATTTGTGAAAATAATCATTGAAATCTGAAGGGCTGTTCAATGGGTGTAATTAAATAATTCCTTGATCTATATTTAACAAGTTTGTTTAATTATCTTGAAAGTAACAAAACATTTAAGGAACTTTTCGCCTCACTTATTACTCGTTTTTTGTTGGTAAATATCAATTCAAGGTAACTTATACATTAACACTGACAATACAAAGTGTTTCAGTAAATCACTGTATAAGGTACATGTTACAACCATTATAAATAAATAAAAAACAATGCTAAGTTTCAAATGGAATAACAAATACGTTGAATAATTCAATTGCATGAATAAAATACATACAGTAAATATGTAAACTTCGTCAAAAATGCAGCAAACCTGTATTTTAAAATAACCTGTTCCTGTAATTTTCTTTGCATAATTTTTCACTGTTTTTGTAACTGTATAATGCGTTTAATAACGAAACGGTTAATAGTAAAATGCAGACTTTTAAAAAATATCTTGTTTGGCCTATATCAACTTTTTGCTGAAATAAAAATAAAAATTATGTTACGATATATTCTGACGCAAGGAAATGTAGTCTGTTATTTATTAATACTTGACGAAAGACGAATACGAGAAAACTAATAATTATAAGCAATCGAGGCCTTGAAGATTATGTCATAAACCGATATGGAAAATTCATTACAAACTTGGCACTAGCTGAATAATTATTAATCAACTTTTACGCCAATTTTAAGCTAAGACAATAATTCTTCTTTCATTGATTGGCAACACCAGTCCAGTCAGACAACCATACCTAACTTCGGTAACGGTAAGCTACGACTTTTACAGATTCTTATAACAGTAATCTTTTGAACTTCACTAAAATATTTACAACTATTTTATTTATTGGATATTGCAGTTTTCTATGCTAGGCAGCCGATAACCGGTGTAAGAAGATATACTTTCGAATTCGGCATTTCAAATGTTGCAATCGTCAGTAATCAAAAGTACTTTCCACTATGAACTTTAAAAGCTGGTGATGTCATCTAGCTGAGTAGTACTTGCCTCTGCAGGATTCCGGTTCTGTGCGTAATATTTATTTAATAACCACAGTTTCACACATGCGATCGTGTATTAGAAGATGCATTTAACTTAGTGATAAGTCAAGTGTTACTTGTAATCCCACACAATAATGCTAAAAGAATATAATTTTCGTTAAATAATAATGAAAAGGTCACAAGTAAACATGCATGTTTCACCAAACCAGATCTGTGTTTGAAAAGATGTTGCTTTCTAGAATGATGACATTTATATTTGCCTTAACTTCAAATTTTAGATACATATCTACTCTTATGTGATATTTTACTAATTATAAAAACAATACAAATATATGGGCAAGAGCCTGCAGAATTCTTAAAACATTTGTCCGTTCCTTATGATAAATACCTTTATAAATTAATACTAAAAATATATTGCAATATACATAACCGTTTCGGAGAATTTCATTTTTACATCTGTTGCAACACGTAGATATATTTTTTATGAAATTATAAAGATCATATGTTTTTATAGTAACATCTTCATTTTTTTGTCATCGAAACCAGTTTCTTTGACCATATGTATACATGTGCAAGCATCCACTTCGAGTTCTTGGTTTTACCGTACAAGGAAAAAAGTTATATTTACATTATTAAATCATGTATTCTGCATATATCTATCTACAATGTAGGTTTTCTTATATAATTAATTATAAGATATTTATATTTTTCGTTGGCTATAACGTAATAAACTTTTCATTTGTATAAAAAAAAGATAAATTACGGAAACCCATGGTGTCATAATGATTTTTAAAAATACATTCAATAACAATTTTTTGTAATATATTTTCTTAGCTTACATGACATTCCAATTTTTAGATATACAATATTATTAACTATATTAGATGTGCCAGTTATCCATAACTGTATTACAAATTGTCAATTTACAACATTACTACATATTAAACATATATTTTTACAAAATCCTTTCAGTGCAATTATAATATGCAATATATAATTACAAATGCAACGCTTTTCATTGAAAGGTTTCAATATTAATTCATATACATTTATCAATTTATCGTCGATCTATTTTACAATATGTCTGTAATGTAATCTTCAAAGGCTCGTGTTGCTGCTAGTTTTTAGTATGTATTACTCAATGATTATAAACGCATTTTCATCCTAGCACTCGTACGCAGTCCATAAGAGACAGTTATTCGCGCCTAACTGTATGCGTAAGGTAAGTAGTTATTATAATGGTTATGAACATTGGATAAGTAGTAGCTCTTGTGAGCTGGCGGCAAGTCAGATTTTTTATTTAATGCATCTTTATTCATGCATATATATAGTAGAATCCACTTATGAACTTGACGGGACTAGGAATTTGGTTCATTATAAGCGAGTGTACATCATAACGAAAGTATTTAACATGTTATGTATTTAGTTGTGACTCAAAGATATGTTCATTATAACCGAGTTTCTACTATATTCGAGATCACTATAAGTGGATTCCACTATATTGACTCTTGCTGAACCCTTTAGAAGAATATCAAATAATTATGAAGCATTTTCGAAGAAAGACATGAAAATAAATATAAGTAGATCAAACTATAAATAAATGATAACGGTTATATTAAACACCAATCAAGTTTGCAATAAAACTTTTACTACACATAAAATGAACTAGAGTTACACTGAACGGTACCACATATCTGTTACGTACACCTTTATACAGAATTTTTTACCTCACTTAATACTTTAAACGAAAAGTAATGTTTTAGTCGTTTTTTTGCTTGTTAAATGAGTACTTATTGAGTGCTAGTTTATGTTTTCTTATAGCAGTTTGTCGCCTTTAAGCTAATTCTAACATTTATTATCAATAAAAAGTAACCTTTATTCACAGAATCCAGTATGTAGAATGTCAGGTTACATTGCTTATAAAACAGAATGCTGCAAGTCCGAAGCAGGTATTAAAATTATCAGACAATTTGCCACAGTCCAACCGTGAACACAACAAAAGCGGGCACACGTTAACACCTATTAATTTAACCAACTGCACGTGTAATTAAATTCAGTAGCAATTTGTTTGAAATAATCTTAATTTTCCTTTCATTCTATACAAGCTTATAAATAAATGCATCTACAACATGAATGAAAAACGGTACCATACCGGAAACTTATATTATTAATAATTTGTTACCATAAGTAATTAATTTATGTAGATTATACCTAATATATTAAACACATATATTGATTATCGATATCCTGCAGAGGAAATAGTCAATCAATTATTATTGAACATTTTTTCACTTTCATGTTTAATTATTTTGTATTTATATCAAACCATTTGATTAATATTTTCATAGAAAGTTATCTAACTAATATTTGAATTGTGTAACAAACAGGTGTGTACAAAATTTTGTCACAAACTTAGTGTGACGTAACGAATAAAGATTCAACGGATGAATGCTGTTTAGAAATTTCTTATTTAATTCCTTTCCATGGATGGAAAAAATAACGGGTCGCACTTGAAGTTTAACGAATAACGGTCTTAACACTGTGTATTTAGTGATCGAGTGTCAGCTGTTCTCACTAGGATTATTACAAATGTAACCGTTGTTTTACACGTTCTAACACAAATTCAAATATTACACATAACCCAAGCATTTTCACTTTACTAAACATACTAACATTAATTGCTATTTAATTTGTTATTAATTAAATATTTAGAAAGAACGCAAGGTACAACCAGCCAAAAATAGATATATCCGGTGACAGGCAAGTGCATTGAAACAAATAAAACAAAATTGATACATAGATGACCTTTGGGAATAGATTTAATATCATTCTCAGCTTAAATCAAATGCTCCAGATTCAGAAGGTCGTTCAGAAGACGGAAAAACTATGTAAAAAATATCAAATTAGTCGGTCCAGTTTTGCATGATTAGCATTCGGCGATATTCTTGAATCGTTGAGCGAGGTACCTCGCAGCAAAGTCCAGTGTCCATATAAAGAATGCGAGCGGTAGGTGCTCTGGTATATGGTAGGTATAGGCGTGCTCAAGGTACCGGTAACGTAGTAGCGGTTGTTAATTATATACTTTGAAATGCGTCATTAAACTATAAAAGCCTTGCTTATCAAGTCTACAAGTTGAAATTATAACAAACAATTGATTGTACTCCTGCAAGCAACAAAGTACATTGTACAGTTGTGATCTATCATTGAAATCTCCAGTACTTCGAAACATAAATTACATTTAAATGTCTCAATTTAAACAACAAGTGTTGTATGGCGCACAAAAAGCATATATCTAAATGAAAAATATCCTCGGACAAAGAAAAAACTCTTTTCCTTGTTTAACTCACAATCCATTTAATTTTAAATGTTCTCCATACCAGGAAATCTTGAACTGAATTAAATCTAACATATTCAGATATCTAAAAGGAGAATCAGTTGAGTCCGTTTAATTAAAGCTACGAGCAATTGGCCACAGTGAGAGGACATTGCAAGCCGAGAAATTGTACATGTTGTTAAAACGGTACAAACATCGTAGATGTAATGGAAAAGAAATCGAATCGTATATAAATCTCAGTGGTAGAAGGTAGAAAAATAAAGGAAACTGTACGTGCAACATTAACCGCTATGCATATTACTGCAGCAAACTCGTATTTCAATAAACGCGGTTTGTGTGTAGCACGACCTTGAAACCGGCACAGATACCGCTATCGCAAATGTGAAGCAATGATCGCTAGTGTTTGCAATCACGCGGAACTAACACGTGGTACTAACTGAGCATGTACGTTCAGGACGAAGGACAGCAATTGATTATCCAATGAAGGAATGCTGCACATAAGATAATGATGACTATGCGCAAGTGAATTCTGCTTAGGGTGGTACACGCTAAACGACTCACGAGAAAAGAATTCACGATTTTTATATTGTTGATCGTATTCCAAGAGCAATTGGCAAATTACTGATGACGTCGTAATGAGTAATATGTGATAATCGGTGTTTGTGATCTGATAATTAATATGGATATTTAATACCTAGTTCTGCAGTCAATAGTGAATACATTACTTTTTAACGACAGCATAATGATGAAATATGTATTTGGTATGTAGTTTACTATAAAAATTACCGGATAAAAAATTATTACAAAAATATTGACGAAATAAAAATGGAGAAACAAATAAATAAAAATAAAAATGGTTATAAACAAACGATAAACAAGTTAACATTTCAATCAGCATTTTGTCAAATTTTAATATAACCTATAATTTATATATTGAGGTTTTTTCTATTAAAAACCTTGAAATGAATGATTTGAACTTTTAGAAATGAGTAGATTTATACGTAAATATTTTTTCATCGATGTATAAAATTACATAGTCATAGTGATATTTTTAAAACATTTTGTTGTATGTAAACAAGACAACAGTTTTTTTGTACAAGCAGGAAATGGCATTCTCTCTGCAGCAAATAGGAACAATAACATGCAGTTTTCAAGATTCTCACATTCTAGATTTCGCCAATCAATTAATATAATTATAATGACTATCATAAATGACGTAGGTAGTTAGTGTGCGTACTTTCATTATCTTGCACTGGTACATTAAGTGCATCCACATCGCAGGAAGTATCTTCCGGTAACTTTCCTTTATCGACAATACCTATTTCACGTTATTTATATATTTATAATTACATACCTGCTCTCGACATTTATTTATATATTTTTATTCGCTAAATAATTCCAGATTTAAAATTTGCAATAATAATATAATAATTATAAGGAACAATTTAAATATTTTCTCTTTATGCCTCATAACTAATTCGCAATTTTATTCATTATATTAAAATTTACTAAAATTGTTGACTTTTAATAGAAAAAAATTGTACATTTTCTCATTATGTAAAAAGAGAAAATATTTTTTTAAATATTATACTATCTAAAACAATAAATTATATTAATTATCAGACATTTTTTTCATCCCATTGTAGTTCCAATAAGTAGGTGCTTCCTTCGAACGAGCAAAAAGAAATTGCATTACATTATGTAAAATTATTCGTACAATTAAAGTACGGAATGAAATCTTAGAATCGCGGAAACGTAACGATTCAGTGAACTCTTCTCTTCTTCCGAACAATAACTTTTTCTATGAAATGACCGACTGAGCGATAGATGCTTGTTACCCATGTTTCTTTTAAATGACGTAACTTAATCGTCTTTCGATTAAACCTAGAGATTCACGGCAATGATAGAAACGCGCAGTGCAAATTACTTGTTATCTATTTAATCACATTTTTGTGTATATTTTTTTGAAATAAAACAAGTATAGCATTTGAAAACAGAGCATTTGACAAGAAAGAGATTATTTGACATTGCCATACCGATGAACTAAATTTCAGTTATATAAAAACAAACATTTATCTACCAAACCGTAATGTAATTGATCAATTATAAAAATATTTGGCCCAATTCTTTTTGCATTCAATTTTTTTGGAGAATCTTAAATTGTACATCTAATTAACACTTTAAAGTAGATCACAAACTAATTATCATATTATTTGGCAACGCATTTCAGAAGTCATTATAGCATCTTATCTTCTGTTGAGTTCTAACTGGAATTTTTAAACACACATATAGTAATTAACACAAATATTTGCAACAATTATGTCATCTCTTCTCATAGCTCTAATTTCGAGGAATGTCTAATTGTACGATTGACATTTAAAAATAGGTTACAATCGCTGGAAAAAAATTTGATTAGACAAATTACATAAAAAATTAAATAGTTTACCCTAGATTTTAAAATGGAAGTGTTAGCGTTGCGCTGACAAATGTTTATTTACTGAAGCGTAACCAACTGCGGTAGGTAACTCCGTGTCAAACATAGATACCGCTACGTCTTTTAGTGTTGTCCTTTATACGATCAAGCGGAACTCTTCCGGTAAAAACGGACATGTAAGAATGCAAACACGAATATGGTGACCTTTAAATTTCCTGGTAATGATTAGCATTATTTATATCGATTTCATAGTTTTCAATAAAGCTTAGAAATAATTATGTACGTTCTTTTCTATCAAGAAATATATTTATATATAATAATTAATTATTTTAATTAATTAGCAAATCAACTAAGTTTAATTAAGACTAGCATTTATTTATTGCTATTTAAACTGAATAAATATAATAATAGTGTTGGTATTTTCAAGAATATCTATTCTTGAAAATACCATCTGCCAAAATGCAAACGTATAAAAAACCAGCTTTGAACGAATAGGATGAAATTTAAATGTTCAGGTAGATAATGCAACTAGCATAATAATGTTACTTTAACGAAGCACATGTTTTTGATTGTGTTTGTCGTTTAACACTGTGTATTTTTAATTAGCAAGCTTTCTATCACTGACATGTTCAGATACAGTGTCCCTTCTCTATCGTGTTGAATAATTAATGACATTGGCGAGATTGTAATTAAAAGTTAACCACTAAGAAACAATACATAAGGTTCAATTTTTTTTTAATTAACGAGAAGTGTGTTTATCTATGTAGTATAAAACATGATGAGCTAATAATGTCTTAATAGGTAATTATCTGCATTAAGATCGACCTTAGTTTTCAAATTATACTGCAAGACGATTCGCAAAATGGTAGATACTAAATTCAGCAGTAAAATGTGATTGTATCAATGATGTAAATATGAGTGTGTGAATTCACAATAACCGAGCTCTTGAGATAAGATTTTTTATCAAATCTTTGCACCGAAGTACTTTTGTAAAAGTTCAACTATAGTATAGATACAATTAATCACAGTACGTTGACCGGAAATCACTAGTTAACACTTTATTCGTAACCAGTGTAGTGGAAATAATAGCACACTGGTACATCAAAATTACATGTAAATATTACAGTGTACAACGGAAGGATCGTATCATAGCACATTCTTCACAAAAAAGAGAAAATCACACTCTAAATTATTATACTTCAGTATTGTTTATAACAACGTGTGCACAAGTACCAAGCTAGCAATAGTGAACAATTATGATCGAACTCTAACAACATAATAATCGTAGTTCTGAACATTACAGTTTCAATAAGTAACAGTTAGGTATGAAATTTCAAAGGATAACTGTTTGAATGGAACTAAAACTTCCTGTAGAATTTATAATGGCATGAATTTTTTGTATATAAACAATATGTATTTATAAGCATTGTAAAATTTTTCTTCGAAAATTAAATTGCATGTGCGTACCTGTGTAAATTTATTCAGTGTTAATGATAAAATAACACGTTAGTTGATAATGTCACATGTAAGAATAAATTAACAATGGGTATTTTTTATACATCCATGTAAGTGTTCGTGACATGATCACACCACAATAGTTATTGCCTAACCCTGAGGACGAAGCTATATGATTCCAGCCGTAATTAAATATTTCTTCCTTCTTCGTCTTCTTGTGTATTACTCATCTATTATTTTAATTATAAAATCACGAACGGCTCCGGCTATTATCGCATTGATGTCACGTATTGAAAATAACTCAAGAACGAATGATTTACTGTTTGTATTGCGAAATTTTCCTTTGCAAAACGCAAAACCGTCAGTCACACAACTTCTGTAACTGTGTTTTCTACCGAGAAAATTACAAGCTCTGGGAACTATTAACTATAACGGTGATACAAAATATTTTCCTAATCGTATATTTGTAGTTACATGAAACTGATATTTAGAGGTCTTAATATGAAAAACGCAGAAGGTTATTTCTGTGGTATATCCAAGCGTTTAATGAAATCGATGAACCCTAAAAGAATTTCATAACGTAAAACTTGAACATAAATATGTCAATTTTTCTCAGAACGAGTTTTCACAATCCAAATAAACTATGGTGTTTTTTATATATTTTATTCATTGAATATAAATTGAGAAATAGAAAGTATAAAATTATTACTTACTACTTTAATGATATAATAGTAAATTTTTAACTTTGATAGATCAAAGATAGCTAAAGTATGTGGAATTTTATTAAAGTAAAAATAATACAGCTACAACCACTGACACTGCATTACCCATAGAGCACTGTGCTCAATACATAACATGTGCATCACTATCAACCTAACCTACACATTACGTACTTATATACATGTAAATTATTATACATTTCTAAATTATTACTAAGTATGGTAAAATCATATGATTAGTAGTGAAATTCTCAAGGAAATGTTTCATATAATATTTAAAGACTAGTAATTTTTCTCAATTTTCATGAAAGCTGTATACTAATTGTTAAAATATTTATGTAATTTAATTCACACGTCAGTTTTGAGCATTTGTGTACTGTTCACACAGTTCAATGGTGATGTGATCTAGTTTTCACTAGCGACTGACACATTCACTTGTTTATTGTTTGAACGTGTCTGTCCGGGTTACATTTCGCTTCCCGATGCTGGTTCACATTGCACAAGTGTCACAGCGAAATTAACACGTGAGATTGAAACAAAATTAAACGTAACTTATACCGTAATCTTCAATGGGAACCACCTTAAATACTCCTCTTTCTCAATAGTTGTCATAATTAATTCTTATTGTTCTGAAATATCTGATGAATTTATTACGCAAAAATATGTTTTATTATATCTAATGCCGTTCAAATAATGGGGGAGAAGTTGAAAGGAAAGATAGATTGTCATGTTTACAAATTAATAAATACTACTATTTGCTAATTGATATATTTTATTTGTGACTTTCACTAGCTCGTATTTAGTGTTTTATATTTTAATATAAAATGAGAAGTTTTATATATAAACTATAGACTATTTACCTCCTAACCTAGATTTAACAGGAACATTAATAGTTAATAATTCATGGTAGCTATGGCAGATGTTTAATTATCATCAGAAATCTCTACTTCGCCAATTAGTAATGTGTATTTAATTTAATATAAAGATATAACATATCAAAACAAAACAATGTAAATGATTTCTTCTACATTCAAATTTTTTTCAATATTCTACATTGAGATTCCAAGCGGTTTAATCTTAAAATCATATTAAAATTTTTATAACATTTACGTTAAAGTAACGTGCAAAAGGTAAACTGTAAAAACAAAATTATGCACAATGGCCCAAGGTGGGCGCATGACACGGTATTCGTGAGTCGTGTCCTCGGAAACCTTCAAGAAAAAGACGTTTTGCTGTTTACGAGTTGGTGTTACTGCACACAGCGGGACTCGTTCTTCAAGGAAAACAATTACGCCGACTGATAATGGCGAATAACTGCACGGGAGATTTCACTTTCTCCTTATGGAATAAACGCACTTACACATAAGTACTCGTAATGTGGCGACTGTTCATAAGTAGAATTATGTTATTTATGCAGACAGATGTGTGAATTACAATAGATACTTGTGCATATTGTACACATATGTTGTATGTCATTGTAGTAATACGACAAACACAGAAACATGGGTTAGTTTCTTAACGCAACGTTGAAATTTCCTGTTGATAGTATAATTAAATAACAAATGAAGAAGATATTTGTTTAAATATACTAAGACTAGTGAACTTTAGCAAGTGACCCGTTGCCTACTAACACACTTTATCATCGTGACAAAGCATTATCAGATCTTCAACTTGTGATAAATAACCGAGATGACAACAGAAGATATGTTTCTAAATGCCATAATGCTATTCATGATGCTGAAAGAAAGTTTCATTTCTTTGAATCTAAACTGCCTACTCACTGTTCATCGAATGAAGATATCACAATTTAAATAAGCAACGTCTATATAGATAAATTTATTTTATGCGCTGTGAATTTGATGTGAAGATCTTAAAGCGACCTTGAACTTTCTAGAAAAGTATTAATAGAGTTAAAGTGCACACGGAAGTTACGTTCACAATTATATGCAGAGTTAAACGAATCTACAATAATCTACATGTGAAACTTAAATATTAACATGAAGATTACATCAATCTGCTGAGAGAATATCAATTGAATTCTTTGAATAGCATTACTGGATAAGCTTATTCTCTTATTTTGAATACGTACATAACAATCATTTATTAAATCAAATCATATATAGAATACTAAACATTGTATCTGTAAATAGTATATTCATCTTGTTGCAACCTGTTCATAAATAATTTATAACCGCCGTTTATTACAAGATTATATTGTAGTTTAAATCTAGATAAAAGATTATTAATACGATATGCAACTATTTGCTATGAATAGCAAGTTATAGGTTTGTAAGAAATATAACAAAAAAATCAAAATAAATAAAGATGACTTTTAATGTAGAAGAAAATATTCATGACATTAACTAAATGACGACATTCATCAGAGTCATACGAATTCTGGTGCAACATTAATTCACTTACTTAAATGCAGCTATATTTCAAATGTATACACTAGTAGCATTCGTAATCTTTTTATTTATACCATTACGAAATATATACAAATGGAGTATAATTAGTTTCATTAAATTTATAAATTGTATGAAATCATTTCCTCAATAGAAACCAGTTACTAATCAGAAAAATAGGAACTAGAATAAACAAATCGATATTTGTAAAATTATATCAGAAACGAGTATCGAACAGAGATATACAAGCACTTTCTTTTTCGCATAGTGCCGTTCACAATAAAACCATACGAGGTCAGCGCCGCCACGCGGCTCAACATAACACTAATAGTGTTTGCCGCAAACTTAACGCACGCGCAACTCACCACTTTCACCGTGGGCTACCTTTCTAAATGAGCGCCCATATCGTTTATACACTATATCTGCACAGCGGACAATAGATTTGCACATAAGCTACCGCAGAAATGTTGTTATTATTGGCTTACGGACTCTCTGAAATTTGGGCAGGTAATAATTACGTTCATATTATGAAACCAAAGGTCTGGTTCTTGAATATGACTTACTGACACAGGTGCGGTAGTACATAAATTAAACCAGATTGTATTCCCAAAGTTTACGTGACGACAGGTATTTCTCATTTCTGTATGCACTTAAATGTTCATGTAGATAAGAAACGCATAATAATATTATAAGTGTCTAATATGACCTTCGGAATATTAATGTACCTGTACATTCAGTAATTATAAACCACATTCCGTCATTTAAACAAAGAAATCACCAGATGCTACCTATCAATAACTCATTCAATGTACCTATAAATTAATTCATGTACTCATTTTAATAACAGATGCTTAGAAACCCACAAGTTGACACATCAGCAACTGTAAATTTGCAATTAGTTAATTAAAGCAATTATGAAAATCTATGGGTGGAATAAACACAACGTTTTTGAATAATATTAAATGCAGTATGAATACGTTCACTAACATATTGGCAGTTTGTCATAAAGTTCATTTCGTACGTTTAGTAGTTATTTTGTTTCTTAACGTATCACTCAAGTGTCCATACATTTTAAGCAAGTAATTACACAGAACAACAAGTTAAAGCTCGTTTAATATGACAATTAAATATAAATTTACACAATTATAAATTAATTTTACACTAATGATTTCATTACGAAGGAACATTTCTCTTGAAGGTAACTTTTTTAAATTCATTTCCTTCATAAAAAAATAATAGACACAGAACCGGATTTACAATGTTTCCCAATTGGGCATACACTTTAGGTACCAGATTGCAAATACGACTATATCATGTGATTGGGGCTTTTATAAAATAATTCAATTCGCACCTGAGGCGAGTATAGGCAATTTATCGTTGCTTAATACTCGGTTCAAGTCATTGTACCCGGCACTAATGATTACAACACGTGTAGGGCAAGATACAACGAACGATAAATAAATATTGTTCATATGCGCGTGGCTGTCTGATCGTGATGAAATGGTACATGTGTTGATAAATGCAGCAAAACCATTGGAAAGTTTATGTATGTGTTGTTGACAAACACATTGGCTAATTATTATGGCACAAACATGGGCAATTCTATGCATGGCTCATTAGAAAATTCAAAACGTTTCATTATGCCTAACTTATGATCAAATGTATTCTGCAATAATCAATTCGCAAGACTGAATATGTTTGCTGCATATGAAAAATTTAATAGTTGTTGGATGAATAACCGCAATTAGAAAAGAAAAAAAAACGTCATTGTCACAATCTCCATGTAGGCATGTTCTATTCGTAATTTTAGTTTCAGAACTGTTTGCGCAACATTAAGTGTATATTCAAAATGAAATGGCAATTTACTACACGCAAATGCTATTGTCTACTTAACAAAACAGTTTTTCATATACAATTTTAAAACGTTCCCATTTTAACTGTGAATGAATTATATATTATTTTATACGAAAATTAGAACGTTTATTTAAACGTAAAATTCCGCGCGCAACTCTGGCTGCACGAAAATCACATAGAAAACTGGAGTAGACTTGTTAATAATGTAAATTAACAGTGAGATTGGTTACTGAATAGGAAAAAGTATCAAAATATAGTTCACGAAAAAGTAGGTAGTAAATTATTGTAGTTTCGACTACTTAAAACAAATTAAAATGCGTGAGAAAAATATTTCAATACTATTTAATGTATGTTCTCACATTACCTAAATTTGAAATGAAACATTAAAATATTTCGTAGCATGTACAACAAGATACTCCAATTATGGATAATTTCAATAACCTCAATTCATCTGTTTCGTAGACGCGACCAACTTACATCTGCTGTGCTCACCATAATCTTCCGTGGAAGAAGAAAGTTCTTTCAAAATCCACATACACAGCTAGTAATTACGGCAAAAAGCAAGTTCCGAAACAGATAATGAAAAACTGGATTAACCTGGACAGGTTTTCTCTTATGAAAACTAACTATATAGCTATTTGCGTCAAGTGAAATTAAGAAATTTCAATTAGTTTTTCTTCTTTCTCATCATGACTCTTCTCTACAATAATTTAATGATGTGAAATAGTGTGGCATTCACTCACGTAAATTATCTTTAAGTAATAGCAAATATTCCAGGAGGTCCTTGATGAATTATTGAAAATGTATTGTGTGCGTAAGAATGCGCAAACAAATACCGCCTTTGAAAATTGTGTTGTAACACTTTCATATTATGATATACAGGCTGCGCCCAGTCCTGTTACCTTGCTTACGATACACGCATACGTAAATGGTAATCTGTATACCTCCATACGTATGTCATACATCTATGAATACATTCGTGAATTCTCAAATTATTCATTCAAAATATTCACTTAGGTGTGTTCCATAATGAATCTAACTTATAAATTTCCTGCTTGTATCCTCTGAGTATTCGTCAGTATTAGAATTAGATATTATTAAAACAATTGCTTTATATGAGAAAAGTATTCACTTTATATATTAAAAAAACACATGTACTTACATGCATTTTGTCATGACCTTTCTATCGTTACATCTCAGTTATGCAAATCCATTCATTTATCGTTTTCTTTCTCATTTTCATACTTTCTACAGAGTATCCAGGACAAACATGAACATTCTTATAAATATTTTACTACCCATCAAATAATATTACAGCGTAACATTCGCATTCACCTGTGATATTTTAAGAATAGTAACTAAACGTTGAAGAAGGAAACGCAGGTTTATTCAGCGAATTTGCATAAACAAACGAACGATTCTCGCATAAAAAAAAGTAAAACATATTTACTATGAGTATAACTAACCTAAATACCAAAGACAGTTGTGGAATTTGAGTAGGTTTTAGAATCTGAAATCTGTACGCACGCATAAACGAGAGACGCTTTCAATGTCCCTATTTTTTTTCTAAAAAATATTAATAATCCTGCTTTCAGCATTCATTGACCTTATTCTTTTACTCATTTCGGTTTTAATTCAAAATGTCTCTTTTTATCTACCTACATGGTTCATCATCACAGCTATTAGTAAAAGCCATTAATTTTTTCAAACATAAAAACGAAATTTTGATGGAAAAACGTAATAACATACTAATGTAAATTGTAGCAGATATTAATTTAACAAAAAATATTTTTATAAGATCTAATTTAATGTCACTTCATGTTTTTATAGCAAAACAACCTCAAAAATTATAGTTAATGTATTAAAAAAACTTGTAAACTTTTTTTTAACTTTTACATTGATTATAATAATGACTAATACTTTGGAACTGTCCACCCTTTGGTATTTCGTACACGTGTTGCTATTCGTCATACGTTGCTCGAGATAAATATTATTGCTCATATGTACAAACTCAATCGCTATCTTCAAATGGAGCAAAAAATTCTTAAGACAAGAATCTTGTCAGGGTGTGTCGCATTGATTAAACTAAACACAAGGCCGAGAATTACTGTTTAAATTGCACGTTAGTGGAAAATCACGTGCGCATATCATGGAATAATATAATATTATTAGACACAAATTCGAAATACTGAAGACATACTCGTAGATAAACATTATATTAAAATCACTCAATGTTCTTGTAAAATTGCTGAACACGTTTTAACCAGAATATGTTTCATTGTTAAACATAAATTCAGTCAACAAGTTAAGATAGGTAATAACATTTCAGTATCGGCTAAAAGATATGCAGTTTACAACTATTATAAATAACTGTTTGAGTGGAAAACCTATTAAACTTGTAGAAAAAAATGAAGCCCGAGGGATTTCGCGAATCTCCGTAAACTAGTGGTTTCATACACCCAGTTTTTCACGCTGGCATTACCGTTGTGCACCATTCACCGTATACTTGCGGAACTCACTCCAGAACTAGACAATCCAGCCGGATCGAATGGAACGGTTGCCAGTATTTTTTAAACTTGTCGCCAACAGCGATCGACTTCTGTCCAATCAATCACTATTTATTGTACCAGCAGCATGGAACTAAAATCTATATCATGCCATAATTGAAGTAATATCATTAATAGTTAATGTCTAGTATACATTATTCAATTATAAAAACAAATCACTTAATTACAAATAACTGTACACATGTTCTTGGATAGCCTTTAATTTATATTCTGCGTAATCTTTTAAAAATCTCAGTCCATGAACATTATTTGTTTCGCTAGAACAAATTAACAAAAATTGCTTTATTTGGAACTGTTCTCACTTAACTCTTTG
The DNA here is from genome assembly GCA_963422195.1 of Carabus problematicus. NCBI lineage: Eukaryota > Metazoa > Arthropoda > Insecta > Coleoptera > Carabidae > Carabus > Carabus problematicus. The sequence goes on along the minus strand of OY728588.1, from coordinate 10,283,325 downwards.
CTGTTAAACTTAAATTGGAAGAATGGTGACAGTTATTTTAAATTAAATATGATGGGCTGAATTCAGCTTTCGAACTTAATTAAATTCGTTTCTAAAAAATAAACAAGGATACTACACGATACCATAGAAATTAGGGTCGCTCCTAAAGTAAGGAATGAAACCTGAATTCGGCATTATGTAAGTAGAATTATACTTATTTCCTAAGTTAAATTGATCTATTTCTCGTATATTTCTTAATAAGTGTTACAGGGAACAATTTCCGTTAATGTTAATATATGAATCTAAACCACACGGAAGAGTATTTTGCATGTAAACAGAATTATAAATATCAAATAGTTGCAGCTCATAATTCATTCATTATAATCAAAACAATTATAGCAGAACGCACATATGACTGGACTGGATTTTTATTATAACAAAGTCATGAATAAAATGCACATGACTGCATTCTTGTGACGACTTCCGGGCATCGGGCGTGCACTTGCACGTGAACTACAAGTGTATCAAGTTGACGGTTACGCCTTAGAATCAACAACATTAACATTGCACGATTGTCATCTCACTTTGTTCATATAGAAAGGCGTGATTTTATAAATAGTAATGAATAGTAACAAACAGCAAACATTCTGATCTGGTATTTACCTTGAGCTTTATAACTTACAAAACAGTGACATTAGTTTTGAGAAAACAACCTACACTTTATGAAAATTTGTTTGGCATTTACATTTTCTTTTAGTAATAGTTTTGTGTAACAATGCATTTCAGTGCAATATTGTGCTACACTTTATGTAGATTATGAGTAGATTTATGTAGTAATGTGCATGTGCATAAGAAGAGTAAATAAATAATATCGGTCACGCACTGCAGGTAGACTAAGCAAGTCTGGTAGCAGCATTTCAATCAAAGGTTCGAGTAACTGTACAGAGGACGCGATGCCCAGTCGCCACTCCTCCTAATGACTGACTTAATTGACTCATTGCAAACACTTATACTACACATTGTTCACCTATATATCCCCGTGTATTGTAATATCGTATGCATAAGCGTGTATGTGTATGTCAGTCGGTAAAGCGCAATGTACGATTTCTTCTTTACCGACGCGACGGTAACCAGGACAAAAGATGTGCCAGTAACACCTGTTACACAATATGCATAATGACGATACCGGTATATTGTTTGTTAGTCACACATCGGTGTCAACGAGCCGCGACTGCCATTCATATATCTGCATACCATGCATGCTTACGCATGCACATACATGTCGGAAGTTCATAATACTTATTCTTTATTTGCGATACTTTAATGACCTATAACGTTCTTGAATTTATACACAAATAACTTATAACTTAATACTGGAACACATTAAGTCAAAACCGGACACATTTCTGACAATTTAGTGTAACGACGCACAAGTTAAGTAATAAGACTACATAATAGTTTAAATTGTATAAAAGCTTTTCCGCAATAAATGATACAATGAACAGATCTTCCTGTTCTTAAGGATAGTGGAAACCAATCACTGAGAGATGGAATTGATCATTTGGGCTGCACGCCACTGAGGTACAAGGAAATAAACTATTTGTACAGTTGTAACATCCTTCATGACAAAGTCAAATTAGTAGTGAAGCAGGAAATATTAGAATGCGCGCCATTCATTTATGTAATTGTCAAGACAAAACCGCGGTGCCCTCTTACAGCATATTGTTTTGCGTGCATTTCCGCCTTGCCTAGCTTACAATTCCTCACTTTTATACAAGTTACTAAGCTCCATGTCACATAACAAACCACTGCCGGTCGTTGCACTATCATTAACACTGTTTTTCAGACTGCCAAGCAAATAGCCTTCCGTAATTAGAATAATATTTAACGCAAACCAGGCATATTTCTTATTATCACTAAGTGCGATTACATAAACAGTTGTTAAATGTAATACAAGAACAATATCGAATTATAATTACGTACACTAACACTACAGCGATATTTTAGCCATGTAATCAGTCGTTACAGATGAATAAACCCTTTTCTTTGTGCAATATAGACAATGATCACGAAGATTACAAATCACCTGTCGAATATATATCATGCTCTACAATGTCGGCTATTATTTGTCAATAAAACATCAATATTCATGTTCCATACACCTACATGTCGCATGTCAACGTGTCAACCTGTAACTTGATGTGTGCTGATTACAAATTCAGCGTCAAAACAAACCCTTCTCGTGTCAACATTATGAATAAATTTTGTAGGAATCGCTGAGTCGCAATGGAATGATTTCCTGTACATCACATCATGTAACAACGTGCTTTATGAGTGTAAGTGAACGTTTACTAATATGATGCAAAGGTCAACGATTTATTACTTATTAACAAATATACTTTCACAAGACTCCCTGTCACATACCGTTTGAAATATGATCGTCTTTATTGCAAATTTTGTCTGCTATTTTTTATTATGACAGATCGTGACTGCTTTTACGTTTGTTACGCATTAGGATGTTACAATTGATAATGAATGGATTCGTTTATCAGACATTGGTTGGAAGGTTTAATTATTTATGTAACTTTACATGCGTGAAACGTATTTTCACAGTTTGTTAGTATCGAAAGAGAATTTTGCATTGAACACGAGGGATAAAATGAAAGCGTTGAGAGAGAGGTAAATGTTTTACAACAATAATTAATTTCTACTTAGACATACTCACATATAACTTATTTAAAACTAGAGTAGTGAAACGACAGGTGCAACTCGTACTACCTACATTTACTATCACGACAAGATTAAATAAAATTAGGTGAAACCTATTTCTACTCGTCAATGGTAATTTTAACCTGAAAATAATTAATTAGAAATTTGTCCTGTTCTTGCACCATGCAATGTTATGTTCTTTTATTACAACGCTCTTTCGTAAATAAAATTAATAAGCAACACCGCACCTGAATGAATATTCCAAGTGCATTTGATTGCAACTATATTAGGAAATATTAAAGTGAATATTAATGTAGGGAAATCACATTAATATTATTGCGGATACTGTTTTAGGCAATAAGTGTTGCCAATTGTCTAAATGCGAAATACATTTTAAATAATCTGGCGTATATCATAACATAAAATGTGCCATCAATTTGGATTACTGAGATATGAGATAGTTGAGCCCTGACACCTCGTCAAGTTCTCTCCATTTCGGCAGAGGCCCATCCGCCAGGCTATTTTATACTACAGTACGTAGAACCTGCAAACCACAAGAGAAAATATAGGCAGATACATATATAACATAAATATTGACATGGGGAATAAGTGCGCACTTTGATTCGAATAAAGGTAAAATAAAATAATTGGTCAAATAACAACAAAATACTCAATAACAATATATACCGGTACTAACAACCTGAAAGAAATATGATAATCATCAACAGCCTGAAACAAGAGAAAAACGTTATTAAAAATAACCCGATAAAAAACAATATATGATTAATTATAAGCTGAAAAAAATATATGAATAATAATACAATTGATTAGGAATCCTATTTATATATTTATATGAAATAATGTCCGTTATAATTGTTTGGTAAAATATAATACATATATCTATTAGTTAATTGATGTAAATATTTTAATATAAGTGCGGAATGCTATATAATGGCTTGGAAACTCGCTACAAGTCTGTATGTGTGTCAAAATGACATCACAGACATTCGACCAATTCATATGTTTCTGGTTTTAATTACAGGAAATGATACCGTTCGATTTTAATTATTACAATACTACATACTATATATATATATATATATATATATATATATATATATATATATATATATATATATATATATATATATATATATGTATGTATGTATGTATGTATGTATGTATGTATGTATGTATCTATATTTGTAAAGGAGAATAGTATGACTGCAATTCCGATCTTCTGCATACAAATTCACCTTTGTTATATTTCTATGTATTGCAAGCGTATATTCCCACGGGAGATATGTTCAATTAATAAGAAAATCATGTTCATACTCATGTATATAATTTACATGCATCGTGCTGTTAGTATATACTAAAGAAAGATACAAAATCTCCAAGGAAAAATTCCTAGCATGTATTTCATCCTTAAGAATTTTATCTCATATCTTCTCTTTAGCATATGACATGTATAAATTAATATATGTCGAAGGTATGTCATAGCGATTGCTGGGGTTCCATTCCAACGATAAACAATTTATAAATTATGAACAAATAAGTGGTGTTCTCAAAAGTCAAATCATCCTCCTTTAGGCTAAATGTAATATTTTTTTCAAGATCAAGTGCAGTGTTTGTATGCAAACACTGTTTTAACTGATATGTGAAATCATATCTTTGGTATTCAGAGAGACTGTGCGACAATAAGTTATTCGCGATCACATTTGAATGCCAAAGAAATGTTCCATCATTACGCTACTAGCATAAACAACAAGATGCAACCAAGTTAATATATTAACAGATTTTTATATAGGGATTACTTTTTATAAAAATTCTGTGCCATATTATTTTAGCACGCCAACACTGAGCATTTAAAGTAAAATTTCACATGCTTACAGTTACAATTGAAAGAATGAAATTCTTAATGTAAGTATCATAAGTAACGTAAATTAACATATTGTCTTGATGACAGAGAATAACAAAGTAAAGGTAATCAGAATTAATATATTTAACAGTACAAGACAACGGAACATTTCTGTTTTTATAAACAATGGTTGACAAAGCCATCTGTAATGTATACAGACTAAGATAGACATTTTCCTATCAATTTAAAACCGCAATAAGGATATACCATTCAATCATAACTTTTAAGGACTACAAAAATGTAATGTATATTTATGCGTAAATAAGACGCATGCGTACTATTACACACACCATTAACTAACAGGCTCGTTATATAACATTCTTGTGTTCCGTTTGTAAACGCAACTTGTGGTCCATTGTTCTTCGGCTGTGAATGCCAGGAAGACAGATGATATCTATGCGACAAACGCGGGAAGAATAAACGTAAGAGAGGAATTCTAGTTTTTTGTTTTTTGAAAGTCTGCACGAATTTTCATCTTTTCACACGGCGCTGAGATTCACAAAATCAAGTCGACATTTGTTAGCTAATGCGGTATTGTCCAATTAGACTTTGCGTGAGATAATTATCTGGTACAAAATAAGTAGCTTCTAAATTACTGCTTTATTATAAATTGAAAATAAGAAAGGATTGGTCAAAGAATGTAAGAAATATAATAAAATGTACAATGATCAATTAGAAAAATATGTTACATACTTACGTAACAACATTTTTTTGTGCGAATTGTCTCTAATAAAAGATTTAATAATATGTACTTTTAAATATACATGTTAGTTTTGCGTGATATAACTGTTGTACAATAATTCATTATCGGTAAATACTGCAATAAAATATTGCCATTACAAGTACAGTGTATGTCATCCCTGTTTAATTATTCATAAAAACATCCGTTATCTCGTACTCACCGATTATATAATCATCATTAGTAGTTATTATTCACAAGAATTTTGCAATAACAATTTATTTTCAAGATCATTGAAAAATGCTCATTAAAATCGAAACCGAGAATAGCTCATAGAGAGATAGATCATTGCATAAAAATAGATTTCATGAATATGTATTGATTACGATGAAAATCGTGATTTATAAAAAAAAATCTCAGTGAATATGATTTGCTCATCTTCTATTTTCTGTAATCGCTGTATAAAAAGTGTGCCAAGTAGGCAATCATACATACATACATGAATACAAACATGACCTGATAATGCGTGGGAAGTGAGTTATTAATTCGCCTTATACTGCTTCCCAGTATGCACTTCGACCTAGATTATTTGATAAAAGCATTATTAGTTACAATTTCCAAGCGTACGAGAACCTCTTTATTATAATCAGACAAATATCAAGGTCATGGTTACGATCCAAAATCGACTAATGTTTAATAAAACTCACATTAACAAAAGTTTGTTTATTTGACAAAATTCTATAAACATAAATCTATAGAAATGTAAGGTAGCGTATTACCCAAATATATTTTAAAATATAATCGGGAAAGATATAAATCCGCGTCGCAGTCAAAGAATCTGCTTCCTAGATCTTCTTTACATAATAGAATCTGCTTAGTATATACTCGTAATTTAAGTCTAGCCTAAGAAATATGTTTGTATCCTACATTATAAAATGTATAAGTTTAATCCGCACGGAATGCAGTGTGATAAAAAAATAGTTCATTGGCGTGCGTACGCGACAGAATAAAGGGGGCATGTGCGTGCCCTGTTGAGTGTGGGTCACAAATGAATATCGCCTAGCGGTGTCTGTAGGTCGCAAAAGGCCGCAGGCGGATATGACTATAAAAGCATGCGATGCCACACACAAGGAATTTAAGCACAGGAATATTTGAATATAAGGTACCCGAAACCAGCATGAAACTGTGGAATTTATAACGAAAGATGAGCCAGGAATAAGAAGACTTTTTATTGTTACACGTGTGAACGTAGGCTCACATTTGACGTGAAGGATGCTGTAAATTCGTCAGTTGAAATCTTGTATTTAAATTGGTCGATCAGGAATTTACAAATAATAATTACGAAACTTGTTATATGAATACATGGATTTTCCAAGTATTCTCGTATTTGTTAATAGATATTTCAAAATATATAAGCCAGATTCTTTGTGATTTGTTACGTTAAATATACCTACATTTCCAGTCTCTATGATAAATTATGTATAATTAATAAATTTTAATTGTTTTCTAAACATTACTACATAATTATATGCAAGCAGTAAAAGTGATCTATTAGCATGTAATTCAAACTTTTTTTTACCTAATTACCTTCTCTTTGGTGCAGTTTTATTATACAGTGTGATCTTGGTATTTAACCATACTAGAATTTATTGTTAAAAATTTAAATAAAACTGCAAAACAGATTCTATGTTTAATATTATATTGCTGGCGCATACATGTAGCAAAGTGCCATAACTAATTAATAATCCTTTGCTTTGTGACTCGTATAATAATATAGAATTCATTTGTAATGCGGAACAAAACTAAAAAAGAATGAACTCCATTATGATATTACAGGCACAGCTCGAATGGAAAGAGTATATTGCGGTAATTAATAATATAGTCTACGTGTCTGCAGAACTTATTTCATACATGCTGTCTATGTATGTATTTCATTGATTTATGTGACATATATTATACATGTATACTATTCGATTGAAATAGGTTATTTTGATATATGTGTAAAACTGTTATCTAACAAAAAAAAAAAAAACTAAAACACGGAACTGATATAAAAAATTGTTTATCTTTCAATTTATCGCGTGTTCTAATTAAAAAATCATTTAATAATACTTCAATATACGCCCCAAATGAAGTTCCATTACATAGACGAAAATTAAATAGATGAATTTGGCACAAGTGAGCGAACTTGTGAACCAGATTACGTGTGTAATTTTTTTTGCTGATGATCCGCGTACGTGAAGACAACTAGTAGCACGTATTTTAGGTAAAGTGGTCGATCGCAATGATTCGCGTCTGAATTCGCTATTACTACGACGAAATAGAATTGGGTCAACGGTACTGGCACTCTGTCTCAGCCGGTAAACTAGACCAGAGCCTCGGGCTTGTCGGCAAACCCGGCTGCACTCTGTCGGTTACATTATACGTACCTATATCCGGTTATTTCGATTCTATTTTTATCAGTAACATGAATCATGTATCTACATTAGAATGACTGTTGTAATTCATTAATACATTCCATATCATTGGTTCCTATCTAGCTCAAAAACAAGCGGAAAAATGGATGACACAATGTTGAAAATCTCCGTATGTTTTTATGTTATCAATCAAAACCTTTTCTTCAATATCTTACAATACTTATTGAATAATTATGCACAAAGTATAGTTGATTATGATTGAATGTCATCATAAATCTATCACCACATAATTATATATACGATCTTAAGAAAACTATTCTAATTGATTTAAAAAATATATAATTATTGGCAAATTAGCAACGCATTTTATATGTTTGACCGTCAAAACTGCCCGAATATTTTTAGTGTTCATATATTTTTCCTGATCGATTATTAGTCAATATAAATAATTATACGGTTAGGTAAAAACATATTAATGTACTTTTTTCTAGATTTATATCTAGTAACTAGATGAAACTTTCTTTTTGCTCTGGTCTAGATTATACCATGTATAGTTAAAAACTATAATCTTCTTCACAACATTTAATTATTACCTGTCACCAGAAAGAAGAAGTAATAAGTAGTTATTTGTGCCAAAAAAAAGAACGTTAAAATCTAGGTAAACGTCCAACTCTGATGAACGTGACTGATATAGTAATTTCTTTATCTTTTCGTTACCTACTCACTTAAATCCAATCACGTAAAAATCGAACATCGAGCGGAATGCAAATTTTGAATTAAACCGACTTTTTGGGTCGCGTTCCAAAAAAGATACATACAAATAGTCACTTAGCTGTTATTAAAGAATTTGATTATCCAATATTTATCTTTTGATGGGCGCAAACAAGAAAAACTGTGTTACTCACGTGAAAATTTATACCGAATCAACTTTCACACGTCGATAAAAATACCAGTAGGTATAACGTTTACCTGTGTCATTCACAAGTTTCTACTATATGATATGTCATCCTTAAAATGCTTTCGATTTAATTTCCAATTAAACAAATTAATTTAATCAAACTTCATTTGAATAAATCTAAGTAGAACACATTCATCTAAAGATAACGGATTGCAATAACTTTTCATTTGACAAATTTCGTTGCACACATTGGAAGAAAAAACATATATGCTCAGATATCAATTAATTTAAATTAAAATACGGTTTGTAAAATACTTATTTGAGGTTACCGAAAATGCTAGTCTATTCGTGTCAAATGTAAGATTAATGGATGGTATTTACAAAGAAAAAAGCTGAAGCCAAGTATTTATTTCATTAACAACAATTTCTTATTAATTCACCAATGTCTAATTTAAAGAATTGATAAAAATATTTATGCCAAGGCCGCCTATAAGAATTATTAACCTCATATTCATTCAATCAGTCTCACTTTTCTTCAGAGCATAACAAAGACAATGAACCAACAACCATCTCATTGTTTTGTTGCAGCCCACTGCATACTTGTACATACACGCCGTAGTTCTCTCTGTCTAACATTTCTAACGAGATGTATCTGTCTGAAACTGTGGTATGCACGCACACAGCACACAAAATTGGACTAATTATTTCTGAAGTATGATGAATGATCTTCAGGTGAAACGCACCGTAACAAATGATTTCGTTCCTAAATATTCTCGCGGCAGGATATCTGACACAAATGCAGATGCGGCTGTACAAAACATACGTATCTAATGTGTCAGTACACGCATCTCCGAAGGTATTTGTCGGATGAAAGTTCATAAAACGTTCGAAGAGAAATTAACGTTCTCCCATCTCGAATAGAAAATGAGGATAATACTAGGCGCTAAACATCCACGCGCACGTAATGTTGTTGTTCTTAGCTACAATTGTAGATATTTCTCCGTTTTTTTACGTAAAAAAAAAATAATAGAAATGGAAATTTAAATGCTAAAAAACACGAAGATTTAGCGAAATATTAACTTTCTGCAGCATACTCTCACTGGGTGGTTAAAGATTACAATTCCTTTTATTTGCCATTAGAGTTATATTGCAAACAGCACAAAGTTCTTATAAAGTATGAACATGGTGATTTTGAATTTGTATTAACGTTTTTTTTTTATGCATAAAATATGGAAAACTTGACATTATAATACAGAATAGTATTATTCCATTATAAATATTAATTAAAGCGTATATAAAAGAAAGCAGTGCACTGCATTATTGGATCAATATTAGATACGATATAGGAGTATTTATTTTGATATTTTTCACGAATAAAAATGTTTTGCCATAAAATCGTTTATTTTCAAAATATTTACATATATTTTTGACATTAAAATCCTGACTACTTTGTCACGCAAATAATGACTCACCACATATTTACAAGTTTCCATTTACAATCTTAAACTCGATTTACTTATACTAATATTTGCTTTTTTTGTTACAGGTAAGATTCGAACGACCAGTTTGCTGACTGGCTGAGCAAACGTTGCTAAATGTTGATCCCACGCGCAAGGCAAAGCGTGAGATAGATTTTATTACTGAAGAGTTTTGTTGGCTCTAGAAGTTGTTATCGCGTAGGAGACATTTTGTAAAAGGTAACCCGGAAATTATATAGGACATTTACAAAAATAATATTTATTGTGAGTACCGTTATCACAAGATTTCTTAATTATTCAAGTTTACAGGATAGAAATTAATTAAGAGCGTGTAGTGTAAATTAAGGATATACTAAATGTTAATACTTCACCTTGAATTAACTGCGATAATGATTTTGATAGTAAATTTTATTTACAAAAAAAAACAACTTTGACCTAAGAACCATAAAGACGTATTAAAAATAACCTCTATGTGGGAAAATAAATAATGTATCTTGCGTGTACCTCAACTAATAATTTGTTCTGCATGAAGCAGTTACGGCCGAAAAGTAACAAAAGCGAAATCGTCATTTTCTATCTCGAAAATAATTAGTAGTTTCACGAAAACAGAAGTGTTTCCTTTCGCAGCAAGATGCATCACGGGTCGGACATTGTGAAATGATAAACAAAAACAATGCAATAATACTCGGACAATCGCAACGGTAAGTGAAGCCGGTGTATGTTCGTCAGTCACCCACATCATCCCGTGAGTCCTTGAGCCCGTGTACTCAGGACAAACATCAGCCGTGATAGGTCAATCGTCCAGCCTCACAGAGGCATCCGCAAGCTACATACTGATGAGCTGGCATAGCATGCAATCGTGAGAAAATAGCAAAACTTACACTTTGTACACTGAAAGAACGACGCCCTATCGTAAACGTTTTGTAAAATAATTGCGCGTCTCGTAACACAAATTACAGTCATCTTTCGCTAGGCTAAAGTCATCTTGCAATCGTTCAAGGACAATTACAATAAAAGAAGAAAGGAAATAGTATTAGTTTACATTATACTCTTCTAGATGAATTCGACTAAAACCTATTTTGTAAGTAAATACCTGGCAGGATATTAGTAATATACTCGTATTTAATTAATATAAAATTGTATAAAACAGCAAGGAATTAAGAAATTTTGAACTTTCTAGGAAACCCCAAAAGATGTAACCAATTAAAAAATTGCAACATACTTTTGTAGCAGTTAATACATATGCAATTTTATTGATTAACTAGGTAATTAATTAAATTTCGTGCCTTTCTCTTGAATAAGTAACTATTTGCAGAAGAAGATGTAACTGAATATATTCATTGTACACGTTAGATACAACGTGACTTGTCATTTAAAAATTTATTTGCCATTTTATTCCTGACTATAATTTCTTCAAAGATTTTTTACAGCAAAGCTGCATGTATTCATAGCCTGTTGCGATTCTCACAATAATATGGCCTTTTGTTAGTCATTCGTTTGTATGCAGAGAAGTTCGTGTTTAGCGTAGGAGTGTACCATGTATTTTTCTATTACTGAAACAGTGGTACTAAAACAAATGAAGAATAGCACAAGAGAAACTACAATCAATTTACTATCAAGTACAAGAAGAATCAAAATTCCATTGAGAACCTTGAATTACTTCCGATTTACCTTGATTTGATACACGCAAGATTCGTGCAACATTACAGATATTTTGCTGTTGTCTAGGACACTACATAGTATGCAGAAAGTAGACTTTCTTGCATAAATTACATGTGAAATATGTAAAAATAATTAAAAACCGGCAACAGTTGTCCCCCGTCGGTCAATTGACGCCTTTCCCTATATTTATAGTGTCTGTGGCTGCCGCAATAGATACTAACTACTGTCACTGCGATCGCTTGCTCCACCTTGTGGCCGACCCACACAAGGAAAGCAACTTTAATTAATCTACTCCAGACATTTATATGATATGAAATTCAAGGCTGCAATTGCGCTGCACTGATTTCCAATCTATATGACACAGTTTAATATCAATTTAGTGCGGTTTTATTTGTGCTGTCCAAAGAAATTACTTTCATCAATATTAAAACTATTCATATCTAGGTAAATATAATCATATTTCAAAAGTGAATTAATATATATGTATATATATATATATATATATATATATATATATATATATATATATATATATATACATATATATATATATATATATATATATATATATATATATATATATATATATATTTTACATTCAATTTAAAACAATTTTTGCGAGTAAAATATTCTGGTAATAAAATTATACAGGAAAAATACATAAATGTCAAAATATGCAGAGTATATATTAAGTAATAATACATATAAAATTTTGATATATAGCGAGGCTTAACGCGCAGCTATGAAAAACCTGTTTAACATGTAACTGGATCAAAGAAAATAATCTTGCGGATTCAATGATAACATGTGTTCTTGTGATAAATAACTAAATTTTGTATAATGCGACCTTCTTCATTAGTGTTTAATATAAACAGGAGCAGATAAAACAGTTGTTAGATAAACTACCGCTACAACCAGATTTATATTCACTACCTTTAGGCATATCTGCAAATTCAGAAACCATGCTTTTTAAAAAATGGAGTGTAGCATTCACTTTTAAAATATCGTACACTTTCGGTTTCCAAATATTAAATGACGAAATTTTAACTAAAATATTTTATAAAACTTATATCGCTATTACATTCTCAAAATAATGTCTTCTAGTTAAACCAGGCTGAACATGATTCTGAAATTTGGAATTGTCTCATTTATTGTAACAAAAAGTAACAACATTTATAAACAAAAACAAACAGAATAACAACAGAAAACCGGATGATATATGAACGGAAGAGCTTGTAACGTGTCGAGTATTAAATATGATAGGCGTGGTTATACATCAGAGCACAAGCATATCTCATTTCAGAACGAGTTCTCATAAATCACCAAGCATGAAGTGTATTATCTGTCGACCGATGAACAGATTACCGCACTAAATATTCGTATACCGACATCGGTAACGGTAACATGAAAGTGGTTATCAGATACAAACTCTATTGCCGCCCTCCCACATGACAAATCCCTCCTGCTTGTTCACTTTACTCTCGGGTGTTTGACTTGTTTCAAGGTTCAACATGGTATTTTTTTCCGTCAATGCAAACTGCTGTGCAAGGTCGACTTCAAATTTCCCCTTTATCCAGAGCAGTTGTCAAGTGATCATTTTTTTTAACTCTACTTATACGTTGTTATGTAACATTGCAGACGCAATTTATTGTTCCTAAGCCTGCTGTTGCAAGCATGATTGTTTTATTGTTCTACGGACATGATGTCACGTCAGATTCTCGTTAAATAAAATTCTTTACTCAGGCGCCGCTGTCATTGTGTTTAAGCCCACATATGATCTGAATTGTGATGATGAAATACTGCAGACATGCGTCGTAGAGTATTTGGACTAACGAGTAAAATACTTGCTTAATTTGGTATTGTACTGGCTTGAAATAATAATCTCCAATTACTATTGAGCATGTAATTCTCAAAAACGGAAACTTCGTATTCCAATATGCCAGGAGATTTCAAACGGGTATAAGAAAGAATATCATTGGTCAATATGATGTACAAAATCCTGTAGGTAGTTCTTTTGCATTTAAAAGTACATTAAAAGTTAGTACAACTTCAGTATAATTATTATAATTGCAGTAATATTTGATTCCTTTTAAATGACATTTCCGCGTACACTGTTATATGAAAGGTTGACGCTAAAGGTGTTACTGTAAATAGATAAATAAACTTTTATATAATCTGACACGTACGTACATACATTGGTCATAAATACGACTATGTCAAACCGTTACAAGTACGAGTAAATACAGTTCCGTTACTTCTGTCGAAGATTACACATGCAGCATACATGGTTTATCTTCATATTCATCTAGTCTGCCATGAACTTTCACGGTCTCCCCATGCATGTAATTAAATATACGTAAAATAACTAGTTTTTCACTAGCAGCGTAATGTGAAATGTAAATGCTTTGCATTATGTAACTATCAGATTTTGTCTCGCTACCTTTTTGCAAGTAAATTACCTGTTGCACGATCTATTTTTAATATGTAGTTATTAACGTGTATTATTTAATATCTGTGCCATGATACGAATAGTTTATGTAATGGCCGATACTGGTATATATTAATCTATTTGCAATTGATATTTAAAATTCGTTCAAGTCATGATGCTTGTGAAATAATAATTTCAAACGTCTGTCATGTGTCAGTACATTCGTATGTAAAATTCATGAGACGCAGGTTTACTTGGAATTGCAAGATGTTCATTAGTAAAAGTAGTTTAAGTTTCTCATTTATAAAGTCTTCCCTGGTCTGAAGTCTTTTGTACATTTCATCAGAGAAGCAGGTTTTATTGACCTAAAGTTCAAATATTTAAATAATAATTCAGATAGAAATATATATTAAAACTGTAACAGTCATAAACTACGTATCATAAAAATGTGATAACTCATGATTTTGATAAATTCCATCATTCATCTTTATTGCTAGTAGGTATATAATTGGTAGCAATTCGTTTGTGGCATCTGGTGTCGAGTTGAGAGACGGTATATTAACTGTTTTCCTTATAGACGGTTCCCGTTATTTTGTCCGGACATCGTCTATTCGCCGTCATGAACCTGAACACGTATTACCTACTGTTCGATCATGTACGCGCACTGCTGACACCTTTCCTTCAGTAATGACCTTCAAGTAGCGGAGGCCGCAATCGCAGTCTAGTCAAGGTTCTCGGAAAGCACACATTTGTACGTACACCAACCGGATATAGATAATAATTTACTTGTAACACTCACTACAGGTTTGTGTATCGAACTAAAAATTAACAGACAAGAATAAAAAAGTAACATTTATTTACAAAAACCGGTTCGACTACGTTCATTATATTTTTGTGTATATTTTTAAATATAACTCCCTACTAAGTAGTGGACTGAACGCACATTTCCGCATGAATATAGTTAGAGGAATATACAACAAATTCCGATTTTAATATGAAAATAAAATATTTATCTTGTTACCTGTCCAAAAGCACGTGTTAAGCCGGTTCCGCAAAATACAGTTTTAATCGTTCATCAAAAGAATTTAAAGGCTCTAGTTCACGTTACACGTAACTTAATTACCGAATAGCGACAAAATTAGAATTACACATTTTGCTATTGGGAGAAAGTGTATATGTCATGTTAACAGCTTTCGATTAAATCAAGCGAGCTGGGTTGAAAATTTTAAAGGACTTTATGTAACACTACCTAAAGAGAAATTCACAAGATCTATCTAAGAGGAAGGAAGTAATTTAGATGATATATTTTATTATGATATTACAAAAACAACATTCTATTTTTTAGAAAAATTACCTAAAAACAGCTGTAAGAATATCATATCCGTCCAGGCATACTGTGTGTGTAATTGATATATCTCATAAACTTGAGTCCACCTTAAATTATATGAACTACACTTCTAGAATTTATCTCAAAGAATTTCATATTCAATTTCTCACGGTAAAACTTATTTACATATACAAAACAGATTTATTTTAAACGCAGGTTATAATTTTGATCTCACCAGTTGATAATGATTGTACACTTCACAACCAATCAAGGCCCAAGTATCCGATAAACTCGTGGTCTGCAGTCATGTTTTCTCTGTTCACTCTGTGCCAACCAATACTGAATGTTCCATACGTGCGAGTTATGTAATGTGTAAGAGATAAGTTGAAGTCAGTGACTTGGTATTTGCACGGCAGCAACCGGGATACCCGTATGTCCACGTACGTTGTTCACTTTCACTTAATACAGCTTCAACGTCGATATTCTGATTAATAGTTTTTAATAGAACTGTTGCCAATACGTTGGAAAAATATTTCCCTATATACTAAACCATCAAGATACGTACAATACGACAAGTAACTATTTATAATAACTCAAAAAACTTGTCATAAAACTGAAATGTTCGACATTTCATAACTTTACAAGGAAATATGAATAATATTAAATTCCCATTCTTGGAAAACTTTTGTAAATATTTCTGAGGATTTATCTTGTAAATGTGCAGTTATAGCTACACAATTTTGTAAGAACCGCATACGGCTGAATGAATTATACATGAACGTGTATATATACGTAATATAATAGATATTTCTAGATTTTTGTTTATTTACATATTTATGTGCGAAAATGCCAAGTGGCAACGTTGCACATATAGTATTTTATTTACGCAACCATGTGAAATATAATAAACTGGAAAGAAATGGTGTTCTTTTTTTTAAAGTCAAGGTAAAGTTACTGAAAGGAGGCAACATCTGAATGTTAACATTTCCATTTGAACATGTTTCCGTTCATTCATTGGTGCCAACCTAAGATGAAAGCAAGGTCTTCTTGAAAATCATCTTGTTATTTTCAACTAAATATTGCTGTTCTAGATTGACGTGTATTAATTAAATAGTGAGCAAACATTGAAATCTAGTAAAAATTTTGTTTTGGATTATGAAATCAGCAATCCAGAGCAAATCAGTATTATCCATCATTATGATGTTGCATTGAGCAACGATGTAGTCACATCCAAATAGCCAATTTCTCGACAGTTTACGAACTAACGAGAGTTCTCACCGAGTAGAAACCTAATCAGTAATCAGCAACGCTCTATCTCACACAAGACGTCTTAAAAAATGAGCCGGCGAGTTGACATTCTTAACCAGTCGTTTCCAACTTCTCTCTCGAAAGTTATCGAAAGTTCACTTGACAAATACTACGAATGTGACTAGAAATAAATAATTGTATCGTACACGGACCGACGATAACAATTAAATTGTTGTCAAATACGGCTTTTACCAAATGTTTTTTTTTTAACTTCCAGCAACTTGAAATTATTCTAAGAGGTATATTAAATGACTTTCTACTCATCAAATACAATAATTTATATGAAACAGATGTGATATCATTATAATAGGAAAACAGTAATTATGAACCAATTTCCTTATTAATTGGCAACAAGAGTTAAATTCAATAACAAATAAACATCACTATTCTGAAACGTGTAATTTATTATCATGCTAATCAAACATTTATGTTTTATATGCGTCATTTTCAATGATGAATAAAATCTTAGAATTACCTTTTCTTTTTATTTACGTGTCAGATGAATATTTGTGCAGCATTTATCCGCATAAAATCAAGCTAATAAATTTTATATTACTATTTGCGAATACATATTGCAAACATAATTTCCCACTTAAACCGATATCAGGTTCCTTGTGCATAAATATTTATTTGACAATTCAACCTACCCATACAAAAGTGGACGCTTGACATAAAACTGCTTTATAAATTTATATATCTGTTACTATTGTATCTATAAACATAAATTTCATAATTTTACTCGTTTCGTTAGTGGTATATCAATGTAACTGACATTCCGAAATTAATTCTTACTGTAACAATAGATACCTCATACTGGATTCATAAATTCTGCGGTGTAGAAGAAAGTAAAATCTTCGACACTCTATTGTGTTTGATGTATTGTTTTCAATTTCAATGACAGGTGTGTAAGTAGAAGAAAAAGAAGAAGAATTTTGAACACAATATCATGATTAAAACATCTTATCGCATTTACCACGATTGAAATGTCCTATGATATTTATTTATTAACTTGCTATAAAAATATACTTGCTTACACATGTGAGTTACCAGTTACAAGCATTTGAAATGTGAGAAATATACAGAAATATAGTTAATCGTAAATAATACAAGTAGGTTAAATATACACTTCGAAAAATAGTGCAAGGACATATTTAAATAGTAAATAATATCTTACGGTACATTACACACTGCATACGTACATGGTACATGTCCCTGCTATAACATATTTAACACAAGGAACAATGGTGGATTTGTATGTTCAGAGAAAACTGTATGAATAAAAATCCTACATAAAAACAGTTTTAAATTCCGATGAGAAGCTTTCACCGGACAAAAACGACAAGTTGAACAAGGAATGATCGACGATATGTAAGTTATTGGTGAAATCTGAACACAATGTTTTGTAAAACGATACACGTTTAACGTGCGTTGTGAGAATTTACTTTATCAGATGAACGCGTTCGGAAGTCGCGAACAACAAATTCTTTTACACATTTCATGCCACTCTCAAAATATCACAGTGGTTCTGTACATACAAATTAACTTAAGACATAGTCACTTCTTACCAAGAATTTGCAATCAAGTGTAAATAATTTAATGTAGCGAAAACAATTGTTGCTCGTAACCAAATAAAAGGAATTAATTAGTCGTAAAATATTTAATGTTTTCTTAGCACTATCCTAGTAAAAGAAAATTATTAATTAAAAAGCTATTATCAGAAAATTACTTAACAATCGGAAAAGATAATAATCATGTTTGCGCATCGTGACGAAAATTAACAAAATATGTGAAATCACTTGTGATTATTTTTGTAAATTACTTTTCGCACTTTGTGAAAGTGAAATATACATCAATGACACTTCGGTGACGGTCATCATCAAGTAATGCTTCTAACACGTATTACAGTGCTCATTCATTGGACAATGATTTTATAATCTAGAAATTGCTTTCAACATTACTTAACCATTTTTCCACGGTACTTATCTCGTGGTCAGGCGGAAATTACAGAAATTAACTGATCTGAACTGTGCCCTAAAATTGTGGTTACATTTAATTTACCAGAAATACGTGTTACGTCATGGTGAAAACTTAACTTGTTGGCTTCACAGAAAAGTAAATCTCATAATTCTACCACAAACTGAATGGACATTTATTTTAATGATCTTTTTCTTTTAAACTTTTCAATGAAAATAGCGACACTAAAAAGGTGATTAATTTACCTAACACTAGTTAAATATAACATAATTAGTACCGTTTACAATTGGGTGTGAATATTTGTTTTCTTCTTTCTAAATATGTACCTTCTCTGTCTAAACAAGAAAAGAATGTGGGAGATGAACCTGTTAACCTAGATATGAGGAAGATACGTGTAGGTCATAGTCCGCGCCCAACAACAATGCCCGACGTCCTCTTATTTTAACACAAAGAATCTTGTGGTCGCGTCAAATAAAAATAATTAACAGGTGTATAAGTCGACACATACTTGCCGTGAAAGTGAGTTCTTGTGTGATTTCTGATATTGTAGTCAATCATTTTAACAAGTTATACATGTATAATGATACAAATATTTGATACAGTATCTCAGTTTTGTTTGTACACCTAGCATTGAAGTCTCGCCGAAAATTAGAACGATCATTTTAAAGGAATTTTCCATATACGGTATCAATTAGTATCTTAAAATTCTTGTGGCATATTATGTTAATAAGCGATATGAAATTGATAATCGGCAAAGCCTATATCACGGCAAGCGACTGAAGAGACAATCAATGAATTTTGCTTGAAGCGAACAACAATCGGTCGAGATGCGTGTGAACAGTCGATAGTGGTATTGTGGGTCACCAACAGCCGGAGCAGAGAGTCGGTCAAGCGGATTCTGTGTAAGCCCGGACCCCCGGAGGGGTTCCGCGTGTCCGTCCTCCTCCCAGCACGTCCAACAACATACGTCACTAGCCTGCACTTCAACATGTATGCGCTTCTCTGGATTTTTATTTCCTAAATAGAATTTTATCACTTAGTTAAAAAGTAAAACAATTGTAGATTTATTTTTTACTTCATATCACGTAAGTAATAAAAGATTTGTACCATTTGTCTCAACTGTGTCCATGAACTGGCTAAAATGCATACATTATTTCAATTACAATGCAGACTACAGATAACGGAAATCATAAAAACTGCTTTATGTCGGCAGTAAATTTACGTTAATAGGTTTAATGGCCACACCAATTTGAAACTATTACGAAGTACTTGAACTAAGTACTTATAACCTACTTTTTATTGAATCTTAATATTACCCAGTCTGTATTTATATAATTTGATAAAAACAAAAATAGATGAGTAAGAAATTGCCATGGATACATGCATCATGGGAGAATAGTAAAAACTGCTAGTCAATTTAGTTTTTTGTTACAATTTAAACAGTATACACATACTTAATTTACACAGAATGTTGCAAGAGAAATAACAAAAATTACATCATAATTAATATATTTTACAGGAAATGCCATTCACGTACTGCGACAATTAATTATTAGAAATATATTTACTTGTATTCATGCGTGCTAATTTAAAAATATTTCAATAAATATAACAATGTATTCGACTCAATATTGTCGGATATTTATACTATATAAATAATTTCTTCAATTCTCGTAAATCATAATTGAACATTTCCTATTTTACTAGTACTTTCAATTGATCTAGCATTTCCTTTAAAATCGCACTCAATTCACAAGTACATTATATGTATATTGTTATACATGAATAAATAATTGCAATCAGTTTCTTCACAATAATAAGGTAGTATTAGATGTATGAGACTGGCATCTACATCTTACTGATTTCATAGTACAACAACTGAAAAATTCAAAAATACCACATTCTTATAGCAATGTAGCTCATTTTTTTCTGCAGGCTATGCGTGCAATATTTTACTTCTTTCATCAGTATGATGACATCTCGGCAGCACGCAATCGATGTATGCACTTCTATTTGTTACAACACTCTTATAAATATGGATTTCCAGTAAGACGAAAAGGCAGCTAAACATAACTTACATCGTCTTAAACGTCTATAAACGGTCAGCATTAATGGTCAGACAAAATTGCTGTACAATTTAAACAAACATTGTTATTGATGTAGATTGCTACTAGAATATTACAAAAACGTAGTTTAACAGAGAGAAAGCTTTAGTCTTTTCCGAACAAAATTCTTTTCCTTTTTCGATATAAAGATGGTTTGTCAACTTTACTGTCAAATGAAATGATAAAGTGAAACACTTTTGTGTTCTACAGACAAATATTTTTTAACTGCGCCACTGTAAAAATGACGTTAATGATTACTTTTGGTTATAGTCATCACAGCGGGCGAGTGAAAGAGATTTTTAGGTCATCAGTCCGGACAGCATTAAATTTAACTGTGGTAATCAATGGGTGGCCTCCTTACTGTAGTACCTGCTCGCGTCTCCACTTGTTTACTATAGCAAGAAGCGCGCGAATGAAGCACTGAAGGCGCGGGTGACACACATTGAAAAATAAACACAATCTAAATTATTGTTTGATTATTCTCGGTTACATTACCAAACTCTAACTAGAAAACGTGAAATCAACAAAGATGTACCTAAATATTTTACAACCAATTTGGAATATTATACTGAAAATTACAGTCTGTAAGAAAAGTTTATGTTTAAGGTTAAATACGCCAAAGTAATAAAGTAAATATCGAAAGTATTCTTTTAAATAAAAATATCTTTGATAAAACAAAAGGTAACATGTAAACATACGCCGCTTTATTCGAGATATTATTATCCATATAAAGAAATAGGCCCGACCTCCAAACAGAGTAAATATAGACGAAAGGTATGTAATTCCGTATTAGTTAAATAAAAATTTCGAAACTCATAAATATCATATAGGTACATAGAGGTATGTGTCTACAATCAAGGGAAATCTTCCATCTTATCGAAAACTTTCAGAATTCCATTGCAGAAGACAATAAACGAGGCAATGCTCCCCTCTCTGGTGTTTTCATATCGCCAGGATAAGTGAAAGAGAGAGACGCGCGCCGACGAGTTACCCCTGGAGCTACAGATGAGCATACGCGAGTGAATGAGACCAACGACACGAAGTTCCAGCTTGTGGCACACTGATCTTAGACCTCTTCATAGAGCGCGGACAAACAAACATATACCCGCTGGCATACTCGTACTATTCCTAGACTACACGATAATTGAGTGTTTGCCTAGCCTAGTGTCTGTACCAACACATGCTTCAAACTTCAAGCGATTCAAACATCAATGAAAAATTGTCGGAACCGCTAATGCTAATACATTTATGTAATTAAATAATTGAAATTTATTTGTTTGCACCAAGTAATAAACGTGTTTCTTTGTTGAATTATGATTCAGTGACTTGAAATATTTTCTTGTGCATCTTCTGATATGAAACATGACATTTTTAAATTATAGTACGTAAAATGGCAGTCGTTGACATTTACTCACAAAAATATGAAAAATAATAAATGGTGATTTTGGTGAACTTTCCATCCGGGTGTATACAATTATTATTTTTTAAATCTTGTCAATATATAACAAACTTGTTTTTATTGAAGTGCAGGTATTATTATAAATACCTATGCAGGATATTTAATCAATAATAAAAATGTTCTTATACAAATTGAGCTAATAACTAGTCATAGATATGAAACACATATAATTGCTGTAGATGACGAGATTGCGTGTAGACGCATCTGTCTAATCAGATGTGGTTAAGTGTGAAAATTGTGACATGAAGATACGTCCTAGTAGTAATTACAAAAATACAATTTTAATAGTGATGTACATTTCACTTTTATATTCACTCGAGTGAGATTCAATAAGATTAATGAGAAATAAATCTAAATAATTACAAGATTAATTACATTTCTCTCAAGTAGAATCCAGATATACATACATACATACATATATATATATATATATATATATATATATATATATATATATATATGTATATATATATATATATATATATATATATATATATATATTACTTTGAAAAATTACATGACATTTAATATCAACATCAAGAAATTTGGGACGATGAATAAACAATATATCTTAATGTGAGATATTCATTCGCTTACTGCGTGATTAAAAATATTGTGCAATTTATATTAAGTGAATATATTCTTTCAGGTTACGAAGATATTGCTTCATCAAGAGTAAGAAGGCAAGACGACAGCGGTAAGTCTTAGAGGATTCATTTGGTGGCTGACATGCAATATGCAGTATATATAAACTGAAAATCACTTGCTGCATATTGTCAAATATATTAACGCTTTGCTCTCGCTCTTCTCATTTCAACATGGCATCTATTCATTTCATTACAATTTTCATCATTGTTTTTTCAAAATTGTAAATTATTCACATTTCATGCTATGTAAAAGTACGTATTGAAAATTGTCTTTTTTAAAGATTATTTTTCTATTCTTTATAAAACATTTAGTTTCATTTCAGATAACTTTATACATATTCAATTTATGATTAATGACAACAAACGGGTAAAAATATGTATTTACTTTTACATATTAATAGGGGGAAAACATTACTATCTTTGCGTTATTCAATAGCCGGTACTTTGATTGTTCTGACGATCAGTTCACTTAATGTCAAATGACTCAAGGGTTCAAGGCCCAAAGAGGACAACAAAATTCTTGGCAACATCATCCGTCCAAAAGCCAAGGAGTGTTACCTTGGAATTGCAAATAAATGACGTCACTGATTTATAATTCTTTACACGTAAATTCTAAATTCTCGTTTGTTTTCTAACAAAATGAACATCCGTTAACTTACTTTCATTTACTATTTCATTTAACTATTTTCTATTGTTTTACACTTTATTGATTTCTTGTGGACATTTTTAAACGTAGGATACATGGACGAATATTTAGTTTTATTTACCCATCTCGTACTAATTTTTCCACTGCTAACGTAAAGTGAAACGAAACAATATAGCAGTATTGTCTAAAGATGTCTACACGAATAGGTGGTGAATTCGCGGTTTCGCTTCTGTGGCTTTTGTTTATATATTTTTCTAGCCGTTTCTACTTTTGTACTAAGTGTTACTTCTGTTTTTCTCGCCCCATTCCCGGTCCATGTAGATGTTACCACTGTGTTGTTGGTGGACAATCATGGCCGCTCGTCTCTCGGCCGGTTTCTGAGCGTCAAACCAGCAGTCGGTTTACTCACCTCAACTGCCCGTACCTTTATCCAAGAGGGTGTTACCACCGAGTACGCAACACAAGTACTCGGGACTACCCTGGACAATGGACGACTCTACGCACATCTACTGACCAAAAGCTCAAGGGTACTTTACGACAATGACCTGCCCACGAGATCTTACAATGACATTCCAAACAGAAAGTGGAACTTTGACAACAACGTCATTAACAAAAACGTTAACTTTATTAAAAACACTGACTATATTTCTCCCCAAAAATCTGACACATTCCTTGTCTTCCCTACGTCCAAACCAAACGTGTATCGATTCACAGAGAAAAAGGGTTACTTTGATAAAGAACAACAAACCGGCGATCCGATTAGCACTCTTGCCGCAGTAACGAGCGAATCGACTGAAGAAGAAATATTAAAGTCAGCATCATCATCAAATGAACGAGTTCCGTATCAAGAACCACACTTCCGTCAAAAACAACCACAACAGATTAGTACACCATTATTACCGCAAACATCATCTTACAACAACGTAAAAGTATTCAAAGTAAACCCAATCGAAAGACACATTAACTTGGAAAATTATTCAAACTTCAAAGAGCAAAGTACAGAAAACGATGTAGCCAGTAATAACAGAAATATAAAAGAACAGAAATACGAAGCATTACAGCCATCTAAAATAAAACCTAAAATGGATATTCCGACATTCACGGTACGCAACGACTTTTCACCAAGTGGATTTTCATTTCTTGGTGATCTACCAGAATTTGAACACGATATCAACACTGAGAGAAGCAGGCCAACAACTCCTGCTGAACGAAAAGCGAAGCTACTTTTCCGTGGAGGACAACCTGTCAAACAAGAATTAAAAGATTTGGTAACAGTTACGCACATGGGTTTCGCTGATTTCACAACAACTGTTGGTGACACAGTATTTATATTCTCTCCACACACTGCAACTGTAGAACAAAATTTTGCTGGTCAAGTTACATCGATTCGTGGCGATGCTACCTTAGAACCGACAGTTACTAGTACTGTCAAAACATTCATGTCTCATGATCCGGGCATGAAGACAGAAACGGTAACTGGACATAAATTCAAAATGCAGACCTCATTACCAACAATGGTAATTGATGCATCAAACAGACATCGCGAACCAAAAAAAGATGAAAGTGAAGAAGAGAGACTAGAAAATTTAGATGCTAAATTAGCAGTTCTGGCGAAAGAGCAAAATACAGATAAATATGAAAGTACTTATACTCAAGAAACTAGCTACACTCAGGAAACATTAGAACCTTCAGTAGTCGAAGAGGAAGATCAGTTGGAGACTATTTTTACCCCAGAAATAATATCAAGCGCAGTACCAGAACCAGAATTAACTACAATTTTCACACCTGAAATAATTCAACCTTCTGAAACCACACAGACAACACAAATGCTTTCTACACCATCTGAAGAAGATATAGCAAAAATCGTCGCTGCCTGGGCTGCTCAAGCAGCATCTACGCAAGCAACAGAACCATTAATTATTGCCACAACACCATCAACGGAAGTCATAAATGATTCTCCTACATCAACCATTATTGAAAGTGAATCTGACACAAAGATTCTCGGTGGAGCAACAACAATATTCTTCGAAGATGATTTCGGTTTGTTCCCTACCCAAACATTTGAAACTGTTACAAGCAGTTCATTTGTAGAAAAACCAACCACCAATCCACCAGTAACAATTATTGAACAAGAAGTTACAACTGAAAATCTTCCAACAACACAAGAACAACAGGACACAACACAGCATTTAACAACGGTAACAGAACAAACTACACAAAAATTAATACCTCAGACGGAGAAAATACCACAAACCACAGAAAAAGAACTAACAACAGTCAATGAAATATTCTCTACTAGCGAAGAAAACATAAGTACACTGGCATTGGACGAAACAACTCCAGAACTAGCTAATGAAGTAGATTCTCCCAAACCAGTTACTGATAACTCGAATCAGGCTGACTTAAATGATATAGAAATAGCATGCACAGATGGAGGAAGAATTGTCCCAACTACAGTTTACAAAACTTTAACTTATCTGACAACATTCTTCATACCAATTGAAACAACCACTACAACGTCTGTTAAGTCTAATGTAGTTGTTTCCACAGAAATCGGATTTCAAACCGAGCAATGTACAGAGAATGTTGAATCTATTGTGACTACAGCTGTTCAAGATAACACAACGCCATTGCCAACAACCGTTGCACAACAAACTACAACAGAACAAATAACAACCAAACATGAAGAAACCAGTCCTCTTACAACATCACAAGAAACAACTGAACCACCAGAGACAACAGAACAAATGACCACATTCGGTGAGACAGTCGGTACCACGCCATTAGATACAACACCATTCGAAATTACAACAGAAAAAAAACACGTGACTGAATTTGAAAGTGAACCTTTAGAAACAACAACAGATAGTGGTGAAGAAATAGAACTGATATTCAAAACTTTGTACACGACATACACATATTTAACTACATTCTTCCAAGAATCTACGTCATCCGTTTCCAGTCGCAAGGAAGTCATAACAAATGTTGTTACATCCACGTTAGACCCAGCACGACAAGTGTCTGACCCGGCTGTAGCCGGATTATTTGCAAGAGAAGATAGTGTTGTGCATGGTTCAGAATATAAATCTAAACCTGCATCATTTGAAGATTTCGCAGATATTACTGCAACTCAAACAAATATTTTACAGTCTACAGCAATTATCACTACACCCGAAAATGATGCAATCATTCATGATAATGTATATGAGTCAACAGGAGCAACACCCGCTTTGCCAAATGAAAATGTAATTCAAACAGCGAATGTCATCAAGACTTATTATACTACGTACACGTATTTCACTACAATATTTGTTGACGGAGAAACAGAAATATCGAGCAGAACTGAAGTATATACTAATTTCATTACTCCAAGTGGTATTCAAGCAAGTGAAGCAGTAAACACTGTTGTGCAGACTGTAGGTTTTAGTTCTGACTCGATCAGTGAACTATCTAACGGTCAGGTGGAATCACCGCATGTTAGTTCCAATGTTGAAGATGTTAATAGAGAACTGCAACTTAAAATCACTCCAATAAAAACTTACAATAGTACAATAATTCGACAGAAAACCATTACATCCGATGACAAACGTACTTCAGATGATGACATTGATAATAATATTGTAGTTACTTCAAGCACGGACTTAGAGCCATCTTATTCATATAGCACATTACATAGATCAAAAGTGGAAGCTACTCATACTTTAGAAAATAAAATTTTCAACATAAATGATTACGAAACTATTTCCACGATGGTGACAGATGTACGCAGCAGTAGTTCTGACGGCGAACGCCGAATCATTGATAACGTCGACAAACGGAATATTCTCGATGATCAAATCGTAGCAGAATCGAATAATGATTCCGAAATCATGCCATCACCAACATTATTACTACAAACTAGTTTCACTACATTCACGTATTTCACAACCATGTATTTCGGAACTACATCCAGTAACGTGGTAAGTCGACTAGAGACCATTACCAATGTAGTTACTGAAACTTTGACACCCACAAATACACAGACTGTGGAAGACCAAAGTTTACCTATTACTTATTTCACCACATTCACATACTGGACAACATTATACAAGGATGGATCTACAACAATTACAAGTCGAGAAGAAACAGTATCAAATGTCGTGACGCCTACGGTGACATCTTCTGAAATAACACCTACAATTTCCATACTTCAAACTATTGAACCAACTGCAACCACGGAAATAACGCCTACAAGTACTGTATCAGTAGACGATGAATTTACAACTTTCTATACAACATATACCTACTTTACAACTTCCTACCTAGGAAACAGTACAATTGTCAACAGCAGATTAGAAACTGAAACCAATATCGTAAATGCCACAGCTGATCCACAAACTGCTCGGGCAATTGGCACAGCTTCCCAGAATGTAATTACGGATGATGTGAAACCAACGGTAGCTGAAACAGCGGCCCTCTTTCCTACTGGTTTGCTCTCAACAATGGTTTCCAGTGAAGTTGAAAATGGTATTACAACATTATTCTCTACAGATATTTATGGAACATATATAGATGGTTTGTATGCCAAAGTTTTAGAAAGCACCACAAGAATTGCAAGTGAAACGGTGACACCTTCAGCAGTAACACCGGTATTACAAACGGGTGTTCTTAGTTTGAATCAAGGTAAAATTGTAGATGCTGAAGGTGTAAGCACTCTATTTTACACTACTCAAGCAATCGGAACATACATAGATAATCTGTATGCACAGGTGATTGAAAGTACCAGTTCACTTTCAGTGAATGATGAAAGAAAGGCAGCTTTACCAACAGATCTAGACCCAATTGCTCTAGCACATCGAACTGGACTTGTAAGGTTAATTGAGGGTTTCATTGTTCAGAATAAGACAACCACTTTATATCAGTCTAAAGTGCTAGGTACAATAATTGACGGACGTTATGCACAGATAATTGAAAGTACGTCAAGTTTCATTGTTGAAAAGACACCTGCTCCGTCAGCTACAATTGCAGGAGGAATTTCACCAACGGCTACGCAAGCACCTAATGGACAAATAGCTGCAACAGCAACGCCAATAACACCGTCTCCTGTTGTTATTGAAGGATCATTGAATGAAGATCACACTAAACTTACAGAAGAAAATTCAACAGAAGATACTGATGAGGTCGACAGAACTAAAGTCTCAAATAGCAGAGTCACGACACGACTAAAGAATCCAACGAAGGCACGAACTTCTGTACCACTAATACCATTTTCATCAAGATTGAGATCATCATATCATCCTAAACGTAAGGGTTCTGGAGGCAACGGACCTACAACGATCACACGACCAGATTTTACACCAACGATAACAGCTACACCTGCTCTGAAATCAGATAGTACAAGAGGTCGTTTCAATGGAAATAGAAGACAAAGTTCTGGAGTAGCACAAGCTAGTGCAACGCCATCCGGATCAAGAAGATTTTCAAGACCAAGAGCTACTGGAAGTGCAGCAGGAGGTGCAACATCATCAACATTTAGTCCAGGACGAGGAAGATCTTCATCTGGAAGAATTCAACCGACTGTTTCCGGCTCAAGAAGAGTGGGAGGAGGAGGATTTAGAACATCGGGTGGTGTTCCAGGCAGAGCAAGTTCTAACATCTTTGCAAATAACTCGAGATACAGAATACGTCCTACCGCATCTTCTTCCTTATTCCGTGGTCAAAACACATTAACTACTCCATCATCCGATTCCACAGATGGAGATAATGATTTGACAACTATTGTAACTGACGATCCTACGGATTTCACAGATGAAGAATCCGATACCACTTTACCTATTTCTACTACAACAGAATCTAATTTACGAAGAAGTCAGAATCCAATTTTAAAATTCCGACGTCCTCCACTAGCACGTCCAAATATCGGTACAACTACCCCTAGATCCACTACGGCTCCCAAAAAGAATGGTAATTTACGAAAACCAACCACAACCACTCCTAAACCTAAGGGAAGATCAACCTTTGCCAGACCAATAGCTGCCATTCAAAACAGGCCTCGAAGTGGAAACGGTTTATTCCCAAGAAGAGACTTATTCAAACCCAGAACACCACCACCAGAAGAAATCAAAGAAGAAGAAGAAGAAGAAGATGAAGATATTTTGACTGGAGATGATCTGGATTTCGAAGATGAAGAAGACACTGAATATGATGGTTCAGAAGCAGATACGCAAACAGAAAAGGCACCTATATCTCAGAATCGAAAAAGTCGCGCTTATAATCCCGTACAAGTTAAACCATTCATAAATTTAAGACGTAGGACAAAACGTCAAACGCCTTATTCTAGATTCCGCAGACCAGGTGGCGCAAGAGCAACTACAGCAGCTCCTACACCGGAGCCTACAACTGAAGCAGCTAAATTGAGCAGGACTAGCAAACAAAGTAGATTTAGACCACGCGGAGGTACTACTACGGCTCAACCTGTAACAAGTGCACCGAAAAGAATTTCTCCTTCTAGAGCATCCTCAAATCAAGGTAGATCGCAATTCACTTTAAGAGAAAAAGACACCACATCACCTAGATCTAATTTCAAGAGACCTAAGAGTAACAGTACACCACAATCAAATTCAAGGCGACCTACCAGTAAACCATCTACTCTTTCCCGACCTAAAGCTCCAAGATTACGAACCACAACTTCAAAAAGCTCGGAAGAACCTAGTTATTCTAGAAATTCAAATAGTCGTCCAAAGAGCAACACCAGTGGAAGCAGACGTAACTTAGGCAGAAGCAGACCTCAGACGCAAAGGACAACTGATTTACCACAAAGAAATTATGAAATACAACAACCACAGATTGACAGTAACTTTGTTCTACCAACATTTGACGGTACTATAACGATTACTCATGAGATTCCAACTGAAGCAACAATTCCAGTTGTCAACGGAAAAATTACTGAATACAAAAATATCATTACAGCAAAATTGAGCACTGAAGTACTTGGGCCCCAACAATACACAACTAGAATTAATAGTGAGGGCAACGACGTGAAAATCTTAACAAGTGAAGCTACGAATATTGCTGGGAATGGTGCAACAGAAATCACGCAGTTCATCTTGAATGAAACTCCTACTACAAGCGTAGTATTTACACCAACATATATTAGAGGGCGAAGAACATCATATTCTCATGTTATTCCTAGCACTGTGTATAGCGTAGAACAAGTTGTGTCTACAATTCAGCCACAATTGGCTGCACAAGCACCATTAGCAAACATATTATTGTCTCAATTACTGCTAGGTAACCTTGGTATACCACAGCAAAACCCTCTACTGGCCTTACAAAATCAAGGAAATGTACCAGCACCAACACCAATTACCGAATTTAAAACAAGAACTACAACATATGTTACAACTGTCACGGATGCCACATCTACTGTAATTCCATTAACATTCCGCGGCAAGGAAATCCTGACAACAATAATAGATAGTAGTACTAATGTCATAACAGCAACTGAATTCATAACTGACACTATTGTTGTAACTCCAACCGCTGCTTTGGCGAACAGCGATCAACTGAACAGTTTACTTCTACCATTGCTGTTACAGCAGCAACAACAACAACAACCTGCATCTTTATTACAACAATCCGGTCTTAATTTGCAACAACCTGGATTAGGTTTACAACAAGCAGGTCTTAATTTACCACTTGAACAGTCACAGTTACTTTTACAAGACAATGTTGCTAATGACTTACAACAACAAAGTTCAAAGGAACTGGATGAGGATCCACCAGAGGAAAATCGATCTCCAAGACGAAAAGTCTCAAGAAAGAAACCTAGAGCTCAAAAACCAACAGAACCTACTCCTCCAAAAGAAACAAGTGTGATTACCTTATATGTCTCTGGTAAACGACCAGGTGAATTCAGTACTGTACTTTCTACTGTAGTAGTTGGGGAGGAAAATAGAAGAAAACGAGAAATTCAATATCTACCAGTACAACCATCTAAAGTTATGCCTATTGTCAGCACAAATACCAATGATTATGTAGATGACTATATAATGCCTGCAATGCGTGAAATCTACATCGAAAGTTCACATATTACTTCGGAAACAGAAAGTCTAGAAAGTATTATTGGCGATGTGAGTAAACATATTGAATCTCACACGCCGAATCTGCCTAACAATGGTACGATATATGTTAAAGATTCAGTAACAAAAGATGTTGGACAGAAAACGATGTTGTCCGGTAATTTTTTATGGTAGGTGGCCTTGATGAGTCTGCCCCACTCATGCAAAAGGTCGAAACGTCAATTAATACTAACTCGAGGGGCACCTCGTATTATAGTTTAATTAACAACAATACTAACGTTTCGATTGGCAACAAATACCAGCAAGGCAACAGAGTTCCACAGAACAATTACTTACCTCTCTTCCATGACATAGTACTCAGTCGTATACAGCGTGCCACAAGTGAAATTACCACATCACAAAGTGTCGTCCAAAAACCTAGAAGAGTTGTTAAAAAATTGGTTGGCAGAAGACCAATTAGCAATGAAACTCTTCACTCAGATTATTCATACTCAATAAATTCTTTCCGAAAAGCTATAAATACTGAAAAAGGCATAAATCCAGTGCGTTCCAAGCGTAGACGTGTCATAGTAACAAAAAAGAGACGATTGAATCTTTTACCATCGTCGGTATCAGTAGCGAACGACATTTTACCTACAAAAAGTAATCACCGACGAAGAGTAGTAGTAACAAAAAAGAGATTGATCACAAAACCATCAACAACTGAACATTATTTTACATCAACTGTAGATTTAAACACAGCAGTCATAACTGAAAAGGGTGCCTTACATACATCTGTCGCGCCATCTGAATCTTACAGTAGCGAAGAAATATTACCAACAAATATAGCAGAAGAATCTAGCAACGAAGAGAACGAATCTAGTTCCTTGCCTAGTTTTGAAACAATATTCGATACTGACTTTTTTATTATTCCCTCCTCTCGTGACATTGTTTCCGAAACGACAATTTCCTCTTCCGAATTAGAACCGTCAACAACTGTATTGACGAGTGTTGTCTATGAAACTAAAACTATCGAGACAACTCGATTACGAACGTATACTTTCATTGTGACTCGCGTAAACGGTGCTGAACAAATGGTAACATCCACAACTGAGGTGAAACCCCAAGTGAAGACTTTGACTGTAACAGATGCGCACACACTGACAACTACTCTCACCTTGACGGACTTACAGACCACGAGGACGCTACCCTCATTGCCAATGACATCCATAGCATCCTCTGAAGGTTCCTTACACCACCACACAGACACTGAAGGTGAGTTTTACAATAATAAACGCCGGTTTATTATTGTAGCATGCAAATTCGATCTATAAATAAGAATAATGAATTACTATTAAACCAGCGAGACTTAAACACGACATTTTAAACAATATGACATGAAGGAAATATGTACGTATTTAAAATGTAGACATTAAAACGTTTACACAAAACGTCGAATCATAAGATTTCTCAGAATAATGTTATATGATTTGTTAACGCAACAAGTAAATGTTCCTAAGATATAAATATGTTCGTATATTCGTCGACCGATATATTCTCATTGACGCGACATAAACTAAACCTGACAAAACTAGTCGAATAAAAGAACTCTTCAATCTACGACCCATGTAATAATAATATACAAATAAAACAACAAAAATTAACTAAACTAAAACATAGTTTTTACTACATAAAACCGACATCCATTATAACAAAACAAGACAAATAACTTAAAAATAATTAGAAATATGACAAAAAAATATATATACTGCAAATGCTAATATTTTATGAAAATAAATGAGTTGGATTTGCATGATACAAAAATAAATTCGTATCAATTAAAGATTAGTTTAAAACAAATCAACACAATCCTATATAACAAATAGACACCCACGATTATAATCCAAGAGATATTAAATTAATTTTAAAAAAACCTTATAAATCTAATTCTAAGATAAGTATCTTATCTTGATTTCTTAGATATCTTTTGTAAAATCTAACGTTTCAAAATTGTATATAAAATTATGAATATGTATAATAATTTCTTTTGTACAATTTTACAGACCTCCTCTTCGGGACTGACAATTTTTATAATATTTCTCTTCTTTATTAAATATGTAATTTAATTTTAAAATCCTTTCAATTTTGTAATTATAAAAATTGTCAATGTTCAACTCCAACATTGTTTTGTATATACATATACACATTTGTACATTATTCCTGAAGAACTTACTTTATGTACATATACATATTTGAAAACCATAAACAGATAATAAATTGTTTAACTTTTTACAAACAGACAACGAAGGTAGACGATTAAATGTAGAAGAAGCCCGATATAATTTAGCAACACGAATAATGTCGAATGGCGTAGAAGTTATTGTAGCAGGAGACAAGAGCACACTTCCTGGAGAACCTAACGTGCGCCGGATACTTTCCACCGTAAATAATAAACCAATTACCTTAGCTCCAAGCACGCTTACTGATCATATGATGATGTTAATGCCTCAAGATGCTTCTGAAGTAAGATAACATTCAAATATGAATTCCATCTTTTACATTTCTATACTATTTTAATTACAGTTTTTTTAAATTAATTTTTATACTTATTACAGGTGGCACATCTGTCTTCATCTTTATATCAGAATCAGTTCGTTACTAAAACGTGTTTAACTACTTACACATATCTAACAACATATCTTGAGAATGGTAGTACAACCGTCTCCAGTCATGAACAAGTGGTATCAAATATAGCAACTGAAGAAAGAAATTCCGCAAAAATAGTTGCCACTCCGACTGTCAGCTCAGGAATCACCTTAACTCAGGTATCTTTAATACTATGTCTTGGCGTATTACTATCACCATTTTATTTATTATTTCACGACTTTCCTATTCGATTACAGAATTCAAATTTGGCCACCGGAGTTTTTCAAACAACATACACGTATCTGTATACAATCATGGATGACGAACAACCATTAGTAATTACATCAAAGCATACAGTAGCAAACACCGTTACAGCACCTGATGATTATTTATCTCTTCTGCAACCTTCGGAATCAGCAACAGCCGTTCAAGACACTAATACATATTTAAGTACTGTCGCTCTCACAAAAACTTTAACCGATGGAAACAAGAAGAAAATAGTAAGTACTGAGGACGTTATCACACAAGTGGTCATCACGGAGTCTGTTCCACCTAAGGCTACTTCCGTAATGACATCTTACATTGCTCTGGATGTGGAGGATATAGTACCAACTGCGACAAGAGATTACACAACTACTGATGTTGTGAAAACATATTTTGTCACTTACACTTATTACAATACTTTCCTTGAAGATGGGAAAACAGTTATTAAAACTAACGTATCCACTTCCAGCGATGTGGTGACAGAAAAGTTATATTTGAATCCAAAAAGAACGCAGGTTAACAGTGCATCCAATACCAATAGTGTTATTGTAACAACACCAATTAATAATTCACCGAAACCATCAAATTCTGCTGAAATACCTATTGAAATATACGCGACGAAAACTTATTTAACAACTTATACATATTTTACAACGTTTTTACAAGACACCAACCAAAATAATCTGAAATCTCCAATCGTTAGTTCAAATACTCGTACAGTGGAAAATGTAGTAACTGAACAAGTTGCACATAGCGCATTGGATGCAAGTTTTCTTAACATTTTAGGAAAATCTTTGGAGCAAAATGCATTAAAAAGTTTAATAGCTACGGCGACATTACATAGTGGCGAAGAGCTAGAGATAACTGCGATAAACAAAAACGAAATAAAGCCAACAAAAAGTGTTAACATCGAAATGTCAATCACAAATCCATTCATTCAAGAATCTGCACAAAAACTGGAACCATCATCGCCAAATGTAATAACTGGTTCAACAATCATATTCTTTGATGAAGATGATCAAATAGATAATCTAATTACACCTACTTTAAACCCCAAGCCAACCAAAATTAATAAAGCGAGCATCAAAAATGAACTTGGCTCATTGCTAAGTTCTGAAATTGTTCATAATGATCAATCCGTTGCTGAAAATTCACAACATTATATTACTTCAGTTTTAGGATCAAAAACTATAATTTCAACTGGAGCAACGTTGCATCCTGGTGATAAAGTAATCGTACTGAATGGACCGAAGAATAATTCGACAATAATTCCAGTATCAGATCCACATAAAAAGAAAGTACCACAAAAAACCACAAATACTAAGCCTTCCAATAATAATGTTCAAGTGTCCGACTTATTAAATCTTGGTTCTTTAAGTATTAATAGTTTAACAGCTTTGGGTCCTGTGTTTAATGCCATGGCCGGTCTTATACAAACAAATTTACAAAGTAACAGACGCAGCGATAATATAACTACTACAACTACCGTTCCAGCACAATATCATAAACCAAGTGCAACAACGAAATCTCCTCCAGCGGACTCACAAAATCGATCGCCAATTTATATTCCTGTCGGAGGATTCTTAGAAGAAGGCATGGAGGGTGCAGAAAGTCAAAATATTGCTGCCTTTGATTTAAACTTACCACCGCAACTCAGGCAAACTAATAAATGGCTCAATGAAGAACCTAATTACAAAAGTCACGTAGTAATCGGTAAACCAACCCACGAAAGTCCGTTAGTGAATGGTGGCATTCCTATATCTCCTGGACAAGTGATCACAGCAAATTCAGATGTTATTGTAGGTAAGCCAGCAATAATAGGTCCCAGAATACCTACATTGAATCAAAATAAAGGTCCGCAACACGAAGATGAGATACCTCTAGGAATGAAACCACCACCACTGCCAAAACAAACTTGGCCCAAAAGGCATTACGAACCTTACAATAAAGAGAATAATGCTGAATTACCAATCAAACCAAACGTGCAGCACGTCAATAATTTTGGTTCTTTATTGAATGTTCCTGTAATACCATTGCAACATTTTAATGAAGATCAAAAATTGTTACCAACTCATGATGTCATTCCACAATTAACACAAATAAATATCGGTGCTATAGTTCACCCAGAATATCCCAAACGGAATTACGGTTATTCTCATGACTTGCATCCGCCAGAGAGAGATCATATCGGTAATAACCAATGGTTAAAAAAGAATTCACAAAATATTCAACCAACAAAAGTAAGCAAAGATTCTTCAACAATTATTTTTGCAAAACCAATTAAAGAATTGAACTTAAGACTACCAGTAGGGGATCCAATTTCATTACCAGAAGTCATAGAACGTTCAACTGGTCAACCACTTTTGGTTAATATTCAACCATCGCAAGTTGCTAATGTCATAATACCACATGGAAGTACAACAGCCTTAATTTTTGGAGGCGCTTCGGAGCCTCATAAAAACGGGCAATATTTCGATGATCCATCACCATATCCAGAGCCAGAAAATGGTCCTGGATTCATGGGAATTGAAAATTATAATAACGGTGTGCCTCAGTTTGCTTCAGTGTACAACGGATATGCGGAAACACCACATCAAAAACCCGTAAGTGGAGTTATAAATGTAGATTCACATGTAATCAATCATGGCATTGACGTAAATGTACCACCATTATCATTTGGTCCACCAAAAGATGCTATAAAACCAGGACCTTCACCTAAACCATCAAGTGGAATCATTAATTTAGATTCTCATATCATTAACCATGATATCAATGTTCATGTACCACCAATATCATTCGGTATGATAAATCACGGTCATGATTTCAACGCTCATATCATAAACCATGAAAATCACCAGGACATTAAGTTCAGTTCACCATCGACATCATACAATGTAATAAAGAACGAACATGAGCCCCACGATAATTTACATCATCATGAACATCCTAAACTAGGCGAATCTCATTTTGGACAAAATAATCGACCAGTTTCATTCCATGTTCAACAGCATAAAATTCCAACAAAAATTGGCAATGGCAAACAAGATTTCGATTACAGTCATTTCAGTAATGGTGACCTAAACATAAAGGTGTCACCTCAACCTTTGCCTAATTTTAACACGCAAGAGCATGTTGTGCTCAATGGAATTGTACTTGACGCATCGCTTGATAACAAAACACCGGCTCAGCAATCAAATCAAGTAATCAATCATAATTATAACAGACCTATCAACAGACCTGATCATTCTCACAATAGTCCTGACTATTCTCGTAATAAACCAAATATTCCTCATAATAATCAGAAAATTCCTCATAATAACCTTAATGTTCCTTATAATAGACCAGATTTACATCATAATAGACCCGAACTTGCTCACGGTCGACCTGATTTTCATCAAAATATTCACAAACCTACAGGTTATTATGAAAAATTAACACCTCCTTCAGCATCAGAAATTAATTCTAGACCTAGACCTAGACCTGGTGGCTACGCATCCAATACAAGTCCTTTAGAATTTATGACTCCTCCACCACCATTGAAACCACCTCATAACATTCGCATTGAAAATTATCCTAAACCTATTACAATACCCTTGAATTATGACATACCTTCCAAACCAAATATTCTACAAACAAATCACCATAATCCAGATATTTCTGTATTTAAACCAGATGAGTATTCCGCCGAAGATTTAATAGATGATAGCAGAGAAGATGTAAATGAAGAAGGAGAAGTAACACAAGAATCCAAGACAAGACCGCTACGTCCCGGTCAAGTTCCGTTTGAAGTTTTAAAAATAAATACTACATCAACTACAACTACGAGAAGGCCCTCTACAAATAAATTCAATAACACTTCACTACGACCACAAAGTACTGTTGTGAAGAAAATACCTCCTATTGAGTACCATCGACCTATAATACCAAAACCTATTACTGATCATCCTAGACCATTTAGACCAAATCAACATGATCGATTCAATAAAGTTAACAATAATATTTACCAACATACAAATTATCCAGCAAATAAAACTGAACATCCTCATCCACATATAATAAAAGAAGTTATTCACCAACAGTATCAAAAACCTACAACTCTATACATACCTTTTGGAGCAGCAATACAAAATCAGAATAACGGGCAGCAATCAATTACTGCAAAGCCTAATGTTTATGAACCTGTGAGAACTACTCCTGGCTACAAAATAACAAGTCCCCATTTCTCAACTTCAATGCCTATACATGAAGTAAATAGGCCAGCATTTGGAGTTAATGTTCATCATGTTAATACCAAATTAGAACCATTTCGACCTACATCTTTACCTGTGGATGCTAAAAAAGATTTCACTGCAACATCAAGACCAATATTCAGCAATAAATATGAAAATTCCCATAATTTTGGGTCACAAACTGAACAACCGTTCAATACAATACATACAAAAAATCTTAACATTGGCAACAAAGCAACAACGCAACAAACATATAGTTTCAGCAATAAAGATATAATGACAACGTCAACTAATCCTGATTCCAAACCTAAAACGAACGATTATCAAAAGAACAACGTGATTAAAACTACAGAGAAATCTTCATATGTGAATAAAGAAAATCCAGTACATAACAGACATAATGAAGATACATACAGCAAAGAAAAAACAGATCTTTTTGACATCACAGAATCGACAAATCCTCATAATTTAGAGAGTTTGTACATAAATGATACTATAAAGAAAGTAGACTCTCACATTAAAGAAATGGAAAATTTGGTACCACAAAAATTTAATTCAAGCAATATAGGGATTGTTAACATACCCGACATCGATATGAAACCACCTAAATTAGAGAGAATTCCAGTAGGTGAACGAATTACACCAGTAGTAAATTTCAAAGAAACTCCTCCTGTATTTAACTTAAATGTTGAACCAAATACTCCACGACCATACATGCAAACTCCTTCCGAAGAAATGAGACCACCACCAATAATTGAATATAACACGCCTTCAGTTCATAATGACGAAGTAATGGGGCTAAGTCCACCTCCATTAATAAATAAAGCAGAACGACCGCTTACAACACATAAACCATTACCATCTCGAACCGTTGAAATTTCGACATATCGTCCAATTTATACAACACTGAAAGTAACCAAAAAGGTACCTCCATATACATTCGAAACACCAACAACAGAAAATATGATTACAGACACTAACAAAGTAGTCACGACCACTTCTCAAAAGTCAATAACACAACTTCCTACTCGTGTATATTCTAGATATACAACCAGTAGTCCCAAACCATATGTAACTACTGATAGACCAGTTTATCGTTGGACAGAACCATCAAGTAATAGTGGATCCACAACTACTAACACTACGAGTCGTCCAAATTATACATTTGCCACTGACAAAACCAAATCACCAGCAATTAGCTCGGCCAAACAAATTAATTCCACAACTATTAAACCAATCACAGTCAAACAAGCAAATATTCCAACAATGGAAGTTATTATTGGACATCCAACATTAAATTTAGAGGATAAAAAATCTAGTACGTTAAAACCTGTTAAAGAACAAAATTATAAAGAAAATGTTAATGTAGAAAGTAAAGTGCCAGAAACTTCAAAGATAAAGTCATCAAGCTCTGTAAAAACAGTTAGTACAACAATATCATCAGCTAATTCAAAAGAAGATACTACTACTCATAACAATCTATATACTAAAGATGTCATAATTCCAACTGCCACATTACCAGAAGTATATAATACCGGACTTCATCATGCTGGTAACGAAATTAAAATTGTAGATGATATTATTACCACTTCATTAATTACACCAACAACTAAACTACCGAAAATACCAACTCAAATTAAGGAATCAAAGGTAATATTGCCAACAAAATACATCACGCACACCCAAACGTTAACAGTTACGACCACAAAAACAACAGTGGTTAAAAGTCTGGGAGGACCACCATCAACCTTAACGCTGCTGGTAACGAAAACAAGAACATCAACAATAGTAGATACTGTAACACAGACACATACGTTGGTTCAACCGACAAACATTGTTGAAACGGTAACTACAACCATTAATCATACGCCAGTAATTACAACTATTAATCACACGCCAGTAATTACAACCATCAATCACACGCCAATTATTACTCAAGAAATTTCGCAAGCACCGCCATCAACTTACCCGGCGTTCCCGGTTCAAGCCACAGCAATTTTGCAACCAGATGTCTTCCCAACAATCATAAATGAGAACATTAATGATTTGCATGAATTCATAATAACTGATACCGAACCAGTTCCAATAATAGAAGAAAATGTTTCCGAACACGGTATTCAACCAGAACACGATAACGAGTCCATATTTGTGGTAATGACTGATAAGAAACCGGGTATTATTAAGATTCCTAAGGATCATAGTGACATAGAGAGCATGAACAGTGAAGAATTTGAACCGCCACGTAGGGATGAAGTGTTATCTAACAATGAAATCAATCGGGTATTGCTTGGAGGTATTCTGATCGCTTCACCGCCAAGCTTACAATCACCCGACATCGTTCCGCCAGGAGTAAGCAACGAGTGTCGACCAGATTGTAAAGCATCTCGCAATGAATTATGTCAGAGAGTGCAAGGAATTATGAGATGTGTTTGTCGTCCAGGATTTGCCAGAATGTTCCCAGATAGACCATGCAAACGTAAGTAAATGAAATATAAGTCATCTTAAATGATTATTAGTTTGATCTAATATTTTAAACTATTTTCTCAGCTACATACACGTATAGTATGAAGATTGCTTTATCTCGTTTTGGAAAAGAAAAGCTGAAATTCAATGAAAATTTGGCAGATCCTACGTCTCCTCAATATACACGATTAGCAGATGCTACTCATGAAGGTTTAGATCGAATGGTAATGCAATCAGATCTCAGGGACATTTATCACGGAGTTCAAGTAAGCGGATTCGGGTCCACAAACGACGAAGGACTCATCAATAACTTCTATGTTCAGGTATTATATTAAACATAATAATTCTCTGCCACCGTACTCAAACTATTTTTTAGTTATCTGAAAACACTGATGAAACAAGATTGAAGGAAGTTTTCAAAAAATATTTGCGAAACAGTAACTACAGTTTGGGAGGAACAGACATTTATGCCGCTAGAGAATCCGTTGATCATTTGGATGCTTTTGACTTTGATGAATGTACTAATATTAAGTTTCATGATTGTTCGGAACATGCACAGTGTTTTAATCTGAGAGGAACTTATACATGCAGTTGCAAAGAAGGTTTTGCCGATTTGTCAGAAAATCCATTATATCCTGGTAGAATATGTTCTGCAGAATTAATTGGTTGCGAGAGATGTCATTACCATGGAACTTGCTATTCGAGAGGAGATGAACAAGTCCTATGTGAATGCTTCCAGTGGTATGCCGGAGAGAGTTGTCATGTTAATCTTAAAGGTAATTTTATGAATAAACAAATTCTCCATCTTTTTATTATAATTTATTTGATACATTATTATTATATGAACGTTAGTGTTATTCAAAAATATGATCAAATAAAATAATATATGTGTTGTCTCTTATCTAATTAAATATTATGTTCTAGTACTTTTAATAGCCCTGGTGACATTAGGAACAATACTATTCACCTTGCTATTAATATGTATAGTACTGACTTGCGTAAAACGTCGAAGACCGGAAAATACAGGCATAGCAAGTGGAATGAGTTTCCTTCCTCACAGAGCAGTTGTTACGGGCAGACGTGCTGGAACATTGGACAGACGAGCCATGATACAGGACACAAGTTCCGAAGGATCCGATACTTTACCTTATGTCCCAAAGGTATTTCCTAATTTCCGCAACACATTTCATTAGTAATATTATTTAATCTTTAGAAAAACAAGAAACTTAAGGGTGCATTAAAGAAACCTACAGCCAACAATGATGCGGAAAATGATGCTTCAAATCTATCCTTCGTAGAGCAACGTGATCGTTCATTAACAGTAATGATACCTAGAGCCAAGTATCATCCAGCACCGCCTACATCTCCATTACTTAATATAACTTCATTCGATAAGAGGAAAAACTCAATTGCAAGCAGTAATGAAGCAAAACTTCTTAGCTACTTGGACGCTGGTCCAACACCCACTAAAGTATTAGTAAGCCTTTCAAAATCAGTTTACAATTATTAACCCAGGAAACTATATTTTAGGAAAACATCAGGAGAAAACATAGCAATACGCCTAGTGATTCGTGTGTAATTAAAACGGGCAGGAAAATTTCTACAGGCGCATTAGTTTCGGCTGGTTTTGAAGTATCGGCTACTGTCGGTGGTAATAATATGGGCACTTTGGAGACAATTGCAACAACATGTGGTACGGAAGCAGACAGGAGTGAAAATGCAACACTGATTCAGAAAATCAGTGCAGACTTATTGTCAAGTACTGGCACTCAATCGCAATTTACTACACTCAGGAAAACAATGATAAATGATGATGATCATGATCCAATGGTCAACTGGTTAGATATCACTCCAAGAGTAATGTAAGTATGAACAATGCATTAAGAATTACCTAGAAATACATAATTTATTATGTGTAATTACTATAATATATTTGTTATGCATTTAGGACTGTCTCTGAAGCAAGATCTTACGATGAAACTACTATTCAACCCCCAACGAAATCTTTAAGAAGTGGTTATGATTCTAAACCATCATCACAGCACCATAATAACGATGTAAGCACATATTTTAAGTAATTCTTTATCTCGTATCATTTCTGTCTTTTCAATGTGCAGGAGGCCAATACAATGGCTGAAAGGGATTTGGGTTCAACATTTTTACTACCACACACGCATCTGTACAAGCCAGATAGGGTAAATTCATGGATTGTTGTATGAAAAATGTATAAATTAATAAATATTGTCTCATTATAGGGCAGTGACATATCAGGATTCGATTCCCTATAGTTGTTCCAGACTTAGGGATTTTTGTAACCAAAGTGTTTCACACTTGTTATTGTGCCTTTATTTATTATGCTATGTGCCTGTGTTACAGAATGTTCAAAGTGACTAAGTGTTATTGTTATACATATGTATAGTTTACGCGTTGTTATAATTTATATAAGAACCAGACGAAAATTGCTGTGCAACATAAATATAATATTATACAAAGTTGTATATTTATTACTTTCAATGAATCATTTATTACGCTCATAACAAAATTTAATGTACAGCAATTTGATATTATCTTACCCAAGATTTATATTTTAATAACCAATTTGAGACACATTTTTTTAAAAATAAAATACACAATGAGACAAATACTGATTTTGAATACAGATTCTTTGTTATTAACCGGAACTGGT
This sequence comes from Carabus problematicus, assembly GCA_963422195.1. Taxonomy (NCBI): domain Eukaryota; kingdom Metazoa; phylum Arthropoda; class Insecta; order Coleoptera; family Carabidae; genus Carabus; species Carabus problematicus. The sequence goes on along the minus strand of OY728588.1, from coordinate 10,239,361 downwards.
TTATGACATGCAGACCTAAACTCAGGATTTGTCATCCACGATGTACAAAACATGTAGTACTTCTACTTCTGCGCAAAATATAACTAAAGTACGCCATGTTTTCTACGTCAATACGAATTTCTTAATTATTCCAATGACTGAAAATAGTTATATGGATACAATTGTAAATATTTCATATTGTATATGTATTAGTTTTAATATTTATATAAAGTAACTGTATTTTATTCTGGTCCTAATTATTAATAATAAATACAATTATTTAGGGTTGGGGCTTACGAAAGCAGAGTGCCAAAAAGACTTGTAAAGTATAAAATATGAGTGTTATGCTAGAAGTATAAGATATTTTTTATAATTAAAAACTGACTAGAAATGAATTTCATGAGTATTTGTGCAAATATAAATTCTCGTACAAATTGCATTTCAATGTATGTAAGTAATTACTTAATAAAGAAATATAATATTAACATTGTTATCTTCTTTATGTACCCTTGGGAATATTCTTCGAAGGAAAACGGTGCCTTATTAACTTATTGAAATATTAATGCAAAGTATACAGAAAAATGAAAATGTCACAAACGGTAATAAGATTCCAATGACTACATATTAAATGTTACCAGTGAAATGGAATAACAAGACACTATTAGAATCAATGTTTACAACATAAACTATAATTTCCTTAATAGCACAGAATCTTGCATCGTTTTAAACAAATTGTATACTTAGAAAATGATACTATCTCCTCAATTTCCATAAAAAAAAAATATAAAAGGATTGACAACAGAAATCTACATTCATTTTCCACGCATGAAACCATGTTGTTTCTTCAAATTAATGTATTGTTTCTATTTATTTCATGTATTTCTTGCAAATTACAATACGCGCAATTTTTGTACGACTTTTTAAGAGACAAACCAATTACAAGTACCATCACATTAAATATTTGCTGGTCTTATGGTAAGGAACTATATATTTAATTCTAATAATTATTTTCAATATACTTTTTATTTTAGATGAAATAAAAGAATTAACAATAAAGTTATATTCAACAAAAAGTCCTTTACATGTAGCTGTTAATACAAATTTCAGTAACTCCCATTTCCTAAAACGGTCATTTCAGAACGATTACATTGTTGTCGATCTGAATTGCCCCGATGCAAGAAATCTTTTGGAAATAGTAAGTAACAAAAATACTTAATTTAAGTAAGTTTATATATTTATTGTTATTTAATATCAGGCAAATAACACCCATGGTTATCGATCTCCATATAAATGGATTTTAATAGAAACAGGTGTTCACACCAATAATAGCAAATCTGATGTTACTGATATTGCAATTGAAACCGACGATATGTTTGAAGGGTCATGCAGAGAATATGTGAAAGATTTGGAAATTTTAGTTGACGCCGAATTAACATGTGCTGTTAAATTTGGAACTAAACTATTACTTTGGCAATACTATATTGTTACAGAAAATAAACTTCTCAGTAAGAACACTGTCATTTTACTTTTTATTCTGTCTTTAATAACAATTGTTTCAGTTCGTGAAAAGTACGGGGAATGGACAAAAGAAAATGGTCTCGATATTCAATACAAATATAAAGTAACATCATTCAGAAGAAAAAACTTACGACACGCTACTATTAGAATAGTATGTGTTATTGACGATAATGATACATATAATCATCTTGATGATTTTCGGTAATATATTCAAAAATAAATGATGTTAATGTAAATACAAAACGTATTTATTGATTAGATTTCCAATGGTCGATATGTTAACAAAAGCACAATTCGGTATCATGATGAGTCTAGTATATTATTTGAACAGTAGCTGGACTATAGTGCATACAGGGCACTTTGGCGTCAAAACTGAGACGGGACGCTGGAATGGCTTATCAGGAGCTCTTGAACAGAAACGAGCAGATATAACAGGTTTTTTTTTTTACACAAAAATCACTGCACTTATATTCCCTAAAATATTTAAAACTGAAGAATGATTAATATGAATTAGCAAGTTCACTGCGCTAACTGAATAATTTCTTTACAGATATTGCAAATTATTATTACAAATTAACAGAACTATCCATAATTAATCATTCTACTAATTGAATTATCTTGTTTTTCTTATAAACACATTTCTATAGTAGACTAATGTAACTAGAAGTATCATTTATTTATATAATATTGATGTTTCAGGATCTAGCATGTATTTTTTCAAGGCTCGTCTAGAATTTTCGAAATTTTTAAAATTAACAAACCCTAGTGGAATCTTTTTTATTTTTCGAAAACCACCGTTATCATATGAACAAAATATATATTCATTACCATTTGCAATGTCTGTATGGATTTCAATAATGTTGCTGGTAATTGTTATGGGAATTTCTCTTATTATGTCCAGCCATATAGAAAATCCTCAAAACGAAGTATACACTTAAAATTAAACACTTAGAACAATGAACAATAAATTGTCTATTTCAGGACAAAGATAAAGTCGAATTTGGTAATATACTGTTATTGGTATCAGCTGCCTTGTGTCAACAAGGTATAAATCAATATAAACATGTAAATATGTATTCAATAGTACTATTATTTTTAACAAATAGGTTGTGATATTGTACCTAGTGGGGTTCCCGGACGAATATTAACCCTACTTGTATTCACTTCGTTGATGTTCTTGTACGTAGCATATTCTGCCAATATAGTAGTTTTACTACAATCAACATCAGAAAGCATTAAAACTAAAGAAGATTTATTAAAAAGTCGCCTTAAAGTGGGAGCGCACAACATATCGTACAACAGATATTGGCTCATAGTACGTATAGTATTACATTTATGACAAATAATATTATTCACCATTTTATAAATGTTATTAGAATGCAACACATCCTGTATACAAGGCACTATATAAGGAGAAAATGGCTCCAGCTGGTTTCTACAATTTGAGTGAAGGAATAAATAAAGTAAGGCAAGGGTTGTTCGCGTTTCATGTTGAAAATGGTGCTGGATATTATTACATTCTTAAAACATTTCACGAACATGAAAAATGTGAATGTACAGAAATGACGGGAGTCATTGAGGTATGAAATAAAATAAATTAAATACTGAAAAATATATAATATTTACTTTAATTTTCAGGGAATATTCGGTTATATTTCGTGTCAGAATGAAACACAATACTACGAGATGTTCATGATAGGGTACATATCCCAACTGAATACATTATCTTATAATATGTAATAATACACATATTTTTCAAATGCAGATTATTGAAAATTGGAGAAGGCGGCATAGAAAAACGTTTCTTGAAGCGATTTTATAGAAATACGAAATGTACACACGTAGCAGCAAGTTTCACCAGTGTGGGTATTATAGATTTTTACCCAGCAATTTTGGTTTATTTCTGTGGAGTGGCTTGTGCCTTTGTTGTTTTTATACTGGAACATATTCTCCATAAATATTCTCGAAAATATCGATCCAAAGAAGTGAACATTTTCAGCCCTTCACACAAAATAAAAAAGAATATAACGTTACCACTTAGAGCACCCATTAATCCTTACTGAAAAAAACTTATATTGCAAAATATATCTAGAAATGTAATTTTTAGACTTGCAAAAATAGAAAAAAATTATTTTAAATATGAAAATACTACTTAGCTAGTATATAATTTGTTTATTCAAAGTTACAATACAGCACAGAATGTTCTTGTTAAAAATGTTATACACAAAAAAATTGTACCGAAAAATATTTAAAATAAAGTACTTGCACGTATTTTCACCAATCTGTCGCTTTCATATCCTGTATAATATCTTGTTCTGCACCGTCATCATCTGATATTTCTGCGTTGCCATTGGCTGTCGCCACATACTTATTCTTTTTGCTCCCGCGTTTTCCCCTCTTCTTTTTCTGTTTATCTTCTGCTTCATCGTTACCATCACTCTCACTGTCCGACGGGAATAACACAACAGGCCCATCATTCTTCGGCGTTTCTCTTCTCCTGACTTTCTTCAATTTTGGCAAATCATAGTCACCCAATTTATCATTATCCGTAAGTTGCTTTCGTTTCTTAATGTTGTGAAGTTTGCGCCAGTTCTCAAAGAATGTGTTCACTGGTGTGCCTTTATTTTTTATTGTCGTTTCCCAGGCTTGGATTTGTTTGAAATCATTAATATTAAAAGTAATTTTCTTCCGTTCATTTTCAATGAACAAAGCATTCTGTTCTATTTTTTCTAACATTTGTCTCATCTTCTTGGTATAGTTTGCTACAGAACATTTTTTCAAGAACTGTTTCAGCTAGACAAATAATAACGTGTTATAAATAAAATATTGTATGTAGAATACAATTTAACATACCTGAGTTATACACGAAAGGACGCTATCCGGAAAACTAATACAATGAGACTGACTAGCAAGATATTCCAAAAGTAAACCGTAAAATGTATCTATAGATGTATCTTTAAAGCCATTTTCTATCATCTGTGATTTGGACAGTCTTAGTAAACATGTAAATTGTATTGGTTTCATGGAAACTTTTTTGTGTTTCTTATTAAAGTCATAAGTCGTCAACACCTGAAATAAGACAAATTAAATCAGTTATACAATAATTCACAATTAAAAAATTTACTTACCTCCAGAAGAAGTGGAAGAATAGGTATAAAAATATTTGTATCTCTTGATAAATCTACCAAGATTTGTAGACAATGAAATCTTAGAGGAAAATATTGAGCTGTTGGCAACAATTTAATCGTACCAATCGTTACTTGCACCAGTGGATAAATTAATGGTTGTAATTGTGGTTTGTTACATGTAACCGTTAACAAATTGGCCCACAAATGTAACGAGTTTACGTACTGCCAGTTATAAACCGCCTGAATGTTTTCTTTCTTATGTAACGTAACAGCACTTCTCAAATGTATAGCTAGTTGCCTGATGTACAAAAAGACATGTTGATACGAGACATTCACGTCCAGTGCGAACATTTCAGTTAAAGAACGTCGCATAAAATTAACTTCCGCTAAAGTTGTCGTACTCATGAATTTACAGTTTTTCACATAAGTCATGTACATAGATTTTAACACCAAGTCCAGATAACTAGCTTGCTGGTTATTTGTTATACGTAAAATACACATGAAAGCAACAATTCTCACTGTCTCTTCAGCTGTTCCCCATAAATGTATTAACCTTTTCAACATTTTCTTAGTTATGTTTGAGTAAGAAACTATAAACGGTGACATATAGTGGAGATGTTTCAAAAGGACGTTCTGAATATTGCTTGATGTTACGCCGCCCAATAACTACAACAAAATATTTCATAATTTAACAATAAACTCTATTTAGGCACTATATAGAATTACCTTTAACAAATCAACGAGGTAACTACGCAAAATTCCCCTTATTTTTACAAATCGTTTACATTTATGTGGTGCTTGTTTTGAACCGGCAGGGAGTCGCAGAAACCTTCTGATGGCAGGGCCCAACTCTAATACACAAAGTTGTACAACTCCATTAAATACAGAAGATCCATCTACTTTGTATTCTGACGGTGTCTGTTCATCGGTAGAAACACGTACTAATGCAGCATGGAATGCTTGTATTAAATGTGCAATTGTCTTCACGGATTTGTCGGACTGAATTTCGATCTGCCACGTTTTTAATAGTTTTAACGTAATTACTTTATTATCTCCACTAGAAGCATCCTCATCGTCCGGCTAAAAAATAAGTATTATCGTACAACATTGTTCTACATTAGCAAAAACACAATTTTACCTCAAAGTCACTTTCATCGCTAGCAACTTCTAATTCTCCAGACGGTTTATGTACATCGTCATCATCTTCCTTGACTTCATCTTCCTTTTCGTCATCTTCACTGTCTGATTCTCTGAATTGCAACAACTTTTTATCATTATCTTCCAAGAATTTGAAAAATTCAGGATCGGTTTCTTTTAATTTCGCCAATGATTGTTTATGAGACTCGAATTCATCGCCTTCTTCACTCTCTGATCCAGCATCACCTGCGTGCTCTTCAAATATCATCTCATGTTTATCAGAACTATCATTATTTGACGAAATATCAGATTCTGAATCATTTTCTTCGTCACTTGGCCGATCTATTTCATTATCCACAAAATCATCCATACTCATAGAACTATAGTCCTTCTCCCTTGGCTTCGTTGCTTTAGATTTTTCATTTTTCAATATTTGTTTGCCTTTTACGTTATTCTTTTGTGGTTTGTTGGCTTTTTTCACTTTACTTACAATATTTTTCTTCGCCATAACTATATTTATTAGTTAAATAACAACAGGGATTTGAACTATATAAACAGAAAACAAGTATAATGTATTCTAACCTTTTTGTTCACTTTAAGCGTGACATGTGTTCGCATGTGTTTAAGATCAGCTAACTTCATACCCAATATAAACTGTGTGAAAACAGCAACGACAACGGTCACCCTTCATTGAACTCAAAAATATTGAACTGATCTCGCACCGTTCACATTCGTGTAGCGAACCGTGGAAAGCATTATTGATATTAAAATATTTTATTACCCAGTACCATACAATTATATTTTATACATACATTGTTATGCCCATGACACACCTATCATACAGCATCATACAACGTCGCAGAAATTATGATGAAAAAAAAACAGAACGCATCCGTTTTTCAAACTAAAATGGCAAATATAAACCCAAACTAACGTAAAATGAGACACAAAAGATACGTGTGAAATGAGACACCTTCGTTTCATCATATTGCAGTCAAGGACGTTTAAGGGAATGGACGAGACATGTCAATATAAAAGACTTGCATCAAAGTGAAAACGAAAGAGAGAGAGAGATGGATTTATGGAAAGACCGTAAATTCTATGTCTACTTTTATTCCATACTAGTGCGCATGCGTAGTGGACCACGCAATTTTGATTTCTTACTTATGCGCATGAGTAATGCACCATGTGCTCATGTGAAGCCAGGAAACTGCAACGGATCACGTGTTGTGTTTGCCGTTGCCACTATCGCCATGAGGTACCTAAATGTTTTTATCAATTAAACTTGTATACAAAATTGATTGGAATGTAAATTTAAAATATGAATAAATTGTAATAATATTAGATTGACAATAATAATGTACTTAATCGTACATTTTAAGTTATATAAATATATTTTTCAAAATAAATATATCATTAAATACAACAGCTGATTGAAGACCACTGATTACGCAGACGCAGAAGCATCAGGTAAAAATAAAGACAGACAAAATGGATCTTGCATAAGTCTGTCGCACTCTCTCTTAAATTTTCAGTAAAAGAGCCTGCATGACCCGTCCATTCTATTAAACGTCCTTGATTGCAGTATGATGAAAATAGAGGAGCCGCTATTTTTCATCATAGACGAGTGCGTTCTTTTTTTTCATCATAATTTTTATGACGGTGTATGATGCTGTATGATAGATGTGTCACGGGCATTAGAGTAAAGAAACTATAGGGACATATAACATCGATTTGATGAGTAGGGGAATGAAGTCATGCAGCGGAAGGGGGGAGCAAGTGCGCACCATGTTTGTATGACCTCCGTTTTGCTGGGCTTATATGGAAGAATTTCAATAAATTGTAAAAATATCCCAATTCTTGCAATAAAAATTCCTAAAAAAATATCATACAAATGTAGCATATAAATGAACAATATAAGCATATTATATTTCTATATAAGAGCATAGAAATTGAAAAAAAATTAAAAAGAACAATATAAAACAAAACTTATTGAAATATCATATTAATATTTGCGAAATATGTATGTTCAATGCTCTTCAAACAAAACTATTTTATTAAATAAGTTCTTTTTGCTGAGGGAATGATTAACATTTTGTTTGGCGATATAATGTAATCTAACACTAATATATTTTTCTGTCACAGTTCTTATTAGATGTATTATATGATGATTTTTTTGTTACAACCGATAACGACACAACTTGGCATTTTTACAAAATGCAATGATAATGAATTTAACTGTTGTAGTGATAATATTCAAGAAAACGTTTTACACTATAACTAATCACTAATAACACAAAAAACAGCAATGTTCAATATAATTACACAAGAAAAACTTAACAGATAAATAACCATAAAAACAGTGCACTTCGTCAACATTCTGATTTTGATATGAGGTCATACAAATATGGCCGCCGCATTTGAAATTTGGCTTCACTTTCTTCACGTTGTTGCCCCTCTTTAGTTTCTTTACTCTAAGGTTCGTTGCAAGAATTTTTAGTTGCCGCTGAAGGTAAAGGGAGAAGTAACAGAGTAGATCAGATCTTATTACCCAAGACCGAAAGGAACAAAACTGTGCAGTTCAGTTCAGCTGGGAGTAGCTCAGGCTAGCTAGATCAGTCGAAAGGGAAGCGCCTAAAGCACATCCATTTTGGATTCAATATTTTTCCTTCTAAAGATCTACAATTGACTAAGAAAATCTACAATAAAATAATAAAAAACAAAAAATACATGTACCTATTACATAATATTATGTATACGTGTATTATACGTATAATGGGAAGGTACATATAAAAGGTAATTTATGGCACAGCCGAAAAAAATTAAGTAATGTTGGATTGTTTACGCTTTTTGTTCAAGTTATTTTGTATACATTTTTGTCTCAAATCATGTAACACCAGCAAACTGCAATATTGTACTGGCCACCACGGTCACACATTCTCCACAACCCAGACAATTAGTTTTTAGCTCATCGACCACCTGTCGAAGAGCTATAGTGTTCGGTACAATGTCTGTAGCATCTTCCGATTTCAAAAATTTTTGCACAGAAATCCCGGACAGACCCCCTGGATCACGAAATGACTATTACAACATATGTCCGTATGTATGTCGCTCGTCCGCTCGCTCGCTCGCTCGTACGAGATTTTTTGTTCCACTCAGATCTCCTAAACTACCCAACGGATTTTTATGAAATTTTTTCTGCAGATACGTGTTATAGTTGTGCAAGGTACAATTTTATTTTTCAAAATTTTCCTTCGTACTTGAGAAAAAAAATATTTTCCAATTTTTTTTTAGTTTTTATTTTTTTTCTGCGTTATTTTTTGTTCAATTGTATTCAAAATTTTCATACATATGCAGGAAATGGAACAATATTTTTCCGTATTTTTTATTTTGAAAAATTATGTAAGACCATTGGAGAAAAAAATATTTTTTAATTAAAAATTGAACAAAAGAAGATCAATGCATTTATAGTCGGCTTAGTTTGCTTTGCTTTTGTCAAGAGAAGAAAATGTATTCACACTTGTTTTAAATTTGTTGTTTTATTTGCGACCTAGGCACCTACGATTTTAAAAGTGAATTTAGATAAATAATAATTTGTGATATATTCAGACTTGCTCATACGTCGATGAGCTGCAGGCATGTATGTCTGTATACATTCCTAGTTTGTTTTAAATTCAAGCATTTTCGTTTACCTGCCATGTAGATTAAAAAAAAAAATATGTAAAACTGAAATTAGTACCTTCTGTGTCAATATTTACCACAGATCTGACATACTTAGGCAGCAAAATGAAATCCACATATTTAGGAGGATCCCCCAAAGAAGTATCGCAAATATCATAGTTTACTGTATCGGGGTTTACAGCTGTTTTTAAGGTTGGTCATAAAGATTTATCAAATTAGAATTTTGAATGATCCGGTTGCCTTTCTAGCTATTGTAATCAGTAAGCAACTACTGCATTTGAACTGGGAACATGTATTCGAATTTTTGTTGGCGAGCACAACATTAATTCGTTTATGTCCATCTTCGAGAAAGTTTTGCCCACTTTTGGAGGGTAATATAGTGTCCGCGTTCGTTTATTAGACCGTCCGAGATGTCCGCCTATTAGCGCTGTCTGCAAGGAGAGCTTTCCCTTGTCTATGCAATATAATGGACAATAATAATCATCTGCGAACTTTGTAGAGCATTTAACACACATTTATCAAAACGCGGCCGTTAAGTAGTACAATCGCTATTAGCTAGATAACACTAAAAGAATATTTGAAGGACGTGTATGATTACTATGAAATAGTAGGCAAAATAGATTCAGTAATCTATGACTTGTATGTTGGTTTCACTACAACGAAACAAAATTCAACAAAGTACTATTTACATGGAATTGGTACAATCACTGACTGCTATTATATACATAGTAGGCATGTGACGCTTTCATTTTCATATTTATTCTCCTAAATTAATATCATTTTATTTACAATACTGTATCCGCTTATTTTTCATGCTGTTTTGCATTTCAGTTTCATGATTTTTATGAAAAGTAAACCAATAAATAGTAATTGAAACTATTAAATATATATTATAACCCTAGCGGTCGTTCCCATTCTTCGTACGGTAGAACATTTTTAATATGTATTAAGTTATAACTTCCCTGTACACAATATTACATGTCTTGCCAATTGGTGCTAATAAAATAGGCTGTTTTACGAACTGACCCTAGAACATGCAACATAGAACTGTCCATGTGAAAAGCAAGGGAGGTCGTAAGTCGATCCCCGTCAGTTTTGTGGATCGTCCCTGTGCTTTGTTAATGATCATAGCAAAGCAAACTTATTACATCTCAGAGTTTCATACATTCTTTGCACTGAGATAGGAAATAACACTAATTAATGCTAATGTTATGCATAGACACAAACACAGTTATAATAAATCACTTTTATTATATTATTATCATCTAAATCGTTGTTGCACATTCAAAATGCGAAACACAAATGTTCAACATTCTTATTAACTGTCCAAAAAGCATCATATTTCTGTTGTTACCGATGCTAAGCCGACCATGCATCAAAAACTTTATATCTGGTATATACATATACATGCATTGATCTTCTTTTGTTTAAATCTCCTCGTCATCTGCTAATCCCTCACCCTCGGACGGACATCCGCATATTGCCGTTTATATTATAGATGTGCAAGAAACCCACTCACAGGTTACAGATAATGCTGGTCATTTGTGACTGTTCACTCACCAACTTTGGTTAGAGTCAGTTAGAGTTATGAAGTGTTGGTTTCCTATTTTATCAACATCATCAATCCGGTTATTATGCATTGCAGTGTTCATATCAAATATCGCATGCTAAGCAAACAGCGCATGTTTCTTGTTTGCACATTTATTTTTGCTATTTCTTATATAATCACATAGAATATATATTCACAATTTGACATATTTAGATGTATATCTTCCATTCACACATTGAATACAATGTAATTTGGAAACAAAATTCTGAACAATTTATGTATGATTATACATTTTATAGCTTTATATAAGCACATAGGCATAATGTAATGTAACTTAGTGTAATATAAAATACAATGGTTCTTTCACGCCTCCCACCAACTTACCATTAGCTACAGATATATAAAGGGCATGTATGGCTACTTCAAACGTATCACGTTTTAAGTAGTCATACATGTGTAGTCATAGTGTGCAAAATGAATACAGTAACGTTTAGTTGGTTGGATTCTGTGATTTTTCTGTTATCCCTAGCCCTGCCGTTGATGATAGGCGTGTACTTTGGTTTCGTTAAGAAGAAACAGAATTCTACCAAGGAATATTTATACGGAAATGGTAAGATAACAGCCGTGCCTATTGGTTTGTCTATATATAGCAGGTATGTGACAAGTAATTGTAACGTATATTTTTCTAAATTAATGACATGTTATTTATTACAGTTCTGTATCCGCTCTCGTGTTTCTCGCTATTCCTGCTGAAGTGTACGTGTTTGGTGGACAATACATGATTTTAATACTTGGATACCTACTGACATTCATTATCACATCTTACTTCATTATTCCTGTATTTTGTGGAACATTGAAACTCACCTCACCGTACGATGTAAATCTATTTTAATTTTGACTGATACAGTATAAACTAATGCAGTTATACCTCGATTAGCGCTCAGGGTACGTTCCTCCAAAACAACATTCAACGAAGTCACTAATTGATTCTTAATGTCCGTAATTGTGGGCAAACTTTTACTGGGGAAATTCGTAAGAAATTCCTTGCTCTCCTCGATTTCAGAATTACCATCTTCATGAAAGATGTTATGACAAAATATTGTAAAATTTGCGTTAATCGAGGTATCATTAAGCGAGGACTGACTATATACGTATGTGTATATGTTGCAGTATATAGAACTTCGATTTAATTACGTCGTCCGCGTTATATCTACGTGTATGTACGTGTTACACATGCTCCTGCTGCATATGCCGATAGTGCTGTTCGCCAGCACACTGGCATTGAGTGAAGCTACCGGTATACCACTAGTCATCTGTATCATCGTACTCGGTGGATTGTGCGTGTTCTACACGACAGTGGTACTGTACATTTTATTTAATTATCTTCTACAACCGGAGATATTTATTATAATGATGTGATTGGTAGGGTGGCTTTTCATCTGTCATCTGGACGGACACACTGCAAGCTACATTGATGTTTGGTGCCATTATCTTCTTACTGTGCCGGGGAATTAGTGAGGTTGGTAGCATTGGAGAAGTCTGGCGCCGTGCTGAGCAAGGCGAGCGACTCAATGTGATTAAGTAAGTTGATAAACAGTTACTCTGGACACTTAATACTTAAAAATGAATATTTCCTTTGAACAGTTTAGATCCCAATCCATTTGTACGAATGTCATTATTGAGTTTGGTTCTTGGGCAGGCTGTTTGGCAAACTGGCCATGCTGGTTGTACAGCCAGCGCCATACAGCGGTATATGGCGCTGTCCAATGAGAAACAAGGCAGGATGTAAGTGAAACTAAGTTTGCTATTTCCAAACTAAAAAATCTCTAATTCCAGTTCATTTCAGAGGATCTTTCATTGCTATAATGGGCGCAAGTATTACAGTGACGTTGACTTCTGCGATTGGTCTGTGTATGTACGCATACTTCTACGATTGTGATCCGGTAGTCAGTAATGTATGCTTTTATTTTCTCACAAATCATTATGCTAGTGCTTCAATAATGTTTCCAATTCTGTTACAGAAATTAAGTGGATACAACAGAATAGTGCCATATTATGTTACCCAGATTGCTGGTAATGTACCTGGCTTCATTGGATTTTATACAGCAGGACTACTCAGTGCCGGACTCAGGTATGTTCTGCCAATTACGTTCATCAAATATTCTTTGGTTTCGCATTTTAATTTTCCAGTACAATATCTGCTGAAATGAATACTGTAGGTGGGTTAATATACCATGATATAGTACAGCGGATTTATAAGAAACCAATGAGCCAGCTGCGCCAGATACTAGTTATGAAAATAATCGTTTGCATTACGGGTGTGCTGTGCATTGTGACAGCACCATTTTTCCAAAAATCGGCATATCTAGCACCAGTAAGGTTTTGAAATTTAATCTATGGCTTCAATTACACATTTAAGTTGCATACTTTTTGGTACAGATGGCCATATCATTGGCAGGGATAACGTATGGCGTAAAATTTGGCGTAATTCTACTTGGAACAACATTTCCCAAATGCAATGTTAAGGTACAATTCATATTTTTACTTTGTGTACAAAATTTGTAAATATCACCAATTATATGAGCATATAAATGTTGTTTTAGGGAGTATTAAGTGGAATGATCAGCGCATTAGCACTTGTAAGTTGGATCACTATCGGAAGTATGCAGTATGATCTGTACAGCAGTTACAAGTTGCCCATGTCTACAGAAAATTGTCCGTCTCTCAGCAATAATAGTACAGTATTAATTAACAACATTCAAGAAACAAATAGTAATTCAACTACAATGTTTAGTGCAACTGTAACGTAAGTATTTATTGCCAATGTATTTAATCTACTATGAAAGTGAACTAAAATTAGAAATTTGTGTAGGCCAGTAGAACCGTTTATACTATATAAACTATCGTACATGTACTATCCTGTACTTGGTCTGTTCACCACGGTACTAGTAGCTCTGATAGTCAGTTATGTGACAGGACACAATGATGTGAATAGAATGGATCAACGTTTAATAATTCCTTGCAGACGCCCAGCAAGACAAGAACGTGATGTGTTATTAACTAGTCCAGTAAATGAAAATACAATAGACAGTTAGCAAGTGATTGTGTGTTCAAATATTTAATAAAATCTAATGGATATCAATGATCAAGATACTACATACATTTTCTCCAAGTTATGTTGGTTGTCTACATTCAGGCGCTAAATAACATTAAAAATAATTATCAATGTATATCTATTATAAAAATGTATTCTGCGAATTCAGGATATATTAAGATATCAATCTATTCTCAATGATAAGAATTAGAACAAATATAAATGAATACATACTTATATAAATAATTAACTTATAAAAATTAGCGTTTTTGTTTACTTTATAAATTCGGTTGCATAATTATACTAGTTTATAGTATATTCCGAAACTTAACCAAAGTAACCGTGGTTCTGGTTTCGCGTTCCGTATATGTACCAAGGTAACCGTTTCAGTGTTTTGGTTAAGTTTTGAAACGCGGTGCCTGAAAGATTTGGTTACTTTTATGTGACCACAGTAACCGTGTAAAATACGTGGTTAGTGTGGTTAGTTTTCCCCCACTACCATAATTATATAAATTTTGCCCGGTAAATATTTATTCATTATTAAAATTATTACTTATATAGTTATTTGCTCTTGAATTATATTTTAAAATTAATCTAATGACGTATTTATGTATGTATTTAAAAGTGAAATGAAAAATATTTACTAGAAAACAGTATGCTTGCTAAAAAGTTTCGGTTTGGTCGTAACATATACAAAATTATTAAAAATATTCTGCACAAGACAAGTATATTTATTTATTCTGCCATTGTTGCACATAAGTGATTTCTTATCTCGAAGAACATATGTTATTTTTTATGTACATATACAAATCATCATCGGAACTACCATCAGTTAATATGAATTCGTTAAAAACTGTCAATATGTCATATTTATAAATGACTGTAGGTCAGTGGTCGCCAAAAATTTTTTATTCGCGCACCCCTAGAACCCTACAGTATGTTATATATATATATATATATATATATATATATATATATATATATATATATATATATACATGACATCAATTGGCAGTCATAAATAAAATAAATATATTTGTGTTATTAGAACAGTTTATACAAGAATTTTTTATATTTAATAAACTTTTATATTTTTCTGGCGCACCCCCTAGTAACACCTCGCGCACCCCCAGGGGTGCGCGCACCCTACTTTGGCGACCGCTGCTGTAGGTATAAAGAATAATATAACCTTATACCGCAATGGCTTACTAATCCATAACAAACTACGGAATGACAGTTTAGTTCTCTGCTTTACCGACTGTCATGACCAGGCCATTCCGAAATATAAATCTGTTTTCAGGTACCATACACTAACCAAAACTTTACCACAACCAGAACCGCGGTTTCCTTGGTTAAGTTTCGGAATATACTATTAGTATAATCACACAATTCATAAATACCAAAGAATCTATTCCTGAAACATAAATTTAAAACAAAGAGTTTTACTTGCTGCAGTCCTAATATGTTAATATTCTTTACATACTTACCGTTTACATACATGTCCGAAGGTAGATAAGCCAGGTAACTTGGCCAGTGCCTTAGCCCGTTACACACAGATGTTGGTTTGATTGCCTGACAGCAAGCGAATTTGTTTGTGTATCATATATCAATAATATCATCTATCGATGAGTAATTTATCAAATGTCTTTTATTATCTTAATCATTTATTATAGTATACATGCTATAGATATAACTTAACAATAATCCTTTATTTTTCTAGAACACTGTATATTTTAAATCTCTTTTATGATCATGTATTAATAAATAAACATGAAACACTAGATCAACAGTTGTAACAATCTGTATAAAACTGTATGCATATTTAACTTGCCACAAAAGTAATAATGTGTTTGAAATTCGTTACACTTCTTTATTTGGCAGACAAACGTCATTGGTCGATGCAGGTCGTACATAGGGAATCATCAGTCGTGGATCCATTTTGTTTACGTCATTGAAGCCAGTCAGATAGCTGACGAACATGGCTACAGTGAGCGTAGTGATGAGTCCAAGTACATGATAGTACATGAACGATAGTTTATACAGAATAAATGATTCCTGAACGAATGATGGTCTGAAATCGTATAATTATAATTATTCAAGTAGCAAATACAATAGTACATGCGCACAAACATACATAGTGTATTTCTGCGCATATGTACTTACTGTATGGTTGTAAGTGTTGTTGTAATGTTACTCATATATGCGTTGGTATTATATATGTCTGTACTATTAGTAAGCGGAACACAACTGTCTGTTGACATTGGCAACTGATATTCAGTGTTCAGGTCGTACTGCACACCACCAATGGAGATCCAACTTACGATTGCAAGTCCAGCCAGTATACCAGATATGACACCCTGCAATATCAGTTCTACTGTACAAATAATTTTAGTAATCTCTTGAAAGAGTATCATTTACCTTCACATTGCATTTAGGAAACACTGTGCCAAGTACGAGTATGCCTGCCTTGATACCGTATGTTATTCCTGTTATTGTAACAGCTACCTACGTAACAAATATGGTCACTCCTTAGTCGTTGAAATCGCGCTAAACTAGAGTATACTTACTTGAAATATATACCTGGATTTTTGAACCAATGGTGCAGCAATTACATACAACAGACCATTGAGGAATACAATTGATTTCATTATAAATGCTTCGCGGCCACTGCTCAATGGTTTCTTATAAACTTTGCGGATGATGTCATGGAATATTAAACCTCCGACAGTGTTCATTTCGGCCGAAATGGTGCTGCGAATCATAATGAGCCCAACTAACGAATCGCAAAATAGTAGTAGATATATCATTTCAAATACCTGAGACCAGCACTTAATAGTCCAGCGGTAAACAGGCCAAAGAATCCTGGAATGTTGTTGACAATATGCGCTATGTAATACGGTACTATCTTGTTGTAACTGGAAATCATCTGCCACATAACCACAAAATAATGAGTGAGTGTTAAATATATGACACAATCTTACAAAGTCCGTACCCCGCTGGCAACTGGATCACAAGTGTAAAAGTATGCATACATGCCCAGACCAATACTACAGGACAGAAGCATTGTGATGGTGGTACCAATTACACATATCAGTGCACCTCTAGAAACATACAAGCAAATATGGTTTGACCCGAAGATGTAAATAGTGTTAATATCAATGTTCGATCATTCACTTACATTCTAGCTGATTTCTCATCATCTAGTGCCATGTACCTTTGGATGGCGCTGGCTGTACAACCGCCATGGGCAACTTGAAACACAATGCAACCAGCAACCACACTGTACGTTGATAGTCTTACGAATGGGTTGATATCAAAACTGTAATAATATAATTATCGGTAAATATTTTCAGTTAGTAATCCTTGTAGCTTTTCTATCTTACTTAAATACATTCAAACGTCCGCCTTCCTGAGCTCGTTGCCATACTTCTCCAATGCTACCAACATCGTAAATGCCCTTGCATACGACGACAATGCAGGCACCAAACATCAATGCTGCTTGCAGTGTGTCCGTCCAGATGACAGATGAGAAACCACCCTACCAATCATATCATTGTATATGTTCTGTTACCATGATTAAGTATAAAGTGCACATTACCACTGTCGTGTAGAACACGCACATACCACCAACTCCTATAATACAGGTGACCAGTGGTATACCGGTGGCTTCACTGAATGTCAGTGTACTGGCAAACAGTACCAAGGGCATGAACAGCAGCGTGTGTAACACATATATACACGTGGATATAAGCCGCACAGTGTAATTAAATCGAAGTTCTATATACTGGAACACGTAGAATACGTATAAGTAATATATTCGACAAGAAAACAACACATTGTTTTGGTACTATGGATTGCCAATAATATTCATACTATACTGATGCATATAGTAAGTATGAATTTTGCTTTTTGCCTGCATTATGAAACACAATCCTTGCGGATGTGTGGATGTGTGTCTGTATGTTCATTGTCTTAAAAACGAGCAAAGACAGGACACTGAAACTTCATATTTAAAAGTTTGTTGGTTATACGAAGATCTGATTAGATCTCCAGCATAATCGCATAACCGGAAGAGGAGGTTTACTGAACATCAAAATCAAACATCGCGAATTATTGGAGAAAATAAAAGAGATATGGAAAAAGTTTTTAAATAAAAGTTATAGGAAACAATAATTTTAAGAAAAAATGTTCTACGCATTTTTGTCCTATCTTTATCCAGTTTTTAGTAAAACGTATTTATATATTGGCATGTATTTAAAATACCATATATGCTATGAAAACAAAACAGACAAAATATTTACAGAAAGACGCATTTGAAATGTCACGACCCTCTAGATTATATATTATTATTATTATTATATTATTATAGTACACTTTTAATCGAGAAGGTCGTGGAAATGTCAAATATGTGCCAATTTAAATTGAGTATAAGAAAGTAGTGTGGTGACCACACCAGATTTTTACTTTCTTATACATAGTATAAAGGAACTATAGGAATCATGAAAAATTTCGATTGCGAGATTTTGATGGAAATACATGTTTTGCGGTCCCCTGAATACGTTTTGACTACTTTCGCAATGACGTCTGTGTGTGTGGATGTGTGTCTGTATGTTCATTATCTTCAAACCGAGCAAAGACAGGACAATGAAACTTCGTATTTGAAAGTTTATTGATTATATGAAGAGCTGATTCGATTTCTGGCATAATCGCACAATTATTGGAGAAAATAAAAGAGATATGGAAAAAGTTTTTAAATAAAAGTTGTAGGAAACAATAATCTTAAGAAAAAAAGTTTTACGCATTTTTGTTCTATCTTTATCCAATTTTGAGTAAAATGTATTTATCGCGACCTTCTCGATTAAAAGTGTATCGAGAAGGTCGTGGTATTTATATACTGGCATGTATTTAAAATATCATAATATGCTATGAAAACAAAACGAAGAAAAAATATTTACAGATATACGCATTTGAAATGTCAAATATGTGCCAATTTAAATTCAGTGTAAGAAAGTAGTGTGGTGACCACACCAGATTCATTGTTATTGTTTTTCTAGTAGTGTTGTGTGAAAATATTCATATTTACCTCATATGGTGATGTGATTTTCAAGGTTCCACAGAATACTGGCAGAATGACGTACCACGTTACGAACACGGACAAAAGGTATCCAATGGGCGCGAGCAGAAATTGTCCTCCAAATACGTAAATTTCAGACGGATATCCAAGAATCATAACGGCGGACGTGGAACTGTAATAGAATGAATAAATGGTTGACTATATTGTGACGCGAATCTTTTGAGAATGATTATCACTTGCCTGCTGTACAGCGATAATCCGACAGGAATTGCTGTCATCTTACCAATTCCATACAGATATTCCTTGGTAGAATTATCCTTCTTCTTGACGAACCCAAAGTAGACGCCAATTAATAGCGGAATGCAAAGGCACAGCGCGAATATGAAATAGTCCGGCCAACCAAACATTACGGAAATTTATTTATACAATTATATAGCGTGATATAAAAAATTAACTAACAATATGCGGAGATACTGCCGCTGACCAGTCCACTTAATTGTTCGCAAATAACTAGGACCTTTTATAAAACTATTTGACAAAGACCACACAAAAAAACAGCGCTTATCTATGAGAAATAATTTTCTTCATTCGAATAGGTATTTTTGTTTGTTTGGTTTGAAACAATGAAAATGTATACCCAGAAATAAGAGAAACAATGTATCATTTCAGAAGCTTATATATGTATAAATTATTACAAATTTAAAACATCTTGTATGCTGTAATAAGGATGGGAATGTTTATCAACTGTTAATCGACATTAAAATTCAAAAACGGTATGAAGTATACACGAATATATTTATATATTTGAATTTCGCGTTTTGTACATTATACAAATCAGTTATTAATTATTTAATACAAGAACATCACGCTATCTTCCAGTTACTTGGGGTAGCATAATTGGGCATTTTATTACTGCCCTTCAGAGCAGAGTTTGCCAGATTAATTATTAGGTTTAGGTACTAATTCCTTTTCCACATATGTTTTCTACATTAATGTCATCTTATTTTTCATGCTCTTTTGCATTCTATGTTCATGTTTTTTAGAAAATGTAAACAAAAAAATATAAATTGAAACTATTTAATTTGATTAAATTGCCTGGATTATATCACCTTCGGGCAGGTATGAATGTAAGCAATATTAACATATTAGGACTATAGCAAGTAGAATTCTTTTTTAAATGTATGTTTCAGGAATAGATTCTTTGGCAATTGTGTGGTTGGCTGGTTCACGTATGCAACTAAATTTAGAATGTAAGCACTTATTAATTATAGTAGCAAGTTTATTATTTATATAAGTATGTATTCATTTATTATTATTGTGCTTATTTATTCTCGTTGTTGTCCTTAAGGATAGATTTATATTCTAATATTTCCTGAATTCACAGAATACAATTTTTGTACTCCTAATAGATTTACATTGATAATATCATTATTTTTCATATTTTACTTAGCGCCTGTAGGGAACCAGCTATAAATCGATGAAATGTGTGTAGTATCTTGATGTTAATATGTTAATATTCAATCTGTTTCATTAAATAAAACCAACACACAAACACTTGTTAATTGTCTATTTTATTTTTATTAATTAATTATTTTATTTTCATTTACTGAACTAGTTAATAACATCACGTTCTTGTCTTGCTGGGCGTCTGCAAGGAATTATTAAACGTTGGTCCATTCTATTCACATCACATAACTGACTATCGAATTTTCCTTTAAATTAATTGAAAAATTTAGAATAATGTCTAGTGATATATTTCCAGCTAACCAATAAATCATTTACTCAGATTATAGATAAGTGGAATATTTTAGATATGTTATTTTTACATGTTTTCTATTTATACAGGATTAGTGAAAATTACCGGAACACCTAAATAATTATCCGACCGTAAAGTATTTAAAAAAATTTTCGTACAAAAGTTTTTTGATTGTAAACAAGCTACCGTCTAGCCTAGATATTTTTTTAATATACAGGATGTTCATTTCATTGCGTAAATTAGGTAAACTTTCTTTTTTCAAATGGAACACCTTATATTTTTTTACATCTTTCAATTTTAATTATGTATTTTTTGTAGGACTAATTTTTTTTTGTAAAATGCACCATTTTTGAGTTATAACCAATTAATCTGTTAATTGATCATGTTTGTGTACATGACGGAGAGTTTCTTTTAACCATGTTTTATGTTTTGAGTGAAATTCTGAAGATATCAGATCATTTGTGATCAACTTTATGATATCTTTTTGAAATAAACAGTTCACAACACCTTGAACTATAGTCAATTATTCCAACGATCACGGATTATATATTTTCCTTCACAATATTATATTTTGACTAAAGAAAATCTACAATGAACAATTAATCTGTCGTTTAAATGTAATTTGAATGACAATTTGTCAATTGTTTCATGAAGTGTGGAGAGATTGGAGCATTATCAAGCAGGCACATGTACTTTAATTTACATTTACGTTAATTTTATTTATTTACCAGTAAGGTTTTGAAATTCAATCTATGGCTTCAATTACACATTTAAGTACATTTGGTACAGATCAGTACAGATGGCCATATCATTGGCAGGGATAAAGTATGGCGTAAAATTTGATGTAATTCTACTTGGAACAACATTTCCCAAATGCAATGTTAAGGTACAATTCATATTTTTACTTTGTGTACAAAATATCACCAATTACATGAGCATATAAATGTTATTTTAGGGAGTATTAAGTGGAATGATCAGCGCATTAGTACTTGTAAGTTGGATCACTATCGGAAGTATGCAGTATGATCTGTACAGCAGTTACAAGTTGCCAATGTCTACAGAAAATTGTCCGTCTCTCAACAATAATAGTACAGTGTTCATTAACAACATTCAAGAAACAAATAGTAATTCAACTACAATGTTTAGTGCAACTGTAACGTAAGTATTTATTATTGCCAATGTACTTAATCTACTATGAAAGTGAAATAAAATTAGAAATTTGTGTAGGCCAGTAGAACCGTTTATACTATATAAACTATCGTATATGTACTATCCTGTACTTGGTCTGTTCACCACGGTACTAGTAGCTCTGATAGTCAGTTATGTGACAGGACACAATGACGTGAATAGAATGGATCAACGTTTAATAGTTCCTTGTAGACGCCCAGCAAGACAAGAACGTGATGTGTTATTAACTAGTCCAGTAAATAAAAATACAGTAGACAATTAGCAAATGATTGTGTTTTGAAATATTTAATAAAATCGAATGAATATCAACGATCAAGATACTACATACATTTTCTCCATGTTCTGTTGGTTGCCTACACGTAGACGCTAAATAAAATATTAAAAATAATTATCAATGTACAGTGGAATCCACTTGTAGCGAACACGCATATAAGGAACCTCGCTTATAATGAACGTATCTCAGAGTCCCGACTAAAAACATATGCCATCTAATGTTAATCAATTCGCATAAAGTGAACTCACATATTGTGAATTTTCGGATATAATTGACTAAATTTGCTCTTTCAGTTCACTATATGCGAACACGAATATGTTCACAATGAATGAATTTAATGTATGTTGGCAACTTTAGGCGCAAGACACGAGATGGTTCCTCTTGATGTTAAACTTTAACATCGATAAACATATTTTCAATGTTTCTGAGCAACTATATAATATTATAATAAATAAATAACATCATATTGCCGTGAGATAATCCATAGGAAAGGGGGCGGTAATTTTTTTCAGAAAGCTTATTTGTGGACTAATACTTGAAAAATTCTAATTTTAGGCCCATAAATAATTCTGCAATAAAATACTAACGCGTAGATCGCAAAACTTCATGTATTTTAAATGAAAAATTCTTGTGGTCAAGTCAAAATAAAAAATTGATATACATAATTAACGATTTTTTTATTTATTTGAGGCCGATTTGGGGGGTGGTTCAATACAAATTCGTTCAAACCCCATTTAATGACCATCCTAGTACACATATATGTTTATAAAAATGTAGATAATCTTAATTAATAATTTTATTTTGTTTATTAATAAACATCTATGTATGAGTAGAATATATGCTAATAAAAACTAAAATTTCTTAACAAATGTGTACCTTCCTTATAATGAACACTCCCTATAGTAGACCAAATTTCTGGACCCTTCAGGTTCACTATAAGCGGATTTAATTGTAGATCTATTATAAAAATTGTATTCTGTGAATTCAGGAAATGTTAAGGTATAAATCTATTCTCAATGACAACAACTAAAACAAATAAGCACAATAATCATAAATGGATACACACTTATATAAATAATTAACTAATAATAATTAGTGTTTGTTTACTTTCTAAATTTGGTTGCATAAATATACCAGTTTAGTATAACCACACAATTCATAAATACCAAAGAATCTATTCCTGAAACTTGAATTTAAAACAAAGGGTTCTACTCGCTGCGGTCCTCATATGTTAATATTGTTTACAAACTTACCATTTACATACATGTCTGAAGGTAAATAAGCCAGGTAACTTGGCCAGTGCCTTAGCCCGTTACACACAGGTGTTGATTTGGTTGCCTGACAGCAGACGAATTTGTTTGTGTATCATGTATCAATATCATGTAGATGTCTCTACCATAGAGAACAATACTACACCAAAAATTCCTATGCGACCGTTCGCTATACAGGGCAATGAAACACTGATCGTATCGTCGAATTAACTTCATAATAGTTGTTACGTGTGTTACACAATGCCTATGTCACCTCGTTAGGTGGTGATATGACTCGTCACATGGAAATAAACATATTTGTGTGATTACATATTCCAGTAATAATCACGATGTAATACTCACAATGGTGCCTGTGGCACTCCACAACACCCGACAAGATGTCTCGCCGTTCGGCTCCTGACTTCTGAGTCCACAAGACCCGTTCTCCAAGATCTCCCTCAGCCGAACTGCACTCTGCAGTCACCCAGAAATAGACAAACACTACTCTCGTGGTCTTCGGGAACTCAGCTCGGCTCAGGCTAGACGGATCTTAACACCGCCATGCCCGTTGCGGTGATCTACCTAGCATCCCAGTTCACACCGATTGTTGCGGCAGCAATTGGGCTTATAAATCACACAGAAGATGTCAAACGTGCCTTTAATACGGCGGGCGGGCGCTACCCAGACCCACCGATTAAAATGCGTGTTTATTCCTCAGTCGGGCTTGGTCGGGCTCATCACACGACTTAATGCAATTGAGGCTCGCACCCACCACTTTGAGTATGTTAGACACACAATTGCAGTGATCTCAACGAGCTGCTTCAACGCCCACCTATACTGTACGTTGGCAGAGTCAATCACTATACGGATGGTTCGACTGGAGGCCTCACAGTCAGAGATACAACCATCTCTCACAACCTGATGTATAAGCGTCCCATTGGGTGCTTACAGCACACCGATGGGTTGCAGAGCTCTCTCTCACAACCCGACGCATAAGCGTCTCGTTGGGTGCTTGCAGCACACCGATGGGTTGTGGATTTCTCCCACAACCTAACGCTTACAGCGTTCCGCTGGGTACTTGCAGCACATGCTATAGATATAACTTAACAATAATCCTTTCTTTTTTTTAGAACACTGTAATCTATTTTATAATCATTAGAGATGTACCGACAACGGTATTGGCCGACTAACCCACTACCGACTATTCGGCCATTTTAAAAGCCGATTACTCGGTTTCGGCCGACTAATTTCAAATATCACTAAAAGTCGCGGTAAAGTTCTAAATTGATAATCATTAGTATACAATGTAGATGTTTGCTTGTATCAAGTGCGTCGTGCGCCATACGGACTAGTTACCTGCCGGAACATATCTGTTTATTCCGTCATTTGGGTATATTCTATCTCCGTAAATAAGGTAATGCTTGTGATTGTTGTCTCGAAGAAAATCACATGAATATGACATACGATTAATAAGTAAATAAATATTTTACATGCAGTTATTTTACTAATATATTTTTTTAAATTGTATCCCTGTAGTTTATTGTTATTATAGTTTATCAAAATGTAAAGCCGATTAATCGGTCTTTTTGCCGACTAGTCGCCGATTAATCGTTGACTAGAAAAGTGATCGGAGAGTCGGCTTAGCCAATTAATATTCGATAGTCGGTACATCTCTAATAATCATGTATTAATAAATAAACATGAAACGCTAGATCAACGGTAGTAATAATCTATATGAAATTGTATGCATATTTAACTTGTTACAAAAGTAATATTGTGTTTGAAATTCGTTACACTTCTTTATTTGGCAGGCAAACGTCACTGCACGATGCAGGTCGTACATAGGGAATCATCAGTCGTGGATCCATTTTGTTTACATCATTGAAGCCAGTCAGATAGCTGACGAACATGGCTACTGTGAGCATTGTGACGAGTCCAAGTACAGGGTAGTACATGAACGATAGTTTATACAGAATAAATGGTTCCTGAACGAATGATGGTCTGAAATTGTATAATTACAATTATTCGAGTAGCAAATAGTACATGCGCACAAATATACATTCTGTGTTTCTACGCATATACAGTCCACTTGACATATGTACTTACTGTATGGTTGCAAGTGTTGTTGTAATGCTACTCATATATGCGTTGGTATTATATATGTCTGTACTATTAGTAAGTGATACACAACTGTCTGTTGATATTGGCAACCGATATTCACTGTTCAGGTCGTACTGCATACCACCAATGGAGATCCAACTTACGATTGCAAGTCCAGCCAGTATACCAGATATGACACCCTGCAATATCAGTTCTACTGTACAAATAGTTTTAGTAATCTCTTGAAAGAGTATCATTTACCTTTACATTGCATTTAGGAAACACTGTACCAAGTATGAGTGTGCCTGCCTTGATACCGAACGTTATTCCCGTTATTATCATACCTACCTACGTAACAAATACGGTCACTCCTTAGTCGTTGAAATTGCGCTAAACTAGAGTTCACTTACTTGAGCTATATACTTGGATTTTTGAACCAGTGGTGCCGCAATTAGATAAAACAAACCATTGAGGAATACAATTGATTTCATTATGAATGCTTCGCGGCCACTGCTCAATGGTTTCTTATAAACTTTGCGGATGATGTCATGGTATATTAAACCTCCGACAGTGTTCATTTCAGCCGAGATGGTGCTACGAATCATAATGAGCCCAACTAACGAATGTCTAAATACTAGTAGGTATATCATTTAAAATACCTGAGGCCAGCACTTAATAGTCCAGCGGTAAATAGGCCAAAGAATCCCGGAATGTTGTTAACAATATGCGCTATGTAATACGGTACTATCTTGTTGTAACTGGAAATCGTCTGCAACATAACCACACAATAATGAGTGAGTGTTAAATATATGACACAATGTTACAGAGTCCCTACCCCGCTGGCAACTGGATCACAAGTGTAAAAGTATGCGTACATGCATAGACCAATGCTACAGGACAGAAACACTGTGATGCTGGTACCAATTACACATATCAGTGCACCTCTAGAAACATACAAGCAAATATGGTTTGACCCGACGATGTAAATAGTGTTAATATCAGTGTTCGATCATTCACTTACATTCTAGCTGATTTCTCACCATCTAGTGCCATGTACCTTTGGATGGCGCTGGCTGTACAACCACTATGGGTAACTTGAAACACAATGGAACCAACAATCACACTATACGTTGATAGTCTTACGAATGGGTTGATATCAAAACTGTAATAATATAATTATCGGTAAATATTTTCAGTTTAAAATCACATGGTAATACTGGTAGATTTTCTATCTTACTTAAATACATTCAAACGTCCGCCTTCCTGAGCTCGTTGCCATACTTCTCCAATGCTACCAACTTCGTAAATACCCTTGCACACGACGACAATGCAGGCACCAAACATCAATACAGCTTGCAGTGTGTCCGTCCAGATGACAGATGAGAAACCACCCTACCAATCATATCATTGTATATATTCTGTTACTATGTTAAAGTATAGGGTGCACATTACCACTGTCGTGTAGAACACGCACAAACCACCAACTCCTGTAATACAGGTGACCAGTGGTATACCGGTGGCTTCACTGAATGTCAGTGTACTGGCATACAGTGCCAAGGGCATGTACAGCAGCGTGTGTAACACATATATACACGTGCATATAAGTCGGACAGTGTAATTAAATCGAAGTTCTATATACTGGAATACGTACATATAAGTAATATATTTGACAAGAAAACAATACATTGTTTTGGTACTATGGATTGCCACTATTTACCTCCTATTTACCTCATATGGTGATGTGATTTTCAAGGTTCCACAGAATACTGGCAGAGTGACGTACCACGTTACAAACACGGACAAAAGGTATCCAATTGGCACGAGTAGAAATTGTCCTCCAAATACGTAAATATCAGACGGCCATCCTAGAATCATAACGGCGGACGTGGAACTGTAATAGAATGAATAAATGGTTGTATTGTGACGCGAATCTTTTGGGAATGATAATGATTATCACTTGCCTGCTGTACAGCGATAATCCAACAGGAATTGCTGTCATCTTACCAATTCCGTATAGATATTCCTTGGTGGAATTATCCTTCTTCTTGACGAAGCCAAAGTACACGCCAATTAATAGCGGAATGCATAGGCATAGCGCTAATATGAAATAGTCCAGCCAATCAAACATCACGGAAAATTACTTATACAATGTATAGCGTGATATAGAATTAATTAACAATATACAGAGATACTGCCGCTGACCAGTCGACTTATAATTGTACGCTATTAAGCAGAACCTTTTATAAGACTGTGACAAAGACCATACAAAAAACAGTGCTTATCTATGAGAACGAACTTTCTTCATTCGAATAGGTATTTTTGTTTGAAACAATGAAAATGTATACTCTGAAATAAGAGAAACAATGTATTATTTCATAAGCATATATAAACTTTGATTAATAACAGATGTCCACTGAAGGTTGAACGTTACGAATATAGATTTTAACCACGCCCATTTTCGCATATTCAGTAGCGTCGTTTATCTAATTTTTAATGGGGCATATAAGATACTTTTATTTTTCGATGGTGAGGGGTTAGCAGATGACGGGGGTATTTAAACAAAAGAAAAACAATGCATGCCTTAGTATATACCAGATATAGAGTTTTCAGTGAATAGTCGGCTTAGCACCGGTAACAACAGAAATACGATGTTTTGGCATTCATTAAGTAAATCATTTGTGTCTCACATGGTTGCAATAAAAGTAATTTATTATAATTGTGTTTGTGGGAGTACAGGGTGTTAATTAGTGGTAAATAAGACAAACTGCCAGAAAATGCAGCAAAATGACGCTACGTGCCTATGCGCCAGCTAGTAGTGTACGAATTAAGAGACCTTCAGTAATAAGGATTTTAATGTTTATCAACGGTTAATCGGCATACTATTCAATTTTTATTTTAAATTAAAATTCGGAAACGGTATGAAGTATACACGAATATATTTATATACAGTATGACCTCTTTAATCCGAACTAATAATTGCACGGGTTGATCCGGATTATCGAAATATTCGGATTATCGAACAAAATACAGAAAATATTAATTTTTCCTAATTATCTACGAATTTCAACATTCTTCCAATAAAAGGCTCTTTATTTTAAAATAAAAATCAACAACTGTACTTATATATTATATTTTGTTAGATACTAAAAAAATAAATTACGTACCTATGTAAATCTAAAAAAAAGTAAGTAGTAAATCTAAAGTTCGGTACTGACTAGAGCATTCGTGCGCGCACGAAAGATTTACACACACAAACGTTCGTGCGGATCAAAATTTTTGTACGCACAACTTTCTTGTTCGTGTGCATAAAATCCTGGTTCAGCTGTGTGTGGAAGTTGTGCGCGCACATTAGTAGTGTACAAAATGGCGGAAAATAATGTTGCTTTGACAAGTGCTGCATGTATAGTATAGTATATGCACATAATAATGAGAAAAAAAGAAAAAACGGTGGTGGATGACACAACTATATCGGAGTAGAGAAACATATAACCAAACAAAATTGCTAGCCGACATAAAAATTCAAGAAATCAGTGGTCACTTTCAAAATTTAAATGTATACATTTAAAAATAATAAAAAGGTGTTTAAATGATACGTACAATCTACAACTTTTAAAGTTAAATTTTACAAATAATTAACTTAAACTATATATAAAAATTATTTGCTATCATTAATTTATGTTCATCAGGCACATTAAAAGATGTACAGCAATGAATATAGTCTAGGTCTAGTCTATATCATTTGTGCGCGCACAAGAACTGAACGGACTAAACCCCGTCCAGACTGAGCACACAGGTTCTTTAATGTTTTCGAAGAAACCGACAAGCGATGGATAGCGTTCGTGCGCGCACAGATGTGCGCGAATACAAATTCACCCTGTACTGACTTGAGCACGAATGCTCTAATCAGTACCGAGCTTATGAAGCTGTAATTTTTTTAGTGATTTTGCTCTATTTAATATTTGCTTTTTCTGTCTCCTGAGCTCATTTTATTTTTCATTTCAGACAGAATTAGAATGTGGTGTTCCGATTCAGTATTATTTTTTTGAAACTTTCGACTGCCTCTGTGTGCTTCATACGTCGTGGTATCGCTTCTACTTCTTCGTCCAAGCTTGATTCATTCTGAACATGTTCCAAAATATCCATATCGTTTATGGATTCCCATAATTCTTCTTGTCCCACTCAAGAGCTTCTTGTCTTGTAACATCTCCAGAAACATGGTTTATCAGTGCAGTATTGCACATTTATGTAGCGGGAATTACTTTGCTGTTCGGATTACAGAGACATTGATTACTGGAGGTTCGGATTAAAGAGGTTATACTGTATTTGAATCTCGCGTTTTGTACATTATATCGTCCTTCAGAGCAGAGTTTGCTAGATTAATTATTAAGTTTAGGTACTAATTCCTTTTCCACATATGTTTTTAGCTCATCGACCTCCTG
Organism: Carabus problematicus; assembly: GCA_963422195.1. NCBI lineage: Eukaryota > Metazoa > Arthropoda > Insecta > Coleoptera > Carabidae > Carabus > Carabus problematicus. Next base: position 10,209,194 of record OY728588.1, on the reverse strand, counting down.
TCGAAGAGCTATAGTGTTCGGTACGATGTCTGTAGCATCTTCCGATTTCAAAAATTTTTGCACAGAAATCCCGGACAGACCCCCTGGACCACGAAATGACTATTACAACATATGTCCGTATGTATGTCGCTCGTCCGCTCGCTCGCTCGCTCGCTCGTACGAGATTTTTTTGTTCCACCCAGATCTCCTAAACTACCCAACGGATTTTTATGAAATTTTTTCTGCAGATACTTGTTATGGTCTAGTTGTGCAAGGTATATTTTATTTTTCAAAATTTTCCTTCGCACTTGAGAAAAAAAATATTTTGCAACTTTTTTTCAGTTTTTATTTTTTTTCTCCTTTATTTTTCACTCAATTGTATTCAAAATTTTGTTGCATATGCAGGAAATGGAACAATATTTTTCCATATTTTTTATTTTGAAAAATTATGTAAGACCATTGGAGAAAAAAATATTTTTTAATTAAAAATTGAACAAAAGAAGATCAATGCATTTATAGTCGGCTTAGTTTGCTTTGCTTTTGTCAAGAGAAGAAAATGTATTCACACTTGTTTTAAATTTGTTGTTTTATTTGCGACCTAGGCACCTACGATTTTAAAAGTGAATTTAGATAAATAATAATTTGTGATATATTCAGACTTGCACATACGTCGATGAGCTGCAGGCATGGGTGACTAACCCATTCTTTGAATACTAGTTCTACATTAATGTCATCTTATTTTTCATGCTTTTTGCATTTTATTTTCATACTTTTTAGAAAAGGTAAACTAATAAATATAAATTGAAACTATTGAATTTGATTAAATTGCCTGGCTTATCTCACCTTCGGGCAGGTATGAATGTAAGCAATATTAACATATTACGACTATAGCAAGTAGAATTCTTTTTTAAATGTATGTTTCAGGAATAGATTCTTCGGTATTTATGAATTATGTGGTTAAACTGGTTAATGTATGCAACTGAATTTAGAAAGTAAACAAGAACACTGATTAATTATAGTAGCAAGTTAATTATTTATATAAGTATGTATTCATTTATTACTATTGTGCTTATTTATTCTCGTAGTTGTCATTGAGGATAGATATATATATTCTAATATTTCCTGAATTCACAGAATACAATTTTTATACTCCTAATAGATTTACACTGATAATATCATATTTTATTTAGCGCCTAAATGCAGGAAACCAGCTGTACATGGAGGAAATGTGGAGTATTTTGATCATTAATATGTTAATTTCCTATCGATTTTTATTAATTAAAACCAACTCACAAACATTTGCTAATTGTCTATTTTATTTTCATTTACTGAACTAGTCAATAACACACCACGTTCTTGTCTTGCTGGGCGTCTACAAGGAATTATTAAACGTTGATCCATTCTGTTCACATCATTGTGTCCTGTCACATAACTATCAGATTTTCTTTCAAATTAATTAGAAAATAGACAACAATGTCTAGTGATATATTTCCAGCTAACCGATAAGTCATTTACTCAGATTATAGATATGTACAATAATTTAGATATGTTATTTTTACGAGTTTCCTGTTTATATAAAATAATCGAGGAATATTATTAAAACATATTTAGCACGTTTAGCTAATTACTATGTATTTCATTATGACCTTGGTAATTATGTATGTAGCATAAACTATTATTTTAATTTCTAATAAAGCAACATCTGTTTGTGGTACGCTAGTATTATATATTTGAAATAATTTTACATGGTATGGACATCTATGTAAATAATAGTGAAACATGTTTGGAACATGCTTTATAAAAGACGCTGTTTTACCGGTTATAGTCGTTGTTATCGATACAAGCTACACGACTGAAATTAGTATGGACACAGTTTTATTTCCCGCGCCGTCTGCTGATAGTATGGTACACTAAGGTGTTACATTACCTTTATTTCCTGCGTCATCTATTAGTACAATACTGCACTAAGTATCAAATGTATCTAAACTTACGTTACATGACTATTTGGAATAGATACATCAATTTTTTTACTGTAATTTAGATATTTTTTGTGTTTTGCTACGGATATAATAGGTTCCGTCGAAATATTAATTATAAGAAATATTTGTTTATATCTGTGTTCGTTAATAATTAATATTTTATTCTTTAAGGCGACAGTAATTATATTACACTGGGGTTGCCTGAATTTTGGATGTATACAACTCATTTTTCATGAATGTGCTTTGGGTTGCTGGTCTAATGTTAGTCAGGGGCATGCAATACACAGTCGGTCACATTGCATATACATATACCATACAGTATGTCCCAGCGACTACCATACATAGGGAAATTAACATTGGGAAATTATATAAGGATCAACTATTGCCTTGAGCTATATACATATTCTTTCTGAGTGACAAAAACAAAAGATTTAAAACAAAGAAATTTACTTCTGTCAAATAATTTTACATTACATAATTATTTAAAGGAATTATATTTAAAATAGGATATTGGGTGCGTCAGTTGCCTTCGCAAAAGTAATAGAAACGGAACCCAGAATGTTAACGAAGTAGATATTTTGGCAGCTGTCGAAGTGTAAGGAAAATTAGAAATAATCTCGGTGAATCACCGCACTCATAAAAAATACAAATATTTTGCTTACAAATATTACACACTGCTATCAGCAGCAGATAGTGAAAAACTAATTATTTTGTCCGGTTGTGGGAGATGTCCGTTTAAGAGAAAATGATTAATATGTGAAAATAAAAATTGGGACCAATATGTTTCTGCGACTGTATTAGGAACAAGAATATTTAAAATTTTTATAAATCTATAGATACATTTTGCTGCAACTCTATTGCTTATTCGTATCTATACATTACTTACATTGCAATATTAAATAAACTAGTATTCAAAGAATGGGTTAGTCACCCATGCTTGCAGCTCATCGACGTATGTGCAAGTCTGAATATATCACAAATTATTATTTATCTAAATTCACTTTTAAAATCGTAGGTGCCTAGGTCGCAAATAAAACAACAAATTTAAAACAAGTGTGAATACATTTTCTTCTCTTGACAAAAGCAAAGCAAACTAAGCCGACTATAAATGCATTGATCTTCTTTTGTTCAATTTTTAATTAAAAAATATTTTTTTCTCCAATGGTCTTACATAATTTTTCAAAATAAAAAATATGGAAAAATATTGTTCCATTTCCTGCATATGCAAGAAAATTTTGAATACAATTGAGTGAAAAATAAAGGAGAAAAAAAATAAAAACTGAAAAAAAGTTGCAAAATATTTTTTTTCTCAAGTCCGAAGGAAAATTTTGAAAAATAAAATGTACCTTGCACAACTAGACCATAACAAGTATCTGCAGAAAAAATTTCATAAAAATCCGTTGGGTAGTTTAGGAGATCTGGGTGGAACAAAAAAATCTCGTACGAGCGAGCGGACGAGCGACATACATACGGACATATGTTGTAATAGTCATTTCGTGGTCCAGGGGGTCTGTCCGGGATTTCTGTGCAAAAATTTTTGAAATCGGAAGATGCTACAGACATCGTACCGAACACTATAGCTCTTCGACAGGAGGTCGATGAGCTAAAAATAGCTGAAGCAACAATAGCTAAAAAGGATTGTCTATTTGAACGCTTACATTTATTATTTATTCCATATATCTTGTAAAAATGTAATAATTTATGAAATCAGTGTACATTGAGTTCTTCTTGCATTTACGATTGTAATTTTGTTTGGAAATGTATTGGTAATTGCTAATAAAAAAAAACTATATATAAATACTCCGAGATTCTCACTGAAAATGTCAGGTAATTTCTCAAGCGATTACAGCACTATTTATAACGTGATTATTCTTATTGTGCAAATTTTGCGCGATTTTTAAACAAAGTGTACGTATAATTATGGAATGAGGTAATACTTTTCACTAGTTAGATACTGCTGTTAATATTGTAGGCGTTCCTCGTGTGCCTGCTGGCATCCTATTGGTTGCCGGTGTACCAGTGGACAAGGTACTCGGCTTGCTCATTGGCACCGCCCATATCTGGTGGGCGTGTCCGTTGGATATAGACTGGCGGGGGATAATCTAGCGAGGGTGTGGCTTGTGTAGTGAACAGGTACACGGCGCCACCACTACTGCTGGTACGATGATCACGAGTCGATGTTACAGGTGAGATGAGCGGATACACAGTTAGCCGTCGACCGTGAGATTGTTAACATCGATGGTTAGTGTGTGTCGAATGTTTAACAACAACCGTAGCAGCAAAATAGTCGACGATATTACTACGCGGTGACTATAAGATGAATACGGATGCTGCTGCATTGAAATAGTGATGTTGCGCGCAACAAACACCATGACAGAACCATCACGGACAGTTCACTCACGTCTCAACGTATGCATCAGGACACGTTACACGTAAAGGTTAGTACGGTGCATCTGACATATTAGTTTTAAAGTTACAGCGACCAACATTTGCTTTGCTAAATTAAGAGTATTTTGAGGAAAAATTTTTTTTTATAAAATTTTGGTAATAATTTTCCCTCAAACTGTTTCTTTCAACAATGAAGAGGGTAAAATTTGTAGATAATAATATATTAAAGTGAATATAATTGTGGGGATTTCAATACTAGGTCACGTATGTACAACTACAAGAAATTCTATATTAATATTTCTTGAAATAAACGTGCGTATATGACAAGAGACGGAGATTTCAATACTAGATCAAGGCGCATAAATTGATTTAACTTTTGATTGAAAACAACTGCAAGGAATAAAATGTTACAGCGTGAAGAAGTAATTAATACTCGGGTGATATTTGTGTTTATAAGAAATGCGGAAGACATTCAGCGAAATGAGTCAGATGTTAGAGTTTGTGTATAAGATAAATATCTATCGCTACGTGATATAAATATTTGAAGAAGTCCACTAAAATTTTTTTTCTGTTACATCACTGCGCAGTTAAAGAAGATGTACTTATATATATATATATATATATATATATATATATATATATATATATATATATATGTATATAGGTACATAGCTAGATACTTGTATAAATTTAATTTGCTAATGAAAAGTTTTGAAATCAATAGTAAAAATAAAATACTTTTGCTATTTAAGATAAATCAATTGTTAGTTTCTATTAATTGTTTTAAATCGAATGATACTCTACTTAGCAGATAGATCTCGTAGAGTCTGCTTGATCTATGGATGCATAGATCAAATGTAAAATCTATCGTAGTGTATATATATATATATATATATATATATATATATATATATATATATATATATATATAATGTGAATGTGTAAACATGACAATTACAACAATAACCACTAATCACAATGGATGTAACCAGGTAGTGATTGATGTATGATGATTTCAATAGTGATATTGTAAATTTAACTCTGGTTATGATTGTTTGAATCCATATATACATGTATACCATAACCGCCTCCGTATTCTGTTTGCATAATTGTACTTCCTTACGTTCGGACTATCTCTCTTCTGTTAGTGTATGTAGGTATGCATTGGGAGAATGCATTTCGTAAGCGTACAGATTTAAATAAAATATAACGAATGAATCATCATTCTGAACTGGGATGGTAACACACACACTCTAACATTTATATATATATATATATATATATATATATATATATATATATATATATATATATATATATATAGGTGAACCAAATATCGTGCTTACCATTGAAATCTCCAAAATTTTAAGAGATACAAAGTCAGTTAAATTAGGCAAAAGTTGCGCATTTAAGATCCGAAGTTGATAGCGATAATTTTGGTATACCACGGTACAGAACATGATTAGAAAATAGTTTCGTATAACACGATTGTTTTTTAGGGAAAATTCTCTTAAGTTTGAAGTTTGTAGTAGTAAAATACTATACATTTTTGTCTGATCTTAGAATGTAATTTTCTTTATTAGAACTTAGTCCTGTATAATTCAAGATTATTTGATTATATTTTAACAACTTACTATGTTTGGCAACTATTCTTTTAGAGAAGTGATGCATTACTCGCGGCCCGTTTTTGTGGCCCGCTTCCAATTTTTTACTAAATATTTTGCGGTCCCCGTCTCAAAAATAAAGTTATATGTTTATATAAAAAAAGGTGGTGCATCATTAATCTAGTGTTACTGATTTCCTACAAAATAGGAGTGGTAAACTTACTCTTTAGTAAATTCATTATTATATCCAATAGAGTTCATAGTGTTGGCAAACTGCTTTACAAATTAATATTAGTCTCGGAACTTGGTTGCTCCCGCATGCATATTCTGACTGTGATACATGTTACTGTTTATAGATGAACCAGCAGTGTAAGGTGTGCGGAGAGCCGGCGGCCGGTTTCCATTTCGGTGCCTTTACATGTGAAGGGTGCAAGGTCAGTATCTCTTCTTGTTATTCTTACAACAATAATATAAAATCTGTATCTACTACTGTTATTTTATACAGTTGACAGTGTAGGTATATGTATTTAGTACGAGTAATGTTTGAAATAATCAGGCGAATGAATTGTTGTCACAGCGAGTGCTTGATTTGTTACACAGTGCACATAATGAAGCCTTGGCTTTAAGTAAATTAAAGAAAGTAAGAATGCTACAGGGTAGGGTAGGGCGTTAGAACAATGTTGCACACTCAGATGCATGTGTTCCAGCGAGGGACCGTGTTCTCACACTGTGCCCACCAACTTATCAATATTAATTCGAATCCTACAACAACCAGACACACACAATGTACAGAGTGTATTTGTAATTATTACTGGCGGATTTATGGGGATTCCTGTGCACAGACTGAGGAGTGTCCGAAGTGTATCACACATACATTACACGTGACACGCCGATGCGCCTGCGAGACTAGCAGCCCTACTAACATATTTGTGACAACAATTACCTACATCAAATAGAAAAACATCAAATGTATCAATAACATATCAACGTTTATATCCTTAACTTTCATTGTTAAAGACATTTTAAAATAGTGTTACATTTTGTGAATCAGACATGATTACATATTAAACGTTCAACGCACTTATTAATGAACAATATATATATATATATATATATATATATATATATATATATATATATATATACACGACGATTTATATAAATAAATCTCACGTGGGACTTGTAAAATTTAGCATTAAATTCCAATTTCACAAACTACGACATCGTTTTTTTCTCTGTTCTTAGTCTTCTTCTGAATATGTAACACTGTCGAAATGATTAAGGCACGCACACACACACGTGTGCAGATACTAGTTGTATACATAGATTAGACATAGTTAACCTAAATATTCCGATGTTGTAGAAATAAGAGATATTACATGAATTTCTTGTCAAATTTCACATGCGAACCGTGACATTTATGTTGTACAATTGTGCATAAGTCACGGGTGAATGTCAGATGAGCATTCTTCAAATACCCCGAATATAACGAAATCGGGCCAAAATGGTATATTTATACATACCTGCATATGTATGTATCTACAGACAGTTACAATGTATGGATATGTATTATAGCTGGACATAATATATTATGTATAGAATATTAGCATTTGGTGCAGACTGAATAATATCCAGCGCTAGATATATCTGCTTACATTCTTTAATAAAGAATTAATTATTATAACAAATTTACACATACATACGAATGTGACGAATATACCGGGTGGTGACCGCGACACCGGAACATATAATTTTAACATGTAAAATTATATTTTTATAATTTCTATATTATTTCCCATATTATTTTAGAGCAAAAATTATACCCCAGTAATGTTTATAAACAAAATCGCTTGTTTTGATGAACATTTCTATTACTCGAAGTTTCTATATGTCGAACTTTTTTATGGATTCGAGTATATATATATATATATATATATATATATATATACAGTAAACTTCGCTTATAACGAACCCGCTTATAACGAATTTTCGATTATAACGAACCAATCTATAAGGTACGAACTAAAGTATCATTAAACGTGTGTTATTTTTTTCGCAAATAACGAACCCGTTTATAACGAACTTTCGGGTATAACGAACCTTAATTTTTATTATAATCGCAAAAGTTTTCGGTTATAACGAACTTAAAACGGCATTTTACCAAATAATCAGGGGATTCTTCGAAATCTTTAAATGTAGGGTCACCGTAACAGTTCTTGCGGTACTTGTGTACATGTGATTAATTCTATGAAAAAAAATTATCGGACCTTCCCGCGATTGGAGCGGCACATGTAGAAATTTCAGCATGCCCCACATGGCCTGTCCGCCCCTGTTCACTGTATTTAATGTGTTAAAGAATTACAATTATGAGTTACGCAATTTTGAAGAAAACACGTAAAACTCTTACATTAAATAAATAAAAATCATATAAAATAACAACAAATATAAACAAAAGTAAAATAAACGATTTTTTTAAATAAGATTCATAAAAACTATTGTTAGTGTACATATGTATATGTATTACAAACCAATATCAAACTCAATTTTGAACAAATCTGGATTTGTCTAGTTTTGCAAAAGAGTTCTTCATATTATATATCTATTTGAAACATGTACCTATGTATTAACAAAAATAATGAATTTTTTATGTTTATCGTTTATTACGAACTTCGCTTATAGCGAACTATTTTCGTCGGTCCCTTGAGGTTCGTTATAAGCGAAGTTTATTGTATATATATATATATATATATATATATATATATATATATATAATGTTTTAGGAAGGCACAATAAATCAATATTAATTAGAGGATGGTTAAGACATATAGGTTACTAATTAGTGTTAAAGGTCATTTACATAGTATGTAGAGTCAGTGTGATACTCCTAGTACAAGATCACCACGTGACATGTACAATATATTATACAGTAGATTAGAATAATACTGCAGTACACTCGTAGTTAAAATTCCGACATCTGGATCTGTGATTGAATATTAGGTACTGTTATTTTTGTAATATCTGTCAATAATAATTTAGCAGTATACATATAATGAATAAATCACATCCTGTTGGACTAACTGTATTTATAGTTGGGCGAAAGAGCGAGCGAAGGAACGAGCTAAAGAGCGAGAAAGAGAGACAGAGAAGAGACTGACAAAGATAGATAGAGAAAGAGTGAGTGAGTGGAGAGATGGTATTGTTTAATTGGCGATAATGAGCTATGACCTAGGTGATGATTTGCTCTGCATATGAGCACGGTAGCTCACCTGTGGTGCGGACCCAATCTATGAGCGCAGCTTGCTACTAGAACTAAGAATACACACACATACACTTACACTTGTATGTACGTACGCGCATCTGTGTGTGATAAAAAAAAGCGGCAATTATACGGTCAGCCGCGCTATTTATTACTTGGCATACTGAAAGATTAAGATTTCTATCGCACGTTGTATATGTGTACCATTCTTGGATTGATGAGTGCCCGTCCACAAATTAACATATTAAATGAACCAGCAATACTGACCCGCAGTATACACTATCAAGCACTATAGATTTACTGTCAAAAATGCATGTTTTGTTTATAATATATTCACATACTGATTATCTTACGTTTTTATATTTCCCAGTAGCAGTTTTTTATTTATTTATTGAGAGACTTCAAAATACGGTAAGCATTTGAAATTGTATGAGCATTATAATTCTAAAATATTTTACAGAAAATATTGTAGTTTAATTTGTATTACTAATGTTCCGTGTAATGTTTGAGACAAAAAGAAAATATAACTTTATTGTAAATCAATTTAATTTACACGTGTGTTTATGTATGTACACAAATACAGTGTGTTTTTGGTGTAAAATGAATGAATTACTTACTATTCGTTGAAATGCATTAATTCTCTGCCGAAATTCAGTGATTATATGTGGAATTTTGTATAAAAATAAGATTTCACATCTCGATTGACACTTCACGATATTACGTATGTATTTATTTGGAATCTTGCGATAAATTTCACATTTTTATTCTCACATTATGTTATTTAACTGTATGGATCGAATTGCACGTAGACCAATATAATAATAGAACATATTTGGCGTAAAATTAGTATTTCTTCCACAGGCACATCGCGCATCAGTGAGTTTAGCAGAACTTGCATATTAACTAATAAACCTTAGCTCGTCTCTGGCGCCAGTTTTATTATAATTTACTTCACCAAATAACTTTTCATCGCATTGGTGATGTAGCCTGTACTGTCTTACCAATCATCTATATCTTTATAAAACTCCAAGCAGTCGATTCACACGTTTTTACTTATACTTGTACTCAGTTTCTAACATATTTATTCGTTTAATCTTTATTTGTCGTTCTGTTATGTGTATTTCATGATTTTATTAAAATTGTTCGATTAAATAATAATATTGTGTTCTGTTTTTGTAATATAAATGATTTAAGAGTATGGAGAGATATTCTAACTGTGCATTGAAGAGTGCACAGTTTTTACTTACAAATATTAATTTAACGATGTTCTATAGTAACGACTGTATCAGACATAAAGAGTTAGTGTCACGCATCTGTATAAAAACCAGATGAATCACCATGGTGGGCTCCAGAAACCTCACTGTTTCTCACTGAATTTATAAATCGCTGCCAGCAAGAAAGAATACTGGTGTGTCATGATAATTTCTCCTATTCCTCTAGAGGTTTTTATTCTGTAAAAAATTCTGCAATTTGATGAAGCCATTCAAACTAGAATTTAATATATATTTCGTGTTACAATAATCATATATAATTTCTCAAACGTGTTTGGTTCGCAGCCGAAACAAAAAATATATCTGTTAATAAAGTTAAGAATTTTAATTCAAGTAGATTATTCTCTAAAAGAAATTGTTATAATTATTGAATGTTTAAATAATGTCAGTTGAACGAATCAATATATCCAGGAGATGCAGATGCAGTTTATGCAGATTATATACTCGTTTAAGTGGAATATTGGAATGAGAATATGGAAAGTGTAAAAGTATGAAGATGGCCGGGTTAATTTAGTGTCGGTGTTGTTGTGCTCGCTGCAGTCATTAGGAGTCATTAGTTAAATGGTTCATTTAAGTATTTTTTACCAGAGTTAATATATAATGGTGCGCTTGAGAAGAATACTAACGAACACGATTTACCGCTTGCGATCATCGTTCAGCGAACGAGCTTTCGTTTAAACGTACAGAATATCTGCATTGACGTATAACCTACGCACGTCAGTTCAACATAATAATGTAAACTTCTACAGAGAGAACAACACAGATTGTCAACCATTTCTATTAATTTAATTATAAAGATAAATATTATATATATATATATATATATATATATATATATATATATATATATATATATATATATATATATATATATATACAGAAGAGAAATCACGTTCCTAAATAATATTAAATTCATGTATTTGAAATTTGCAATGTGAGTAATGGTTGGTAATAATTCAATGAAATACCATTTAATGTAATAATTAAATAGATTTCACAGCGTTCAATTTACTTACCTTACTAATCATGTACAGTTTGAGCAGAGTGATATGTTACTTACATTATGTAATGTTGCACTTGTCATTCGGAGATATGTTGTTCTACATTTGTGTGTGTTAGCTAAATGCGTAATCATATTTCAATGTGTCTAAATTGTATAAAGTTGTGTTTAAATCATGTCGGTTAAAATAAACTGGAATAAGCTTGCTTAGAATTGCAAGAGAGAGATATTTTCTGTCCGGTTGTATCTCAGTTAGTAGCAACATCTACTTCAGTACGCGCATGTGCGTGTGAGTGTGTGTGTGGTGATCCAGAAGGAAGCAATTTGCACTGAGATCATTGCCGACAGATGAGAGAGTATGACAAGTGGTAAACTCATTACACAAGCCGCACATTCACCACTTCACACACACACACTTGCGTCCATGTATATAGATATAAACCAACCAAACCTGCATACTTACATGCGTACATAGTTGCTCAGTTGTCGCTGCTGGTTTATGATTATAGAACGATGAATTAACTAGTGTGTATGTGTGTTGAAGCAAAGTTTCTATTGACACTACCGACGTACAGGATCATATGAGTCTTCCGTACAATTACATACAATTTACTGCTCGCATTCAATAGTCTCGCTAGTAATGTTCATTGTTACAATGGTGAAATTAAATGTTTGAAATCGTGTATACCAGAGATATTCAACATTTTTTAGTAATGTGGAGAAGCTATAACATGCAAGTCAATTAAAAAACACTAGATGACAAATACAATACCATGGTATTCAGCACTAGAACGCAAATAAAGTAGAACTGGTATTTGGCATTATAATAGGCGGTGCATATTGTATTTATGATCTCTACGTATTCCTCTCGGTTGAGAACCACTGGTCTAGATCATGTAATGCGTGGAGGTACAAAAATATATACTGTTTTGGGATATACAAATCTACAGACCTTTTCTACTGACTTGACCTGTTTATTTAAACGGAAATTAAGTAATACAAAGATGATTTTTGTAAAGTGTTGGAAAACAACAAACAGTTATAGACTACTCTAATGTGGAATTTGCCTTTCAAGAGTTCTGCTTATTTAAAATACAATTTCCCGATTCTGAGAGTTATAACATTCTACATAACTTGAAATTGTACAGATAATGACTACATGAATCAGAACAAAGTCTTGTCAATGGTTTGCTAAATTCTGGACATAGTATTTCTTTTGACATTTCATTGTATTTATAGATTCGTTCACAGAATTCTACGTTATGCAACAATAGTTTATGGAAAAAAAATATCTGGAACTACTAAAAAATTTACTGTACACAATAATTTATGATTGAAAATATAAATTAATATATATATATATATATATATATATATATATATATATATAATGATATAGATATCGTGCATATTTGTTCTAAACAATTCTTCTCCAGATAGCCGGATTTCAGTTTTCTGTGAATTGCGCAAACATTCTTTTTTTATTTATATAAATGGCAATAAAGAAAGTTGAATTCTGTGCGCGGTAGTTTCCTAATGTGATTTATGTAATGTGATCGGTGCGTTTAAAACTGGTTCACAAATACGTGTAGGAATCACGTTGTACCGCGGTGCAATGTGCGGAGACCCGCTTTGGTATGAATCATTTGCCAAAGATTACGCTATATGATACATACACACACTTAGAGAGAGAGAGGGCGAGAGAGGGCGCGAGAGAGAGAGAGAGAGAGAGAGAGCAAGAGAGAGAGACATGTATATTTCTATGTGTAGAGTTGCTAATTGGAAATTTCCCGTAACTACATTTATTAATATCTGGCGTCTGTCTACAATGTAGCAAATACTTTCAATATCACATGCTGGATGTGTACACGCTTTTTAGTACGATGCATCCACCTATTAGTGTGACAGGTTTTAGCATATATGTATGTATCTGTGTAGTTATTATGCTTGAACTGTACTGTATATGTATTTTGTGTAGAAATGAAAGTATGCTATGATGTGTTACCTACGTATGTATGTATGTAGCCAGTGACTATTGGAGATGATAGTTCTCTCTCTCCCGTGTGGGGGCCCACGCACATGTACACTGGCCGCTCGCGCACACACCCAACACTCGGCGGGGTCGTGGGAATATCTACCGGTGAAAGAGATGCGGCTGCACGTCACGGAGCACAGCACACACACACATTCATACATTTCGCACCGCACACTAGCACACTGAAAATATCAGTATCAGGCAAATATTATACGTGAACACATACACATACATAGTAATGCAGATGTAACGTATAGGTAGATAGTAGTAAGTATAGACAGGACCGTTAGTGTTATATTACGCGACTACTATCTAGCGAATTCGTACAATTCTTGTATAAGCATTAGAATACCTACAATGTTGTTGTAATTATTAGTACAGCATAATATCGCCGTGTGTGCGTATAAAGAATGTTAATTTATCGCTGTGGAAAATAAATCACTAGCACAGTTCCAATGAAAAACAGAAGAATGCCAATTCCAAGTCAATATAAAGCTAGTCAAGCGTGCACGTTCGAGTAATATCTCTTAATGAAATAATGCGTTTGACATTGATAGATTTATGTGTCGTTCATTGTGGCGATTCCTAGCTTCCGTTGCTGATCGTACATACATCTTTTCATATACGTAGTAGCTACACATCATACCTATGTATACATTGCATATACTGTTGCTATATACTTACTGATATAGAACTTTATCTGTGTTCACAGTCGTTCTTCGGCCGGACTTACAACAATCTTGGCTCGATATCCGAATGCAAGAACAATGGTGAGTGTGTGATCAACAAGAAGAATCGCACCACGTGTAAAGCGTGTCGCCTGCGCAAGTGTCTGTTGGTTGGCATGTCCAAGAGTGGCTCACGGTATGGTCGTCGTTCGAACTGGTTCAAGATCCACTGTCTACTGCAGGAACAACAGCAGCAAGCGGCGAACCAAGCTGCGCATGTACAACAACTGGGTATGCAGCATAACCCGGCATTGTTAGCGCCAGGCTTGTTGCGACCGCATCCCTATTTTCCATTTCTCCGGGTACCGGCACACACGCAGACGAATTTGGACGGTAAAAGTTCCGAGTCCGAGGATAGTGGTGCGTCGTCTGCAGATCCGGACGATGATCTGCGTTCGGCGAGCGCCTTGGCGTGCACGCGGCCAATAGCGTCGCCGTGTAGCAGTGATCGCGGTGACTATTTTACACACACTAATGCGAATACCAACAGCAGTAAGAAGCTGCTGTCGCCCGCGAGTGATAGTGAATGTTTCGCGCGAAGAAAGTACGCGGCATCGATAACACTTGCGTTGCCCGCTTCACCAGCTTCACTGCCCTCTGTATCACCGGGTGGTGGCCTGGGGCTCACATCACCGTGGCTACCGCCTCCGTTAAACGTGAACGCCGACCCCACATCCTGGCGAGATCTGTGGCTCCGAGCACCACGTGTAGCTGACCCGGAACCCACGAGTCAGGAGCAACCGATAGATTTATCCCTGCGCGCTAACCCTGCCAATACTACACCATCACCGTCGGTTGCACCGTCCGATGCGAGTGACCACGAACTAAACATTGATGTAGGTGTTGAGGATGGTTTGAAACCTGTGCCACTGGATTTGGTAGTGAAACGAAAATCACTGACCAGCTGAGAGAAAGAATCGGTCATTGAATGCTGCATTGAACGTTGAATAGAATTTGAAGTATCTTCACTACATGTAGAGTGTTGATCAGTATCGCTATGAAGCGGTATACATATATAGACAAATTCGTTCACGCATTGTGTTTGTTAGTAATCGTTCCTGACGGAATTCGCACTCAGTACCTGACGAATAATCGCGATGTCTTCCTGTGTGTTCGCGCGTGTGCGTGTGTTCGTGCGTGTGTAAACTCTACTAATTGTCTATTACAGAGATCGTATTTATTATACGACCGATGACATACAATTTTATACCTATATAGAATATATTTGATAGATTTTTTTTTTATATATTTATATTACAACGTACGTCGATGTACTACTAGTGTTGATTGTGTACATACCTACTGATTATTGACATACCTACCCTACCTAATAGTATCTATTATTAACCATTGGTACCGCTCCGGTCGCCAGTGGAAATGTGCCTTTACTAGTAAATATGTGAAATGACTATTCTATTACGTATATGTATAGGTGTTATACAACAGATATGTTTACATTTTTATTATTGCTTTCAATAAAATGTTTTGTTACAATGTGTGTTTTATTCATCCAAGTACTTTAAATATTCCAGAAAAGTAAAAAACATAGTTTTAGTCGCGTGATGTTGCATTGAAATCTTTTCCAAAAACTTTCTTCTTTAGACTATCAAATAATTTAAAAATAATTATTTCGTACATCATATCTAATAATCAAGTATTTAATTGTAATAATATGCATGTAGAACTTTAAAAAAATACGTGTTTTTTAATTATAACGCACGTTAGGTAAATGCCGGTGTGAATTAGATATGATGGTATTTCCGTTATTTTCTATGGAATTGTGCGTGCACTGAGTTGAATGTTAGAGTTCGTGCTGTGAGTTCAAAGATAGGTAAGGTATCTGTCGGCATCTTGGGTGGCTTTAGGTGGCCTCCGCTTGCTCTTCCTTCGCTGCGTGATACACTTGTCAAACACCCACGCATGCACACCTTACACTCGTGTGGATAATCCCTTCCACTAACATATACAATCAGACAAACAGAAAAATATTATACCAAATATTTTGGATTTAGTTTGGTTATTTTATTTAAATTACATGTTTCATTATGTAGGTGCTTTGATTCTAATGCGAATACCTGATGTGCCGCACGTTTGAGTTGGTAGTGCATTTTATTTTACGGAACAAATGAATTCTATATTCATTTATTTGTTAACTTAATAGCGTAAATTCAGTATCAGTAAAAGTCTCTTGCGTACTCAATAATACATTGTTCCATAGTTTTTTTTTTCGGTACTTACACAAGTCTAAATAAATAATATTTTTTGCTGTATCTTCTGTCATGATATTACATCAATCATTCATTTTTTATATAGTTCATGTAACAGTACCAAAGAAACTTAACTAATTAACTGATGTTTATGCTTAAAGTTTTTGCTAATTTACAAAATTTGTTTATGATAATTACAGATAATGTACACATACTGACTGTAGGAGATGTCACGATACTAAATGTTCGAGAAATAAACTCGAATAATGGATGTTGTCTTTAATAAAACATGGTAGGTATGATTCTATACGATATGTCTTGTTGAGGCTTTCAGTTTAGCAGTGATAAGATTGTCAGCTGTTGTTGTGACGGATGACTGTGTGTGCCGCATACTCTGCTCATGTCTCCCGTAATTGACAGGCTGAGCTCAACATATGTCACTTTTTATACAAACCACTACATCATAGATATGTAGGAATTTTATGCGATAATCATGATGTCAACCAATATGTACTGATAATGATACATGCTGTACAGAGGAAAATACTTGCGTTTGGAATATGCACGCTTTCCTCATGTAAATCTTCTCAACTAGTTCAGACGAATTCAGCAAACTTTCAGGTTATCAAAGATTTGGTCGATAGATAATAAAATATGTAAATGGTAAATGTATGTGTGTCTACATCAGCCGATTATACAAATACTATTATTGTTCAACGATAAATTTACGTACGGAAATTACAACACAATAATATAATACAGATGAAGCAGCAAATTTATAAGGAATGAATGTGTTTATAATATGTATTCGTTTTACAAATAGGGACTTTCCCGAACAATTAAAAACTCAATACGAAGCAACGCGCTTTGAAGTAAGGACGTGTTTTTGTGTGAGTGACTGTTGCTATCAACTAGTTATTTTCCTCATACCATACATTTAAGCACAAAAAGTGTACTACCTTTTCGAAAAAATCACAACAGAACTTTGTTTTTGTGCGTGATTGATCTTCCGCTCTCTTTAAAGCTTTTAATTTAACAACAATTCGTGACAAGCGAAAGAAATTCCCTGACGAAAACAAAAAGAACCAAGCACTTACAAATTTCGAGTTTTAGACATTCGAGTGGATAGCTAATATAGACAGCTATGCACAGCGCGGCAAATAAAAAAAAATACTACCGGATCTACTAACAGCAACTAAATTTTTCTACTACTGTTGCTATAGTAATGCCATAAAGTACCCAATTTTCCACAGTAACAGAGTCAAATTTAGTAGCCTTTAGCAGCGTCATTAGTATCAAACATTTGTAACAATGTATCTTTATAAAGTAAAGAAGCTGATGAATGGTAAATTGAATAATTAAATTACAGTGAACATTACCGTTGAGTAGAACATGATACTGTATAATTATAAACTATTGGCAGAATAGGTGCGTATAGTTTAATAGGTGACATGGATGTATACGTTACCTATATGTTGCATACCTATACTATACTGTATATAATATAGCTATGTATGGGTTGGTTGGTTAGTTTGGACCCGAGTAAACACCCACACAACCGCACGTCGTGTATTTAATGGCTATTAATTACAGACCTGCGTACTGTGTCATAATTCAATTAGTGTTTTAATTATAATTTCGTCTGGTTACAGCGGAGGAAGTGCCCTGGTGGACGACGAACAACGATGATGTCGAACAGACGCCTATATGAATCATGACCAATAGTATATAGTCTGTGGTACATACGGCCCGCACACATGCACACAATGTGTGTGTCCCGAAATAAATGGTAGACAGCATAAATGGTATCAACATCATATATACACACACACACACATGTGCACATATATATATATAGTGCTGTGATTATTTATAGCTGATGTTTTTGCCGAAAATAAATCATCTATACCCAAGAATTAATTAGTAACCGTGATTGAACATGAGAGGGTCAGAAACAAAACGTTACTCTGCAAAAGCTCAGATAGTTCCCAATATACCCAAGCCTGATTTTAAAGCAAGCTTTCAATGGAAACTATAAAATTTTAGAACTTAAAAAGATATACTAAAATATAAATGTTAAACTATTATCATAGATTGATTTGCTAAGGTTTTATAACGAATGTTTGCAATTATATGAACTTAATATAAATGCTTATAAACGCAACTAATACAGAGTATGTACACGGGACAGTGTAGAGCGTGCAGCTGTGGGAACTGACTCGACGGACGCTGTTGCAACTTTGTGCATTTTATTATCATAGTATGGTGGGCTGATCAATGAACAAGTAACAAATGTTCCCTCATAAGATGTAAACATTTATACTTAACATACACGCGCGCGCACACACACATATGCTGGTGCTTTAGTATCGTTGAAATCAGAGTAGGTGTGAAATTCATACATACACATACGTATATACAAGTTGTGAATCCCCATTGCATAGTTACAGTTAGCAACTTGCAAAAGAATCTCTTGCATTTGTTATTTATGCTGTGGTAGGTAGGTATCCAAGAGTGCAGAATGAACTATATAACAAATGAAAAACAAAGTAATGTAGAATGATGTTAAATGACCAATGAACAAGATAATCTATATAGTTGTCTGATATTAGATCAGCGAGTTTATTATCGATGTATCTAGTTTCATGTGTTTCACGTTGCTGCAGGCCATCCATGGATTGCCTGGATCTCACCGGTTTGATTAGATGATGGCGGACGTTCCATAGTTAACTTGATGAAATATTCGACGTGCAAAGTACAGGCTATAACTTAATTCTATATTAGCCTCAGCACTAATACTCACCAGCATATGTTGCACCTGACTAGCCGAGCATAAATGTGTAATACTCGTTTACATTTTAATGTATAATTATTAACATTGTATTAGCTACGTTTACATAATTATTACACCTGGTATAATTTGAATACAGAGTGTACATAACGGTACTCCGTCAAGCACATTACCAACAAAATTACATATTTTCAATTCAATATTGTGCAAGTGTAGTAAAAGATAGAAAATAATTTATTAACTCTTGTGTTGTTTACGAATGAACACGTAAAACGCAAAATGGATGATACTTATGGATGGCATGAGAGTGGAATAGTTAATTTAATTCTTCCATAATCTAATAGGTACAATCTCACGAGTACAGTGTTTATCGAGTGACCTTTACGACTGAGTTGTGCACACAACACAATTACTTGGATAAATAAAAATCCACCGACTCTACTCTGTGTTCTGTTCTCTTGTTGTATCTTCAAACTCGCAGCTGATCTTCTGCCTGTTACCCTTGCATTGTGATTTATTAATTTGTACAGCCCACATAATCTACCATGTATATACAATAAGAGTGAAGGAGCAAGAGAGAGAAAGAGAGAGAGTAGGTACACACACACACACACACACATACACACGTGCACTACTGAAGTGTATGTGAATTATGTTCCTTCGTATCTCATCAGTTTGCACATATATTCATGACTTTATTTGGTATTGTTCATTGTTTCAAATGTTATTTATAAATATCTTTGCACATTTCAAAACAAAAGTTAATCATGTTTATTTTCAGTGCAGGTGTGTATGTGTATTTTGTAATTATACTTGACATTTAATCAATATTATTAATACGATATTGTTTATTTGAATTAACAAATATGTAAAATGCATTAATTGATGCAATATTTACAGTGTGATCTAGCATTGAACTCGAATTTATTTTACTATTTATAGTTTTATTTACTGAATTAAGCAATATACTACAATTCAGTAAATCTCAGGTTGAGTAAATTTCTCTTGGTTCGGTTTGGTTTGGTTATAAACTGATTCGCCATCCAGCCGTATTGCAGTGCTAACGTTTGCTAACACAGAAACAAACTGCGGGTAAAAATGTATTTATACTATCACGTAAATTACTTGTGATATTTATAGTGCAATTTTATGATCGGAGCGAGCGTTCATTCGGTTTGGTCAGAGGAAGATAAATCCACTACATGCATACATATATAGGTACATATATGGATTGTGCGACAAATGCCTGGCTATATACCTACTTGTATGTGAGAACGTCCAGTATTGTCACCAGGTCAACATGCTCCGGGCCATTCTATAACCAACGGGGTCATTCTTCGGTCAAACACAACTATATGAGCACCTGTCACTTTGGAGGTGGAAACACCAACACCAACATCTTTGTAATAAGTTATTCTATGTTTCCAGCGCTTTCCTAGTATATGTATATATACACACACACACACACATATATATATATATATATATATATATATATATATATATATAAAATATTGCTATACGAAAAAAAATATAATAAAATAACTCGTAGATTATAATGTAAATAATAAACTATAATCTAGATGTAAAATTTGAATATTAAATACGGTTTGAACCTAGACAAAATTACAAATACACACGTGCGTTATGATTTTCTTAGCTAATTAATTATATTCCTCACCAGTTATCTGATCAAGCTATTTTTTATGTTATAGAAATTTTATATTCTAGAATTTACATTATCGTTGAACAAAATCAGCGTTATTCTATTTTTGAATAAATAATTAGACTCGTGGGTTCTAAATGATTATTTAGGTGCTGGTGTGTGTGTGTGTGTGTGATGTGTGTGTACAATACTATTATATTCTAGCTCGTGTCATTGGAAGATGCTGTGACTGTGTGAGTGTGTTGTCACTATACAATATTTGTGTGTCCGATGAGAACAGTTAGATGTCACGGATTCACCGAAAGGTCACCTGTTTTTCGGTAAAGTCTGTCACACGAATCATATTTATGTGCGTTATTAGTTTCCAGACCGACCGTTCAATGGATCAGGAACGTACTGAATGGAAATTCAAAACAAAAATGTTCTGTTGCAGAGTTGAAATCTGGAAAAACGATCGATAAGAAAATCATACATCTAAGTTTCATTTATTAGATTATTTTACAAGGAAGCCAGTTTTGTATTACTTGAACATGTTGATTCATTTAATCTTATTGATTATTTCGGCTGGGTAGATTATCAATTATCAACTACAGTTGGTATTCCTGATGAACACGACCATACCAATAAGACTATGATACTAATCTAGCTGACGGCACAGTAGGGAACGAATATTATATAGAATTTATTTATCCTCTACAATCAAACATTCACCATATACTATACACACGTGTCACCTATAATTTTCAAACTCACACATTCCTTGTAGCCATCCATTTCTTGCATATACCTATCTATGGTATATATGATGGTTGTTGTTGTTTTACTATCAGTATAATCACTTGAATACATAATTCGACATTGTAACATTATGCGGTCGTGCTAACTATTCCGAGAACTTTGTTTAACGAATTTTTGGAATTTTAACAACTCTTGTATAATTCTTGTAGTTTCATTGTGGAGACGTATCATAATGATGATTAATTTTAACATCAATTTGACGTGCCGCTGAATAAAATAACACGTTTTTATTACACATTATTTGTTTTTTAACATGTTTGTTTTTATTTATATTCGTAATATACATTTCGGAGACAATTCGTAACTCACAAAGTAGGATGTCGAGAATGTGGAAATTCTTTTATAATTTTATTGGCTCAGGAATCTATTTATGAAAGTCAGATTTTCTTTGTTAGTTTATATGTGAAAATATTATTTGATAGTAAACATATATACTATATATACTAGATGTGTTTGCATGTAGTGTTAAGGTGTTACTACTGTTTAATTGAACTACGTAGGTGCGTGATTGACACTGGTGTATCTAACAGTTCACACGCATGTTTGAGAGAGACGCAGATAACTCTGATATACTCGTTCTGCCTGTCACTTATGCGAACTGTATGTTTTATTGATCACATAAATAAACTACCAGGGCGAAAGTTGAATTTTTGTTTGTCAGATATAATGTTCTGCTCGGATGAAAGTGTGTGACTTTATTCTAATTAATGGCTTTAAATGGACCATAAAAATCATTAGAACATATAACCCAGTCAAATCTCTGTCTGAAACATTCACGATCTTGCAGTTTCACTAATTCATTATCAATTTAAAAAGATATTAATTCGTCGCTGAATTGATCATTGAAGTATTTTGTAAAAATCTTGTGTTTAATAATGAATAAAATGTATGAATAAAAGTAGATACACTATGTAACTGGGAGTAATTAAACAGAGAATATATAAGAATGAAGAAGATTATTAAAATTGTTTAATTTCTTGCTTGACCTGGCATTGAAATCTTTCGACTGTATTTACTGTTGTACTATGATGAAATATGGCCGAGCACGAGTGGTTATTTAATTAAGGCCGTACGTAAATCATTCTTGTGCCTAAATACTAATCGATATATCATCATTCAGTACCGGGGATTCGCCAATTAAAAATAAATTAGAATATGTTATAATGAATTTATTGATCTTTAGACATTATGTACTGTAGTTTTTTTCCTAGACATTACACTGATAATACAAGTACGTACGTACGTAACGGTGTATATAGTCTGTGTGTGTGTTCGTGTGAAATACGATTCGCTTGTGCTAGAACCAAGTAATATTGTAATTAATTTGTAAGATGATTAATTAGATATATTTGATCGTTTTTTTCGTCTTTTCGTCTGTTAGTTTAATTTGCATTCTCATAACAAATATGATTTATAGCATCTATAAAATGTCGATCTGTAACGAGGCAGTGTATGCGTGTGAACAGAAGAGTAATTAAGAGAGAAGAAGAGAGAGAGATGCGTCTCAGTTTTGATGAGACGAGTAGCAAGTGAGGTGTTGAGGGGATATACATACCATTACTTCTCTTACTTGAGATTCAAACTTTAATGAGAACTAAATACTTACAAGTCAATTTATAACACGATTGGACCAGTACACCGAATCAACGGCTCGAAAACTATCGTATCTAAACTACAAGTTGTTATGGTTCTAGGTTGTTGCTGTAACAACCGCGTGTTAATTAAGTTAGCAAACAAAAAACTAGACTGTTTCACTCGTTCGTAATGCTACTGTACCATGAAAGTGACAAATCACTCATAATTTTCTCACCGAAGTTTGACTTTAATATCATTAATCACTCAGCAGACGCATGTATGTATGTACGTCTGACAAGACGCGTACAATTTTAATTCAGAACCGGCTGATTAATCTCAAATAATTTAAAAAATATTCACTATATAGATTAGTTTGTTCGCCACAGATTAAGTGAGTAATAATAGAATAATTAATATAATGTTGTAGTTGTAGTGGTTTCTGAGTTTATTGTGTTGGCATTTGTAGTGGAATTTCATTACTGATAACTGTGACATTCATACTGATCGTGTAGTAATGTTACAGTTTCATCCCGGGCACGATGTTGCACGTGAATGGAGAACAATTGAGTTGCGGTTATGTACAAACATAACCTAACAGTCCCATGAGATGGTGGAATGTGACACGTCACATTCGCATCCTACAACATTATTTATTGTAGATTTATGGGTTTAACCTCCCTCGACGCACGAGTAGTTGACTTTTACGCGTGAAAATTTCAATTGTACTCTATATGTTATACCCAAGAGAGCACGGGACATGACACATAGTTGTACATCGTACATTTATTATATCCACCGAAGGTGATCTTTGTCACATGCACTAGCAATTCTCTAAACATTGTATTGTTCATATATCTCCTGTTAGTTTTTATTTCCATATGTGTTAATTATGGGCAGTTGAACAATCAAAGTTTAATTAGTAAACCAATAATTACTCAGACCTAAACAAATAATTTATTCGTTTTTAATTATTACAGTTAGAAGGAAGAATCACATAAAGAATCAACTGATTCGCATGTAAGAAAAACGAATTTCGGTTTAATTCTATAGAATTAAAACACATCTAGAATCATTTTACATTCTTGAATTTAAACCTCATTTTAGTAACTGTATATTACTGTATTTTTTTTTATCTATATTCTAAAAATGATAGAAAAAATTAAGAATCTAATATGAACTGTGACAGTGGAAAAATTCATGATGTTTAACTATATTCCGTGGTAGTTTGTATGTTAATCAAAATGTCGTTGCCATCGATAGTGTTATTTGTGTAGACTAGGGATATCTACGTGTGTGCGTGTACGGGTAAAGCACGGTGTTATCATCTTGCGCGCCGACAAAGCGTAACCTGCGCAACGTACATTGCTTTCTAATGCTCAAATTTGTATTGCTTGCGATTGCTTTCTCAATTTCTTTATTTCACACGACAGCACGCGCTCACACCGACGATTCATGTGTTTCCGAACATTATACACATCTCAAACACAAACATAACACATAAGCAAGTGCAATAGAATTGAGAAGAAAAAAACACCATCAAACTCAATGTTCTGAAAACAATCATAAACTTTCAAAATGTCAGTAAGCAATTCTGCAATAAATGCCCATGATGGCTATATATATATATATATATATATATATATATATATATATATATATATATATATATATATATATATATAGACAGAGACAGAGAGAGAGAGGAGTATGTGTGTATATTCTAAAGGATTAGGAACTATTTCAAAGTAATTAAATATTTGTTAAGGCGTAGCTATGACATGTATGTACATATATAATTTATGACATTATTAATATCTGCCTTAGTACGCCTCTGTGTGTATATTAAAACTGTATGGGAACAAGTGTAGGTACGGTCATTTTACAAGCGCATTGAAGAAAATTGAATTTATGACACGTTTAATGCCCCAGGAGCTTTTAATTTTATATGCCATTTCTGTATTATCATAAAGTTCGATCAATGCTAAACTATGCTTATCATTTACATATAGGTATGCTGCATTGCAGAATATTCCGTGAAATTTCTCAGTGCTTCCTGTTCATAGATGAGATTTGTGCGAAAGTGATTGTAATAAAATTGTTGTAGATTTTGTACAGATTCTGTTGAAATACTTGTATTTCCGTATTACTCTATGTTTTGCCAAATATGGATTCCATTATTAAGTTCTTCGTATAGCATACTTACTGATGGTTAATGATAATCTGTAGAACAATCATAATATGCTCCATTACATAGTATGTACATACTACATACATAATCATTATGATGTTTATCTATCCTAGCAGACCATATTTACTTCATAATTTTGTTCTATAATGTGCTTCATTTTATGTCAAATAATACATTTTGGTAGAATCTAAGGTTGAGATTTTCCTGCAAAATTTGCAATTTTCCTTAACTCCATCTGATAAGTGTTTCATTGTTATTCATATTTATAAGTGCTAGAATGCTATTTAGATAGCAGTAGGTAGATAGTGAGATAGGTTGTTATTAATACCTTGGTATTATTGTGTAAGTTGTGACTAGTATCGTCGCTATCATTGGATGTGTTTGTTTAATATCCAGCGCAACAGTGTGCATGCACTCAATGCTGGAAGTGGATGGAATATAGTTGAGTTAGATCGGAATCAATCCGTCGGGTGACATATGAAATCTTCGATCAGGTCCGCACACAGCGCGGCTGTTGTGAATCTCCCGAGACAGCAGTGCAGCACCGCGCGCGCACCAAAAATGGAAGACGAAGATCGCATTGATAACAAATCGGCATGCGGTGCAATAGGAACAACGATAAATATCCTTTTAGATCACACAAATCTTAGTATTCACTACCAGTATGCACACATACATACATATATATATATATATATATATATATATATATATATATATATATATATATATATATATATATATATTAGGAGTACCAGTGTCTGTGTGTGTGTGAGTGTTTGTCAAACGTTTCACATGATTGTACAGATCCGAGGGCTAAACATCGCAATGCATAGCATGAAGTACTGGACCATTTTTATGAAAATATTATATGGATACATTTTTCGATCCCTGGATCTTATCTTTAATATTATATTATTATAAAAACAGGACGAGCAGTCAATAGATTCTACTGATCTTTTTCATGATTATAAATTACTATTATTCATTTATCATATAAGTGATAATGTTCGGTGTTGTGTTTCTAAATGCTCAGGAATAGCGGTAACTGTGATACGACGGTCATTCATTGTGTGTGTGATCTAGGTAGCAGGTTCGTACTGGGATTACATTGGGTATTTGTTCAGGCACGTGCCGCTTTAATGTCGCTCAGTTCGTCTGTCGGACTTTACTGTGAAAGATACACACACATACACATACATGCGTACACACATACACACATTCATACATACAGCGAAGTAGAGTTGATGTCAGGCATTGAGGTGCGGGACAATATTGAACAAAGAGGAAGATGAGTAGAAACCGCTGCTACCTCTACTGGTGCTTACAACGTTTAACGGTAATGCGGAAGTGCCTGAAGTGCGGTATTCAGTGAGTGCTCAACAGAACCATACATTCCATAACTACCACCACCACATCACTGGTAAGGCATATGTACGCAGCTACATTGTATACTGCGCTTCTTGTGTCTTTCAGCAAACAACATTAACTCTCAATTTCATAGTTTAATGATGAACAATATTATAGGTATAGCATATTGGTTTCTGAATGATTGCTTAGAAATAAATGTAGTAAAAGTATTACTGTGTAGTTTAAGCACAGTGCTGTAAACATTGTAATAAAATTATCTTGTTCAAAGTAGAGATTGTGTATGTTAGGAATTTGTTTGTTGATACAATAAGAGACTTTATATATCACTATGTATGTAGCGTGTATTCAACACTTGCAATGTGTGTAAATTTCGCGATTTACAATCGAGAATTATAGGTGCATGGGCACTTGTGTTAATTAACACCGTGCACACTACAAGTACACACACACACTTAGTTCTTACGCTCTGTATCTGTTAGCTATAAATAAAACCGCAACCAGATCTATGATAAGTTTACATTTCAGAATAAAACATCTTCAGCAACGTGCGCGCCATTGCTGTTTGTGTGTGCGCAATTAATGACTACATGTGGTCGGTGCTCTTGGAAATATGTGTATTAGAAAATTATCAGATCACACCATGAGGTGTTATAATTATAAACTAGTATTCAAAGAATGGGTTAGTCACCCATGCCTGCAGCTCATCGACGTATGTGCAAGTCTGAATATATCACAAATTATTATTTATCTAAATTCACTTTTAAAATCGTAGGTGCCTAGGTCGCAAATAAAACAACAAATTTAAAACAAGTGTGAATACATTTTCTTCTCTTGACAAAAGCAAAGCAAACTAAGCCGACTATAAATGCATTGATCTTCTTTTGTTCAATTTTTAATTAAAAAATATTTTTTTCTCCAATGGTCTTACATAATTTTTCAAAATAAAAAATATGGAAAAATATTGTTCCATTTCCTGCATATGCAAGAAAATTTTGAACACAATTGAGTGAAAAATAAAGGAGAAAAAAAATAAAAACTGAAAAAAAGTTGGAAAATATTTTTTTTCTCAAGTAGGAAGGAAAATTTTGAAAAATAAAATATACCTTGCACAACTAGACCATAACAAGTATCTGCAGAAAAAAATTCATAAAAATCCGTTGGGTAGTTTAGGAGATCTGAGTGGAACAAAAAAATCTCGTACGAGCGAGCGAGCGAGCGAGCGGACGAGCGACATACATACGGACATATGTTGTAATAGTCATTTCGTGGTCCAGGGGGTCTGTCCGGGATTTCTGTGCAAAAATTTTTGAAATCGGAAGATGCTACAGACATCGTACCGAACACTATAGCTCTTCGACAGGAGGTCGATGAGCTAAAAAGAACATTGGTTTTAATGTTTTACATCAGGTTGCCGGGGCTTGCAAAACAGGTGACAACTGTGGTTGTCCTGGAAACATTTAATGGATTAATCCATGTTGAAATACTGCTGTGGGTGAGTGTATGCAGGTGGATACAGCTGCTGCTCCTGCTGATGATGATACATCGTATGGTATGACCGTGAACAGTGTGCAGATGTGATCATGATCAAGTTATCTTGATTGAGGTGATTTCAAACAAATCTCAAGGTACCTCGGCTATTGTTTAACATAATACCTACCTGTAAACATTCCTGTATGTGTGTGTTTAAACGTGCTGCATGCCTGCATACCCGTATATGAGGCCGAGTACACCTACACATCATTGAACAATTGCATTTTTATATCTATGTACCTATATTTTCATATATATATGTAAGATTTGACACAATATTTGCTTATGTATGTCAAAATACACACGAAATATTTCAGTAACAATATGTGTTAGTGTCATTTGAGAAGCTTTTCATGTGTCCTCTACATTATGTTATTATTATTCTGCGTTTTTGTAGAAATGAATTATTACTCTCAGAATGTATTTTTCCCGATCATAATTCATGAGAATGCTCGGTAACAGTGTAGGGTCGACAGTGTACTTATGAGTAGGTCGGGTAATATTGAGTGTGCAATATGTTGTACCGAGTGTGCGTACCATACTTCTGTGTATGCATGGTAGGTACATACGGTCGTACATGTGAATACGTCATATTAATAGGTGTATTATTAGTCCGGCAGTATTTACAGCATGCTATGTCAGTAGTTAATTACATTTATATCATGCTCGGCGGCTTGTGATACATATCAGTACACTATGTTACATTCACACTCCACAATGCCTACGATGTCATTCACCATATTATCTCATTCGGTGAATTATAATTACAAGATTTATTCGTGAAAATCATCCCGAAACAAATATTCATTGTGTTTCCACTGCACAAAAAAGTATTAACCTAAGTAAAGTTTCACAAATTTTATATTGTTTATTATTTATTTAATATTTTTGTTTCTCTTGCAAAGTGGTTATCCCGGTCACTTGGAACTAATACGACGAACATATATTTATTTAGAGAAAGTATTTTGTCTTTCAATAACGTTTGATTAATGCCCCTTGAGAATAGTTTCGATAATTCATAATTTTGATTTAATGTTCTTTGTATCTCGGACACAACGGCAAGTCAGAATCGACAACTGAAATCATTCATTCACTAGTGAAATGCTCCGTACCTGTATGTATGTAAGTGTATGTATGTGTTTGGTGCCGGATCAAGTGATTCTCGCCAGTAATATTAATGTTGATCATTTAACACCCACACTCACTGTAACGCCTAAAAAATATCGGACAAATAATCAATTTAGGTGACTGAGACAAAAAGGGTTCCGCAGTCAGTTAAACAAATGATGGCCGATATGAACGCATGTTCACACGCAAACACACACACAAACACGGATATACCTATATATATATATATATATATATATATATATATATATATATATATATATATATATATATATATAATCGAATAAGACGGACAGATTTACACGGATACAAACGTGACCGAAACGAACAAAAGCAATCAGACATTATATATATATATATATATATATATATATATATATATATATATATATATATATATATATACCATTTGTATGTGTGTGTGGACCGGTTCACTATATGTGGCCCGCTGGATTCTTACACTGTGATTGATATAGGAGGTGGATCTGATATCGGTTTTAAAAATGACTACAGTTCACAATCAGAATAGCTAATTTATCCTAGTGATTTGTCCGAGCCGCGGCACCATGTCCGCTAATGTGTGAACAGTGTAGTTCTACACTCGCGTGTGTGTGTGCGTGTGTGATCCTGCAACACTGCATTCATCAGCCAACGAAGGCGCTATTTGAACCTGCATATACAATCATTAAATAAATGATTCAGATACGGGCGGTCTCTGAAACATTAGACCATTGTAGATGTTAGTGATTAGAGTCGAATATTAACCGGAGATAAGGCCAAGACTTAAGGTTAATCCAACGTTATGTTTAGTTCAAAATCTACTACAACGTTAAAAAATTATAACATTGTACAAGTAAATGAATAATTTTTCAATTTAATTTATTTTGTAACCTATAATTGTTAGTATGCGTGTTACGATTTCCATACAAGGAACAGTGTTCGTTAACTACAACATTTTGCTGTAATATTATTCTCGTCATTTATTCGTTGCTAATTAGAGACCAATGTTTGCATGAAGCTATTAAGGGTAGACGGTCATATTCGAGCTATTAACGAGCCATGGTATCCACCTGTACCACACTGGATAATCCATATGTGTAACTATCACCATTGCCATTGAGTGTTGCAATTTTAATCACACGATAAAAAATTAATCAATGTAGTCGTGTGCTCCGAGACGGTTTGTAATTTTTCTAAAAATCACAGTTAATTTTTTAAATATCAACCTGTGTGTATGTGTGTATTTACCAAATCAGGTCTGATCATATACATACTACAGAGCTACTCAAAGTCAGACACACGCGCATGAATAATTCTTGACCATCACCACTGGTTTACCGGACGTTTTCGGTCATATCCGGTTACAACCGCCGACGAAATTACAAGCGATCGGAGAATCAAAGAATTACAACTAGTGATAGTGGAGTAAAAAATATATTCTAGTACGAACAGAGTGAAATATCAAATGGATGAATGCGCAACTATGTATAGCATCATTAGAAGCACACAGACTGTAATTAATGAAGTTGGATGAAAAGACTAATTGCTATTGAAATAGACTACACAGTGTGATACATTTACATACGTACGTTGTACACACATCAATACGTGTCTAATGCGTGCGTGCGTGCGTGCGTGGATGTAGTCGAGCCAGATGCACAATATGTGATGTGATACACTGACACAATCTCCATACAAACACTTAATATATTTAATGTACACTTTAATTTATCAATAATTTATTGTATGCAATACTAGTTGCACTTATAGTACTACAATTAGAATAAACTTTGCAAAAAGGACATATTTTGCAAAACTGCAAATCTCAGGAATAATTTTAATAATATATTTTGTGAGAATATTTAAATCATTGTTAAACGACTTTAATGATACGTTAAACTACAAGATTTTACATCGAATTTTCTCGACTAATATTTCATAACTATAGAAATCAATTTTTTTAAGAATGTCTGGATTGGTGTTTAATGAAATTCCACATCGATTCCTATACGAGTATATCTCTTTTGTTGTTCTATAATATTAGCGGATGCGTGTGTATGGATGCGGACGTGGACAACAGAGGTTCGGCAGGCAGGCAAGCGAGCGAGCGATGCTGTTTTTGCTCGGGTTAGTGAAAGTGATCTGATGATCGAGGATGATCTAGATTCGTCGACACTCTGCACAGGTACACAACAATGTAAAGGTCGATCGTGGCACACAGGTACGGCACGATGGCCCGCGTTCCATTGGCTGGTGTGCGGTGCTACGTCGGTAGAAACTCGTACTATCCATTAACACAGTGCCCTGTTTCAACCAGGTAACATCTTCACGCTCGCAGGTGGCATTTCACAGATCAACTTTCTGTATATAACCATCAGTACCAACACTATCACACACATACATACATACATATAATAGGTAGATAGATAGTAAGTGTTTGTATAACAAACATTCATTTATTTATCCATCAAGGAAGGCGAAATACTAAAAAAAAAACAAAGGATTGTTATGCATAGTTCACCTTGAAATATGTAGATGTCGATTCTTTCGCTCTGCACGATCTTCCGATAATAATGACCAAAGACTGAGAACGTGGCAATGTCGTTAAGTGCTAAATGAGTGTATAACTTCATTTAGTTATTAAAATATTCGGTGCGATCTTAAAGAGCACGGCAGTCAAGTCCAGGTTACATTATCGACATTCATTTCCCATGAGAAAGAATAAATATTACCGAAAAACTTAAACATAGAAATTAAAAACCCGATGTGTCTTATTCGAGCATTAATATCTCTAGCTGATGAACTAAATTTAATACTATAATTTTCTACCTTCAATGGCTGATTTACAAGCTCTGATGGTGGCCATGATACTAAGGATACGTGAAGTTATATTACCTGACACTGATGTCATATTTCACGCAAATCTTCTCTGTTACAAATGAACGTGAGAATGTCATATGAAAGATACATGTATGCGTGTGTGTGACCACAAGATTACAGTTGTTTGTTATTACCGATTTCACGTTTACATCTTCACTGGTAATTGCACCAGCTCGGTATGTATCTAATGGTTTCATCTAAATGTTTTCATTCCGTTCATTATTTTATTCCGTTACTCTCGTGTATTTCAAATGTTTTATGTCATTTTACCAAAACATGCTGTTCAAATAAAAAAACAAGAACTGGTTGCATTATATTTTAAACTTGCAAAATTTGTATATTAACACATCACATATTAACTTTGAAATACCACATGAATAATATCCAATGTCTGCGTTGGTAAATTTTAATTAGCGCGTTTCAGATTGTATAACATTTAACAATTCAGAAGAGTGTCCTTCTGAAGTACGGAATGGCTAATGAATAGGCATGAGCAGACATGTTGCGCTCTAGTTAACGATAACAAGTCCCAAAGCTGATGACAGCACCCGTCCGATGAGCATGTAACATATATAATTGCGACAGTGAGCATACAATCACAGATTGGTGTATATGATAGAACTATCGTGCTGTACTGTGCTGTTTAACTCGGCCAAGGCCTTCTGCTAACTCTGTGCGCACGCGTGCGCGTTTGTGTGTTTGTGTGATTAGGCCTGATGCGCGCATACTGTGCTAGTGAACCATGCTTTACGCTGCATAGCGCCAATAAGCGCTTAGTTGGGATTGTTTCAGCTTCAAGTGTGAGAATATATAAATACCAAGGCCGATCAACTGAACCTATTGTAATTAATGGTTTGATACTATAATGTCATTCACTCGTGGTGCTGTTGATTCGTGAGTGATAGTACGACGGACACTTACCTCATGTGCGTGCATAAATATCCAAGAAAATCATCGTTAGTAAATGGCTTTTGTATTTATATTGCAGATATTACCGAAAACTAGTTGATGAGCAGCAAGAGACATGTTGAATAGTTATATAACTTGTGGTATCTTGTAGTAGAGAACCTTTAAATATATGTAGAACGCAAGTAATTAATAACGTTCGTTCCAATGTGATCTTGAACTTTGGCTGACGATTATAAAAACGAGAGCAGTGTGATCGCTTGAGAGGATCTATGCAGATTCTCGGCTCTGTCTGTCTCGCTCACACTGGTGCTGCACGGCCGATGACGGAAGTGGATGGTATTTAAATGGTCTCTCCACTCTCTTATTCAATCTGACTCCTGAGGCAATGAGTGTACTTGTCGGCAGCTCCAGTAAGGTGTAGCACGTTACATTTCTGTTATTCGATACCTACAAACACGCTGTTGGACCGATAAATTAAACACAGCACTCAGCTCAAGGACACAAACAGCTATTGGTATCGAAAGTATTTTATTATTTATTCCAATAACATCTAATCATCGTACAAATGAAACGTAACATGGGAATTTTAATTTAAAAAACATAAACAAATTAAGGAGTGTTGGTTGAATAAAAAGAGCAAAGCATTCTGTTACGAAAACGAATTTTTCGCGGGTACTTCTTGTAGTGTGCCATGTTCCAAGGCCGATACTATCTTGTCTGGCGCGAGATGTTCATCTTTCCCATGACGGTGATGGTTCTGTGAGTATTATTGACTTAGAGCGATCGGCCTACACAAGAATGCATTTGGTGTGTGGATAAAGGTTCGTGCGACGGCCGCCGCACACTGGTGGTGGCACTGGTTGTCGTTGTTGGGTAAAAATACAAGTATAATGCTCGCTCAGTGTGTGCGAGAGATTTGTGTTCTCAATAGTGCGGCCGTAAAGAAATACGCAATAAATAATATGGCACACAAATGTCACGGGGCCTCACCGTGCGGGTGCCGCATCGGGAATATCGTTCATTTAACGGCTATAATACTAAATCATATACACGTAGACACATACATACATACATAGGTACACAGGTATGGTTGTAATGGGTGAGCTGGACACACATACACGCACACGCAAACAGGACATTGTGTAGAGAGCGCGTGCGCAATAGCTATCGACAGCCTGAGAGGGACAGAGGGATACTACTTGTGTGGCCTTAAGGATGACAATTACCAATCAACACAAACACAC
This sequence comes from Carabus problematicus, assembly GCA_963422195.1. Taxonomy (NCBI): domain Eukaryota; kingdom Metazoa; phylum Arthropoda; class Insecta; order Coleoptera; family Carabidae; genus Carabus; species Carabus problematicus. Next base: position 10,174,667 of record OY728588.1, on the reverse strand, counting down.
ACACAAATGTAGGGAGTTGTTGATATACACTAAAACATAAGGAGACATTAAAATTGATCATGGCAATATGCAAACACCAAACTCTAAAAAACATTCAGTAATTATTCACTTATATTTGTAAAAATTTATATAAAACTAATAGTAGAACCTGCGCAAGATGAAAACTCATAAAATAAACTGTGACGAGAGTTTTGAACCAATTTGCACAGTGTATATTGAAGGTCATGATATTCATCTAAATTTCTAGTACATTTTTGAATACACTTTTATTGAAAGGATAGTTTCAGATATACAGTTATGATTGTATCACTCACTGTACATGTCAACTGATCAAGAATGAAAACATAGTTCTTAATTTGAGTAATAATACAATCTTTGTACGATTGTTACCGAGTCCGAGAAGATGAGTAAAAGCAAGATGAGTAAAAGTCAAAAGTCAAACTGACAACATCATATACGTACACCTGTTATTACAAATGGTAATGTAATTGATATATTGGTGCTGCTAATGTACAGTATTGCTATGTGTGTGTGGCCTGTTCTGACACCTCAATATCTCTGTTAGCTGCTACGAATTTCCTAGTCTTTTTATATTTAAATTGAGTGCTTAATCATCGTGCCCACAATATGCCGGGAGTGTATGTGTGGTAGTAAGTAAGATTAAATGTCGATCGTGCAGATAAGCATGCATATGTACATTGTACAGTCTTCAATACAAAAACGTATACTTTATTAAAAACGAGAGAAGAATACAGTGTTTCACAATAATATAAATGTACCGTAATAAATAAACAAACATTCCAATGACTTTCTAACCCTGTGTTGTACGAGTACATTCAAAAAATTAAAACATAACATTATCGCTCTACGAGTAACGAGCGAAGGTTGCATAATTAGTTTTGAAGATGGTAGCCAGTGGTAACCCAGATGGTTACGTGATCTGACAAATCTAGAATCATTTGATTTTAAATCTCGTTTTCGTAATTGCGGGTATAAATATCTAGGTTCCATTTATTATAATAAGTTTCAAAAACGTAAATACGTGTACGTATTTGGTGAAATTCCGTGCGTCCCACATAGGTAAATGCACAACATTGTACGCAATGTAGAGTGCGTTGCGATATGATAACAGAGGGCACATTACAATCGTACGCCAAGATAGAGCTAAGTAACATAAGCATCTACGTACGTAGCCTAACGTCTAATGTTTGGAGCGGGAAGGATCTATGAGAATCATCTTCCGAAAACGCTCCGCTATCTTCGTGGGAACATTTGAGACATGCAGATTTTTTCTACAACGATATCAGGTGGATCTAGTGTGTTGTGGTCTAGAGTTAGGTTAAGTTTGTATGCTCTATAGAGAGATGAATCGCTGTTTATCAACACACGAAATGGGTTTAAACGCGCATGTGGTTGACTACGAGACATCCATGGATACGGGACTTAATATGCTCTTGCACAGATGGCACAAGATCACACAGAGTCTAACTAGAAATTACACTTGTGCAGAATCAGATTTGCACACGCCATGATGCCATTGTGCACGGACGTGTCTCAGTGTGTGCCCGTGTCCTACTCTCTAATAGTAGTAGTAGTAGCATGTATAGTAACATCTACCCACACATCTGTAAGTAAATGTTTGATGTGGAACATCATGCAATGTCCAATATCGAATCCATGTATTTGTAAATTATATTATAGGATATATATATATATATATATATATATATATATATATAAGAATATATATATATATATATATATATATATATATATAAGAATATATATATATATATATATATATATATATATATATATATATATATATATATATATATCTGTGTGTGTGTATATGTAAGAATTTTGCAATGGTGTTGTAATTACTAATAAACTGTAAGAAAAGTCAAGCAGCAACTCTTCTCCAGTTAAGGCGAGTCGTGGTGGAATGTTGTTGCATCTGCATTCATTGTAAGTGAAATAAAATCTAGATCGGAAATGCCAACATACAAGACGCATGGACCAGTTTTCATACACCGAGTGTACAGTGTGCTCCATCATTCACCAAATATGGCTGTGACAATAACAGGAATCAAAACAAAACGACACTGCCAACAAAATAAATAAATAAAAAATAAACATTTCGCGAACTTTCGAATTAATCCCACACAAAGGAACAGATTGCTTTCATTTTGTAAAAACTTCCTTTTTTACACTACACCAGAGTGCCGGGTTAAGTGTTGTACACGGCCGTTGAAATCTCCACAACATTATCCAATTTCAGCTGTGATTTTAATTAACAGAATGGATAAACGAATTAATTAAGAAACAACCCGAGAAATATGTCAATTTAACGATGTGCTCGGTGTAATTGGAATGAGTGTATACACACGTACGTGAATAATTGTTATAAATAAAAGTAAATAAATAAGAGAATTCGAGTTACTCGCAAGACAAGTGGCCGAAATTAATTGGCTTCACCTGTTTCTGTATCATTAAAAACAAATTCCGTACGGCGTTTGTGCTGTCTTGATTTCGCGGTCGAAATATGTGTCTTCCAACAACGCGGAAACCATCATGCAAAACGAATATTGAGAGAGCGACGGCTCGTATATTCACCAGCAGAACAGCAACAGTAACAGTAACAGATGTGCTATGCCTTTGTCTCTTTACAAATTTAGTGTAATTATGGACAAAGATTGCACGGGAAATGAACTATTAGTGTAGATGTGAAAAACGTAACACCAGATCACGAACAGTGTTTCACACGTCTCACTGTGCATGGAGTTTTTTCGGATCAAGTTTTTTTTATAGTATGTTTAGAAAAAAATCTGTGTGTATATTATGTTAGGTATCTTTATAGGAATACCGCCAAGTATGGGAGTGTTACACATATTATATTTGTATTAATATACTAAGTAATAACATGCGTGTGTGCTGATTATAGATATGATCTGTCATTTAACAATTTATATTTTAATATCAATTAACAGTAACACATGACAATATACGTTAGAAAAACAATAAAACAGAGTACAGATTCCATGAAATGAAACAGGTAGCACGCACACGAACTCTTATTTTAATATTAATTTCATGGAATTTACAAATCAATGCTTCAGAAATGCGATTCACGGCAAACCACTGCACATATGTATGTGGCGTCAAAATTAAAACACACATACACATAATTGATTTGCAGATACATAGAACCACATAGCGTATGTATATATAATGAAATTTAATCTGTAATTATCTCCATGTGAGCAATAATCTCAGGTTGGAATTAAAGAAGTGCAACAAGAACATGTAGTAAATCATTCTGATTCCATTTGTGAATGTACGGTGTACAGACAGTGGTCCGTCAATGAGTAATAAATGTGCCTACTATGTAGGTATAATTGATAAATTACAGTACCATATTGGAACAATTTACTAAACTAATTAAATATCAACCAAACACACACAGAGAAAAAGAGAAAGAGAGTGAGTCTGTCACTGAACTCAATTATTCATCGTAATAACGTTGATTACACTGTTGATATAATTAACTTTAATAAGCAACAATTGTCACAGATTTTACAATCCATTTCATAGGTTAGTTCACAAAATGTTTACATCTAAAAAAAACTCTCTAAAAACGAGATTTCAACAGATCAAAACGTTTATAAAAGATCATTTTACAGAACGAGAATAAAGTTTTGCATTTTGACATTTTGAATGTTTCATAAGACAGTCTTGTCTTGGAAATGATCGTGTGGTAACTAGCTTTTTTTTTTTCGTTTATAATGAAGATTTGTACATGAGTCCACCTACAAGTTTGCACGATGAAGTGTGATGTATAATTACTGCAGGTGTGTGTATGTGTTTACAAGGATGTTGAAAGTGCATACAGGTTATATCTAGTGTAGACCACTTTATTATCATACTGCGTTGGATAATCGCCGTTGAATCTGTAAAACAAAGTACCGTGTGCACCCCAGCCTACCTGTTCACAATTCACGTTTAGTTAGCTTGACACCGCGCAGTGTAACGCCGGCGTTAACTAACCACCAGTACTTATATACAAGACATAGTGCACTAAACACTAAAGCCCAATGCACACCGTAGCATTCGCGGTATAGCGTCATGCTGTTACAAATTCATAATTGATTTGTTGAACGTTTGTTTGTCGTTGTCTCGATAATGAATATACATTTAGGTAATTTTAAATTGAAACATTTTTCCCTGATTTGTACAGTGTGAAACAGTGAAAAGTTCTGGCGTTGTGTTGAGCATAATGGCTCAATTATTATGCGCGTTCTGTGGTGATCAGATAAAGGACAATGCAGCGACAACTACGACGCTTGGCGTGAACTCTATGCACTACGGTATAGTTTATAATTACCGCATGCTGTAGTGGGGTAAGGGGTCCGTGTGCCCGACAAAGCGCACCGATTTATATACACGAACCAGATCCCGCGGGAGATTCGTACGTCGATACTCGTATGTTTGTTACACCTGGACCAAACGAGCAACCACTAACACTGCTATTTTCACACCCATGTACATTTACACACAAGCATACAGGCCCGTACTTACACCTATATTGTATATTCAAGCCCACGTTGCGAGTACCCGATAGTCAATTGAAATCTTGCGAATTATAACGGACAATACTGAAAGCAGGTAACATTCTAGTTATGCGGGATTGTAGGTAATCGATGTAGTAGTTTATATTTTCCCCGGGTGATTTAGCAGCTAGTACAAGCCTGTAGTGACACTGAATGCGAAATATCTTAGCCAGCTCTGGGATTCCGTTTAATTAGAATACACGACTGTCTAGTCTGCGTATAATGAAACGAATATAACGTGTACTGTACACTACGATAGTTGGCTACACAGTGTACATTTGGCATTATCATCAGATATTCCACGCGTCATATTATTCGTTGGTAATTTATTTAACTCAGAAAGTGCTTACAATGCAAACATGTGTTTGCATGTAGTAAAAACGAACTGTGCCGAATGAATCTGGCAATGTAAATTCGCAATAAACAAGATATTTATTGCACACATACATACAACAAATTGCTTAAACAAAAGAACACAGACTAAACATATGTTAACAAACTGAATAAAATAAATAAATAAAATTCAAATAGCATACCCTTCACGGTGCATATTTTAATGGTGTTTCTGGTTGTATAATTAACAAAACATATACCTATCTGTTGGGAGTGAATTGAAAAACAATACATTATTTATCTATTTATAAAATTATTTAAAACCATCACCTGTACCTCACGGGATATATGTTGTATGAACACATGTGCGTACATAAAGTTCATTGAATGATGATACCGCTACCGGGGCTAGTGTTAGTGAATAATAACCTATAATTAGCCGAATATAAATAACGACGATTTGTGCAAGCATCAGTGCACGCTAAATTATATTTAGACTAAACGCATAACACTAAATTATCTATTTAATAGGCTAAAGACGTTTAATCAGTACTGTATTATCTCGCTCATCGTTATACAAACAACTCTGGAATTAATTAATTCACTACACATACGTACACACATATGCGTATGTACACAGAGCCTGTACATATAAGCACCCGGTGAGTGGAAACTGGAGAACTGTTTTATTAACGTTTAAATGTAACATTAAACAGATTTATGTTTGCGGTTTAACTGATCATCGTTTAAAAGTGTGATCTGGTTATTACCTATCTGTATTATACGTCTGTCTCACTATCTGTGTGCATGTAGGCATTAGTACGTAATCATGACGACGATTATTCGATATAGGTAGGTAGGTGTAGATAGATTTGTGTTGATACCGTTTGTAACCGCGAGTGAGTGGTTTTATTTGTACGTCTTTTTACATACTTAACTGGTGCGATGAATCACAAACACACACACACACACTGAGTGGTAGAGAGAAAGAGAGAGATGGAGAGAGGGCAGTAATAATCCTACTCTTCCTTTACGGCTAATTTCATTATACATATACGGAAAATATATCGTTAGAATATATAATTACAATCCTGTAAGTTCATTCACAAGTTGGCTCGCTTAATGAAACAAATAAAGTGGAAGACTAAACTCAAGTAACAGGAATATATTTCATTAGCTATCATTTGGCTTTTTATTTATCTGGTTATACAATTTTGTAAACTATATAGCAACTGCTCGATCAATACGTGTATATCACAAACTATACCAGACTGAGGTGTAGAATCTTGTTGATGTATTTGGACATTGTACATAAATATTAGAGAATTCCAATTACGTTATACGAATATATATATATATATATATATATATATATGTGTAGGTATGGCTACGTACAGATGTGTACAAGTCTCAGCTATATACGTATGCGTCTGTACAGTGATACTAGTTTGATTATCCATGTGTATGTTTGGTTGCGCAGATCATTATGGATGTATGTCTAGGTAAGGATGGTACCCAATGTATGTCTGTTTGTATATATGTATTTGAGGTGTGAACGTACGGATATGTCGACAGGTGGGTGTGGGTGCAGCAGCAGGTGTATCAGTACAGTACCGAGTACAGTATATGTCGTGCTACGTGTGCATCGTTCTTATTGCACATTCACACGCGCACGCTCTAAACGCACAGGCGATAATTAACGCCAGAGGCTACAAATACATTGGCTTAGTGTCACAAATACACACACACTCGCACACATCTATCGATATAGTCCCAATAGGAAATATTGCATTGGATGTCTACAAACAGAACATTGCGTTAATCAGCAAAATCAAAGAACGGTTATTAATATATTAATATTTTTCTTCAATATTTTGTATTAAAATATAGTAAATAATTTACTTGTTGATTAAATAAGTATATTATGCAAATAATATATTATATTTTGTGCTGAAGTCAGTGATTAAAAATCAGTGGAAATGAAACAAATGTGTTAAGATAGTTTCAATGTCGTATTGTAGATGTAACTTAGGTTACTATTGTCAGGTGTGCATGTAAATGCGACGAACCAATCTAAAAGGATTCCGATGTAAATGAGTCACGGAAAGCGACAAGCGTTTTAGAAAAAGAAAGAATCAGTTGTACATAGCTTTCAAATTTAGGTTGACATCTAGTAGAAATTCCAGTGCATGAAAAACAATATTGCAGTCATTGCACTACATGAAATCAAGGTTACACAAAATATAATTACAATGTACAGTGTTCTATTCGGTATAGATTTTCATGAGTGCAAAAAAAATTATAATAAAAGTACAATAATAAGCATTCTTAGATTGAACGAATTAAGGTGTGAAAATATACATGTGAGTACTGATAAATACATTGTTAAATTGTTGTGACATCAACGAGTTTGTGAATCCGCGTGGATTTCTAAGAAATTTCAAATATACTGAATTCTTAGATTTGTCAGTGACCAAATCCTGTTCATCTTGTCCCACTATGTTTGTAATTTATGTTTGCGATCTTTCACTTTAGTGCATTCAATGAAAACCGCAGTATTTATTATCGAATTCAGGATTATTACATTTGTTTCTATGAATGATCAAGTTTTAGTCATTCTGATTACTTGAAAACACATGCGAATGTCAGTGAGATAGTGTTGGAACATAAAATTAATTATGAAATAATACTGACAATAAAAATGTTTTAAGGTGGAGAATTTGTAAAGTTAATTTTATGTAAAACGTAAAATATTTCATCATCCCGATGATATTGTTGAACAAATGCCACAGTTATTAATCATTGTTGGTGAACACAGTTCGATTTGTTATTGGTACAGACGTAGCAAAATCTCCCGTGGGCTATTAATCTGCATTCAATGGTTTCAAGTCGCAGATGCAATCGCATAGCCATCATGTCGATTAACTAATACACACATACACACAGACTCATACAGAGAAAGAGAGAGACAGCGAATATCAGTATTAAATACAGAGGAAGATACATACATACATAACATCTCGCCTTTCCCATTACTGGGGTAGCATACCCTTTATTACCCTACAATCATTCGCCACATACTTCAAAAAACATTTATATATTCAACAAAACACTACGCAGTTTCTGCGATGGACTTAGTTTTCGCCAGCAATACAGCGCACTCCGTCCACAGAAGTCTGCCTTTCATTCCTTATTTGCTAACAATTGCTCGCCACATACTCATCGTTACATATCTCTCTCGCCTCGTTAATTTCCTCACGCTTTGTCATACATGGCCTCCTAATATTTCTGCTTAAAATTTTACGTTCACTCAAAATATTTTCTATCATATTTATCCATTTATTCCTCGGTTTTCCTCGCATTCGTGCTCCTTCAATTTCACCGAAATAAATCTTCTTAATCAGTTTATTATTTGACATTAGTTCCACATGTCCAAATCAACGCACTTGCCTTGAAGCCACTCTTTTCACAACATTTTCACTAATTTCACATTCATCATACACTACTTTATTCCTAACATAGTCTTTTCTAGTCACTCCGCACACACCTCACAAGAATCTCATTTCAAGTGCAGTTACCATTTTTTTATTCCGGTTATCCCATACTCAACATTCATTTCCATACATCAAGGATGACACAAGTACACCATTGTAAGGAAAATACATCAGTCTCGTATATAACTTACATGTTAATATATGAATATACTGCAGTATTTATGAGAACAGTTCCAGTTAATTTCGACTAATAATTTAATAAGAACACTGTAAAAAATCATAATCGTAAAGCAAAGAGTAGAACACTGAATATGAATAATAGCACGTTTCTTGAAAGGGTAAGTTCGAGATTACAATTTAATCTCGAATAAGCTAATAAAGAAGATACTGAATATTATAAAGTTGTAAAAAAGACATTGATCAGTCAGAAACATGAAGAATTGTATTTCCAATGAGGGCGATAATAGATGTTAGTGTGATTGCGCGCAAGTTGCTGTGTACCTACCTGGATGCAGTGCGGTGCGAAATGTTACATTTGATCTGATGGCGTGGTGTTTTGTTACTGCGAGTGTCCCCGTGAGTAATGGCCGCCACTCCTCTTGGTCGGCTTGAATTTACTAACGCGCAGACCACCAGCATCGAACCACGGACTGTCCTAGGTGTCTCACCCTTTAACCTCACCCCTCATATTGTACTATGTGATTCTATAGGATCTGTATCAGCCGCTACGGAAGCTATACCTGCAAGTACGCACGCGGGCTCTAGATTAGAATGCCAATGTGGCAGTATAAATACACAATATATATATATATATATATATATATATATATATATATATATATATATATATATATATGTATATATATCTGTGTGTAGTGTACTTCTATATATAGTTTAAGCAGCACAGTTAAACCTCACCAGGGACTAGTATCCTAGCGAACACTGTTCATTGTGTAATTTAACGCACACGCCGATTTGTTAACTGCGTGAATGACGCGCGACCGACTAATTTAGGTGGTTTCCTATGAAATGCACGCACGTGACAATAGCCTTACAGGGCTGCGCAGAGTGCCCTTACAGAATTCCCTGAGCCACAACAACCGGAGAAGCAGACATAGACGACGAGTCGGCATTCATGTAACATCATAAACGTACCAAATGAACTTGGAACCAAATGAAAACAAATTTACAGCCACACATGCAGACATGGAGTGACCGATGCGGAGATTGGACCTTATAAGGATGCTACAAAGCTCATGCCGTGAGCTTTTTCTATACGGTCTGATAGTGTAGTATAGGTTTATCATTATGATTCGAAAACGAATTTTGGTTGTCTCATTACTAATAAATATGTACGTGGTATGTGCGATACTATATAGCACATACAGATATATGTACTCTTGTAGGGCAAGTAGGTACTAATAGTATAGTATAGTACCATACTATACATTTCAGAAATATAATTATAGAAAGACGAAGTTCCATTGAAGTATCAAATGATGATCTAGATTCGTTTTGATTCTAAAATTAAACGGAGATTCGTGACGCGAATCAGTGTCAAACATTAATACATTATATATATATATATATATATATATATATATATATATATTTATATATATACGAGTATATCATAGCGTGAATGTAAATATCGCTCTTATAATGTCGATAGGATAATTGGCGCCAGTTTCGTGAATGTGTTTGTATGTTTTGCGCTTAGCTGTATCTACACAGATGATATATTATTATTAATGTTTAAAGTAAAAGGCCCAGTTTGGTATCCAGTGCGACGTCGATAATTGTACAATTACGTGTTAAAATATACCAGAGTGGAGTTCATAAATTGAAAATTAACTTCTTTTTCGCATGTTTGCTTAACCTTTCACACACACCGGCAGTGGCCGTCATTTTTCTACATATACACACATATATGTATAACGATGGAGCTCTGGTATTCATCAAATCGATTTTTAAGTATACTTCTCCGAATTCTATTTGGCTGAGCTGCTAATCAGCACTAACGCGCTAATCGTGAGTTACTAAATACGAAAACTAAACTATATTCTATTATATATACGTGCATGGTAGTTATTTATATATATATATATATATATATATATATATATATATATATATATATATATATACGTGAATGGCAGTTATTTAGTAAAAACATATTTCATAACAAAAAATTTATTGTAAGTATGTTTTGTAACATGATAAAATATGAAAAGAAATTCTGCTATTTGGACCAATAATAACAGTATTTTATTATTCATATTTAATTACGTTGTAACATTTTGTAAAGTACATTATATAAATCAAACAGCGGTACATTATATAAAGACTGTATTTAATTTATTGTAAACAGATATATGCGCGGATATTTTCAAATTCATTCAGAGTACACTATATCTTGCTTACAAACACATACATATTTGTGTGTACATCTCGTTTGAACAGAGTAATAAAATAATGAAAATATTTCGATGTATGTACGCATGGCGATGAAGATAACCAAAACAGATTTCAAAAGTCACCGTGAAACAGGAAATAAATTTGAACTTACAAAAGCAGAATAAATAACCGATAACATCAGTTGGGGAACGTTTATATATACGGAAAGGCAGCATTGGAAATTATAACAAAATCGTTATGTTACTGCAACAGCTGTAACAGCAGCAGTATGTGTGCTGTGCACTATACACTGCGCACTGTACAGGGCTGTACTCGCCACATATACCCACTGTACTAACATATTCTAATGTTTTATATTTTTGTCTGTAGATTCTTTACATGTGGATATCGCTAATGCAGGTTTTCAGTAATCGGTGTACAATCATTTTAGCTCAGCCCGGTTCTGTCTACCTCCTCTATATGTGTATGTGCCTGTGTATATATTCATACGTGTGTGATGATGTTACACGTGTATATGGCTAGAGTGTAGAGGAGCGTAGCAAACAACATTAAATAAAAATATATAGGCAGATTCCATTCTCGCAATCAAATGCCCATATACACCCACACGGATAACTGCTCATGAATGGGAAGGGTCAAAGTTCAAATTAACATTCCACGCGACTTTAGCTACACACACACACACACACACACACATATATAGATATGCATGCACGCATAGCACACAGTACAGTGCTGCGCGTTCATCCAACACTGATGTTTTATATTATATGATGGACGATTGAAAAATTAACAAACATTACAAGATACCCAGAGACGCATTCCCACAAAACACAAACCTTATCGTTCACGGGGTCTTCAGTTGAATTTCTATTCGTTACTGTTAGTAAATGTTGGATTTTTCTATGTAAGATATACTATGTTTTAAGAGTTTGGTATTAAACTTTGTGCAAGTAAATTACATTCAAATTATACCTCGTAAATGTATGTAAATGTACTTTGGAAGATCCAAGCGTTTCTTTAAATATATATATATATATATATATATATATATATATATATATATATATATACAGTAAATTCGCTTATAACGAACCTCAAGGGACCGACGAAAATAGTTCGCTATAAGCGAAGTTCGTAATAAACGATAAATATTAGAAATTCATTCTTTTTATTAATGCATAGATACATGTTTCAAGTAGGTACATAATATGAAGAACTGTTTTGCAAAACTAGGCAAATCCAGATTTGTTCAAAATTAAGTTAGATATTGTTTCGTAATACATAAACCTATGTACATTAACAATAGTTTTTAAGAAACTTATTTGAAAAAATCGTTTATTTTACTTTTGTTTATATTTATTATTATTTTTATTTCTTTGCAGCAAAAGCTTTACGTATATTCTTGGATATTACGTAACTCATAATTGTACTTCTTTAACACATTGAATACAGTGAATAACTGACAGCGTTCAGTAGACTTTGACTGTATGCGGAATTGAAAGATTTTCCCCTGATTATTTGGTCAAATGTCGTTTTATGTTCGTTATAACCGAAAATTTGTGCGATTATAACAAAAATTAAGGTTCGTTATACCCGAAAGTTCGTTATAAACGGGTTCGTTATATGCGAAAAAAATACCACATGTTTAATGATACTTCAGTTCGTACTTTATAGATTGGTTCGTTATAAGCGAAAGTTCGCAATAACCGGGTTCGTTATAAGCGAAATTCACTGTATATATATATATATATATATATATATATATATATATTATATATATATATATATATATATATATATATATATATATATATATATATATGTAGGTAAACATATATACATACATAAGGTAGAGAGAAAGGTGTAACCAGTAATAATTCACCGCATTTATCATGCTTACATGTATTAAGAAGAGAATTTTTTTGACAACTTAACAACCGTTGCACGACCGAAAAACCTGCGAAAAAATCCAATAAATTTTCTGTAACAACTGCACACACACACGCACATACACTGTACTGTAGTGAAGTGTACTATGGCGTGGATTAAAATTAATGGTTCGCCCTTTTTGGTGTCCGAGTACTTGACACCATTTCCTGGATTTTTTTAATGAACAGATTCACTACCGCCCGCCTCGGCCGTGAGTTATAAAGCATTCTACTGTCATTTAGCGAGAGAATGAGAAATAGTGTGTGTGAGAGCGAGAGAGACAGGGAGAAAAGTTACTAATGAACTCATGTAGAGTAGGAACCTTAATTTCGTAAACAGCCATCAGTACACTCTCGTATAGTCATATTTATTGGCAATTAACATTCGAGCTATTTATGTTTATATTGATGTCTATATTATTCAAAACTTCTCTTATACCCCTTATCTTAAGCAGGTTTATCTCGAAAATGTAAAATGATTCTAGATTTGCTATTATTAAACCGAAATTAGTTTCTAATGCAGCAAATCTGTTGATTCTCTGTGTGATTCCCTTTGAAACTTAAATAATTGACATCATATTAGCAGCAAGGTTTCATTCTAGAATTATTGTTTCTCGAATTAAATCTCATCTGAGCAATGGGTATTAAAACAAGGAAAAATAAATTCCGAGAATTCTTTAAAAGTTAGCAAATATGGAAACATAAAGTATTAGAATTGTGTTGCTTCTGGTTTAAGCCGGCCATTTTGTAGATGACATATTTTCCACAGAAGGATCTCAAACATTTTCTCCGTATCAATTCATCATAATACTCCTGGTAATAAGTGCAGGTAATTTACGCAAGTCGCGACGACTATTTTAGAATTTATAACCAAGCTCTGTACATTCATACGTGTGTATGTGTGTCTGTGGACCCCTGCTAGCAGTGTCCGAAAGCCAGTCACCGGTGAATCGAGAGTGCAACGGAGAACTTGGAACAAAGTGTAATAACTCACAGCGACATTAAATAGAGACATGAATTACAGATTTAAGTACGAGCACAGTGTGTCCACAGTCTACACGCATGATTGATATAGGTACGGGAGACTTAAACGGTGCTTTACATGTGAAATCTTACAACATATACAAGCGATACTATTCCATACAGAATTACTGTAGGTTTTTACACATTTGCATTGAATTTACCAAACTTAAATATCATTGTATGTAACAGGAGTTAGATGTGCAAATTGAACAAGGACTTAGGTAACTTTTGTCATTACAAGTACCAACATCACAACTTGATTTTTAAATAAACCTTTTCGTGCGATGTCGTGCTTGTCGGTGTGTCCTGTCCGACAACGTGATGTTATCGTTCAGGAAATTGAAATTAATTTTAAAACATGATCCGTGAGTCACGCGGCGTTCGATGATGTTTTATTTATTCAATGAATTCGAATGCGCCGCGTTAGTTGTTGATATATGGCGAGCATTATTGAATTAGACAGGTGAGCATTTCAACAGCGCACTTTTAAAGGTTAAACATTTGGCAACATTGATTATTCTTCTTCTTTAGGAACATTGGTACATTTTATTTTTAATTGAAATATGTAATTGTATTATAGTGAAATTATTTGTACTTACTATGTTCTACATCTTTTTAGATGCGAGACATCTTGAAGGCTCGTGAATGTTGTTTAAAAAGAATGTTTTATTTTATGTGGTTTATAAAATACTGCGTAATTGATATAATATAATTAATTATACCCGATTTGAAACTAGATTTTTGTGTTTTACTGTGTACATGCAGTTCTAAACTTGTGCGTCGGTTTTAAATATTCAATATGTAGTGACTATGTAATACACAGTTTGAGTATCACTGTTTGAACAAAGATGAGACTCTATGGTCCATAGTGCTCAGGACATTCTTTATATTATGTAAGATTTATAAGTATCAAAATCACATGAAAACCAAACACAGATACTATTCTATAAATCACGTGACAATACACACAGACGTATGTAAGCATATATTTACGTTTATAGTTAGAAGGACATATTCTGTCTGTGTTTTGGATAAAAAAATGTGGTGAATGTATGTTTGTGTTTGATTTGTTTTCTTTTTACCGAATGGCATAAAATAAGTGGACGGATTTACGAGCGAGCATTATAAAATTATTATATGTCCCGGGCATGGGACCATTAACAAGATATACGATATATTATTGGCAGTGATCTAGATTATTACCTGTAGACAGGGTACGGATTTATGATTGAATGAAAGTGCAATTAGCTTTAAGTACACAAGTTTTCATTATACGTATGTGTAGAATACACATTCACACGTGTACCTGCTGCATGGTGTACGCACAATGCTCTGCCAAGTTTTTTATACATATGTCTATAAAACATACAGCTATTATTTAATAAATCAATGATTCTAAAAGCAATCATTTTGTGCAACATTTGTTTCTTTAAAATTACTTTAAAGAAGAAGTCTAATATATTTATCTGTGTTTTATTTATTTTCAACTAATTTTAACCAAGTAATTTTCTTTAGTTGTATGGTTTTTAAATGTAGTTCTACAGTTTAAATACAGAGTACATTAGTATATGTAATGGTGGTGTCCGAGGCGAGGAGAGACACACGACAAGACAAGATGGTGTACAATTAGCGTGATGATATGCATAGAATGTTTGCAAGTGACGAACATCACGTCACCTTGACTAACTAAATTAGCATTATTCGATTATCTCCCTGTACTATTCTACCTGCAATACATGTGTATGTGTAACATATCTCTTATATAAAATCAAGCATCTCATATACGGAATATAGTTCCTGTTTGTCTGACGTACAGAGATTATTTTTCTTTTCATGTGTGACTGTATGTATTTATCTATCTCTTTCTAGCTATATATTCATAAACATATTACATGTATGCATGCATATGTGTGTATGTTGTATCTTTGTATATCTATGGAATTATCTCATACTAATATCGCACGGCATTGTGTGTTGCACGATTTATAAATTGTTTCGTGATCTTATAATTAAGTGCCTTCCAGTTTAGTTTTTTTTTTCTTGGTTGCTCGTCTCTGCTCACTCTGTAGCTTCTCTGAATGCATAACATCGTGAACGTACATATGTCCAAACATATTCTTTTAATTGACAGACACCGCGTCGTAATGAACGTCTGTCTCCACTTGTAACATGTTTAATAACCTTGAAACATATAACAGAAATATGTGTATCAGTCACCAGAGTGACTTGTGATGTAAATTCTATCATACACCACACATAACAACTTAAGATTCTCCTTGGGTATATGTGAAATTAACTAACTCTTGTATTCAAACAGTAAACAATCTGTATTAAATATTTATTTCATCTTTAACATTCCAACCCAAGCAGGCAGATATAAAGATTGTTTTTTTTTTGTGTAGTTTCTTGAATCATTTTCTAGAATTACGAGTTGCGTTAATTTCACTTAACTTTGAGAACTTTTAAAACCATTAATTTTTATAATTTAGATTAATGACGAGTGAAATACCAGTGGAATCACGGTTGTATGTTTATATGTGAACGTGCATAATTGTTACCCGTCCATTCGTGTTTAGAAATCACTTGTTGCCTGTCATAAAATATATCATCAGCATATATATCATCATCATCACGCAACATTCATCTGCTGATATCGCACATTTGGCTGGTTCCATAACAGTATAATACAATATATTTCTAGAAATATACGTATGTATGTACAACTACCATTATATACTAATATTTCTATCTAATAAGAATGTTAACTAACAAACTACTTGTTCGAATTGTATCAATGATTATGGATTATACCTGCGTTTGCTGGAAACTTAAGTAAGAAACTATTCAAGCAAATAATCCAGTTAATTCTTGCCTGTACGTGTAAAACTTGCGTACCAAGCAATCCTGTATTAGTTTATCTACTGTATTACATCGAAGTACACATGGTTAAAATCATATACAAATTTGTTTGTGTGAATATAACGTAGTGCTAGTTTGTGTACGTGTTTGAAAGGATCCGACGTTTGTTCCCGAAGTGGAAATAATCAGCATCTTGTTAGTTCGATCCGTTCCAAATCAGATCTGATTAGACGCATCTTCGTATATTTCGTTATCTTGCACACACATCGTTCTACTTCTAATTAATTTAATAGCGCCGTGTGTTTCACTATCTGCCGATTTGGGAAATCATGGAAGAAAAAAAGTTGATCACCGCCATAAAATTATAGACTAATGATTAAGATCTATTTAGAAGCAAATTATCTACATCAATGATCTTATCCGTGAAAAATCAGTGCCGAAAAATATGGTAAGCAAATTGATTTTTTTTTATGTATATAAAACCATTACAGAATTTTTCACATTGGCTGTTGATATTTAGTAGTACAAGTGTGGGTAAATTTCTAAAATAATTATCAATAATGTCTTATAACTAATGTATTAAAAGGTTGACTATTTACAAATTAGTAAAGCTTTCAAGGTTTTTACAGTTCTGCATATTTTCAATCAACAACCAATAAATTTTTACGAAAATTGTGTCTGATATTATCAATTTATAATAAATACTTTTACGATAATCTGTTGTGCTTAACGTGAAATTCACTTGAGTAACTGGCATCCTTGGTTATATTTTTCAAGGGTTTTGTAGATTATAAATCTATGTACAGAATATTTCAACGTTTTAAATACTTTGTGAATTTTATTTTATGAAAAATATTCCGCATACTGTTATATCCCTGGAGCTTGTATGCCTGCAATAGATGAGTGAATGAGTGTGTGTGTTGGTGTGGATTATAAGTAAGATGGCGGTGTACGCACGACCAATAATGTTATCAAGATAGTACGTGTGCGCATTGTTGCGGGCCGATCAGAGAGAGTTCAAGGGTCGCGAGAACTCACTGACCTGCAGCTCTGTGCTCGACTGGGCACACCACCATCCACAGTCAGAGACCGTTACCACTGAGCAATATACGGACAGATTGCACTCACTAATATATGTATAAACTTCGGTTATATAACAATATGATTTAAATTAGTTTAGTAATAACTATCTATACAACAGCAGCAGCAGCAATACCGTGCTGCTGAGGTAGAGAATACTATTCGAAATATGAGGTCCGGTATAGCTGGACCTCATATAGGAAGCACGCATACACAAAATAATAAGTACTAAGTCGGTATCGCGTGAGTTATGGCACCGACTATGTAGAATCTGTATTATATAGAATGAAGAATAGCTCGGTGTGCGTACTGAATGATATATGTAAGAGAGAAGTGTAGTAATAAACTGGAATTTTCGTTATTAATTCACTATCGCCACATACTGTGTGATACATTTTGTCCACTCTTCTGTTATTTATACGCTCTTCCTATTATTTCTACATTATTTATTATACGTGTACTGAATTAGATACAGTCTGTGTGTGCAGGATAATTTATCGGTTGTTTATTCAGCAATTTCCGTGTCATTAGTGCCCAGTTGCAGTTAATATATACACTGTCATCCTGTTTAATAAATATTCAATGATTGTCATATTATCCAGTGCCAATATATGGTGCAAATATATACCGGGTGTTCAAAGAAATATATATATATATATATATATATATATATATATATATATATATATATACAGGTGTCCCTAAAATGCGTGGACATCGCTTAACCACAGATTCCTGGTTCGAAAATAAGACGATTTAACTAAACTTACCTATATGCAATTACGTTTCGTTTAGCTAGTATTCTGCTTCAAAGTTCTTTCAAGAAAAAGTTATTTGATCCATAACTACAGAACGCTTGGATCGATTTTAATAATATTCGGTACTATACTTCTTACAGATGTAGGTCATCTTTTAAGGTGATATTAGTTATTGTCAGTGGACCATTAGTGTACGAAACACGGGTAACCCGGCATAAATCAGTCAAAAACTTTTTAATGTTAAGGCCAAAAAAAAATAGTTTCAGAAAGAGACATTCAATAGTAATTTTTTTGTTATTGTTGTCTGTACTGATATCTATTAAGGTTTAGACACAAAAAAATAAAATCTGAGGGACCGCGCACTGCATTTCATAAAAAAATATAATCTAGCAGTCTGGTTTTCTAAGAAATAAATGACGATATGATATTTATTAAGCGATGTCCACGCATTTTAGGGACATATACAGGGTGTCCCTGAAATGCGTGGACATCGCTTAACCACAGATTCCTGGGTCGAAAATAAGACGATTTAACTAAACTTACCTATATGCAATTACGTTTCGTTTAGCTGGTATTCTTCTTCAAAGTTCTTTAAAAAAAAAGTTATTTTATCCATAACTACAGAACGCTTGGATCGATTTGGATAATATTCGGTACTGTACTTCTTACGGATGTAGGTCATCTTTTAAGGTGATATTAGTTATTATCAGTGGACCATTAGTGTACGAAACACGGGTAACCCGGCATAAATCAGTCAAAAACTTTTTTATGTTAAGGCCAATAACTTTCAAAAAAATAGTTTCAGAAAGAGACATTCAATAGTAATTTTTTTGTTGTTGTTGTCTGTACTGATATCTGTTAAGGTTTAGGCACAAAAAAATAAAATCTGAGGGACCGCGCACTGCATTTCATAAAAAAATGTCATCTAGCAGTCTGTTTTTTTAAGAAATAAATGACGATATGATATTTATTAGTGCAATTATTTAGATTTCCTTTGAATTTTTGCAAAATGGGCACCTCGTTCACCAGATTTAAATATTTGCGATTCCTTTTTATAAGGAAATCTAAATAATTGCACTAATAAATATCATATCGTCATTTATTTCTTAAAATACCAGACTGCTAGATGACATTTTTTTATGAAATGCAGTGCGCGGTCCCTCAGATTTTATTTTTTTGTGCCTAAACCTTAACAGATATCAGTACAGACAACAACAACAAAAAAATTACTATTGAATGTCTCTTTCTGAAACTATTTTTTTGAAAGTTATTGGCCTTAACATAAAAAAGTTTTTGACTGATTTATGCCGGGTTACCCGTGTTTCGTACACTAATGGTCCACTGATAATAACTAATATCACCTTAAAAGATGACCTACATCCGTAAGAAGTACAGTACCGAATATTATCCAAATCGATCCAAGCGTTCTGTAGTTATGGATAAAATAACTTTTTTTTAAAGAACTTTGAAGAAGAATACCAGCTAAACGAAACGTAATTGCATATAGGTAAGTTTAGTTAAATCGTCTTATTTTCGACCCAGGAATCTGTGGTTAAGCGATGTCCACGCATTTCAGGGACACCCTGTATATATATATATATATATATATATATATATATATATATATATGTATATATAAATTGAAATTATTTATAAACGATACAATTTAGGGGCAAAAGTGTAAATAAAAAAGTTATTCATAATTAAATGCTGCAGAATATGTATTAGACTATTATCAATATATTTGTTACAAGATACAACTGTGCTCTGTATTTGTGCGGATAGACAAATATAATGTACACTCGGTACTGCATACGGTACCATGTTTAGCAAGGACAGGTACTTACAATGGTAATTACCGTATTTGCCAATACTACCGGAGATGTGCAGTGATGTATCGGGCATACAAGGACATGGTATGTACAATTCACATAACAATCCAGCATTATATACTCCAGTTAATATGAACAAGAATCACTTTTCCCTTCCTCATTTTTGATGGAACTGCCACTGAGACTAAACTAAATGGATTATTTAGGATTATTCATACCTACTCTATAGTTATTATAACCTTTTTAACAAATGAATCATACTTATCACCATTCATACTCGAAGTAACATTCTATTCTTACGAGTTGGTTGAATAAAATTCGTGCAAATAATCCAATTAACATTTCTTCCTAATTAAAATAAAGCATCTTCTTCTTCTTCCTGTGTATTTGTATCATTGTTATGCGAAAGAAAGAAAGAAAAAGAGAGATACAGAGAGAGAGAGAGAGAGAGAGAGAAGGAGTTACTAGTTGACAATGAGAGTTGTAAACAGAGAGGAGTAATATGCAGCAGTTAGCGGTCTCCTCCCACAATGCAATGCGAGGCAATATGAACCGCTAGTGTGCAGTGCAAACAAGAAGAGCTAATCTGCATACAATCCACATGCAGCGACGGCTGTGGCGGGCCCCATCTACTTCACCAGGACATGCACAGCACCAGCTGTTATTGTTGGTTAATAGTGAGTGTTGTTTCTTTACTAGCAAAATTTGTATTGAACAATGCGAAGAATTTGCTCTTTAAATCGGCACATTCACGTTGGACATGTTACAGACGCTTGTTCATTATTGGTTCCTATTTTTACTGCTCGAGAATTTAACTTAAATCTATTCTGCAACTATGGTTTTAATGTTTGGCATTACAGAGAATAAATTACGTACTTCAATAATCAATACATCCGGGTTTAATTACTAAATTGAAACACCGATTGAATACAAATAATATAAAAATCCAATACATGTTTGTTTTTATCACCACAGCGCCAACTTCACATATCTATCAATGTTACAATTAATTAAGATATTAAACCGCTAATTAAATAATTGTTGAACAGTAGTGCAGGAATGTAACTGGCCTCTGACTGCATGTTTAGATATCAGTTTTGGTCGGTCGGTCATTAGTGGTTCGATTGGTGAACATATTTATGGTGATTCGATTACACTTATATACAGGGTCCATTGTTAATGAATATTCATTGCTTTAATCAGTAGCTAACAGACACACATATATACCTCTACGAGTACATGTAGTATATACAGTTGAACTATTCCTATTTAGGCAACATAGTAAAATTATATCACAGTTATACATCAACTAATTAACGTGTCGAAAGAATAATTAATCTAATATTCTGTTTTACATTCAGTATGAATACATTGACTTATTTGAAACTTATTTGATGTGTTTAAATTCTAATTATTGTTTGATTAATCTGATCGTAAGATATTACATCGCTTATACTATCTTAATATCTATAATATATGTTATAAATTATTGTTAACGCATAGTACTTACAAGTCAATCTGTACATTTACTCATTTTCCAATACTCGATATAAACCTACTCCATTAGGAAAGTATACTTTTACCAGTAATTACATGTAATGACTGAATTGGAGCTTTTACTGTTTACGTATATATTTGATCTAGAAGTGCGTTTTAACAATCATCAAATTCTTTTTTCCGACAGAGACCATGGTCTATTGTAAAATACTTCATATTTATTTGTTCTTGTTTTCATTCGTGAAGAGTATTGATGAAGCGTTTCAAGCAGTGTCTGTTTTTTCAAGGCCAGTATTATCAAATTTAAATGATTTAAACAGTGATTTGAAGTTTGATAGAAATAAAATGCATTTAATTGTTTTTTTTTCTTTATTTGGTGAGAAACAAAACAATAAATGAGTAACCGTATTAATTCAGGCCGGGCTGAGAGCGTAACGTGATCCGTTAATTTCGTGGCCCAGGTATACACACACACACACACACACGAAACCACTGATTGTGATTTGTAGAGAGTGCTTCTGATGCATATATATATATATATATATATATATATATATATATATATATATATATGTATGTGTATGGAGCTGCATACTGGGTATGGTTTGCAAGTGTAAATGATATCGTCGTCACACTGTGATATTTATTACTGACCCGTTGATATAGTGAGTGGCCGGTACGATACTCAACAATTCTGGTTCATATTACTCGTCCCAGCCATGCACCGGGCTTGCACAAATAAAAATAAAACGACGCCTGTCTGAGTGCAAGTCAACGTGGATTCATATCATCACTTCTCTGATTCGGGGGTACAGTGTTAGTTTGCAAGGATAATGTAATCACTTTAAGGTTATATCTTGCTGAAAATATACATAGGTATAATGTCAATGTAGAATTGTTTTGATATGCTGCACTTTTCAATGTAGGACACCTTCACGTATGTTTTGTGTATTGTTGATGTGTAGCAATTCGCAATGAAGTTAGGTTAATATCTTACTAAGTAGTTTACACAACATACACTCACGGCAAGAAAGTAATGTTATGGTATTTAGTAGACAACCAACCAGGTGCATGTGTGTGTAACTGTGTGTATGTATATAATGTCATTTAAATAGGTGTCTAATTTTAAATGTTCCAGCTCAATTACTAGGTTTTCATTCACGCAGAAATAGTGGTAATATTGTGTCATCCTTTGGAGTGTAACACAGTTTCACATGGAGTTCCCACGGTACACTAATGTGTAACGATTAACGTGTAAATAACACAACAACCGGCCACTGCTACTCCTAGGTGGTAGCAGTAGTAGTAGTAGTAGTGTTCTAATGTCACTTTTATCTACAATGACCATCACACACATACATGCACACGCATGTACATACATTGCTAATCTGTGATTTAGCTGTTCTTTGCAATTTTATATAGTTTAACTTTAGAGAGCAACAGAATCATTTGATGATATTAAATCAGAAAAACTGTATATATTCAATAAAGAATAATATACTTTATACTCCTATATTATTTTTAGGACGAATCAATAATATCGAAAGCAAACTACACGTTAGTTTCTCGTTAAATACTAAATACTATTCGATATTGTCCGTTTTAATTTAAGATTAACGCTAAACCTTGTCCTTATAAATACAATATTAATTATTTAGGGAATTGAAGTTGTTTTTTTCATTCGTTTATTTTGTTCAATAGTGACAGGGATTTTTGGTATATTAGACATACGTTCTAGATTGTACGCGGTTCTATTATAATACAATGTTTTCTGAGCGCATTAGATAGGCCTATATATTTGCAGGAATGTTGGCAGCAGTGGCAATTCCCGTGTTCTCGCATGTAATCACATGGAATTAGTGTTACACGCGGTGCATTGATTTGCCGTTTAATGAATATTAATTTTGCCTGAGTACGGTGCACACAGTAAGTGTAACGTGCGATGCTTCAGTTTTTTTGAACATTCCTTGTGCTTAGAATTAGTTTTACTGGTGATACATACACAGATGTGTAGTATAGTATGGTTAAAGAAATTTATACTTCCGTTAAAACAATACGAGACAAATCTGTACCATCCGCTGAAGAATAATTACTTATCATCCACAGAGCAGTACGGCTTCTGTGTCCATTAACATAATTTTCTTTTGCCAGTAAGTAGTTCATTATCATTCCTGCATCGTTTATCTATACTTGCCTTGGTAACGATTCTCTAATAACTAATCAATGATAAGTTTAGTGAAAGGCAATAATATTATTTAATATACGTAACTTTAGTCATGAAGGATTGATTTAAAAATAAAACATTTGAAATGTTACGTTAGATATATATTTATTAGAAAGAAAACTATATCCATTTATAACGAGTGCACATACTAATATGCGATGGTGTATGTATCCTATGTATGTACCTATGTGTGTGTGTGTGTGTTTATAACGTCGCTTTACATTACACCTTTCACTTCGTAAGAAGTGCATCTGCTGATATTTTATTCCACTCATGGCTAAGATGCAAACGGACCGCTCGCTTTACTGGCTAATAGAAATCAGTGCGAATTCTACCGACACACACACATACATAGATAGATATATACACAGAGAGGCTTTGTAGGTACTACCGCAACGCATTACGCGCACTCTCTGATCTAGTGTACGTCTGTATGCACGTCATGGGTTGATCTGTCACCGATATGGTATGATAGTCGGTATGTGGCTGTCATAGACTGTTCTACTGTAACAGGTAACATCAGTCGACAGTATCAAGCAGCCTTCTGTACTGCTGCTACCTGCTGTTGTTGTTCGAGTTGATAGAAACTGACTTGTGTACAGACATGTCGCTAAGACTGCATAGCTATGCGTAACAGCTCAGTACATAAATGCACTATGTTTGATGTGTGGTATTATTTCATCACTGTGACATTACATTAAACATACATTATCAGCTGACAACTGACATCAAGAATTATATCTATACAGAACAAACTTTAGTACAGTCTGCATTTGTTTTGATTAACGTTGTAACAACAAATATTACAACTTTGTTCATTACATCAAGGAACATTCACAGACACACATGGCATATGATCTTTAATTATATTATATTCTAGATAAACATTCATTCATGCTTCACTGATGTCTATTCACTGCACATGATGTTTAATTTATCTTTCATCTGTGTATGTTTGTATGTATCTACGCGGTATTATGATATGATAAACGACTATTGACCAGGCAATGTGCTGCCCGATCAATGCTGCGTGTGTCGACTTTTATAATGATTCAATATTGCCATTAAACGCTATCGATAGCATTGTTACCGGTACGTACGTACTATATGGTAATTTTGTAAATGGTTTCCTAGTTTACTTAAATAATTTCTATACGGGGCGCATCTTTCCCAGCCAACTGTAGTAATTATTTTATAAATAACGGTCGTGCATATGAATACTAAATGGCTATTTGTTTAGACAATTATTACTTATTCTTTCTCTCTGTGTAAACGCGCCTTAATCCTTTATTATTAATAACTGTTGACGTCAGGATATATTCTTACAGAACACAAACGCTAGTAGCGGAACCGTGTTAAACAAGGTTAGGATATCTATAACAAGTTCCTTGCTCTTCGGATTTGTTGTTATAAATCTGTGCCCGTAAAAGACTATAACAGAGCAAGTTTAAAGAGTATTAAATAAGTATATTATGTATGTAATTTCTATTGACAAACGACAAACTTAAACCACTATGCAGAAGTGTGCGTGCATGCGTAATAAAATTACCATAACATTCTTAAAATCCCAGAGACATACTCGACTATAACGTAACGCTATCGGATCGAGATGTTTGGTCAGTGTTGGACGCGTGGAATTCCATGTAAATCACCATTCTTTATATACACATACATATATACGTACGTACACATACGCACGCGCATCTTTATATATTGGTATTTGCACATACACATATGTATGTGTATGTGTGTGTCCACCTGCACACACATACATACATAGGTCACAGGGTCACACGCGGTCAAACATACTGTTAAATGATACAATATACAACGTATGTAATATACCGATATTGTAATTTTAAAATTAAAATTTTGCAAATAAAATTACTTTGTATTACTACGTTATGTTACATATATTTTTTTTTAAATTGACATATTTTGTAGAACATTTCAACGTACATCAAATAATTAAAAATTGATGAACAAAAGATATATAATTAAATATTAATAAAATTAAAGTAGTGTTTCCGTGGTTTCTATAAGCTTACTATGAACTGAAAGTTAACTAAAAAAAATTTTGTTTACAGGAGAATATTAAAATAATTACTAAAGGTTAGTAGATGTTATAGCCTGCACTGTGGCCCTTCAGCTAAAAAGTTTGTCCATTCCAGCTCTACAGTAACGTATAAATAATCTTACTTTTGGTTAATTTAATTCACTTTATAAACTGTTTTCAGATGAAGTGTATAGTGCATCTGGCTGAACTCTTGCTATATACACGTATGTATGTATGTGCTAGTGTTGCTGGCACTAGTTCCCGGGAGGGCTAGCCCATTGTCCGTTCGCTCGTACACACACACACACACACGCACACAGTGTGGTGATGTGATGATTGTACCGATGTGCGCGCACGAGCGTGTGCACGCATCGGCGAAAAACCGGTAGAATCCGGTCGTGCACGATGCACGCACGCACAATGCACACACATACATGCACTCACCACATATATCGGTGCTTTGCAGTTGGCGCACGTGCGCCTGCAATGAGCTTTGAGCTTTTTATACTGCACCGGCACCGCGCGCGCATATACACACACACATATATATACATATGTATATAAATGTATATATATATATATATATATATATATATATATATATATATATATATATATATATATTTATATATATTCGTTTGTCATATCTCGTAGACCCGACTATAAATTATATATCAATGTTTAATTTTCGCTTTTTAAATTACAGTAACACCTATCCTGCTCGCATAACACTGGGTAACGCTGATTTGCTGTAACACGATTATTCTTTTCAACTCTAACGCTAATTCTATAAATAAGGAGAGCACGGAAACTTATTAGAATTTTTAAACTATTAGTTTAATGCGGCTTTATTTAGCGCTTGTTTTGGTGGAACGTATCCAGTGCACTGTCCGGGTTACTAATACACTTCTACTTGACATGAGAGCCGGACTGCTTTGTACAAATTGTTTTTAAAATACAGCTATACTTCCTCGGTATATATATCCTGATTCTTATATTATCTGAATAATGGTTGCTTTACATGCAGTATAATGTACGTACGACAATTTGTATAAATTAATGATTCAATTAAATTTACAAGTAAATATGATGAAAGTATTTTTACGTGGCCCGCCTCCGTTGTTAAGTGTTCGCAGAAGAGAAAGTATACACTTGCTCGCGGTAACAAGTAAATAAATTCAGAAGTCTGCGATTATCTCAAGTTAATTTCGAATCAAATGATGGCAATTAAAAATTACGAGATTGTTAATAACACCATTAAATTTGCAACGATAAGCGCTGTATATTTTTATTTTTAAAGCCAGTATTCGGGAAAAAACTGAATCTTGTATATGAGTGTCCATAAAGAGTTTTAAACTTGCAGTACTGGGCTTGTAACATAGCGGGCGGTCTGCGGATGTCCATTTTTAACGTGTACGGTACTTGTAAAATAAACAGAATAAATTCCATAGCGAATATTGAAATTAATTTTAAATATATTCATTTTAAAGATTATTAAGCCAATCAATGATTGTTGAACTTCAGTTGATTGGAGTTAGAGCTTAAATAAATCGCTGTTGGTGATTCAGGATATGTAAAATTTTTAGCTAAATAAATATTTATTTAGCTTACAATATTTAAAAATTTTATAATTGTTATGTTCAATTTTAACATTGTTTTACAAGTTTAACAATGTGTTGATTGTTAATTTTTCTATTGTTTTAATGTAAATTATTTTTCGAATTCCAACAAAGTTTGTACATGTGGTTACAATTAATTGAGGATGCTTCAAAACCGAAGCGAAACGTAATAATAAAAATTTTACATATCCTGAATCACCAACAGCGATTCATTTAAGCCCTAACTCTAATTTTAAATATATTTCGATTACAAATATAAAATAATTAAGAACATAATAAATTCTAATACCAGTTTACAGAAATTATTTTACTTGTAGTAACTGGTGCATCCCATAATATTTTATCGTTTTGTTTGAATCAGGTTCGCAGTCTTGCCCGGCATTAAATTCTCCA
Source organism: Carabus problematicus (assembly GCA_963422195.1). NCBI lineage: Eukaryota > Metazoa > Arthropoda > Insecta > Coleoptera > Carabidae > Carabus > Carabus problematicus. The sequence continues at coordinate 10,146,540 of OY728588.1, read as the reverse complement.
GTCCGCTATTTGTTAACTCTGCGATAACCCGGATGGTTGTAAATAATTTAACGAAAGTCCACCAGTGACAAGGAACACTGCCGTGTATTTCAGAACGGACGGGCATACCTTATTCGCCCGCATTGAAGGCTCCAGCAAAATTTCGGAAAATCAGCGATAAGTCGAGCGGTTGTAAATAATTTAACGAAAGTTCGGCACTGACAAGGAACATTGTAATATATTCTAGATGTTTTCACTTGAACCAAAGCGAGTGCAAGGGAGAGAGAGAACGAGAGACAAGGACAGCGTTACGTTGTAAGTGAACCAGTCACAGAAACACAGCGAATGTCGTTATGTGAAATTAATACATGACATCGTGGTTGCTATGGTTGTAGTTTATGGTGTGAGATGTTTAAGGGTAGTTATAAATAGCACTGGTTCAAATATTTGTGCCCCAACTTATTTTTTTCTGTAGCCTTTTTCAAACTTTTTTTACGGAATATAATAGTCATTATATGACTTGTTTGTTAAAGTAATTTTAAGTATTAATTAAAATCTATAACTTCTCGAAAAAGCCACAGAATTAGTAAAATTTAATAACGTGTCTTAGATATTTAAAACGCAAGTTTGATGATTTATAATTTGTGAATACACTTTGCGTAATTTATATTTTCAAAAGCAAGATTGACATTTCCTTAATTGTAAACAGACTGCATCAAAAAACAAGTGGGAATGAAACCCAAATGGCATCGCCGCCACTGGAGACCACACACGTGATTCTAAGCACCGATAGATAAAATGACCCGTAAAAGTGTTCATGTCCAAAATATCCCAGATAGTTAAATCATAAACAATACGTTCAATGATCCGCGGCCAACTACATAGGCGCACGTGCCTCTTCATCATAGTTTTATTTTACTCCTCATTCATCACATTTAATAGAACTGGCAATAATAAGAAACACCACTTATTATACAACGTTTTATTAAAATGACATTTAAACTAAAAGTATTTCGAATCATTCTAATTCGAGTAACATAAGTTTCTATACAATGTATGTCTACATTTCATTAGTAAAGTACATATTATTTGCGGGATGCCCCTGCAGTTGGCGAGTCGACACTGGGCATACTGCACGGTTCAGGTCAGTCCATGGATGTAAGTGTGTATAGTGTATCCATAGATATAAGAACTTGACTAAACGCAGCATGCTATTAACAGAGGATTATCCCAAATTATACGACACAGTAAATGAATAAAAAGCAGAGCTGTATTCAGAAATTTATAAATACATTTTGAAAAATAACAACAAAAATATGATATACATCTTAACAATAATAATACAAATTAACATAAATAAATGTAATATTCAATAAATTATTATTACGTCTTAATTATAGACAAAATGTCTCTTGTCTTTCCCGCTAAGAGCATTACAAATGTACCTGAATACCGCCACTACTAGTAGTTTATGGCCTCTCCTGCTGTGAAGGGTACCACCCTACCTATTAAGGAATCATGTCAAGTTCTTATATCTATGGATAGACTATATGTGTGTGCATGGAGTTTTTAAGCTTGTGGCACCGTACGGTCCTTTTGGAGTTTTATAGATCGTTTTTCTTATCGGACATGGAAAACGAACGCGGTCCATTGATGTTTATTGCACCTACACATCTTGGCGACATACAAATATGTGTTTTATCAGTGGATGCGCGCACACACACTCACGCACCGGCAACCCACTCTATCTTTCTCTCTCTATCTCACTCTCTATCTCTTTCTGTAAGAGAAGGACGGATAGAGCAACAGCACTCTCTAGTAAAAACATACACAACTACACATACGTAAATACCTGTATGTATAGTCAAGTATAACGGATTTGACGCTACTTGTGTATCTATTCAAATTAAAAACGTAAATCAACCAAAAAGGAACATATATAGGTATGGAAAAAGTCACAATCAGAATCATCCGATGTGACATACTGAAGCAGAGTTACCTTATACAAGAATATTAGAAGTGAATTATTCCAACCAAAGAAATAAGAAGATCCAGTGTTATAATCATAATTTGTTGAATTTTTAATAAGCAGTTCTGTACGGAGGTACAGTATGTTAGTGACTAAATAGCTAAATAGCCAGTGACCAATGCGTCAGTTATATATAGATGTTGAATACAAGCAACCGTCCTTCTGGGCTGATTTATACTGGCATGTAATAAGCACATAGAATAATGTAACCTGTTCCGCGCGTACAGCACCCAGTACCTGTACATGGGTTATTAGCATATTCTCTGCTTTGCTAAATTTCATGCTTTGTTTAAGCACTGTAATTATGAGTAATAGAATCCTGGTTAGAGCCAGTAAAAAGCCCACATAAAGATCGGCGTCGTATCGTTGCAAAATATTTTAAATAAGTTATTATATTTAGTTATAACTAACAGCCAGGGCAGTTAGCCAGCCAGCCAGACTGGTGTTTTAATATGTATTGCGTATTGTTCTCTTGGTTTCCTTATTATCCAACCACTCTCTCACGTATTGCGCCATTATTTAACCCCGCCTGCATCCTTATATACCTATGTTTGCGTGTGTAACTTACTTTGTAATAATATTTCTCTAGTAAAATGTACAATTTATTTTACTATCAATACATTTACAGCATTCAAATGTATACATTCATATACTGTTGTACATTGACTTAAAGATTTAGACAGAAGTACCTGTTGAAATAATTGTATATTAGTGTAACTCACATCGTTTTTACAGATGGGTTTTTATCCATTTCCCTTGATATAGAGCAGTGTATGTAACATGTAAAATTATTTATTATTATTAACAAATTTTCAAATATGTAATCTGTAACATTTAGTGCCTTTTTCAGAGCCGCTAGTTGTGTATTAGGAATACATCAAATGGTAAATAGAAGGCAGCACCTATCTTATGTGTAGAAGTTCATGCAAGGTAAATTTATTTGACAGTATGATTGTCACAATAAAATCAGCGTTTCATGTGATCGCATTGTATCGGTAGATTTATGGCCGGTATCGAATGACAAGAGATTTGCAACAGTATGATTTCGAAACACTATCTGTCTACATGAATGCTTGTCTATGCAAGTAATATATCTATACCGGTGTCGGATATATACAGAAAGAATAAAAGAAAAACGAACCATGTAGTCATAATGCAAAAAACATACATTCAGAGAACACATTTATATTAATACATATGTTTATTTAATTTCGATACATTTTAATTATTTTAAATCGTTTCAAATTCTTTTAGTTTTAATCTTTACTAACTATTATACTGTCAGATGAGAAACAAGCATGTAAATTGGCATATTTACAGTAGTGCCAACCTAACAAATATCCCACTATGTCTTCTGCTAACTGTGGCGTTTTGTTTTGCAATTTATTTAAAGTTCTGTAGTTCTATAACGACTTGTAATATTGATTTATAATTTCTATAGGTAAAGCTAGACTATACTGTGTATATTTTAAGACCTGCAGAAGTTTTATTTTTATTAGTTTCATAATATGTACTTAAATTCAGGTGTATTTTCATCTACCCGGCCTAGACATATAGGTAAACAAGTGTGATATGAGAACCCGTATGTGAATCCCTGATGCTTGGAAGTGAAAGCACTTAAATCTCTGGCACTTGGCACGGAGAGAGAACTTCCTTTGCCTTCTCCATACGTACATACATGTCTCCACGTACGCTCCGGGTGTCAATATGGCATATGTCGCCATAGTCCTAACGGTGCATCCCAAACTTTTTATCTATTTGCCAATGGCAATTTAGAACAAAAATTCGATATACATATATTAATGGTTCAGTGGTATTCATACTTGCGAAGTTGAACGAATGATTTGGAGTACTTCAAATATAGTCAATATTTGTTTAGATAGTTTACATAAACCCAATGAGTATTGGTTTGAAACATTTCTCATATGAACTAGAGCTTTATGTCATTGAATATATCAATATTACATCACTAATGCTGGTGTAAATATTAGATTAATATTTCCGCTTCGCAGCATATTTGCGTCTACATTTGAGTCAAACTAACGCATGAGATGTGTGCGTGTGTGAATGTCAAGTGTTTCCGAACACAACTGGTCTCGATTTCTAATTAGTCATCGTGTAATTGATTTGTGAAACAGTTTTAGAACATCTGGCAGTTGAATGAGGTGAATATTTTATGCACGGTAGTGCTACCGTTTGATTCCCACGATCACATATGAGTCTCTGCTTAGTGAAAGAGTACGAGTAGTGTGTGTGAGAGAGAAAGAGAGAGATTACAAGTTGGTAGATGTACACTAGTGCATGTATGTATATGCCCACCTGTAGCTAATACACACACACATACATACGTGTATTGAAGCTCGTGCCATATATACTATATGGCTAGTGTACATACATATATATGTGACGCGGCACTACTATCTGTGCGGTGGGTAGCTGTAACCGGACCGTGTCGTCAGCACGAGAGAGCATCATCTTCACCAGTGCCGTACATCTAGAACATTACAACGGGGCATTTAATATTTATCAACAACCAAATATGGTTAAACATGCATTGAGCATTTCTACAACTTATTTCATATTGAAATTGTTAATACTAATGTTCAAAATATAATTATACTATTGTAAATTTATAATTAAACTAAGAATATTTGACGTTTTATTATACGTAGTTCGGCGTATAATGCTAATAATATAGAACATAAACATATGTCATAATATATTTCAGTAACAATATATTTAACAGTTATTCAGACCAGTTGTCAGCTCACATCAGCACTTATGACTTATTAGAAAACTTTAATGTACAGTATTGCGGGAATTGAACCCATATTTGTTTATTAAACTGCAGAATAAATCAAAATAATTATTAATATTTATATAAATTATTAATATATAGAATGATATTTCAATAAAAAAATGTATTGTTTAATCATCAGATATAATATTGAACAGATTGAATATGTTGCAATATTACTAGTATTTCTTTAATTCTGTTTGAATGTACAGGTTGGTGTACATTGCGTGTGTGCTATATCGGCGCCGCTGGTGTTTCCACTAAGAGTATGGCACCGTACAGAACGTTGGAGACTTGGTTCGTTTTCCACTTTCACCCAGTGACCTGCAGTGACGGGCTGGGACGTGAACCCGGCACTCCCTGGCACCTGTATCATATATACATATGTACATGGAAGCAGTATCTATCTATCCATCTACCTCTGTACGTATGTACGTATGTATGTATGTATGTATGTATATCTTACTTATCTACCTGTACGTACGTATGTATCTAGTAATGCTTGTGTGCGATATGTTGTTGCCGTTACGCAATAGTAACGGGGTCATTCACTCATCATCATCATCAACGTTTGTCGTTTGTCGTCGTCAGCAACATTACAAATTTACACACAAACAAATTACAGAATCAGCAATCCAGCCATACGTAACATTAATCATAACTCTGTTTATTAATTCACAGACGCTCTGTGTGTATACATACATGCACACATGATACTTTCATAAGCACTAACACACACAGCGAATAATTTATACAAAGAATCTCAGCTATAAATTAATAAAATAAATAACTATTTTACTATTATAGGATAGAGCACACATTAAATATATAATTATAGGAAAGAGTGTTTATATTGCATTAAATACTCAACGCGAGTACCGTGGTACGTACGTTCATATTATGTCGCATATGTTTAATAGCCCTGTATAAACTTTATATGCACGAACGTACAGTATGCAAATACGTTAGCAGTGCAGTGCATATGAGCTTTTTATCTCCTGTGATCTATAGTTTTACACACAAAAGTCATACATACCTAGCTAGGTAAGTGTCGTAAAATCATCATTTGATCTAGGACAACATATCTACTGTATATCTGTACGTACAGGCATCATGTTTCAGATGAAATATAAGAAGAAAAGTCTGTGATCTGATGTTGTAGGTGGTAAGTGTCTATGTAAGGATGTAGTAGTAATGCGGGTGTGTGTCAGTGATGAACATCAGTGACACGTGATAGGTGAATACATACACAGGACAGAACAATACCCACTGGTATATACACAGAGTGAAATGTGATTTACAGGAGATTGTAGGCGCGAAACAAGCACTAATAGTTCACGTTATTAGAACTCTCCAGGACCGGCACTAGGTCACAAATAACACTGAACACTGTGTTCTTCACGTACTCAGATTTTTCATACAACTTTTATGTTCATGATTAGATTTAACTATGACCCTTGTTAAAATATAAAATAAATGTTTCAAAACTAGTTGAATAGTTTGTCAAACGATAGAAGCTCCTTTTTGCTTGCGTGTAAGGTACTAAGAAAGACAGAAGACGTGCCTGCGTTTCCGTGACTCACAACTACACACCCTAGAATTGTGTACGATTCGCTCGTCTCTGTGGCAGAACGTGCACGGATGATACTGTGGGTGCGTCTGCTCTAGATATTCTTACATTTGTCACGCAAACACGAGACACTCTGCCATTATACTTGCATTACAGCTGGCAATTCACAAATCATTCACACTGCATCTTTGTTGCACATTCAGGTTGCATCTCTCTGATATCTTGTTACTTGTAAATGTAATAGCGAGATCCACATTACTTGGATGAGATTGGTGAAAAAACTATATCGATGTTTGAGACCATTTAGTATGTGTTTCATTCTGTATGTTACGTGCGGCTGAAGTTTTGCGTTCGTGACCTGGTTTGTGTGATGAACTGTCATGTACGAAAATGTTCACCTTTTGTTCCAACCAAATAACAAAACAGGAAATGATGCAGCTGATGTAACCGTTGTATTTTTTCTACTTACAACACAGTTGGCCCTGCCTGTCACTCCACTCCAAATCAAAGTTTTTTTTCTAAGCTTGTAATGGATACCGAATAGATTTTCTCCAAGTATGATTAGCATTTATTAAAATGACGAATAAAATAAAACAAAAATGGAATGAAATCGGTAGACTTTCAAAATCTAGTTGATCTTTGCGATATATACTAGAAAAGTACAGTATCTTTTTTTCTTGATGGCACAAATGGCAAAAAAGATATGAGTGTGCCTGCTGCTGAAATTCAGTTCCCACGTACGATATATTTCTGTGAAACATATTCATTCATCGTGCGCTTGGATTTCTTCTTTTTGTTTTCATTACTTTGTGTTGAATGATGATTCAATAATTAATTTCACCGATAAATCGGGGACGTAAATGGAAGCGCGGAAGAGATAATATGACTCATTCCATTCAGTCGGTCACTTCAAAAGATATCTTTTACTAGAAGTCGACACTTGTAGAAGAATATAGTAAGCGAAACAGGAGAGAGAGAAACAGACAGACATAGAGAGAGAGAGAGAGAGAGAGAACATGTTCATTTGCTATTTGATATACTTTAAAGGAATATACAGGATATACAGTGTTGGGCTATGAAAAATAGCTCATCACTAAATTGTAAAACTGATGTCTGAATTCATGCTGGTTTGTACCAATACTATCACATCGAATTTAATAGTAATAAACCTATAACTAGATAATTAATTATGTAATCATGAATGATAGATATGAAATGAATAACTCGTTATGATTGTATTATTTGTGAGGCAGCTGAATATTCTAACAATATTTGTCAGTAATTCACATCTGCGCAAGCTGTTCTATGTAGCAGATGATTGCAGAGACAATAGAATGATACAACACCCAACATTGTATTGTTTTTCAGATAGTATTGTCATCTTCAAATATATATATATATATATATATATATATATATATATATATATATATATATACAGTGCGAATAATGTAAGGCTATACATTGGCAACTTTATTTTAGCGTTAATCAATTTGCCTATGCTAGTATCAACCCGTTGAATAATTTAAAATTAGACATAGGGCATTTACTTAATGTTACCATGGTGATTATATACAAAAACTCCAATTTATTATGGTTGAATAATGTAAAATTAGACACTTGTCCACAGACTACTATATTTATTTAAATCATTTACAGAATTTATTCAAATTTTTTATTAAATCTATTACATGTTATTGGATTAAAAGTACACTTCAAGTACTGAAATTGTAATTGGTATCAGTACATTTCCAAAATCACTTGGGGGTGATAACTAGATTTGCCACCGTTTGATGACATGTGATGGGCCCTGCCCGGGAATTCAAAGCTGAAATAATCAGAAATTTCTCGCAAAGACGCCCCTTCTAAATATCAGGAATACATCTTAAACTTTTCTTCTGTGATGTACATTTTTTGCACTAATTATTACGCAAACTCGTGAGAAATCAATAACACAATATTGAAAACAGTGACATTTACCAGAACAAACGTCATTGTAATTTCAGTTGTTACTGACATGGGCAAATTGATTAAAGCTAAAATAAAGTCGCCAATGTATAGTCTTACGTTATTCGCACTGTATATATATATTATATATATTATTGTAAAGTCATGAATCTGTCAATATGAAACCGTGACAACAGAAGCGGGTTTGAATTTTATTTTCAACAATCATTTGTTTCATATTTTGCAATGTGAAATTGGCATATCTATGTAATAATATGTATTGCATAAGCAATAATGGCTCTAAAATTACATTGAATTTCTAACCGTTTGAACAGCAATGAACTGAAAGATATAAGTATCTTTATATCATTGACAAGTACAACGTTTATTTGTCTTCACCGGAACAAGATCTCTCTGTTCGAAGTTTAACTAACTACTTGCCATGTACGAATGTAGGTAAACAACGAAATTTTATAACTAATTTATCAGAACATGAAACAAGATTTACTACACTTACAAATACATCGTGTCGTTACTCTGTACACCCGGCTTGTACCACAGAATGAAAAAGAAATATTAATTGTAAGGAAATTGATTCCTACTTGAAATGATACATCGCGCAGATCTAATAGCTTTGTCATGTAGACAATCAGCCTGGCTTCTCTCTAAACTAGTGTCAATTCTGTGTCTGTTTGTATCCGTTATTTCTACACGATTGTTCTCAAATACATGATTGATAATTGGCTAATTAAATAACGTACATACTGTCGAACATTATTACCCGTTTGGTGAAACTATTCAATTACAATATAAAATACAGATCTTCAAGTTGATAACTTATGACGTGAAAGTCAGTCAACTCCAGGTGTAACTATGACATTCGATACGTAGTTCTTGCACCTTGGTACCCGTATGTAGATTATAAGATCTTACCAAGTACGATGGACGCATGCGCACATGTTTCACGCTTGCGCGATATGATAGGCGCCATGCTTGCTAAGTGCCGTACTTGAACACTAAATCAACCGAATTTTTACCGCGGAATTTCCATATAGCATGCATATTGCATAAAGTTATGTATAAAAACTATTAATTGTCAGTTAGCTGTAGCATAAGTAGCATGGAATTATAAAGTACCATTGTGCCATAGACATAGTGTGCGCGTGCATGCGTGCGTGCGTGTGCGCCTCATAGAATTACGGCCTGTTTTACTATGCACTTGTCATATGGCTCGTCGTGAAAATTTACACTGCGCACAGGCCCGTAACATCGGTAATTTAAGACCGTGACTAAAATCCTGGTTATCTCTGAAACCTTGTGTGTATATTAAATTAAATACTTTTTTAATCATCCGTCTCGTTGAGAATATGGCTGCCGGGGGAGTAGTTAATGATGGTGTATCATTATTAATAAATTAGATGTTAAATTGAAGAATGTAATACATAGTAAAGTGTTATCATCTTTCTCTCTCTATCTCACACTCGCTCTTAGTGCGTGTGTAACACGTTACATATAGTAATATGTACGATGGTAAAACTTAGGTTAGGAATAATGTATGTATATCACCACGGTTACTAAAATGTTGTTTTATTATATGTGCCCGCGTATGTATGTGTGTATGTTTATCACTTGCTATAAAACGTTGCTAATTAGGTGCGACGTTGCAGTCACGGTCAAATGTGAAATTATTCCCCCAACTGACAGAATCACAAACACATACATACACTTGATGTGTAGTCAGTACTAAATATGCATAGCTCACACACACACACACATACGTACATATATAAATATTTACATACGGGTTGTTAACTGGAAGTTATTTCTATTGCTATTCAGTAAATACAGATATCAGATGGTATTATTTCCCTATCAATCTTCACTTCTATACTGTGTGTCTGGTTGTTTAAATACTACAACAGTTACCAACCTCCATTAACAGATTCAACACTATATGTACATGTGAATCTGTTTAATTAGTAGCTAGATTGTAAAATATCAGTCGCAGAGCCAGAGGTAGTGAATGCGGAACATCTCTGCACATATAATTATACCTAAGTAGAACAAAAAAACTAATTTTCGAACATACCACCATTTTACCAGAAATACATGTGTACTTGTCATTATACAAGTCAGTTAATTAATTAATATGGCAGTAGCATTATTATACTATTAATTAACCACTTAATAAATCTACGAGGTACATTTGAAACGTTACTCAAAAAATTACCAGCTTTTTAACAGGGCAGTAATTGCGCCAGGGCGCACCAGGGCGTCGCCCTGGTACTTTTTTAAGATACCAAGGCTAAACCCTGCCAAATAAATATTTCATGTTTTATTATATAAATGATCCGAAATTTTTAAACAACTTTTTCATTTATTAAATTAAATACTATACAAAAAAATTATGCGCCCCGGCACTACTCTCTACACCACTGCTTTTTGGTATTAAATATATTTATTATTAGTTACATTCGAGCGCGTAAAATTGCCAGCACAGATCATGCGTGTCAAACACGGGATATATTTTATATATAAACATAGTTGAGATTATTGTTAATCACAGGTTGATTAGTGGAGAATGTCCTGTAGGATTACTTATTGAGAAATCACCTACAGCAGTGTAAAAACCAAAAAACCTGCAGTATAAACTCACTTGCAGCATAATGCATGGCCTTCTAGCAACGGTGTGAAGTGACCAATTTGTCAGAAATGTTATACAGCATGTGCTTGTTGCAGTGTGCGAATAAAAATATGTGAAATAAATGGCCAAATAGCTGTGGTGACGCCAGGGAATGACAGATAGGACATACACTTCTCCACCAGCAAGTCTTTATATATTGTTGCATTGCATGGCGTTTGTGCTTGTGTGGTGTAAACTTATCTTGTTCATTCGCCCGCGATTTTTCTAATGTATGAAGTACATTCACGTGTTTACATCAAGGCTGCGGAAAAATTTAGAACATGCATGTATTCCGGTGTGGGTAACTGTATGATTTATACCGCAACGAAGAGTGACTGATAAGGTGCCAAATGAATTATGTACGTACGTAGTGTATCGTCATCATATGTGCGCATCCAGCCATTAGACCTCCCATGTTTCTTGTAATGTATACATCATTAGGCGCTGCAAAAGTTAATAATGGAATATGTATATTAACTGATACATGTCACCTGTATATGCGGACATAACCTTTACCTTTTAGTGATAATATATTGTAGACTCTACACTATAAAGTATATGCTTTTAGGTAATTTCTTTGAGAATCGAAGAAAATTTAAATAAGTTGTGATACACAGTGATACCTTAAAGAAGAATTGATACAAATAATAAAAGGGTCTAACGTTATGTAAAATAAGAATTATACGCCACCATTATAATACAGGTATTGTACACACGATGCTTAGTTTACCTCCAATATAAACACTTGACTCGGCCTCGCCTGTAAAACACAAGACCCAGCCTCATTTAAAATAAAGGAGTGTTGAGTGTGTGTGTACGTTTTAAGGTTAAGTGCTACTCGCTACGTGCATGACATCAAAATATGGCCAATAGAAAAATAAAATTAGCTGAGCATCTTCCATTCATTCAATGTTTATAACTACTTCAGCTAATACGACGTAGAATCATCAGAGATATTTGTCAATACATTGAGTAATGAATGAATAATGGAGAAAAAACTATTAGCCACGCTTTAAAATTCTAGGTTAGGACAAATATAACTTGAGCAAGCATTTACCGCTAAGTACTGCGATTCAGTATGAGCTAGCGTGAATATTTGGTACTACATAATAATGTGTAGAGTAAATATTGCATTACTGATCTTCCACGTCATGTGCGTTAACTTGAGTTGAACATTTGATCAGTGAAGATGAAGAATATTACAATATTGTGTTTTCTTTGACTACGGGATCTTATATAACGTCATATATATATATATATATATATATATATATATATATATATATATATATATATATATATATATATTCATTTATTGTATATAATTGCATATGAATTATTATGCTGTGTAGGTACTTTTCAACATTTTTTAACAGAAAAACTTCCAACGCTCATTATATACCTATAAAAGTTTATTACGCGAATCCACACTGTTTTATGCAATATGCAAATATCAACCATAAATTTCTCTATGATTAATTGCACATGTGAGATTTATTTATAGAAACACACACACACACACACGGGCCCCACGTATGATCGCGGACGACATTTAGTACGTGTTAACTGTGTGCTCAATCATAAAAATATTCGTTGCTTCTTTGTTTAGAATGATGGTAAAAATTAAGTAGAATTTTATGCTATGGCTAGATCAAGTGTAAACTAGACCATTAGTATATAACAGTGAATATAGTTAAAATAATATGCCAGAGACATGAATTATCATTTACACATATGTTTCAACTGAATGAATTATGTATCTTATTTGAGTGATTAAAACTTGCGTGATATTTCATGTCATGCCACGTATTTAGGCGGTGTTTGACGTTCAGAGAAACGTGAAATGTTTGTACGAGATGGGTGCTCTCGTTGTTCTGTTTGAGTACTCATCCGTCCGTCCCGGCCTGTCAGCCAAAACACACGAGTTCTAGAGCTCCAGTCAGTCAATGCAACGGATGAAGACGTGTAATTTACAAGTGTCAAAAATGGCATAATAACCGCATGGACGCGGTACATTGTTGAACAACTAACAGTACGCGAGTATCGTGCTTCAGTTATTACGGTACTTGTGGGACGAGTAATTGGACATTGGAGAGCTCGGTGGAAATTTTGAAATGATCATTTGACATTTCATGTGCAACACCCACTTCCTTCTCACCATAGAGCAACTGATTTATCCATTTGATTGATCCAGTTCGTGATGTCAGAGTCTCGTCTCTTCCGGATGTACCATTCACTGTTACATTCAAATATTGTAATGAATGTATAATTAATAACTAATTATATAGATAATACACACATGATAATTATAATATATGGTAAAAGAAATTATTAAAATTAGATTTAACAGATTTGTAAAAAAAGTGTGTGCACGTGTGTGTGTGTGTGATAGGGTGTGATCTGTATCTATGTGTATGTGTGTAGACTACACTTGATACCGGATGACGAAGGATGAACACCACCGATGGTGAAGCTGCGTCATCTCTTCAGCTGTGGACAAGTGACCCACTTGAGTGCATGGTCACTGCCAGACCATTGTATGTGAATATGACAGCGAAGAGGTGTGTTCTGCCAGCATGAGCATGTATATGTGTGTGTGTGTGTGGAATTCTTACATAAAAAGAACACGATATGTGTGGCCTCAGAGGTTTCTATTAGGTTATTCTTTGCACCTCTTGGTGAGTTCTGCCTTGCTAAATGTATACCTACTTCAATGTAGTTCTTAACAGAAAGTAAATATTGGACGTTGTAATTTTTTTCCTAAATTCCTGATCTGTCCTTGCAAATATATGAATTGATAAAATTCTATTTATTATAAAGTTGAAGTACGGACATCATAGTTAAAAATACCAAAGGAACATACGTTTCATCAATCCTCGTAATCAAATAAAAACATTTATATTTCTAAATTTAGAATTTCAGCACCCGAAGCTTAATTTATGTTATTATATATTTGTGAACTCGTTTATAAATAATATGTCTTATTAAAAACCAATTGAGTCTGAAGCTAGTGCTGATTCGTGATCAGATCTCATGATCATTTATACACTCATGGCGGGGATGTGTGAGATGGTGTGTGTTTCATATAGAAAATGGCTAAATCGTGATTCTGAAATATCAAATTGTTGACACGTAAATTGGCGGTTGCGTGTGTGTATTCGAATCGAGTTCAAGAAATTTGTACAATTTTACTCTGGTATAATTGAATATGATATATGTTTATGAAGCATGAAAACATTTATGTGTTAGCAGAGATTACGTGAACTCTCGGTGTGAACTGGCAAGTGACAACCTACACAAAGTAACTAGAGATATAGAGTGTTTATATATTCTACAATATGATAATCTAAGAAATGTAGTGCTTTTAATACTATTAAACTTGAAGTGTTTAGATGGTTCCGGCATTCATAAGTACTATGCGTAGGGTCTGCATACATTTGTGAAATTTGTTGAACGTTTTATCAAAAATAATGTGGTAATAAAATTTCAAGAATATGGTATCAAAACAATGGACATTGTACATTGAATCATGACAATTCTTAAAGATAATAAGTGGAAATATACGAATACATACTGTGTGTCAATATTGTACATATGTTATACGTACATATTGATAATATTCGTGTGCGTGCGTGTATCAGTTACATTACACACTATCTAGTAGTTATAAATGTATGCACTCGCTGTATAAGTACCTATGTAATATGATCGCGTTTATAATGTGCACGGTGTAACGTATATTTATTGCGTATAAAATGATTGCAATGCAATATCATTTCACTTGTGATCTAGTTTTATGATCGACAATTTGTTAACTGCATGTATAACTCTAAATGCACCTACCTACAGCAATGCCCGGTGTAGGTTTATTCAATTTCAGTGTAGGTACTTGCTATTAGTATTTCTATTTCTCTGTATTCGTCGTGCTTTAGAAATTGTTATGTAAATTACATAAATAGTGACTAAGAAATCTGAATTGAACAATTATATTTATGTTTACGAAAATCTAGAACATTAACATGTACTGTGCTGGTTGGCAGGAACAAAACAATGTTACATAACCAACAAAACCTGTCCAGTATCTGCAGTGCACCGTGTAAATACTAGGAAGAATAATGTTTATCATATGTGTACATGTGTGTTGTGGACAATTTCTGACATTAACTGAAGCGCCAAAGATTTAATTACACTATAATTTCATACTGTAAATGTTCCTTACATTCCTCGCTGACTCTCTACCTGTGTGTGTGTGTGTGTGTTTGCACGTTCATCTGATTATCATATCCAAGGTATACAGTCCGAAATATTCTCAGAACACTTGACTGCACTTCAAACTGGCAAAGTAAATGTGCGCTGCATTGTTAGTTAATGTTAATTAACATGCAAACTAAGAGTCACGAATCCTAGACATGAGCCATACCTACACGTGTATGCATGAGTAACTGTGTGCGTATGTGTGTGTGTGTACGTATACATGTATGTGCACTACGTATAGTGTACATGATGTGATGAGATATTTCTGCCTTGTTTGTGAGCACCTAAGAGCTCGTTAATCCATAATTGTTGAACTGATTTGACTGGTGATGATGGTGGTGTGCGGACAGGTCAAGCGCACATCAACTCCACATAAACGGTGTGCAATGTGCACACTTGCTAGTCTCGCCGTTATTATTATTGATCCACATTATTCTGCATTGTGGCAAGCGTGGCACATGCATGCACGCACAATACGCGTTTCCTATAGAGATTTACTCTCCAGAGATGTACAATGAACAATTTGTATTTTTTTTCAATTCTAAGAAGTTCTCTAATCCATATTAATAACTATTAATTTAATATTAACCATTGTTAAATTCATCTTCACCTCATAATATTGCGAAATAATAATTTATATTCGGTACAATATTCGTTTAGTAAGAAGGTATAGCGTAGGGAGAATTACAGGAGTACGGTGCTGGTCTTAGGCTACACTATTTATACAAGTGACAGCTATATATGCGCATACAGTGTGGACAATGGTGAATATCGTCAGGCTTGTGGTATTTGTCAAGAGCCGAGGATTATTTGACAAAAATATCGCGCAGAAATTGCAAACGTTCGCTCCAAATACTGGACGGGGTGGTCCCAGATCAGTTAACAGTAGTGTGTGGTTACTCGTTTGTTTTTCTACATATGTGCTGAGATTAACGCAAGCTGAGCGCATTGATTGGATACTAACACGTATTGTACTGTCTCATATCGGCACTGGTTTAATTAATTTCGTAAATTATCACTGCAGGAGCACGCGCAATAGTAATTCATTTGGTGTGCATCCGATGTATGTACTTGCAGAAGATTATTAACGTAAAATCTCCGCTCTTGTGCACGCTATTGACTACACATGAGATTGCAACTTGTAGTTACTTCAACAGTATACAATATTTCCACGAGATATTGATATCGCTGCTGCACGACTATGCTCTCGTTTTGTTCTAAGCGCGGCTGAACGTTATGGAAAATTAATATTTCATTTGGATAAATCACAAGGAACAAACCCGGAGTACCGTTGTAGAGAGTTATTACCTATTATTGGTAACTCAGTCAACATGGCATTGTACTAGGTCATTGCTATTACAGCGTGTGATACATGTTGCTGAAGACTGCATTACCTACAACAATCACTAGAGATTTAGTGAATAATTTGATAGACATTCATTCTGAAAAACAGAGATATTGCAATGTTTATATTTTGAATATACAACATAGTTTCTCTTGATGAGTGGACATTCGATGTAGCTACAAGAATGTCAGCATCTGTAATAAGGCTACCCAATCTATAAATACAAATTCGGGCCGAGACTTTGGGACTCCCAGATCGTTACAAGCCCACGATGACGATCCCGAGATTGCCCATTGCATTTGCAATTACGCATAACCATTATTATTTGATAAATGAACACTCTATAAACTTATTTTGAAATATTTACGAGTACATTGAACATACGGAAATAATCACTATGATTGAAAATATATTTATTAGATATGTATCTAATATATGTAACAATTTATCTAAACCTATTTAAAAGAAATGCTAGTGTATGAATGTTGCTTCTAAATGTATGGATGCGTTTAATATGATTCAGTATTGTTCGAGATGCAAGTTGGCAAGATATACAATTGCAATTATCGACAAAACTATCACTCAACAGTAAAGTCTACTAACGATTCATTGCTTCCTATACAAGATGGCAGCTGTCAAGTGCTTGAGATGCGTGTATTTTTTCAACAAGTAAATATTTGATCCGAATGCCTATTCAATAATAATTGATAATCACATACGATGTGCGTGCATGTGTATGTGTGTGACGACTCATGGAAATAAATTACTAATCACGCGGATTAATCCATAGTTAGTATTGGGATAGAATAAAAGTAATAGTACATACATGGAACCGAACGGAACGCTGATCGAGTTTAACTGTGACACAAATTATATACCATTTGGTATATTATCGATCGATATATCATTATAGTAATTGCACGAAGATGCAATAGGAAATGAGGTAATAAAATAAATGGTTGGAATATCCTTAAATAGAATAGAAGATAAGTATCAAGAATTTATTAATAACATAAATTTTTTAACGAAAAATATCTTCATGGTCTATGTTGTTAAATGTATAGAATATTATACAAGTCATCCGTGGGACTTTTGTAATTATTACTAAAATGTTAATTCAATAAGTTTTGTTACTATATATATATATATCTCTATATATATATATATATATATATATATATATATATATATATATATATATATATATTAAATGCAGCATTGTAAACAAATAATACGCGAATGACAAATAGAATGAATTATAGTTATTAACAATGCAATCGGAATATCCAATCTTTAATCGGATGTCGGTAAATTGAAATGACTACGGCAGCAGGAGCAAACAGCAGCAACAATCCGAGTTGTACGTCGGCATGTAGCATAGGCGATGGCTGTTTGACTTTAACCATAGACATATAAACGACCTGTATCAAATTTCAATTGCGCATCTTCCCATTGCTCGCGAGATTGAAGTCGCTATGGTCGAAGCGAGACGGTTAACTGACGTCACAATGCTGGACTAGTGAAAAATTGCAACATTTACTTGTTGCGACCGAAGCTAGAGCTCTTGGTATTAGTATTACAAACGTACATACAACCATAGACTTTTCTGGTCACTAACATTGCTACATACATACTACTAATACTATTACTATTAGCTAGTAAACATGCAACACACATGGACATATAGTTAAACGCTGTACAGATTTGTAACATTATGCATTTCCGATTGCGTATCGAGTAATATCGTAAATAAACTATTCATCGATGTATTAGAATGTTGATTAGTACATGTACTGTAGAGAATTGTTGCTGCAAGTAACAAATAATGGCAAATGCATGAAACTACTACAAGAGATTCTCCCAAATTATATTTAAAACTAACGGCTTATATGTGATGTTAATATGTAAGTGATATATATATATATATATATATATATATATATATATATAGAGAGAGAGAGAGAGAGAGAGAGAGAGAGAGAGAGTAGAGCACCAGTAAATCTCCCAAGTTTATTTCCATGAGTGCGTATGTTCGTTCTGTGGCCGTCGGCGACTATTCTCTCTCTTTGTGCTAATGAATTCTGTCAGACGAACTTAAATTATTTAAATAACGTAACCGCGGCACGAGCACTCATACTAATGTATGCGCGTGTGCGTGTATGTGTGCTCTCTTAGCTTTGAAAAGCACAGAAATCCTGAGCTTCTACTTACTTGTATCTAAGCTACAGTGCTTGTTAAACTTTTACTTACAATACTATATTAATTCTAGATTTAGAGAGTCCGTGTACGAATTTAACATTATTTGCTTTATGTCTTCTTTTTCCTATTGTTCTTCCTCTTATTTTTCTCCAATGTTTTCTTCTTTTCCTTCTTCTTCTGCTTTGTTTTCTTTTGTTTTTCTTCTGTTTTTTTTTATGGTTGCTAATCGCAGTTTTCTGTTGATTTAAACCAGGGTACATTTATATAACGCAATAACCAATGTTAAAAGAAAATGTATCGTTGATATTTTCGTTACAACCAATAGAAAATGAACATAGACGAAAACAGTTTGAGTTGCGCTGAGCATGGTACTTATGTACATGTGCTTGCTGGCGGCTCCCTTTTTAAATAATTAAATTAAATTTTCGAGTTATTTATAATAGCGGAAACATTGTTAAATAGAGTCGACTATTCTCGGCCGGACATATCTCAATCCGTCACGGGCCATTCCGGTAATTGTATATTAAATTCCCTACTCACGTCTGCATGCACACGCTCACACACACACACATGTACATGCGCACGTACAAATTACTCATTTTCACTGATCTGTCGCCCGATTCATAATCTCCTTCCAGATCACCGTTAAAATTACTCGATTAAAGATTTTTTTCATACAATAAATAATATCACTAATTAAATAAAAAGAAGATATTTGAATAGTTAGTTATTCTGTTCCAGTACGTAATAGTTGAAAATTTATTTTCTATAATTGTTTTGTATCATTTCACGGATAGTTTTTAAAGAAATAATGTAGTGCAATTGCCGTATGTTATAAAACGTATCGATGAATACGAATTGCGAATATATTAGAAAGCTATCAAAAGTAAAGCAGTAGATAACTCGTAACTAAAACGTTTCAACCGCAAGATAAGACGCTAATTGTTCCTGTTAAATTCAGAGTGTATATGTTACAAATTAAAAGCATTCTTGTGTAAATTAACGTACTTTATATCAAGGTGATACGGTTACAAACCATGCACTAGAAAAAAAAAACTGTTATTATTGTTATTTGATTTCTTATTTGTACTAGGTGTGTGGCGACTGTGTGCACTCAACTGTAATGAGAGCCTAAGCAAGTGTTTTGTCGTTACCACGACGACATCTGTCTCTAATCGTCGCAGTCGCTGTAGCATTTTAATCCGCACGGTCTATGACAGAGTGTCGCAATGCTTGAATTAATATTCTTAACGCAGATGCGACAGAACAACACTGTTGATGATATTCTACCTAAAGCGCTTGTACGTGCGAGTGTGTGTGTGTGTGGATTTATTTGACACGGTATTTCTATAATCTTCTCTCGCTTGTGTGCTGAATGATGCTGGAGTGCGCGGCAAGTTCATCCGTTTATGTAAATCCTGGTGCTTGTTGTGTGAGATATGTTTTCGGTCAGACCAGCTAGCCAGGCCAGGCCAGGCGAGCCAGTGTGCACGTTCTCATCGCGGTGGACTTGTACGTACAGTTTTGTAAGATGATCATCTGTATTCTCTAGACAAACTCGTCCAATAAAAACCGGTAAAATATGAAAGCTCACAGCTCGTGCCCACACATTATAATTTATGCAAACGGCTGGCTGCGGCTCCGTTTTTATAATTATTATCCGAACACATCGCGGACAAAGCGATGAAGAGGGCATCGTTGTCTAATTAAAAAAAAATCTAGTAAACTATAAATGTACAATATGGTACCAGGTCACCGGAGAAATAAGTATTAAAGCTTTATTTTGTTCTTAAACGTTTTCTTAATTATCAAATACTCGACAAGAACATTTACAAGCGTTTTTTTTTACATTTCATCCTAAGCAACTAGAATTTATATTGCTGTATGACTTTACATAAACTAATTTCTGCATCAGGTGATACACGTGAGCAATGCCTTGAACTCTGTGTCTCGTCTGTGTCACTGCTAGTGTGCGTGTGTGTGTGCGCGCGCGTGTGTGATTGCTTGTTTATATTCTATAGATTTGAATGAACATGATCATCTTCATCCTGCAACATACTTACATTTAATTTACATAAAAGAGCACGCGTGTCAGTTTTTACAGCGACTACAGCATTTTTTCGAAATTCTTTACGCGTGTTCAGGATTTCTCTCCGTGTGTATTTTGTCTGTCGACATATTTGATATCATCACAAACACATACGCACAGTCATACATACATGTATAGATGCTATGTGAGACTATACACACTCACTCATATATACATATGTTGATATTTATGAAACAAACATCAAGTTGATGGCCTTTTTTTGGGGAAATAAAACACGTTATAATAGTGTTCCTTGTTGGCATCATATAAAACCATAAATATCGATTAACGTTTTATTTCTATAATATTTATGGCAACTAGTTGGAAAACAGTTAACGCGACTCGTATGGAATTTCCTTGATTTGACTAGTTATAGTATAGGCTGATGACCATTGCTTCCTACGTACCGATGCGCGATGTGTGCGTTATGTGTCGTATGCCAGATGGTATGGCAACTGGTAGCCACATAGAGAGAAAAAAAACTGTAATATTCGTACAGATATTTCATCATTATACGTTTATTAAAAGTATGCAAACAACTCGTGTACATATATCTTGTCATAAACGTGTGCTTTAGTACATTATTCATTTTAGTTCTGTTAAATCTAAACGCTAATATATGCCGAAGTAAAATAACGTTTACTAGATTTTATTAAATAGCATTTAGATCTACAGAATCTATATTGTTTGATTTGATTGGAATTGAAGACAATCCTCTAAGATTCTGTCCGTACATTTCGGTAGACGTGAACAATTAGAATATAAATGACTTCTTTGATAAATTTCACATAAATATATACCAAGTGTATATCTACTCGATTTGCAAGTAATATTATTCTTCAACGAATTTATAATGTTACGTACGGGTTTGATCTGGGTCCAGTTGAGAATGTATTTTGGTCTTACGTCTTTGGTATGTCGGTTGTTGTGTTCCTGGAATTGTACAGCTGGAGAGCACATAAATTATTTAGCACAATGCTAATAATTTACGAGGAATGACTACACTGTCTGTCTGTTACACTCTCGTCCGTTCATAAATAACCAAACGTAGCCACTCTACAATCGTCCATTTGCCAATTCTCTCCAGTATAATTGCATCACATATCAGACATATAACTATTTGCTTTTTTTTGTAGATTGTAGATCTAGTTCAGAAACCTTGTTGCTAGAACGAAATAAACAATTTATTCGTGTAGTCCATTATTTGAGTTTCGACGAGAATTAATTGATTCGCGGCCTTATAAACGAATCTTGGTTTAATTCTAGAGAACAACACAAAGACTAGAATCATTTTACATTCTCGAATTAAACCCAGGGCACATTATACACAGAAATATATTTCTTAATTATTTAAAATGTCCGATTTCTGCGTAATATTACGTCTCTACATTATGTTAATGCAAGTGAAATTGAATGTAAATTGTTGAAAGAATTAGGATACCCAACGAATAAGTGTATTTCTAATATTCTGCACATGACATCGAATGGCGAATCGCTCCCTCTCTCTCTCTCTGACTGCCTTATATATGTATATATATATATATATATATATATATATATATATATATATATATATATATATACAGTGCGAATAACGTAAGACTATACATTGGCGACTTTATTTTAGCTTTAATCAATTTGCCCATGTCAGTAACAACTGAAATTACAATGACGTTTGTTTTGGTAAATGTCACTATTTTTAATATTGTGTTACTGATATCTCACGAGTTTGCGTAATAATTAGTGCAAAAAATGTACATCACAGAAGAAAAGTTTAAGATGTATTCCTGGTATTTAGAAGGGGCGTCTTTGCGAGAAATTTCTGATTATTTCAGCTTTGAATTCCCGGGCAGGGCCCATCACATGTCATCAAACGATGACAAATTTAGTTATCACCCCCAAGTGATTTTGGAAATGTACTGATACCAATTACAATTTCAGTACTTAAAGTGTACTTTTAATTCAATAACATGTAATAGATTTAATAAAATATTGGAATAAATTCTGTAAATGATTTAAATAAATATAGTAGTCTGTGGACTGGTGTCTAATTTTACATTATTCAACCATAATAAATTGGAGTTTTTGTATGATATCACCATGGTAACATTAAGTAAATGCCCTATGTCTAATTTTAAATTATTCAACGAGTTGATACTAGCATGGGCAAATTGATTAACGCTAAAATAAAGTTGCCAATGTATAGCCTTACATTATTCGCACTGTATATACAAACGCTCGTGTTTGTGTTTATTACTTATACATAAAAACATCACCGGCTACTGTTACAATAAAACTAATAATTTTTGACGATGTGATCTGGCGAGTGGTGGAACTCGTGATTGTGCAGTTACGATAATCGAACACATCACGAACTTGCGCAGTGCATATTCAGTGTGTGTGTGCAGCCGCGGCACGATTCGCTACTTTTTTAATGCCAAACACATGTCATGATCCATTTTTCTGTAATTCTCATGTAAACATGATCATATTTTATTACAGGCATGGATTCTCTCCGCTGTTCACGGAATCGTAGAGTAACCTCTGCTAGTCTGTTCTATGGGTGGTCGTCGTGAAGAATCAGAGGTTATACAGACCAAAATCAGCAGGCATTCCTGGCAAATCTCAATACGTGTGGATGCGGTATGTATAACAATGTTGATTGAAAAGTTTACGACAAGTTATGTAACATAGTAGGAAGGCATCATTTCACAAATTCAGTTGTTATTAACTTGAAGACAAACAAATCAATGTACATGACGAAAAGTAAATGGATATTTGATATTTCCGACAATGCACATTTACATACACAGATTATATATATATATATATATATATATATATATATATATATATATAAATATATATATATATAAAGAGGAATGACAATGATGTTCATGTCATTGTACGTATTAAGAACTACTGTAGCGGTCCACAGAGCGTGGGTTGCTGGGACGTGGAGACTGAATTAATGCTAATACGGAGATGTGAATGAGATGATTATGATGACGGGGCGCCCTCAGGTATCACATCGGCCAGCGCTGCTTGTTCAACAACCGTCAACATGTCCAAATAGTAACATTCGGTGATCATCATCATCCAGTGACGTGTGTTACAGTAGCCACTTACGAGATACAGCATTCACCAGCAGGATGGAATTCTACAAGAATATTCACACATTCTACAGGCATGGATATACAAATAAAGTTAAGTAATAAATATTTTATTAAATCACTCTGATTCGCCGGTTCTCTACTGAATCGTGCATGTTAAAACAGAAACTTGAGAAAGAAATTTTTTTAAGTTAATATTTAAAGATTGAAAATTCGAAATTATTACGAATGGGATGTAATAACATATTTATTTTATTAGTCCGAACATAAACTATAAGAGAAACTATATTACTGAAATACGTAAAATGGCTGCAGTTGTTTCAATAGCCTGGCAGTATCATCAATTGTGATCCGATAACATGGTCAATATCTCTTGCATTTCTGAAAATATAGAGAAAGTAAAATAAAAAGTAGCAAATCGGTGTATAAATTTCAAGGGAGGCCCATTGCTCAATATGCGTAATGTGTGAAGAATATACATATATATATATATATATATATATATATATATATATATATATATATATATATATATATATATATATATATATATATATACACATATATACATATATACATATGTATATATATATATATATATATGTATATATATATATATATATATACATATATATATATATATATATATATATATATATATATATATATATGTATATATATATGCTGATCGATATCATCACGGTCAGGATTATTCGTAACGGAACATGGATGTGCATGACCCAATACTGTGGATTGCGATCCCCTCCACAAAGAAGATCTGGTAAATGTGCAGTGAATACGATCCAATGTCCATATATCATCAGATATACTTTTAATATCAGTTTTCATATACGGAGCGTGTAAGCTGTAAAGTATATTATGAACGACATGAAACAGCAACATACTACATTGGTTCCAAAACTTTTCTACTTTTAATTCAGTAAATATCGTTCTAAAAATAAAATATGATATTTTTATGCAATTACTTTATTTTAATCAACATGTTTAGACAACAATTGCAATAAGCGATACTGCCCAAGGTTTTGTTAGATTCACTATTAATGAACACGTTACACTAGTCTCCTAGAGCCGATACTGTACGAGTTTTGGTGGATAGCAGCGTTGGCAGGGGCCGGACTACAGCTGCGTGTGTGTATGTGTGTGCAATATAAATTCTGAAAGTGGTTTGGCCGTATGGTACCGGGTGGTGTAACGGGTTAACCCATATTTTAATATTTATCGAGTTCCACGCGGGCTGTGTGCGCGCATCCGATATACATTGTCACATTGATTGTAGTTTATGTTCGATGCCGGTCTTGTAGTCTTGAATTTTTATGTGTCTTTACAACGCGGAAGAATTTCTGTGTGTCTGTGTGTGTGTGAGAGAGTGGTCCGTATTGGGTTTCACTCCGTGTGTACAAGTAGGTATATATACCTACGTTATCTTCTTGCAAAACATCATGACACACAGCACATTGCCTGGCCGATCATTCAACAATACTACTGGAACGAATGTATAAATGTTCTACAAGAACCGATCATAAACACCTATCTGAATTCGTATGAATTTATAAGCGAAGAAATTGAAATTCAATTTGACACAGCGTAGAGAAATATGATAGAGTTCAAGCACAGTTACGTAGAAATGGTTAGTTATTTGAAGCAAAAACACAGTTCAGTTTGTTTATTAAGAGCATCGAGGATTATTTCATTATTTCTCAAATTATCCTACAATTCATTAAGATAATCTTATAACATATCTTACAAATCGTCTGTAAAATTTATTAAAGTTACTTACATCTAAATGTATTGCATTTATATAATAAATATAAAGAAATAAGACAACAATTATATAATTGAAGATAATTTGCATCAGGTGAAGTTAAAACTTTAGCAAGCTTACGTGTGGATAGTACTTTAAAGTCTGCACAAACGTGTGTATGTGTGTAAATTATCGCATGCATGCATGACTGTAATAACTCCATGGTTAATTGGGAGACCACTGCAACATACTACACATTTATTTTGGATATTAAACCACGTGAGGTAGCGTTCTTGTAATAACAAACTGATGGTGAGATCGATGATGGAGTAGCATAGTAACCCGTTGCAAAAAATAATATAAAATCAATATTTAGTAATGTTTCATCTTTTATTAACACTAACAGTTAATTTAGGAGATATTGTGGTAAAATATTGAATAATACACAATAAGAAAATTAAATAAAACTAAGAAACATTCCAGTAACTTCAACGGCCGGTTATGAAGAAACCTGAATCGTTATATTATCAGCAATAATAATAAATTAAAGTATTTGCAAGTATTGTATGAAGTGTAGTAAGTAATTAATTTATACGGAATATAATCCGAATGGTGATTGTTATCATATAAATATGATTTTTCACGCTTTGTTCCCAACTCAATACTCGGGTGGTCGCTGGCTTGCATATAATCGTATTAACCATTGCGGTTTTACACGGTACACAACCCGGTTAGGGTGTGCCAGGATTATTTATATCAGGATAACCGCTCACTTCAATCTATTAACGTGCTTGTATGTTTACCGATATTACCGAGATGATAATTCACACTCTTAATATCACACCACATCCAATCATAACTGGTGAGAGAATTTGAATAATTCTATACGCGTTTATTCTTGTTACTAGTTGAGATGAGCTACAGAGCCTGTAAAACAGATACTGTTTTATATTTCACACTATTTTCCCCGTAGACTTGCAGACTGTTTCCATGAAAGTAGTTTTCAAGTCCCAGTTGGGAAATAAAAAGTTGAAACACGCGAAATACAACTGGCAGCATGCGAGCCTCGTACAGTGTCTTGTAACTTTATAGAAAAACACTACAGCAGCAACGGCTGTAGCAGTAATGTGCAATGAAAGAAAAAGTGAACGAGTGACTGCGTTATGTTTGGTGCCAGAGTCAGTTCAGTTGCAGATATTTATATAGTCGGTAGCAGAGTGAATGTTGCTAGTTTTTATAAACTCGGTGGCAACACTTGTTTAAATAACTCTATACACCGTAATACTTTTACTCAAATAAACTAGAGACAGGATACATAACGACACACGGCATATACCAACGGGAGACCATTCGTTTATGTGTATTTACCATATGTGTTTTACATCACCAGTATGTGGTGCATTACTCTATATAAGTAGTTACTGTCGATATTTCCACTGTACAGATTCTAAATATATAACATACTCTCCGTATTTTTGCACATTGGCTACAATTAGAGTGATGAATCTCAGGTTCTTTTCTTGATCTGCCATTGAAATCACTTATAGTTTAATATTCTGTTTAGTAGAATTCTATTGAACTTGGATATGTTAGCGGTGGACGCTGGGAGTTCAAAGCGAGCAAACAACTTTGTGCTATCGCATAACAAGGAGTCAATCTCATGCGTGTTACTTGTCAGAAAACATGATACGACTAACGTGTATGATTGATGATTTGTTTGACGTATAAAAGAACAAACATACATACGTATGTAGCGAACCACATCTGGGCAAATCTAAACATAACTGAGAACTAAGATTTCATTCATAAAACTCACGTTATTTCTAAATAAGAACACTAGTTTCGAACTTTATTCAGTTTGAACATAACAGGCTCTTGTATTTGGTCATTGTTATGATTACTTTGAAGTATGCAGACAAGCAGACAGAAGAAGAAATAATACAAATGTAGAAAAGTAGAAAAAAGTAACAATTCTCGGGTGTAATTTATCACACCGTGCTCGGCACGGCACGGTGCCTGGCTCACATCACACCGGTACGAACGATATCCCATTTATCAAATCGTACCAATTAATCAAACCATCACAGACCATTGGTTCAGCTGTTTGAGACATCAATCAATGTGTTGTATGTACCGGGTGTGTGTGTATGTACACCAAACACTTACATCACGTGGGTGTAAAGGTGAGAATCGTCTGCAATGGCCCGTGCATGACCTGTGACCTGCCACATATCGGTTCCGATAAATATACATACGAAGGACGATATTGATCAGTAGAACATTTTTTGTATCATATGTAACATTTGTATGAGAGTGTCACTAGCACTGAAATATTGGGAACTGTTCGAATTCCACTGTACTTGAATATTGTATACTTATATCTCTTCTGAATATATACAATTTTGCAGACGAGACAAAGAAAACAAAGATTATAACTATGTAATCTTAAATACATAAAACACTACGGCAATGCCTATGTATGATGGAATAACCAATCATGGAGAATATGGTTATAGGTTCGGGTAGTGCAATAGTGGAAGCTATAAACGTATAGCAACAACTATACTAAAGGGAATATTGCGCGCATGGGTACTTATCGTACCCGAGTAGATAGGGACATTTAAATGCAAATTAACAAATATTACACCTGAGCTATCAACATGCCAAGCACTGCGTTAGATAAAGATTTCGACATTTAAAATCTCCACATACATTTTTACAGTTAGAACCGTATTATACTTTATTCTAAACTCTAGCCAAAATTTTAAGAAAATAGTAAGAGCAGAACTAATGATCATTTAAAAGTTAAAAGAATAATTACAAGTAAATAAATTTAAATACCTATGCGTCAATAAATATTCTCGCATGGCAGATTAAAGTAAAACACGCATTAAAAACATATTGTATGTAATAAGCAATGTAGTAAATGTGCATTAAATTATATATAAGCGGATTTTCATTGCAACGTTTTACTAGTGTTTTCTATAAGGTTAGTTCAATCATGAAGCTGACTATTAGTTCAAGCATCACTGAAGAGCCCATATTAAATACCATTCAATTCCACATAAACTTAATTATTATGCAGAATAGATCGACTGCACATGCTGTGATCGGTGTATGCTCTATTACAACTTGTTCACTTGTGGATATTAGTTTTGAGAGAACACATACTGCTACTTGGTATATTTTATACACATAAATAAACTTTAGTTTATATTTTACGTTCAAAATTGTAAGCAATGGTACAGTTACTATTGTAACAAAAGTTTAGTAAACACTGAGATCTTACAGCACAATATGTACAGATGATATTATCAAAATTACATGTGGAATATCAATACAAGCAGGTACATATGTATTTGTTAATCTGCAAATGTCAAGGATATGCGCGATTCCGCAAGTGAAGATCTATATTAATTTAATTACGATTGCTAAGGAAATTAATAGTAGATGGAATCATCATCATCATTAGCTTGTACGCATATATGTATATGCGTACATCATTTACAGATATAGAATCATATACATATGTTTCTTTCACTCATAATCAATCAGTAAGTATACATTTGTATTTTCTATTGAAATATTTCACAGAATTTGTATTGTTAGGAAATAGCACCTCTAATAAATTAATTATTACAAATAGACATCAAGAGATCAAGAATTTTATCGTGGAACATCCTATACTGGATGGTTTATAGATTTTATTATTCACAGAATAATACTAAAGTTTAAAAAATAACATAACTGCACAATGTAAATGTGAAGCATTGTGCGTCGGTTACTGAAAAGTGCACACACATCATAGTGCTTCGGTGACATGTTTACGATCGTCCAGACAGTGAGCGTGAGAGGTGCTGCGACCCAATATCCATAAGTTATTTCTCGGTTCATTTGTTCAGCACGTTTGCCCGTACATTCACATGTCTCAGTGTCGAATAATTCAGTGAAACAAATCATAGCATCCACGGAACACTATCGCCGTGTCACTTGCATACAGATAATCACTAAATGCTTATAATAAATACCAATGCATTAGCCCAGTATTAGCTATAGTTGTTTAGGTTTAATATAATGATAATACTGGCAGTAATACATCGATTAACATATGCTTTACGTGTATTGAAATTATTGTTATTTTTATAGATAATTGTTCACTTGTATGTGTGAATGCATGTGCTGTGACATCATCCGAGGTTTAAGTCATTATTATAATGTTTTAATAACGTGTTATTACAAGCGGAATCCATGTTTACTATTTTGTATAGATAAACATAATTATCCATTCATGTTAACAATGTAAAAAAGCAAATTATTGTTCTATTTTCATTCAAGGGTGAAGTTAGATATTTATTTTACAAAATAAACGCAAACATTTATATTAGTGTATTTTTGCTTCTCAAGTTTACATTATTTTAATATGTATTTATAATTGTTTAGTGGTAGTGTGTATAATAAATTATCACCCGTCTATACACATACACCACCTACGCTGTAATATTATAATGTATGAACAAGTCCATACCTACATGTGACATATGTGAACATGTAAATAAACATGCCGGTATATCTTGTGGTGTAATCTGATACCAATATGCAATATTATTTGAATAAATTTAGCGTGTCTCCTCCTTGACTTGTGTGTGTGTGCTGGTGTGAATAATATTGTTCGTAATTCAATTTGAATATAATGCAAACGAGACCGAAGTGATGAAGTGCAAGCGTCCTCCGCTAGGCGGTGACATGTTCACCAGTGACTCACTGAGCTTCTAAGTCAGCCCAGTTAAATGATATGTATCATTGTGTAGTTCTTCCGTTCAAAACAGAAACCATTGGAACAAAAAATTAAATTATGATTAAATTATCTAGCAATATATATATATATATATATATATATATATATATATATAAATATATTTCGTGAATATATAATCAGTAGTGATTTCAGTTAATTTATTTTTGTTTAAAAACTAAATATCTAATAAATAATATTAATACTCTTCTATGCCAGCCCGTACGTTATATTTGGTTTAGTATTTGCAATTATAGTGATGTACATGTGTGTGGATGGTGTGTGTGTATGTACGCAGTTCTATTAGTGCTGATCCGAGGGGGCCACGCTCTGTGGGCGTCCATGTCATTCATCCATCCATCTGCACACTCTGTGGCAACATCTCAAGAACAATACGCAGTTCCCACGTGCCGCCAAGTGACGGATTGTACCGACATTTCCTGTATCGTAATTTAATTCATATGCTGTTCAACCTACACATACACACACACACATGCATACACATACATTTGGTATATATTATTATAAACTAATAACTAGATGAAATAAACACTCTGCTATTCCCAGGTCAATGTTGCGCTTGGTCAAATATTGTGCTCGCATATTCATGTCCTTTATTTTTTACTTGAGATAAACAGATTCATGATATTTATTCGTGCTAGCAATATGGAAAATATAATCTCGAATTACTACCGGTTGAATATTCTTACTACCTACTTTACCTGCATGTGTATCTGGACAGGCGGTCAGTGTATATTTGATTAGCGAGTAGTGAGTGAAATTATCCAGTAGCCAAGTCGAATGTAATTTCTGTGTGTACCGCCTTGGTAATGAATTTAAGCAGAGGATATATTAGGTGCTCCTGCACAGCGCATAGCTCTGATGGAATAAAGCTAATATGCCGCTTGCTAGGAACGCTCAGCGCGCGCGCGTCTGCTCGTTCGCTCGTAAATGCGACCAACTCTACGACTAACCATAAGGCAACAGACGGCCATTGATAACAAAAAACTTAATATAAAACGTGTACAGATGTGATTACGGTTTCTTTATAGTGCCGTCTGCTTTAATAACTAACCTACCTATACGTACATACATCGTAATATGGCGGCTGTATCCGTACAAACATACATGCAGTAAATACAAGTCTAGTTCACATACATATATACCGATATAGAATTATACACTCACACATATAAACGCTGATGTGAAACGATCTAAGGTGGGAAAATGATTCTCAAACACATTTCACGTTGAATACGTTTTACAGAAGCGAATCATTTTACACTGCTCTTTATGAAAACTTTACTTCTGATTATAAGAAATACCTTTCGAATTACTAGCAATTGATGAACTTGTCTGTCTGCATTGTATCGATTGTATCGATATTGTATAATATTGTGACCGATGTTGTAGCTAGTTGTTTTTATTTGTGTGCAGAATATACACGTAGAGGTATATATCGTTGATATAAGTTATTGCTGCTGTTTTGCGAGAGATTAGTCGCGCGCGCAGGCAATACGTGTAAAATTTACCGATACGCGGATTCGTACGGGTGACTGGTAATATGTCATGTGGCTGTGGTTATATGTATGCGGTATAAATCGGCGTGGCACCGGTGCAGTCACAACAACACAACGATCCGTCACACTATTGCACGGGTGCAGGATCATTGCCTGTCCACACAGTTCTATACTGCACACTCGGACCCTCATATCGTACTCGTCCATCCAGTACCGGACCTTTTAAAAATACATCTACCAAACCATTTCACATAAATAAATAAACCAAACCATTACCAACGGTTAAAATAAAAGGAAAATGTCATTCTAGTTTTCTTGAAGAAATTACGAGCAAATAAAAATAATGTGCAAGCGATTGTACTACAGTGTCCTAGTGCATACAGGTAAGTACGGCTCTGGCATGTGTGTACCGGGTTGTTCGCACCACTTTATACGTTTCTCGGAATGCAAACGCTGCGTGAAACAAGAAGTAATAAACGAACAGCGGACAAACGATTTGACTGGCGTGTGAATAGTGCGAACATAACTAGAATCATTCGCATAGCATCAGTACCACGGGTACACAAGTGTCAGGAGTACCAGCAGTACCCGCAGTACCGACACATTGCGCTCGTGACGTTATCGACAGTTGATTGGCAGGCACTCGGCTCTTGAGCCGTACAACACCGACAAAACTTCGCACCATATTGCCAACTGTCGGTGTATTTAAAATCTACAAATTCAACATTTAATTCCGAGTGCTTATAGTATACTATATAGTGTTTATCCATTAAACAATATATCATTTCTTTGGTATTTTCAATTTCTCCTGTTCATTTCAATGAATGCAATATTCGTTTTCTGGTTCTGTCATGATGAAAAATGTCCGGATAATGATGTATCTGTGCGTGTGTGTGTGTGTGATGACACAGCGTGGCACCAGTTACAGTTGATTTGGAATTATGCTGTACGTGTATGTACAATTCTACAGAGCATGAAATAGGCCGTCCTGGGATGGAGACGATGATTGGCAGAAAATATACTGAACACAACCCGTACTGTATGGAAGAGTGTGAGTGGCCATTGTGCAATGGCACATGTAAAAATGTATTTACATGTTATGTAGATCATCGTGAACTTAATTGATTCAAGCATTTTTGCCAGACTCGATAATCAAACCGTACTGGGATTCTTTCGAGTCAGTCACGAGTTACAGAATAATGTAACACAATGCTAGATAAAGTTCACGCAAATAAAAACAGTTTTATCAAACCTATTGTTCTTTATTTCTGAGATTCTTCAAGTAGATACACCTAGCAAATATATCAGTACGTAAATATACAACTATAAGCCTTCATAATTATGATTCCGTATGCAAAAATCATCACACATACCACGTTGTATAATGTGATTGAGATATACTGCACTCGCAAATGAACATTCATCTTTAATGTGATTGCATTTCTGTGTTCGTCCAAAAGGAACATATTGCTTTGTCGGCAATGGTCTGTAATTCTGTTTGTTATAGCTATGTTAACACACGCATACGTATACACACACCCATGCACGTAAATGTGTTTTGTGGTAGTTTAAACTACTTTTCTATTTGTATTCTTAGGTTTTGTAGTGTGGCGCCTTGTGGTCAGCCCGCACACAACAACAATTACATACGAATTCTTCAACAGAGATTGACTACAGTAGCAAGTACAGTCCTGATTCTACTTTAATAGATCTACAACAGTATAAAGCTTCAACTAAAACTGAAATTCAAAATCTATTTATTATATTGTTATAAATATAAATCTTTAAAAGGGTAGTGCTTGTTTTCAATTTGTCACTGATTTAGAATAATGTGAATTCGTTATCATATTTTTTGTATCATCAAGGACTACTTTTTACTTATCGTAGGTATTATTCCATTATTTGAAATTCTATTCGAACCGCAATATGATTAAAGCGGACAATAATAGTATTTAAGGAACAATAAGTTTGTAGGAAGTGTATGAAGGTGAAGCTAGCAAACAATCTGTATCTATTTAGAATGGTCTTGAAGTATACGTGAGTGTGTGTGTGTGTGTGTGCGTGTGAACGAGCCGGAGGCGTACCGCGGACCATAGCTCGTCTGTTAGTCATCCTCTTGCAGCCATTAGTTGGATAAAATAACCATAATTAATGCACGTGGGTGTACATATTGAAATAGAAACACCTGATATAATAATCATCTATATACACACATATAGCATTTACACACACACACGCGCACCTACATTATACATATGTAGTTTGCTTTCAATAAAATAAAATCAATATTAAACATGTTATGGAGCCTGTAAAATTAATGAACTTGCCAATGCTAGGCAAAAGAGGACGAAGAACTTTACATAGAAAAATGTAATCTGCATATGCATATACTATTTTGAAAAAATTCAATAATAACCTAGAAGTCTATCGGTGATAATAAGGTGTGTTTATAATCCAATTAGTGCGTCATTAGTAGCACGTAAACAAATCAAATTATCTCCCTCATCTCTTGTTTATGCATCCAGAGGGAAAAAGAAAAAGAGAGATAGAATTACAGCAGCAGCTTGGCGTGACACTCAAGTAAATGATTTTATTAATATTTGAGCACTGAATCTACCGAGCAATATAATTGCATACACGTGCACTGTAGAGTGTACAGGTATATTTAATTATAAACTTAATTAACTAGCTATTAACGAACACACTTTCTTAGAAATCAAACCACGCAGGACATGGTCATCCGTATATCGTCTGTATGATTCCACACTTTAGATACGATTACTAACGATCTAATGAAAGAGCATAAGAGATTACTTCCTCTAATGCGAATCCGTTATGTCAACTTTGTTTACTCATGTTAAGAGGGTACCAGCGCTGTTGTTTTAAGTAAAGTACAACTAATTGTTTGTCAGAGAAAGAATTAAGAGTGTGTTGAGAGAATGGCACAGGCTTGTATGCATCACAATTAACTTGTTCATATCTGTATATTTATTTACGCGGCATTGTGGTTGGCGAGTTATGTAAAACACATCGGTAATTATATATATATATATATATATATATATATATATATATATATATATATATATATTTATATATATAGCTGTGATGTATTCTAACCTAGTATCAAAGTCTCCAGAACTTTTTATGTGAATTCTGAACTCTTTTATTTTGTTGTATTTTTTTCAAAATCAAAATGTGAGTGTGTCTGTATACACGGCATTCTAGAATTGAATGTACGACTCCTGTCGCTACTCAATCATCACTTTAATGACTTGTTCTCTCTACATAAACTATTTTTACCAATACCTACGTGTACATCTTCAGAGCTACGTAATTAATGTTCATTAAACCAGTAAATAGAACAGCGGTAGAGAGAATTGAAACAAAACCAAACGTGTATAACAGTGCGCAGTATATGAATTAATTACCAAGGAAATTCAAATACAAAGATTTGCACTGTATTAAATATCGCAAATGATGGAGCGACGACAGATTAATAACAGTGGATGTTATAGCGTCATAATTACAATCACGCGATATATGTGTATTAATTGAATGGTTGCAGGAATCATTTTCTTCCCGATGGTTGGTGCTGTAATAGTAGAGCGGTACAGCAAGTGTGCAATATTGCAGAACCGGCTGCGATTGGGACCTGATGCCAGTTATCAGTAACTGTTGATATGTAATCGTCACTCGCTAGAGTGATGTTGTGCGCAGGCGTGGGAACACACACACACACATATACACACGCGTGCACTGTGTACCTATATATTTCCGACTGATGTTCACACGATACCTACGTATTACGGACGAATACATTACAGACCGATTATATAACGTGCACCGCGAGTGTTCTATATATCACGCGCATGTGCACGTGAACCGTGCCGAAGCACGTACACCTGAAACTGTGTTCAATCAACAGCGCATCACGCGGCTACACTCAGGGGCGCGCAATAGAGCAATAGCAATATCACTGATTGGTATATTTTATAATAAAAAATACATAGCTATATTAAATAATATTTCTTTGTTAAGTAATCAGGAAGTATAAATTATGTAAATCTATAAGAAATTGATTAAATTTTAGTTTAAGGGATACATTTGGAGTGATTGCATAGAAAGTATGTTTCTCGGATGATTCCACAAACATTGGAACAATGTTATGGGCTGAATGTAATGTGACAACAGGTGGATCATATTTGACTAAGGGTATATTCATCTTATCTGTGCTGGTGCTGTTTGAGACACCAGACACAGACACAGACAGGATGACTAATGATGCGCGCGTATAACTGAATTCCACAAAAGGCTACGACATTTTTCAGTGTAAAGTAATAAATTCCGTGCAAGAATAAATCTATCTCCCTGTGCACTCTTGTAGGAGAGAAATTTATAAATTGCTCCGCTGTGACTAGAAGAACAAAGAGGATTTTGTAAAGAGTAATGTCGCATCGTGACGCCATTATAACTGATCTTGTACAAAAATCATCTCAATATTTATAGCATTGTTATAAGCACTAGCCAGGTATACGCTTGTTCTTATTCTGTATAATTGCATTAGAGAATTTCACTGTTCTTTATGGGAACACAATTTGTAATGGTTGACCTACGGAAATAATCGCGTATCGTTTAACCCACTATCAATTAATAAACAGTGACACCCAGTGTACAATTAACTGTACGTAGTATTTAACATTTACTTCACAATCAAGTACACTAAACTGCAATTCACAGAAACAAACACATCTTGAAATATTTTACTTTTTATTACAATATTTATTTTCGCAGGTTCGGCGAGGTATTTCGCATTGAAGTCTCCCATATTCCTTTGCCATTATTAAATATATATTTAACTAAAGGACGTAAATATATAAACATTTATTGATAATATTTAAATCTTTTAGATGATAGTCTTGTTAATAATTATTAAAACATTTTTATTACTTAAAAGTATAACTAACTGTGAAACTCGACATTTCTAGTGATATTTTCTTCGAAGCTATGTCTGAAGTCATGTCACTATGGAGAATCTTGTGTACCGGGAGGATTGCACGAGATAACTGCACTTATGTGTATGCGACAGTTTAGCTACTATATGGTGTGGTGTGATTTGTCAAGTGCACCGGCCGGCAAGGATTGTAAGTAGAGAGTTTGTCAGCCATATACGTGCATCTAACATACTCGTACATGCATGTGTGGATGTGCGTCTCCCTGATGCTGCTTGTTCTGCAATAGTACCCTAGGGCATAACGCTTGGCTGTAATTTGTATGTACCACAAAATAGAATCACTGCTATTAGTTTGTTTAATGTCCTAGTAAACTTGTGACTAGTGGCATTGCGTCTTACACTTCCATTTCCATTTTAAATTGCGCGCTACCGTACTGAAGTAGCAGCTACAGTGTCGCCATTCGCTCTGACAATTCAACCATACGTATATACATACCGACTTAGGTTTACATATACATTTATACATAAGTATGCAAGTACGCGGAATTCGCATACGTGTACATACCAAATGCATACAAAGTAATTCTCAATTTGCTACTTAGGCTGAAAATAGCTTTCGATGAAATTCATTCCTAACGATTATTACTACATGTAGTCTATGTAATGGACGTACATATTCGCTTAACGGTATCTCGATCAACGCTGATTCACTTTAACGCTGTTTTTCCATGAACTCAAAATAGCGTTAAATTAATAAAGATTCGTTATAACGCGCGTTTATGAAGACGATAATTCAGAAGGTATATGTAAAATTTCAGATTTTTAAATGCTAACACTAAGCAGGATTGAATTTTGTTCTTGAATCCAGGAATTTTAATAGT
The DNA here is from genome assembly GCA_963422195.1 of Carabus problematicus. Taxonomy (NCBI): domain Eukaryota; kingdom Metazoa; phylum Arthropoda; class Insecta; order Coleoptera; family Carabidae; genus Carabus; species Carabus problematicus. The sequence goes on along the minus strand of OY728588.1, from coordinate 10,108,626 downwards.
ATACACACCAATATGTTAGCGGTGAGTTTATACCAATTTTCACACTGATATTGACCTGTACTATATAACACTTATAGTACATCAATTAGGATTTATAGCTAGGTTTCATCTACGGCTGTATTCATTCGAGTTCCTACTTCACACGTTCTTATACGCACATTTATTACCTGCAGATTTCTTTTTAATTATTTGATAAGTGTATAAAAATTAATAGCAGTCATAAATAGTGTAAAGTAAAGTATGTGAGTGAGTGTGTATCTATGTTTGTAAATGTGTGAGAGATGAACATTTTCACACTAGCTTGCTTCACAGTACCATGTATATGATAACAACCATAACATACCAATAGCATGATAGCATATCTTTCTTTATTCCCTTGCATACAGATACTAGCTGAGCTATACGATAACTGCTCACAGAGCACAGAGCACACCTTGACGGGCAATGTCTCTATCGTGTATATTAGTTTTTATTACATTCGTTCAATATTTATTGACTCAAATTGGCAAACAGCTAGCTTACTGTGATTGCTACAAGTATCACACTGCAATGCTGGTTTTTTATAACTGGATTTTCAAAAATTTTATAATGATTTTATTAAAGAAATTGTTCTTGTCAAAGTTTATTGATATTAGACTTCAAGAATTCCACTTTAAAAATTCCTATAATCAATTAGATCTGGATTATTAACAAGAAAATACGGCCTAATTTAAGGTAATCGCTATGGAGACTTTAACGATCGATTAGTATACGAGAGCAGTTAATGTTTTTTTTTTATTAATAATTTAAACAAATCTGTCTTATTATAATAATATTTATTTAAGGATTTCACAATAGTAGGTCAGAATGCAAACCTTTATGTTAATACATATAGAATTAACACTGAATTCTAGAATTGCCCTTGACATTGTACCCAAATGTAGCTCTAATTTATCCATGTAGTTGTCACACACACACACTATTAAATGTTGGAAGAAGAGAGAACTGATAAAGCATGTGTGTGTGTATGTATGTGTGTCTTACTCTTTTGTCGGCACCATTTGACTGTGTGTTCTTTCTAAAAAATGTGTTCCATTTAAAGTTTTGTCATCGATAAAATGCAATGTTTTACAACGAAACCGCACCAAATATTTCGAGTGCCGTCCGATTGCCGGGCCTCGCTCGTTTGTGTCGCCAACGCCGCCGTTGATAGTATTTCTGTGTCCTGTGTTCTGCTTTATCTAATATTGTGATTATTATTAACGATACCTACACACACACACAGAGTAAGAAAGAGAGAGAGACACAGAGAGATAGATGAACAGACGATGAGATGATGGAATATTGCATGCAATGTGGTAAGATTGTAGATACAAATTACCCATGATGCACTTGCTCCGCGCTCTACCATCTCTTGTCTTGGCTCGTTAGAACTTGAAATAATATAAACGAATGACCACCCACCACGCACACAAGAGAAAACACAGACCCATATAATTCCTCGAACCACATAAAAACCTTGAATTGGTTTGTTAGTCGGAAACTCTGTGTCCAGTGACGTCCGCTACGGGTAGGCTTTCGGGGGCACTCTTCGTAAAAAAAAAACACTTACCAAGTTTTATACAAATAAATAATATCTTTAGAGTTAAAAATTATAGTGTCAACTATAATTTTATTGTAGTGTAGGAAGAAACGCGTGAACTGGTCATTGTTGGTTTAGCAGTGGTTAACCGGTGACTGCGGTAGTGTTTGGTTAACTAGTTTTAAATTGATTTCCGTCGACAAGGGTGGTCGAAACCGGTAAGCCACAGAAGTTGGTAGCACTTTTTGCGGTTACACTCGGGACCGCAATGTTCAGATTCTTGATTCGGTTCTTGCAAACGTAAATTTAGAGTTAAATTATACAGAATAACCAGAATACATTCATACATACACTCTAGTGAATAAATCAGCACTAATATTCAACAATTCTCATAGAAAGTAATAATTTTGTAATAGACAGGGTAAAACAAGGTTTATAATTTATTAACCACTTATCATAATTTTTATTTTATAAGAAATTTTGATAAGAAAGTTATTAAATTTTATTAGGTACATATATAGTAAAATCTAAATGTATATAATTAGTATTATTGTGATACATTAACTTTTAATGTTAATTGCCTAAGCGAGGTTGTAATTAGATAAAAACACTACTTAATTGCTAGATTTTGTAAAAAGCCAGTCGCATTTTCACCTTGCATAACTCCAGAGATGGAAATAACATTTATAATAATTCTAGCTGCAGAGGAAATGTGTTGAAAAGTACATTATGTTCAGCTAATTTCGATAATTTCCCAATCGTCCGTTGATCATAGAGCAATCAATGCGTGCACACGCAGGTAACAAACAAGAATTGCTCGATGCGTGTGTTCTAATTCAAATACCACCATCTGTTTGCAAGCTCGGTATAGTCAGTCAGCTACACTAGACTTTTATCCGAGTGCTGAGTGAATGCTTGGTTTGTACTGGCCGACCTGGTACGGAATACAGATCAATTTAAACAGTAGTAAGGTCGATATAATTGTGTGGTTTTCCTTCCGATTCCAAACAATTTCGGTTGACTAGATTGGAGCGGCACCTAATGACAGGACAGCGATTGGTTTAATAATAACACAGCCGGAGAACGAGTGCGACAGAACTATATACGGCCGAGGCTGGAGTACTAAATGGACGACATTACAAGATTATTAGCGAATACCACCCAGTAGCTCACGATCAAACCATACAAATGATAATTTGTCTGTACCAACGCACACACACACACACACAAGCGCATATACTTATACTGAAATGTGTGGTTCTTTTGATCTACTAATATAATTCTTGCAGTGTTCATTTTTAGTTTTTATTTTTTCTTGTTAACGTACAATCGCTTGCTAAATATGACATGTGTACTTTTAAGTACTATTATATTCTCTCTAAACTAAATTAGAAAATCTGTAGTGAGGAATCGTTTCATCAGTTCCTTAATTAGATTCTGCACTTTACGACAAGAAGTACACGTGTGTTTATGTGTTTATTGGTAAAAATCTATGCAAAAGGTTTTTAGCATTTATTACCCCGTACACACTCATACGCATACGCGTACAGTGCATTTAGTTTTTAATACAAATATGATTAACATGTCAAGATTTATATACCTATGCGGTGTGATGCCGTCCAATCATCATGGCAGACAGTCTATTAGTACGTATGTAGTTTTGTTTCAAAACATAAGTGTTAGAATAGCTTCGCCATAAAACACCATATGCTAGAGTGAAGTCTTGGTCGGATGGGCAACGAACAATACTGTATAATATAATAACCAATAAACAGGGATAATTGCTAATTAAAATATATTCGTTCCGAGCAATACAACGTTTGAAATATGTACAAGTATAATCACCCCTGAAATATGTTTGTCAGTTACAGGAGTCGAAATATTGGTCTTTATATGCAGTGTGAGTGTTATCAAGATAGACGCGGACGGAGAAATTGCCTGTTTGATCACAAATTTATATAACAATTCATGGAGAGAAAACGGTACAAAACGAAACACAGTTACTTTAATCAAATGGCTAAAAAAGCACAGACGTACACAATCAATGAGAATCCATGCATTACAACGAGCCCAAAGCGCCGGTAACAAACAACAACAACAACAGCAACAACACAGAGTACATACTGCACAAACTCATAAATCACAGCGGAGATTTCATTTCTAAACAGTCATATGATGCACCATTGCAGGTACAATAAATTAGAACCACTCACTATGTGAATCTACAATCAATCTATCGCGCAATGACATACAATCACACGCACATACACACATATACACACACGCAAATACATACATACATACAGTGTGCTTGTGAGTTCGAGACGAGCAAAGAATAACGAAGTTGGCGTTCGCAAGTTGGAAAAATGAAGACAAAAGATGGTTTCACTATTAACCTTTCTGACCGGCTGTATGTATGCATATATATGTATGTAAGTGTACACGCAACATACACACATGTTGGTGTGTGTGTGATGTGTGTATGTGTCTTTGAACTTGTTGTATTTCAAAATAATATGCATGTAATGAGAAGTATTTTATTGTTAGTTCTAAGCCGCACGTACAAATGGTGGAATAAAAACTTACCACGAAGCTTTAGTTTCCGAATGATTGACTGATTGAGATATAAACATTAAAAGACCCCGTGCGTTCAATTTCCGGTGTACGTAAAGGCACAACGTACACACACACATACACAGGCAGATTACCATGAACGCGACGAATCTAGTTAGAGTAGCATGCGTGCATTGTGTCCTGCGGCCTTCCTTATGCAGTTGTACTATGTGTTTTCTCAACAGCTTTCAGTCACCTACCTCTCTCGTCACTCTGTAAGAAATACAAAGCAAAACCCGCACTATACAAAATATGCAACGCTCGGTACGCTTTTACTATGCATTGTCTTTCAAACTACACATTGGATATTTAAATCTATGTTTAAATTGTTATTTAGTATAATGTATGTATTTAAATTTACTGTAGTAAATTAAATTCTGTCTTAATTCAGAACAAGAGAGGAGAGGTACGCATATATATATAGTATAAGTATTATCCTCGTGCATTCAGTGCCATATATGTACGTATATATGATGTATGTGTCTGTACTTATGTATGTATCTGTATTGCAAACAGAGGTGCATAGGTCACGTGAAAACTTATTCCCGTGGTAATCAGTATAGACACCTGCGACTCATGGGTCTATGTCGGCACTGCACGCGGAAACACACACATGCAAATGTATACGCATATGAGTACTAGTATTTCTTCATCTATAAAGATTCGTCTTCATCTTGTTCATTTGACCTGCGGCCACAATTATCCATACTCACACACACACACACATACACACTCATACATATTCCATTATTATTTAAATAACCTGTCCTCAAATATACACATATTTTGCAAAATGTTCATAATATTCTATTGAAATCATTTAAGATTTTTAGAGATATATTGTTAAATGGCAATGTAGATGAGTAATGGAAATTCGCTGTACTGAATTTTAAAAGTGTTGTGTATTTATTTTTAATATAAATTAATCTGAGAACTGAATTTTTAAAAACTGGGTAATTTCTTTATATTTTAACTTAAATACTATTATTGTGAAAATGCAGCGATAAAAACGGAAAATCATGTATCAATTTAATTATTCATTAACGGTTATGAAACACCATAACTTATAATAGACAAAACAATGGTAATAATAATTTATTATCAACGATAATATTATAATAGTTAAACTGCACTTGCAATAATTTATTTTAATATTTTACTAATTTTTTTCCATACAATGGATCGCTTGGCTTTATGGCACAAATTCGTTTCGGATATCTTGACCTATCGTTAAAATATTGTGAATTCAATAATAAATTGTCTTTGATAATTTGTTCCAGAAACTTGAAAGTTTTGTCGTAAAATACAAAACTTGTGTGTGTTGTGAATTTTATTTTATTACATTCAAGAGTTCATCTCCGAGTGCGTTAAAGAATAATCACATATATACTAATAACATTTTATGTAGGTACCTATGTATATTAGCACATTTCCTGTTCGAACTTGCTTATTTGTTCATATGTATGTATTCTATCGTAAAGTAATATACGCGCATGTATATATGTATACCTATATATGTATGACTCAATTTGCCTATATTGGTCTCTCTCTCTTTCTTTCTTTCTCTCTGTATATATTTACTATGCACCGAATTGCTAATGTACAATTTATGTCTTTATTTAGTCCTATACTCGCGTGAGAAGACCGACGTTGTTTTATGGCGAGTGTTAAAGTGCACTCCTAAGCAAACGCTTTTTTCACCTCTCTCTCTTTCTCGCTCTTTCTGCATGCGTATAATTTGCTATTCTGTTTTTTGTTTTTTCCTTATTTTAATTATTTTACTGTTCTGTTTTACGTCAACGTTTTGTCTGTTCGTCACGCACGCGATTTTACATAAATATAGAATACAAAACGTGACTAACTCTGATACACTAAATTATAAATAATGTTCGCTTATTACTGTACCCCCTTTTACAACATTCTTTCGCAGCTTAAATATGCAATACTTCATTTACAATTATATAGATACACCATGCAAGTAACAAACAATATGGAAAACGAATGCAGTCATTCTCATACTGCATAATCTCTCCAGGTACACTATGAATGTTCAATTTCATTCTGAGACTTCTGCACATTCATGTGAGATCATGCATTGTAATTACACAATTATTCGTTAATATGTGTTTCTAATGTTATATGTCTTTTAGGTTATTAAATTATCTGTATTCTGATTTTACTTGTTGTATATTGTATGATATCGAATATAGAAAACGTAGTTTTATAATATTGATATTTATAAATTTATTTCGTGACTTATTAGTTTCAAGTATGTATTCATGATATATTGAAGCTTCGTGTATGTGTGTGTGTGTGTGTGTATAGAGGTGTTAGGGGTCTGACACCATTACCTGTGCCCGTTCGTTTACCGCAACCCCGCGGCGGACATAATACTGGCATCTATATCTCTTCACTGTTCTGTACATGTCGGTGTGTATGTGTGTGAGATGCTACACGACCCTGAACTGTGATCATTTGTACACTGAAACATACACACATACATATATGTATACATTTACTCACACTCTTCCATGATGTATCGTGTGCCAATAAATAAAACTATGAAATAAATGTGTTCGCATGTATCACAGATTAATCACACATCGAACTTGTATATAAATCATTTCTCATATTATATTATTTGATATGCAAGTATCAGTGAATGATATAGGTATATATCTATACATGTGTACGCAGTCAGTTATAAAACGGATCAATGCATCTGTCTCTGTTCAGATTGAGAATTAAATTTCACGGCTAAATTGAACGGAATCAGAAAAGGAATAATGGATCACTTTTTTTATGGAATAATTTAATCAAAAGCAATGTATATCTTTTCTTTGAATATATGATTCATCTATCTATTAAAAAACATGTATTAATAGTAATCAATTACAATATTTAAAATTTATCATACATATACAATGAAATATATTATTTAAAAATTAATGAATATATTGGAAAATAACAATAAAGTGAGAAGAAACAATATGTGATCAGGTATAATTCTATGCATAGATGCTATGTTATAGTTACAATAGATAAATACAACAAATACCAGCAATTATATTGGAATTCGTGTTATTATGTTGTCATTAATGATTATAAAATATCCATTCTTTCTGCCCGCTACCAACAGTACCTACTAGGCGTAATATCATTAAGAGTAATATTTATTACACCAGCTAACCGACTGCCGGTTTTTATTGGAAATTCTTCAATCGATAAATTACCTCAGCCCACTAATAAGGCGACTTATACATCCTTAAACGTTGATTAAACGAGATCGGTATATCTATCACATAATCTAATAAATAATTAAATCTAATCAAACACAACTAACATAACAAAAATGGCCAGAGTAATAAAATTATATCATAAATTCTGTGACGCCATGCTGGCGCATCCATATCTGGCGACCGGATTTTTGTCGACACAAATGGACGATGACTCTTCTTCTTCTTCTGCTGTTGCATCCAGTGTGCCTACTTGGCACTGTGATGGAAAAATGTTACTTTTCAATAAGATATTAATTACAAGGAGTTTAAATTTATTACAACTATAACTTTTGTGCGGGAAAGCGATAAATTTATGCAATATTTGTCATGGTACGTACGTTGTAATTATCTATGTGTGTACGTGTATCTAGCTACGTGTACCATTCTATTCGGCCGCCATCTTGGTACGAATTCGATAATTAACTAGATTATTATCTCTTCAGGAACTCTCCAAGTGCAAGTTCTCAATGAATATTATTTTATTTGTATTCCCCGTTATCACATCCATGGGTGAACTGTTTTATCGAGTGATTTCAATGCTCAACACTACACGAACCTTTACAGAATGTTTATAATTAATAACTAACCGTCTGATTTTAGGCAGGCAACATTACCACGCTGTATTATCGGAGTGCAGGCAGGTATCCAGTACGTTCCCCATATTCTAACGCCGATGTTTCAACAATAAAACAATAGTCATGTAAGTCATTTGGGATATAAATGTCGGTGATTAGGTGTGAGAATGTCGAATGACGTGGACCTTTGGCTTGTCTGTTGGTCCGCGCTGCTCTCTACCATGTACCGGGGAACAATGAATGTTGAAACACACATATATAGCTACATGTACCGGACATTGATAGACTGGACAATGCCGGCCACAGGACTGCAACATGCCGCACTCACATGACACGTCAGCGCATTAGACAAAGAAAGAACATTTAGCCCATGGTACGTCTCATAGTTCATCCAGAGACGTATCAGGGGGAAGACCTGTAGGAAATTATTATATAACAATTATAAAACTAGCTTTAGCTATGTGTCAGATTTAGTGTGTCCCTTTTGGTAAAACATTGTTATCTACGCTGCTGTATATCTCTCTAAATGCCACCTTGACAAAGAAGACAGAAATATTGTCTCAATTTTATTATTACCATTCAGTATAGCCACAAATACGACGATAATTCATAATACTAATAGCGCTACTAAATTTTTCCTTCGCAAATTCACAGTATTATTATAGTATTATTATAAACAGAATTTTCCATAAAAAGTGTTAAATTAGGTAAAAAAATAGTAGCTTCTTTAAAATTGACGAATATAATTAACAAATTAAATCGATATTCTTTATTTGATAATTTGAAGTAGAATTATTCAAATTTTGACTAAATAATCATCGACAATGTTTATTTGATAATAGTATAAAACTAAATTAATACCTAAATAATTAATAACTAAAACATAGAATTTATCGAAGTACAAAGTAATGATACTACAGGACAATGCAGTATCGTATTACTGAATTTTGGAAGATTTTTTTTTCTATTTAGTAATTGTAAATATTTTAATAATTTTGATCAATGATATAAACAATATGATTTAATATTCTTAGTAAATACTAGATTAAGATCTATTGTTGCTCGCTTCTTTGCCTTACGGGGGCCGTGATCGATTCACATAGTGGGCCGTAGTGAAGTAATTTATAAAATATTTAGATTCGGCAATGGCACGCAGGGAATGTGAAACGATTACAATGGCATACTTGTGGCCGCGAAAGACAACTCCAAATTGTAATTTATTAAGTACAGTTGGAATGTTACCGTCCGCAGATTCATTCCAGCGAGGTTGCCGATGTGCAATTATCTCTTTGGTTTTATTATTGCAGGTTGATCTACATTCGCGATGCTTCGGCAATGATCGGTAACATCATTCAACACATTCGCTGCTGGTATTCGTGAGCGGGATATCTGTTTGCGTGCATGACGTGTATGAGTATATTTTTCATACAACTCTGTCAAGAGATCTGTTGAAGTTTACGTGTAAATATGAGTGTAGTCCCCTGCTGTATAAGTGACCAATAAATACACTCGCATACTGATAATACCATCACAACATTATGCATGCAAAATTTATTTAACCTAAGCACATCACAAGATAAATACTAGTGTATAGCATGCAAGCTAACACTGTCAAGTATCCGCCATAAATATGAACCATTTAATGATCAAAGCAATGGGACTTTATCTAGAACCAAGACTAATCTTCAAGCACATTGTACAGTATTTAAAATTAGTTATTAACCATTATTATCCCTTGATAACTTAATGCTTTTTTGGTAAAATGTTATTTAAAAAATTGTTATAATGGTTGTCAATATTTGTTAAATTAATATTTATTTTGCAATTGTTAATAATACGAAAATATTTCCTAGCGTTTAGCTCAGATCTTATTCAACATTCCAAGCCAACATGCCTTATGTAAAGAATATTTCCAATTAGACATATTCTCTTAATATGAACATTGGTATGTATAATTGTAAGTAAACAAATTCTTAGGTTTTTTTCCAATATTTCGCAATAAAACAGACCAATACGTAAATTTTAATATTGATCGCATTCATATTTTTAATTTTTAAATCTGAACGTGAATTGGTTGTTACGATGGATAGAGTATAAATGTTAATTCTGAGACAAATTACAAACCATACGCTTGTACTGTTTGGTTGTATGAAGTCACTCTGTTAAAAAATATGACTGCATTATGCATAAAATGAAACATTGCCATAATATTAAAATGAGATATACTGTCTTCATATACACATGTAGTACACGCGCACACTTGCACACGCACGCATGCACGCAAGGTTCTTGTATTGTGGCGAGATGATGCAGGTAAGACAAAGTCAAAGTATGCATGTGTTAGTATGAAATACAGACAGACTATATATGTATGTGTGCATGTATGCATGTGTGTGAGTGTGTACAATGCGTGCATTATGTTTTAATTACACGGCACGATCGTACAAGCATTATTCATATCCACGTACGGGTCCCCGTTCCGTTCCACAACGAGTTCACATTACACGGTGCACTGGTAATTGCCCAAGCGCGTTCAATGTGTTCTTAGAACGCATTTTGAACACACGAAACTAAAACGTCCCCGTAGAAAACATATCGTGAAATGTGTGATAATCGGTTCATGTTTTGCAGTGAGCGAATGAGCGACACGCACACACACACATCGTACATTGACATATCTCACCCCAAGTTTACTGAGAACTCTTCAACAGATACAGAAATATACTTTCACACAACAAGAATTCATTTGAAAATCAAATTTCAACACTAAATTACCGATTTCTAAACTGTTGAGTATATTTCATTTAAGAAGTCATTCGACACAGTTTTGAACCGGATATAAATGAAGAATAATTTCGTAACATATTGTACCATTGTTAAGGTTTATATCATTCCTGACTTGTAATGTTCTCTCGTTACAACTTTAACTGTACTTATCCATGGGACAATACATGGTATTCGGAAATAGCTAGCTACTAAAGTTTTATATGCGATGATTTTTTTAGTTTAATCAAGCGTGCTTATCGATGAAATTGAATATTACGAGCTCGACAACTAATTCTAACCTCTTGCTCTGGAGATTCTGGTTTGTACCGCTCCCAAATGATTGTGTACTGAGGCTAGGTGCACGTTATTCAATGAAGGCGTAACCAGGGCGGTACTCACTGATTTATTAAATCAACAAATAAAACTGCATTACTGTGTACAATACACACATAGCTTGGTCTGGGTCCTGTTAGACTATGCGCTGTTATATATCATGTAACGTCAGCTTGACGCTGCGCTGGTGTAACACAAGCTTTATGCTATACCAGTTGAGAGATATAGAGATATATTTACACAAACAATTACATGCATTTTAGATTATAAACTCGGAAAGAAATTATCGGCTAACGGAAATCAGTGATGAGAGTAGGAATTATTGCCAGTCGTCAGTGGACTAGGAAATGTCCGCGCGTGAAATTACACATGTGCTAATAGACATTACACAGATAGATGGATACGTTCAAGCAAGCACTTGTACCTTCAAACAGCCACGTAGCATATTATAAATGTATGAGTTTAACTGTACTGGCCATCCAGTGTGTATGATATACAATATTGCACAGAAAATCAGCCAGAACATAAAATATTATGCTGGGGGATGTATTTAAAGTCAATTAGTATTCTTACTAATCGTATTGTATAAATGATCTCTCAAATTTAAGATTATTAACATCGGAATATAGAATATTCAATTTTAATTTTACACTATTCTAATTCACAACAATTGTAAATTAAAACAACAATAAGAATTAATATTTGCTGTTACAGGACTGCTTGAATGACAATGAATTAAAGGCGTCGGAGACAGTATATATATTTTTATAGCGATTGCAGATTCTCTTGTCTGCTTTTGTAGTATTCCCGGTAACAAGTAGGTATGCACGTATGATGTACTTGGTATATTATATTGCCAATGTTACTATTGCAGTACTGTAATTGTTGTTATAGTTATCGACTGGACTGGGAGTATCGTGTATTGGGAATATCAGTGCTAAGATAACGATATAGAATACAGACATGGAGATTTTAGTGCCACATCAGGACGTTGTACTGATAGTTTATCTAGGTAATTGTTACTATACTATCTGTAGTTTAAATGACATTGTCCGGTAATTTATGGTGCGAATCAAATACAAGAACAACAAACAATAGTAGAAAATGGTAAAAAGATACACTATGAGTTATGTGTTAACCAGCTAACGAACAGATACTAACATTCTATAGTCTAGACAACTTGTGAAGGTGTGGTTCTACAATTGCACCACATATATCTTCTATTGCTTTTAATGCTTGATCAAATGGAAACAGATATTACACTACGTATATATTTATTAATTGGATCATCGGCTGTACGGTGCGGGAATACTGGTTGTGTGCGCGTGCGCACGAGCACCGAGCGTATAGTTTTTAATTTGACTGTTGGCATTTTGTATCCGGAGTTCTCTCACGTTCTAGTTATTGCTGTGCGCACGTTGGCGCGCTCATCACACGCAAACACACAATGTAGAAGTAGACAACAGAATACCTATACTCGCGTATTGCTCCCTATTCAGTTACATATATACATGCGTTTATATATACATATATATATATATATATATATATATATATATATATATATATATATATATATTTAGAGAGAGAGAGAGAGAGAGAGAGTATATATAAACGCATGAATGTATGCATGTGTATGTGTGCAGGTCCGAAACGTAACACACGACATATAGTTCGTGCATACGCCATGGGCAATGTTGTATTATAATAATTATCATTAATTTTATGTTTATTAAAGACACAATAAATAGAAGTTATGTTTCACACAATACAATAGCATTAATATTACTAATTGTTTTATTTTTTTCTCTTTGTTGTGTTAGTAGCTAACGTAGAACAATTATTTGATTTAATATTTATACAAATACGGTAAAAATATTTACAATAAATGTTTTTATAGCTGTTTTTAAGGACACAACTTTTCCAATGGGGAATTATTAGGGCCGTTTTTTGTCTTTTTTATCATTTCAAAACTAAGTCACGACTAATAATAAAAAAATGCAATGACAAAATTATTAATTTGACTTGACTTCTCCTGGGAATGGGACCCGTTAAATACCTATGGCCTACGGTCCTTCCAATTTATAAGACCGCACTGGAAATTCTGGCTAGTTAACGAACTACTAAATATAAGTATATCGCCGGGAGATATGCATCCATTGGTACGCACAAGTAATGATGGTTGTACTTGCGCATGTTGAGAAAAAATTTCTTACATTATGTGTATTGTGTTGAGCATGGTTTGTGTGCCCAATGCAGGAAGTACGTGTAGCTAATATACACGAAACCACATCAGGCGAAATCTAGAATGCACGTGCGTGTGAGACTAAAGCGTGCGAACATTTAACGCAGCTAATAAATTTGAAACTAGATATCAATGCGTGGGTGTACGTACTTTATACGATGATCGTACAACTTAGATTAGCCGTAGTATAAAACGTATATTGCAACAGCAGATTTTCATAGAAAAATCGTACATTAATAATGTACCTACACGTACATCTACAGTGATATTTACGGGAATCATCTATCGAGGTTCTAATGTAGTTCGGGAAGATACATTTTCTGTTAAACTATGTATAAAGTTTTAAATACAACAGAATTAATTAACCATGTGTACGATTATGATAAACCTATAACTGAAGCCGGAGAATAACAGTACTGTACATGTTTTAAATTAAATAGTCGCCGTAATTGAAGTAATAAAATGATAATTAAATTATAGTGGCAGAACTGTTTCCACTATAAATTACAGTGAAATATAAATGTCCGCGTAGGGATTTATGTGCGACAGTGCAACACACAACGGCAGCAAAGTGCAAAATGTACATTTATAGGAATTAACCACGGTCGTTTGATATAGAAAAATACGAAAACGTCATTTCCTTCTTAGTTTCTTAATAGAATGCTTGGACATTTACGTGTATATCACGAGACTTTATATGCATTAGTGAGAAAATTAATTATATCACAATAGCATACCTAACATTGTATTTATATTTCGTTTTAAAGAGTTTTAAATCGAATCATATTAATACAGCAAGACCTCACTTATCGCTACCTCGAATTAAGGCTGATTCAACGTAAGGCGGTATTTGCGTGAACCATAAACTGCTAAATATACTATGATTCGTTATAACCCGCGTTTATTAAATGGTAATTGTGATAATGAGCAAAGCACGGGAACTTCTTATAGATTTCCTAAACAGACCTCATTTTCTGCGGGTTTGCTTATCGCTTGCTATATAAGTAACATATCCTTCTTAAATATATTAAAGTATATTTATTAGTAGACAAGAAAACAAATGAATATTCTTAGCCTGTTATATTCATGTATGCGTAATTGTTTGTATTAAAAAATAAACCAATTAACTTGGGTAACCTTGAATGAACACTTGTGGCCTTGATACTGTAGACTAGATCCAAAATAAAATGTTTATTAGTAATGATTGTATACACTCACAAACATATGTACATACACACGCTTGTATCCAGTGGGCGCTGTGTTCATTGGTATAAGTTCTTACATCATGATTGAAATTAGAATCTATTGTTAATAATACATATGAAGGTAGCAATGTTTATAATATATGCACACACACATACATTTGCACAATTTATATATGAATACTATATTAAAACTATTTGATTACTGTAATAAATTGAAAATCTACCGACGCGATTAGCAACTGAGAATCCGTTATTTATATAATTGTAAATGTGCTGTGTATCATTGAATACGTTATACACTTGCCTATATGAGTATGCTTATAGGTTATGGCAATCCATTATGTAAATATCAACAAAACAATTGTTTTACCATCTTTTTACATGCACACATACACAGGTATAATTTAGATATAATAAATTGTCGAGCGGCTGACGTGCGAATATGATGGAAATGATTTTCCACAGAGTTGTAATTTATTTTCAATGAGATGATGTTTATCAACAAATGAAATTATATACCAGTAGGAGAGTTTGTGTATATCCATACAATGTATGGTATACAGCCTACTGGAATATTTACAGGATTCACACTAACGATATTTATATAATTATATCGATTGGTTATTTATAATAGTCAATACGGAACTGACTATTAAACGACCTTCGTTTTTTTTTTTGTTAATTATTTTATTATTAGATGATTTGTAATATTTCATGACGATAATTTTATTTATAGATGTATTATATTATTATGTTGAAATTTCAAAGTAAAATTCTGTATGTCTGGATCTAGTGATCGTGGTAATTGTAGAGAGAAAAGCACTGTCAAATTAAACTATTTAGGGTTTAAAAATCTGGAAAGTAATAAAATATAAACTTTGCATTTAGAATATCAGTAAGTATTTGTCTCAAAGAATAAACAAATTGCTTAAACGAAACTATACGCTGTTTTGTTTGTACAAGTTATTTCACAGCCTCTTCTTCACGATTCACAACTCAATAACTAGTGTTGTTGTCGAGTTGAGAAAATGATTGACTCTTCTTTCGTTCAACACTGACAAACGAAACGAAACAGCACGAATTTTCAAAACGGTTTGTTTGCATAAAGCGTTCACTTTGATTTTAATTATTTCGACAAGTCACGTTCTGGCGCTTTTGTTTTGTGGAAACGTTCTTAATAGACAATGATTTAATTTTAACCTTTTAAAATATGTTCAACACATGAGTTAGTTCAACTGATCTAACGACGCATATTATCTTATTTCTTGACATTTCCTCGAATACATTTATTCAAACTTTGGAGAGAGATTTGTTCGTTATTGTGCGAGTGTTTCTTGTGTGGAAATTTAACTTCATGATGGGATAATTTTACAAACTTTCTTCGAACGCGGGTAAATTAAATAGTACGTGTCAATAATTTTCATGTTAATGTCCGCGCGCATCGTGCTACAATTTACGCTATGATGCTGCACGTCCGCACAGGTTCACCACGCGTGTCACGTGTTATTATACCTTGTATTACCCAGTGAATGTTACCCGCACATCTGACCCCGGAACTTGCTATATATGCGTATATTCTAACATTATATAGAATATTTACAATTATACAATCATCTCTATGCAGTAGAATATATTACCAGGAATGGTTGTAGCTAGTGTATACGATGCTTTAGGCCAGCTCATTCGTCCCGTCTGTCGTTGCACATGGATTGTTACAGTTTGCTCGCATTTTCTAACTTATAACCATCGCTAAACAAATAATGAATGGCGTAATTGCAGGCTAATTGTTACTTATATGTAGCTCTGCATGGCCTAGTGACTAATGGCACACTGATGGATGACTACAGATTCAGAGAACAGGTTATATCATGATAACATTGCAGTACTGCACTCGTTAGTCGTTTGGCCTCGGTAACTAGTGCACGTGTACTGTAACTATATCATGATACACACACGCGCGCATTGTAGATGCAATTTTCTATAAATTTCCAGATACATACCAGATGTGTATACGGGATGTTTGCAAAACTACGCAGGACACGTACGCGGTACGGTCAAGTATTCAGGTTACGATATATATAATTATATGCGCGCATCCCGAACAAGTACGCGTTGCACAGCTTAATTAACTCTACCAATGATTCTAATAAAAGTGGTGTCACTTTACATCAACGTTGTGTTTTGTGTAAATAGTTCTACTAGAAGATATGGAAACACTATTTCAGTATGCTTTAATATTATACCGGAATCTCAATGGTGAGTATCATCATTATAAAAGTGAATGTTTGGAGGTTGATAAAAAATAAGACACTAAACACTACTAAATATGGTAACGCGTCAATGACTTAATGATGCACGATTGAAATGATTTGAAGTGTTGAAAATTTCGTACAACAAACAGTAATTCGAGCATAGCCGTTACACCTACACTCACTCACATACATGTATATCTATTAAACACAGTGTATATATATATATATATATATATATATATATATATATATATATATATATATATATATATATATATATATATATATATACAGGTACAGCGTATGTGCTGATTCGTTTTCTAATTGTGTATGCGAGTGTTATTAGCCAATATTTATGGTAGAATTAATTACAATATACAGTGTTGCACTGCCCACGTTGTTTGCACACTCGACTGTATGGACATATGTGAATTTTGATTGGTGTACTTCAGAGAGGTGAGTAAATTTATTGCTATTCATACACTTGGGCCCGTATCAAATGATTATTGTGAATTTATTTCTACGGAAGTGTGCATAGACAGTGACATCTGAGAACAAGACGCCACAAATAAATATGGCAAGTAAAGTTTGTATGCTTTAAGAACAATTCACGGGTTCTACTACATATTCCCAGGTCTCTGAGAGAGAGAGAGAGACTTCAATGACCAGTTCAACAACGAACATATTAAATACTTATAAATCTATAGCTACGAAAATTTAATTTTTTCTTTACTTTACCTTTTTGAGGTTTGTATTGAGTTTTATAAATAGCGTGC
The DNA here is from genome assembly GCA_963422195.1 of Carabus problematicus. Taxonomy (NCBI): domain Eukaryota; kingdom Metazoa; phylum Arthropoda; class Insecta; order Coleoptera; family Carabidae; genus Carabus; species Carabus problematicus. The sequence goes on along the minus strand of OY728588.1, from coordinate 10,091,022 downwards.
TAGTTTTTCTGGATATATGCTTACAGATCGTTTGAAATACTAATGTGTATATCTGGTACAGATCATTTGTATAAAACGATGGTAAACGGTGCCCTGGGAGCCACAATAATTCCAAGCTAAATAAGATCAAGTTCTGCTTGTAATTTTGATACAGCTGTCGGCAATATTGCTCACAATACCACACATACACATGGGTACTTGAACACACATACATGAGTACTTGTATGTATGTGTGTGTGTGTACAATATTACCGTGTGCACAGGCGTATAGGTGTATATAATTATGAAAGTGTAACACTCACGATTCGGTACTCTGGCGGGATCACGGGTGATGATGACTCACTGGTCAAGTCTTGATTGACCGATGGTGTGGGAACCGACGTTTCAACACTAACACAGAATTAACCTACCAGCACACACACACACACACATACACACGTGTATACGTGATGCACGTGCGCATATTATATGTGTACGAAGATATGTAGGTACATTTAGTTAATAGTTCAAACGCTAATCATCATCCCGACAGGCACAACATGTAGTCTTACATATGGGGCTAGCCGTCAAATAACAGAGCGGACAGGAATTAACTTTAATATGTACTTATATAAGTGTATTAAGAAGTAAAATATAGTATTTATAAACTGTTTTTCTTTTACAACTGATGCCGTACGACAGATTCTTGAAAAGAATTGCAACAATGTAACGATATATGAACAATGCAAGTACATATTCAATATTTCTTCATTGTAAGTTTTCGCTCAACGCCAATTCGATTTACGCTCATTCCCTGCAAAGCATGTTTTTCTAGAAAGCGATTTAGGATGATTCGTTATAACGCTTTTCCATGAAGACAGTAATTCTGAAAATTAGTAGACCATGGGAATTTCTGCCTGATTTTCTAACATCTCCTTGATAATCTGAATTCGTTTAGCGCTAATTTTGTAGAGGAACATATCCCGAGCGCTAACCAAGGCTAACAGGACTATATGAATTCAGTTGTTCGTATGAACAGCATTAGCCTGTTATAATAGCTGGTAACTACAGTCAGGTTTCGATTAACGCTGCCTCGATTAACGCTAATTCGATATAACGCGGTTTCTCTTGAACCCAAAAAAGTGCTAAATTTACGATGATTTGTTATAACGTGATTCATGAAGACACAATTACGGAAATTATGGATCAATTTATAGAAAATAGTTCAGTATTAAAATAACTTCGTATAACGCTGTTTCGTTTAGCGCTCGGTCGTCAGGAACTCATCTAAAACGCTAAGCAAGGTCTTACTGTATCTATCTCTTTGCATTCCTGGTACTTACATTGTATTCCCTGTACTGTAAATCATAAGATTAGTGGCGCATAACCAAGTCATTATTTATGTTAGTATTTCGGATAGTACAGCTGGTTCGGATGTGTTCGGATGAATTATATTCTCTTATTGAACAGTTTTTAATTACAAAAAGTACTGGGTGTGTTACACCTTGGGCGCGTGCGCATATTAAGTGTTACCACAGGGCCGAGTGCGCGCTCGAGACCGGCCGTGCACATTATACTAATTAATTATTAAAACAACGAGCATCTCCTCCACACCCCACCCATCCCGGCGCGCACGCTCATATATAATACATCGGAGCGTGGTGGGCCCTTAAGCGATGATCACGACGAGTGTTAATAGTGTTATAGTTTCTTTCGATCAGAACACAACACATAACTCACATCCGCAACGAGCAACATGCACAAACGCGCGTAGGCACAGGTACCAATCAGCGTGTCAGTGGCGGCACGCCACGGTCGGGAATCATGCGGGTACTTGCCCCGAATTCAATACTACAATATGTAAAGTATTTATCCTTATCGAATACAATATTAGTCTCGAAATATAACAACACAAATCGATAAAAGTTTAGTGAACTTAAAGCAAAATAAAGCTAGGAAAAATGTATAAAAATGTAGGTATATGTACGTACTTGTTACAGTTAATTCAGAATTAACTTTATGTTGACGGTGACTTCAATCTGTGCTCAAGCAAGGAACATTTCATACAAAATTTTAATATCCATTTCTATATAATTCACTTATTTACAAAATAGCAAAACTAGTTCGGACGCTATTGCAGTTATGAATGAACTCTGTATAAATACTTGTATATTCCCTATCTTGAAGGTGCCTTGGATGAATATATTATGAATGCTGTACCTAACTATGTATGCATCTACGTATATACTATATGTACGTGTGTGTGTCTGTGTGTCTGTCTTAAGCGTGGCCTACCTTTCCGTGTGGGAATACTAAATTTCAATTTACCAAGTTGTGAGGAGTGATTTAGATGAGGAGTCATGCAAGCGGGCGAGTTAGTTGCTCGTTCGTTCTCTCGCTTGGTTCGTTGGTTCACTTGGTTGGTTGGTTATATTCGACCCGTGTACACGTGTGTGTGTGTGTGTGTGTGTGTGTGTGTGTGTGTGTGTGTGTGTGTGTGTGTGTGTGTGTGTGTGTGTGTGTGTGTGTGTGTATGCGCGCGGATACCATAAATCAGGACTGCGTGAGTTCGCGCCACGAACAATATAATAATTAATAACAGCCTGTGTGCGCGAGAGAGCATTAGGACTGAAAAATAAACACTGGATAACTTCTAATTATACGTTACCATCCATATCTTATCTCTCTCTGCCGTCTCTCTTATAAGACCGTATATACATACATACACATACGTACAATATAGTACAGCTCTAGAGCTATATGAGGCCTATAGAAAAAATACAGATAAATATGTGTGCGTGTGTGAGTGCAGTCTCCCCCGCATATGCGAGCATGCGAACAAGAACAATAATGCCTGTGGGTCACACACACACGTACATATATACCTATACACACACTCTCGTGTATTTGATCCATAATTTAAACAAAGAACATTAATTCTACAGATACAAATGAATATAATAAATACAGTGGAATTCGCTTATAGTGAACTTCAAGGGGCCAGAAATATGGTTCACATAACGAAAGTATTTAGTTTATTATATATTTAGCTGAAGTCAGTAATATGTTCATTATAAGCGAGGTTCCACTATATGCGGGTTCACTATAAGTGGATTCAACTATAATGTAATTCAAGAATTATGTTTAAATCCCGCTACGAGAAACCCTGCTCTAGAGATCGAGATTTGAAGTCACTCCGATTTTTCTAAAGTATGTTTTATATCTGTCAAATTTTCAACAAACAAACCTCAAATTAATGTTTCCGTCAGTAACCATGGACTAATCTAAGATACTTCGAATTTATTTGTCCTTGTTTTGATTCGTAAAGGGCATTGATGATTATGTGCCGTATCCGTTTTATCAGTTCCAGCAAGGCCAATTTTAAGTAATTTGAACAATGATTTCAAGTTTGACAGATGTAAAACGCACTTTATAATCTGTCTTATTGTTTGTCAGTGAGCGACTGTCGCGCCATCTCTCTGCGACTGTTTTTTTGAAATCAATTAAAAGTAACATTGCCCGTTAAATATTATCTTACGGGCCGCAGCACCGTCTCGGATTACCGCCAATAACAAGTATGTATAGGACTTTATTTATTACTGGACAGTGTTTATTAGGTTTTTACGAGATACCTGTTATGTTGGCTCTACTAATAGCTAATTAATTGATTGGAAAGTAATTTACTGCCATTAGACTATTGGTGGAATAATACAACAGAATACACTCCCACAAAACAATATGTATGTGTGATATATCTTACAATAAGTCTATACTAAACTACAACAGACGTGGACAAGTGTGGGGACCCTACATTCATACATAGAACCGAACATGTTATGTATGTTTAATGACATTAACAATCAAAACTCTACAAATACTGTCATATTTCTCATTTAGTTTTTCGTCTAGGCAAAAGTTCAGCTGAAGCCGGTAATGTATATTGTATATTTGCTATAAATTACTTACGACACTAATATTCAACTACACAGACACATACTCAGGTACACATGTACATGTAGGTGGGCACTGGTACCGCGCTGTGGCTTATCATGGACCCAGGATCTGACTGGGCCACACCCCCTGTCACTGTGTATTTGTTTTATGTATTTATGAGGCCCGTGATATGGTCAGGGGCCGCTATTGATAATAATTACTTGTTCTATGTGATTTAATTTAACAGATTAACTTGGCTAGACAAAGATATATATATATATATATATATATATATATATATATATATATATATATATATATATTAAGTGAAGTCACTAATAGACAATACTCGCATATATGTACATCACCTCTGTATTTGTACGTATGTAGATATATTGTCATGTCAATTGTGGTATAAAATACACACAGACCGTGGTAACTGGCGCCAGTGTTCCGGCCGGAAATTCCCTGCACTAACTCGCCGAGTGGATGCTAATAAGGCAATAGAGATTTTTCTATCTTCTAACGTACACAACTGATATGCATATATTAGGTAAAAGAAGTAAATAAATTCGTCCTGGAATGAATACCTAACTATAAAAAATAAAAAACCTTTTTAGTACTTTTGAAACGACATAAAATTGAGTAATACAATTTGTTATCAGTTTGCGACTTAATACTGAAAATGATACGAATATTTAGATACAATTTTCAATAGTGAATTTGTCATTTTATAGATGTCTGACTCAGCATTGTAAAACTCAACATTGAATTTGATTTTTATTTGTTTTGTTATTAACCAAAGTTAATCCGATATTGACATTATCGATCTGTGTGTGCTTTATGTACCTATAATATATTATTTATTGACAATATTAACCTTGAGTTATAATTACAATGTATTGCCGTTAATAATATGTATTTGCGTTCAGTAATTGAATATACGCTTTCCAAGAATTGACCAGCACCTGTCCATCGATGGAATATTATGCACACGTAAATGTTTATTGATGGCATAAAATAACTGAATCATATTATTGTTTTCTTGATTGCAAAACAATACTACGAGATATTTAACCAAACGTCGTAATGCCTAAGGCGGTTTATTTACATATACATCGAAGTTACTGGTGCATATGTATGACAGAAGCGCTAAGCTAGAGGTTATGTACCGAGGTATTGTGTGTGTGGTGTTTGGCGACGCACGCACGTACTGATCTAGTATTCTGTGTACGTTACGGCCTGAGCTCTGTGTGGTTACTGTTGCCTTGTGCCGATTCATGGAATTGTGTATCGATACTGAATGTGAAACAGTCAGCCAACAGTCTACACACATACATACATACCATACACATACATACATACATATAGCCAGTAGTGACAATAACGATGAGTGTCGGGTAAACAAGAAGATTTAGCGAGGTCTGTACAACATCTCAAGGACGTCAGCGCAAAAGAGACAACACTACATTGATGCTCATAAACATGATGATGACAGGCGAATTGAAACTGATTTTAAATTAGTATGACGTGGTGTTAAGCCAATTAGATGTAATATTCCATGTTCTACATGTAAATTAGAACAGGTTAGTTTAGAGCCGTTTGACACTATGATTTAAACAGAAATGTGAATTTGCATAGCGCTTTTTTTCCTAGTTTAGTAAATTTTATCCGTAATTTTTCACTTTCACTGAAATCTTTATCTTTAATAACATTATGAAAATAGTATTACAGTACGTATATTAGCTATTAGAAATATGACTAGGATGTTTGCATTCATTTATGGGTAATTGAAAACAGCCGGTAATTGTGATGAACAAATAAATAGAAAGTGGTGATGTATTAGTACATAATACTGAAATTGAAATGAAATTGAATTAAAATCACATTACAAAATGAAAAGGTATATCAATCAGTAGATAGGTAGGTAGGTGCCTACATTTCGAGAATGGACTCACGATTTCGACATTAATATCAAACTCTTGACACACTCACACACACACACACATGCACATATTGATCACTGATGTTCTATTTTAAACTTATTCTCTAGTCTAGTGTATATTCTTAATATTACAAAAGTTTCCATCCATATTTTTATAATTTATATTAATATATTTGCAAGAATGTGATAATTTATGTTCTGTATACTCATATGTACCAGGTGTCCCAAAAAATCTGGGACATAGAGAATTAACATGTAAATATAGAAACATGGAACAAAAATTGCATGTATTTTTGTTAGTTACAACAACAAATAATCAAACCATAGCATTTTTGTTTCACGACCTCCTAATCTGTCATTAAAATGCAGTATTTCAACATTGATTTACGCATTATAGAAACATATCTGAGCATTAAATATGGCACCTTATCATGCAGTTTTTAATTCTGAACAACTTTTTTATTTACACTTTTGCTCTAAAATATATTGTTCAAAAGTAATCACAATATTTCTATATTTACATGTTAATTCCCTATGTCCCAGATTTCTTGGGACACCCGGTATATATATAATATGTTGACGTTTGTACCTTTGTATGCGTGATTATCGTTTTGTGAAAGGTTTTCTCGTCCAGCAAAGCATTCAATTCACTCCGTACGAATAACATGATTATAATCGATTAATCACAAAAGATGATTTAATGTTGATGGATTTAGGCTTTTATATACACACGCGGATTAGTGTAGTGTGCCGGTACGGAATTAACTACATTTCTACATTACCGACACACACTGACGCTGATGTTTACGAAATTACACACGAATATAATTCGTGTATTAACCATTTACTCGTTGTTAGATGATCACAGATTGAAATAATTAGCAGACGAGAGCTGTCAGATTTGTTGACACGCACAAATATACACACACATATGCATGCACACAGCTATAGTAAATGCATGTGCTGAAAATGAATTTCACACTCTGTTGCGTTGTTCCACATATGATGGATGGAAATTTAATTTTGATTTTTGTTAAGCCGATGTAATCGTCATTTTATTAAATCGTTGTAAACATATTTAAAAAGGAATAATATTAATCTTTGTGCTTATTAGTCGTATGTACAATTATACTTACACAATATACCAGCAACGGATTGAATAATTTTAACTTTCTTATACGCAGAAAGTGCGTTTTACAACTGTTAAACTTAAAATCATTGTTCAAATCATTTAAATTTGACCATGCTGGCACTGATAAAACGGATAACGCTTCAAACGCTTCATCAATGCTGTTCACGATTCAAAACAGAGACAAATAAATTTGAAGTATTAATCCATGGTTACTGACGGAAACATGAGAATTTGACGTTTGTTTGATGCAAATTTGGTAGATGTAAAACGTACTTAAGAAAGTATAGAAATTATGAACAAAATAAATCTATTGCGAAATGTTAATAGAAATACACTTTTTGTGGTCCTTACGTAGGTTGAGAGCTAGTTAATTAAAATTACATATAATATACACATACATACATAGTTTCCTGAAGTTGTAGTACTGTCATGATGCACGAGCATATGCTGGTGTATAATTGCTAGAGTTTGTAGCAGATAGATCTAGCTACCCGCGACTTATATCATAACAGCGAGTGCGCGTGTGTGTATGTGTTGGACGTGATTGCATGTTCTGATTTCAGTAATTGCTGCATTTGCTGACAGTGGTGTGTGCGATCCAGCATGTGCCCACCCACAAGACCATCATGTGCACGTCTCTCTGCAAGATCTTTGCACTCATCTATCTTGTAGCCGATGTACAACGTTGCCACTCGTGTCGTTTGTAAATGATAAGTACGAGGATAATACACACACTTACGCATACTCACTGTACAACGGCGTGTAATTCTTTTTTTGAAAAATCTATGTTGATTAAGTTAAATCAAGCCGATAACAAATGTTTAACATTTTTACCACAATTTTACACGGAAATAAATATGCGACGTAATGGATGTGAAAAACTTGACAATAATTCACAATGATCACTTATGGCCGGTTGCTCAGACAAAGTTTAATTCGCGAATCAATAATTCTAGAATTATATCGTTGCTCGGACAAGATAAACAATTTATTTGCGTTGTCAATTATTCGAATTGCAACGAGAATCACACAGAAAATACTGAGTCGCGGACTTAGAAACGAATCTCTGTTGTGTTTAAAATAAATCTAGAATCATTTTTCATTCTCGAATTAAACCTAGTCCTGGCAATAGCGCATTCAGATCTTGGTAGATACTAAAACTAAATTTATTATATTGTGTTAATAGTTCCATTAGTAGAGTTAGTGAAAAATTGTATGTGGGATTCGAACACATGTTTTTTTCATATACCTATTGTATATATCAATAATTACTTTCTAGCTGTGACATATGTACTGGGGTTTCACAATAACCTTATGATCAATGTTATTAGAGAACTGTTTTGCTGAATACTTTAATTGCAGCATCGCTGTGGCGAACAGCGTGGATTCACACCGAGAACACACGGGAAGAACCGTGTAGGTAATGATATACGTGATTCATAAGCGATGATACTTGCATATGCATGTGCAATATTGGTGTGGTAGTCACAAATGAAATGTAGAACAATGTGATGGTTGTTTGTCTGTGATATCGTGGGCAGAGTGTGTAGGGCACACTATGAATGGTTTCTCCACTTATATAGACTTTACCATAAAAATACACGAAGCAGAAACTATAACCAATAAGTATTACAAGACACAGGATGAGTGTAGGATGATTGCACTCTCGACAATTGCAGAAGAATGAGCAATTATATAGTACAATGAATCAGTTATACAGTCACATATCTATAAGCTAGATATAAAACTTACATTCTTAGGATATGAATATTTAACTTTATAACATGAATCGATTCAGGTTGTGTTTATTATTTCGAAATGCAGTTATGTGTAAATAAACAGAAATACAAAATAAAAATCTGAATACATCTCTGTTTTTTTATTCATTTACTACCTGGCATAATTTGGAATAATCTTCTGTTAATAGCATGCTGCGTTAATCCTCCGGAAATCAATTCCAAATATCTTTGAACGAACAATACATATTTTGGTTAAGAATTCTATATTCACAGCTCTGTGATATATTATGAATGAGACATTATTCTAGGTGGTTGAATACTAAAGCATCTTCAAGTGATTATAATTATTCTTGACCCATTTGAACAACATCCGGTCGACGTATAATGTTGTATGGCCGGTGAATGCTTGATCTATGATCAGGGCTAGTTTTAAATCACAGTATTTCCTTGGTTTGACGCAAACCCAGCTGAAATCAGCATGCACGACAGTCGTGTCCCACCGGGAGACGTAGGTATCATCAAGCACCAGAGGTGAATATGACATTAGACAATACACACAGATCCGCACCTGACAAAGAAACACAAACAAAATCATATAATGCTTTGGCACAATGTTCCAAAATGACACTACACTGTATGAATAAAACATTGCCGCGAGAACCCGGTGAATATTGGAGCCTCGAGTCTAGCCATAGAACCAGAAGAATATATTATATCTGTTATGTTCTGTTTACTAATTTAATTTAGGTATACTATTCTTTGTTTAGAACAGGATGTATAACAGTAACCGTCTTGTCTATGGAGGAAAAAAACTTTTAGTGTATTTATTTAACCTTCATTTTTAATTTGCAGATTTATAGAACGAAAAAAACAAATGGAGATATCGACAGTGGATTAGAACAGATTTTATTATTTTTAATCATCCAAGGCGTATGGATATATTTTCTATACCTTCACTTGTTAGTTAGGGCATTCATACACGTATCTGTGTGTGTGTGTGTTTGCGCATGCACAGACCAGCCAACTGTGAAACTTCGTATCGGAATGTTATCGGTCCGAACAATGCCACGGTAACTAAATCCAGAGTGATAAGGGCAATGTGAAACTGAAAAACACAGCAAGAACAAGAAGAAGACGAAGAAGAGCTGCAACGTGAGGGAACAAAAAAAAGAAGAAACAGTAAAAACTCGAAAATTAATCCGTGTGAAACATAACATGGGTGTGTACATATATATATATATATATATATATATATATATATATATATATATATATATATTCGTATATAGATAGATAGATAGTTGAAAACCTGTGCATGTGTGTGTGTGTCTACGCTCGTTTGCTTGCTGTATGCGTACGCGCGGTACTTGTGTACATCAACATGTACCAGCTCGCAACCAGTCGGCGGCTTGTACCATCTGACGTAACCGCTAATCAGTTGAACCGAACGACGAGTAAAGTAGTTCACTTGCTTTCAATAACTGAAGTACCACCAGCCGCTAACCCGACCATAGCTTCACAGTAGACCTTAGCACACCGTGGATCAGCTAACTGCAGTCAATGGATTCTGTGTCTTTTATTATATATTTTCAAATAGAAGAAAAAGACATCCCTATCTAACTGCGTGTCTGTAGTGATATTTCAATCATATAAATTATAGATGTACCTATGCAAGTGAGTACTGGGTTTACTCATTGATGTATGTCATGATTTGGTCGACCCACACTGTAGTAGATCTATGGTTCGTATAGCGACCGGTCTAGGCCTCTGCAAGTTCAAATCGTATTGTGCATGTCGTCACATATCAGTGGATGTTTTCATTGTTTTACGTTGCAGCATACAAAGCAGGCGAGAATTTTTAGCACTCGAGTAAAGAATGTACACTATTTACTTTGATTTCATCGAATATTTGGACTTGGAATGGTGTATCTGTTGATAGGTGCATTAAAACAATTTTATTTCACACAATAATTAAATTATATTGGAATTTTATAAGAGATCTTCGTAATTTTTCAGAACATAACCTTTTTTTATATAGCTTCATACATCCGCACTAGATTTTTAGGAATTTATCTACTGTGTTATTTAAGGGGTGAAAAAAGGATAGGGATAAGATAGAAATATCATAAACTAAATTGACTCATTCAAGAGTTTAGTTTTCCGAGTAACATTGATACATAGTGCACGTTGATAATTAATCATTTTACAAGGTGTTATAGGCGCGTTTCCCGATTTGGATGCAAAATACCGCATGAATTTAATTTATCGACATTTGTGCAATTTACAGCGCTTTGGTGTGGCAGTACTAGACAACACAATTCACGATCAAGTGACATTTCATACACAGTATATTTACCTACTAATCGTAATGGGAGATCTTAGTAGAAATTATAGTAAATCATTACCATTAATCATTTGTTCATTGTAATTATATGATGTTTTGTACAAGTTAGATGCAGGTGTAAGTGTATCGCAAGTGTGTATTTACTATTGCTGTGAGTTGCGTAAAGCAGCTATTTACAAACGGAGGTTTTGCTACAAGAATCATCGTTTCTCGCACACTGCGAAATGAATCGAATTATTCCACGTCTGACTTTTGACATATCAGCAAACGAAATATCATTATCTGCGCGCACAGGTTACAAAAGAAGACTTGATTCGTAATTGGTGGTTAGCTAGTTACTTATTACTGCACGATGTGTTCTCTCACTTCACCCATCCACTAGGAGAATTACCTAGGAAACTTGTTAGCTAGAAAAAACATTATTAGCAATTGTACCACGCATAGTGTAAATGTGTTCAGGATTAATATACATTTGTACACGCACAATGCATCTAGTAACATTTAACAAGTAAGCAATGTTGACTGGCTTTGTAGATTTTCAATCTCGCCCTTGAGACTTGGAGAGTCGATTTCCATCTGCAACTATTATATTACTACGCTTGGTGTTGCATATGCTAGACTCTACATACACTCAACCTTTAGCAGTTAGAGGTTAGTTCTGTCAATGCATTATGACAGGTGAACGCAACATTGACTCTGTAACAATGGATCGTTTATTCTGTGTGCATAAATATTGCAGTAGCCAATAGGACAACAACGGAGAGAGGCGCGTGTGTTAATTGTAAGATGCAGAATGCATATATGTGTGTGAGTGTATGTGTTGACTGATTTATTCCACAATAGTTGGCACCCGGCTCCGTAATGTTCGCGAGTGACTACTGTAAATGTCGTGACTTGAAATATATGCGCCAATTAAACAACGCCACACAACATACACGTATCTCTCTATTATATTTAAACAGTTCTCATACAAATGCACACATCCACAATCATTCTCTCTCTCTATCCATCTCTCTATCTATCTTTATCTCTCTCTGTACATGACCGTGCTACAGTTCAACCGAAGTCTCTCAGATTTGCATAATGCCGGGGAATTCAAATATCTATTTTCCCCGTTTACCAGAATAATGTTCCTTTTTTTAAACAAAGACAGTTTGTACACTTAATTGTGCAGTTTTATGCATGCGTACTCAATGGAAGCGATAAACAGAACATGCCTTGGTGAACCGTCAGTGAATTTGAAAAATTAAACCACCACTAGACTTTTTTGCTACAGACTTCGGTTTGTGAAGGGCCCTGAATTATTCTTTTTCCGCGAAAATGTTTATCGCGGTCACATCGGTGTATAATAAAATATAGAAAAAGAAGTGTCAAGTGGGTATACAATTTTGCGTGATTTCTAACTCAGATATCAGCTGTGAGTCTGTGTGTGTGCTGCTACACAGGTCCTCACAAGGCACGGGACTGATTTCACGGGTCCTCGAGCACTGCGGTATATCGCGCGTGCCATCTGAGCGCACGCGGATCTCAACAGTTTCCCAAGTTTGAATAAAACATTCACAGAGTGTGGCCGATTAATTTATAGCATGTTAAATATGCTCATATGCTCACGAAATAATAAGGAAAAAAGCACGACCGAATTAAAAGACAACAGAATGTATGTATTTTCATATACACCTGTCATAAGCGTAACATATGGGGTTATGCTGACAGTAAAGGTAATTTTAAATATTACTACGACAATTTAAAGACTAAGTTTTAATTGTTTACCATTTTTGTATCAAATAATAATAATTAAAATAATATATTAAATAACTTACTCATATTTAATATATTTTTTATCATTGTAAACGAAAATATACGTATTAAATAATATTTATATATCATTAAATAATAGTTTAAAAACAAATAGTGCTATTATATGTACCTGTATGGATCTGCTCTCTTTCGGTACGGCACTGTGCACGTGTGTATAGTCTATCCATAGATATAAGAACTTGACATGATTCCTTAATAGGTAGGGTGGTACCCTTCACAGCAGGAGAGGCCATAAACTACTAGTAGTGGCGGTATTCAGGTACATTTGTAATGCTCTTAGCGGGAAAGACAAGAGACATTTTGTCTATAATTAAGACGTAATAATAATTTATTGAATATTACATTTATTTATGTTAATTTGTATTATTATTGTTAAGATGTATATCATATTTTTGTTGTTATTTTTCAAAATGTATTTATAAATTTCTGAATACAGCTCTGCTTTTTATTCATTTACTGTGTCGTATAATTTGGGATAATCCTCTGTTAATAGCATGCTGCGTTTAGTCAAGTTCTTATATCTATGGATACACTATACGTTGGTGTGGCGCCCTGTATCAGTGCTAAGTGATCTCGCTTATCCCTACTCACACACACACACGCACGTGTAGAGATTCACGCGTGTTAGTCACCGGAACCATAGTGTGGTATGGTGGGTATAGTACAGAAGTTGTAATCTAGTCGCTGGATCTGGACATTTTACCGTTCGCACCAGCCATGTTCTGGGTAAAGAACGTTCAGTGTCGTAGCTGCCGTGTGTGCTCTGCATCAGGGTTATATAGTGTGCACGCATAAACGTTCGCAACAAATTTTACCATCCCGCATCTCTCTCTGTTTCTTCGGCGGTAACATTGCTCGGCCTCCCCGGCATGCAATACAAATCAGCACTAATCTTGATTTCACCTCTTCTTCTTCTATTTCAACAACTTGTTGGCGTGCAATGCTTGTCGTCTGTACTCTTCTGTATATCGGCACAACGAACGAGTACCTTATATAGGGGAAATCAACGATATAGATAACTGAGAAAACCAGCAAATGAAGAAAGATATCGAATCTTTCTTTATTTAGAGAAAATTTAATCAAATATGAAGTATAGTTAAAATAGCGCCACGAGTTTAACAATTCCAAGTGTGGTTAGTTCTTTGAATTGTGACGTGATGGCGCGGCAGTGTAGAATGTAGAATGCAGTGGCAGTTATGAGTGAATAGATCATTAACGATTCCAGACCAGCATTGTCCGGGAACAGTGGCTACCGTGTGTGCGAGATGACGAGATACAAGACGGGGACCTGCCACCGTCATTCTCTGGTGCCTTACCTACCCGTCAACACCAGCAGTGTTAAAACTGTTAATTCCATTGTCCATTCATATTTGTGTTGGTATAAATTACCTTTCAGGGATAAAATTAAACACATATTAGTCATCTAGTTTCGTCAAAGTTATCCTTATCTTACAATATTGTTTAAGAGCAGGGGAATTTGCCATTGTAAACGTCTATGAAAAGGTTTAGTCTACTAACACGAACATTGAGTCCACTGGTTGACTAGCACTGATCTAAATAAGATTTAACTCAACGCAAAAGTGGGTGCAGTTTCACGTGAAGAAAGCACCATATCTCTAATGAATGTCCCGGTCTTTTTCATAAAGATTTACGAGGACACAGAGTGACAGCATCAAATTGGATCTGACAAGAGTGGTTAGTTTACGAGCTCGGACTGGTGCCGGGGTCAGAACCCGCCGTATATGTGTAACATAGTGTATTAAGTTACACATACACATTCAAGTTTTAGTTTGCTAATTGTATCAGTTGTTAGACCAGCCTATACGTGTAATAATTTATGAATAATACAACAAAAAAATATTTATTTCTATGAACCATACAGAATGTTGTTTAAATTCACTAAGTTTTGAGCTTTTTGTGCTCTATAGCTATTGAGTTTTGTACTGTTGTGCTCTTTGGTATTGAACACGTACGTATGTTGCGTTAATAAATAAAATCACTGGTATGTGCGTTCTGGTGAGTCATTGTGGCTAGCGTGGAATATCTACATGTTGTTTGTGATTCCCGTTCTATAGATGGATGGTACGCTTTGTAACTAACACTATCTGCATACATGTATGTGTACTTCGCCTGTGGGTACGTGCGCGTGTGCGCATGTGTGTGTAACTGATCAGTATTAGAGTGTGTTAGCGGCTCGTTTACATAGGTACACGCCCGCGTGCACGGTGGACGCCAGCACGAGCACGCGTCACTGGCCGCGCACGAGTACTGTGACAGTGTCGCCTCCGGGCTCCGAGGAGCGGCAGTCATACCGCAGGATATGCCCACGGCTAACAAGACGCGAATACACGAATACACGATATAGTACACACACACACACGCGCGCGCACGCACGCATCTATACGTGCAAAGCATAGGTAAACACATACACATGCATACGTGGACAAGGAAAGTAAAAAATACAAGTAAATATAGCGAACAATAGTTTTATAAATAAACATATACATACATAATATCATAATAAATAATTATAAATGTTATTCAGTTACATTATACAGTGCACGATAAGTTTTAATCGAATAAATCTATGTAATGTGTTACGGATTGCAGATGGTCGTGTGCAGTGTTCGCCTAGCTGGATAGCACTCTAACAGTATAAGTGCAATTGTACGGCGAGTGTGCAAGAAGGGAATGCTGTGAAGAGACAAATGATTGGGCGCGGGACAGTTCGCACGACCTATGACCCGGCACAATTGCCATTACCAATCGGCACAATTACGGCGCTATGTGACTGCATGAGTTGCACTAACACCACTAACACAACACGGTTCTCTTAACAGCTCAGCACTCTATGCAATGTACCCGTAGTGTCCTTCATACACCTGTAACACTATGAGCAACAGTGCTTGTCTATTCAACCGTGGACAATAGCGACAGCCCTGAAATATTACACCGCATCTGCATGACCAGCTGAAATTATTCAGATAAACTGAAAAGTTTGACAGACTTTATAAATACTAACAGAACAGAATAAACAGTTTCATTATAATAGTTTATTACATTTTTTTCACATTTAAGTGTGTTTTTATGTTTAATTGTTATGTTGTTACAGAAAGAAGAGTTGCTGTTACACAGACTGATTATGCCAATCGTTGAGTTAACGAAAGCAGGCTAATGGGACATCGAATCGTCAAAGTGAGTTTAATGATCGATGAGGCGACCTGTTGATAATTGATGTAAATGAAATGAAAAGCGAAGGTCGTTCTGGGTATTAACGACAGTGGTAGTGATGGATTCGTCAACGTGATTCCGTGATCTACTTGTTCACTCATCATAGCATAGCCAGAATGATGTAACATCCGTTATCTCTCTTTCTCGCACTCTCTATCTTCCTCTCTCTGTCTTTCTCTGCGTGTGTATTGTCAACTAGAAGTGCAGGCCGATTGCACCAGTTTGTACCGCGTCACACTAATCTGCATATACAAGACTTATCATAAAGTTAATGTAACCACTGTCGCGTTAAGCGATTACCATTATCATCAGCATTCACTTACCAGTACGTCATTATGCTAACCTGCATTACCATTTTGCAACCGCATTTAACGTATCAGTATTACTTACCAATCAAGAATATTTAGTAAAAAAAAAACAGTATATTTTCTGTTTATAATTTACCTTCTTATTATATTTTTTTAACCGATACAGGTAGTCACATGCAAGTTGTTATTTTGGAACTACTAAATTTATTTATACAATTACGTAGTTTTCCATTTTAAATCAGTATCTCATGCAATAATAATTGGTAACACATTTAAGTTTACGACAATGACATTGAACGTAATAACATCGTATAATCTTATTTCGTTTCATTAAGTAATATTCCAGACAATAACCGGGACGATTACACTTCGCGTAATAGGATTTACAATGATTATTCGATCCTGCGATTTAATAAACTTGCAATAACACTAGCCGATTAATTGAAGTCTCAGTGAGTATCATTGTACGATTTATGATAGTTAGATTAATGCGCACATATACGCGGTGTGGTTTGGTTAATAAATTGTATATTTCTATAGCCGTAACAACTTTATAATTGAACGCGCAACAACAGTAAGTATATATGGGTACATCTCTGTATATAAAATATTAAAATCAACTTCACGGCAAATTGCTACAAGTCACATTAATTACTCCGTATAACAATAACGAGAAACAAAGTCACACCGCGAGGGTATATATACAATGGGACAGTGTGTATGTGTGTGTGTTCAGATCGGTAATTAAATATAAATTCATAATTAAACCATAGAAATAATTAATAACTACAATGCACAGTGTGGTGTAGCATTAAATGAGTAATTCGTATCGGTAGTGTACGTGTGTGTGTGTGTGTGTGTTGTGCATGAGCGCCGATATAGTGTGGTCCACAAAGGGTTTGTAATATTTAGTTTGAAGTATTCAAATATCATTCTGTATGTTTTTAGCATATATTGTACCTGTGCCAATAACTCCACAAGTCCCTAACTCTGACTTAGGTGTGTGTGTGATATTGAGAGGAAGCTATAAACCATTGACTGATGGATCTGGAGGACGTGCACTTGCACAATGGACGTTTCCAGTGTTATCAACAAGACACACGCCTCGCTACACCTCCCTGCACCGCCAGTGCTTGGCACACAACGTCGGTGTGCAGACGACAATAAAATTAAAATTCAATAGCAACGTCAGTGTGCGTTGTCAGGACAAGAATAAACAAAGATTCAGTGTAAAATAACACATAGATAGTTCATTCCCTCTGGCAAACCCACTCGACCAGCACGAGTAGTGCCTGCGACCGACGTATATACACGCGGTGCGCTAGTTGACTGGGCCGATGTGAATTGCAACGTACAGAATTCAGATCGGACGGAAGTCACTGGAGGGCATTGTCTATGGGTAAAGCGTGGACAGCGTACGGTAGCGGGTTTTATATGAACACTGTTTCCGTCCAAGACGTGTTTCCGGCGCAATTCGATTGTTCACTAAATCATAACGCACACCACAAACCCTCTGACTCATCTCCTGTTCATATCCTTTGAGTTTTTCTTACAAAGCTACTATCATTATGCGGTACATATACGGTATATGCAAGTGACGGCAAAGCTTGATACTAACTTTGCTACTAGCTGCTACTAAATTGTTCTACTAAATTTCACACCCATAGGGGTTTAGCTTTTCTGTACGGTGTTAATTTTAGTAGCAAAATTTAATAACTCTTATACGAGTTGTAGCTCCGTTAGTATCTAGCAGTGAATAATACTCATTGTAAGTAGAAGCAATAGTCTTTATTTACATTTATTACAACATAACTAGTAAGATCCTCGAAGAATGTTACATTTATTTATAAAATAATTCGTTGCGTATCTTAAATAATTTCCAACACAGATCGTACCAGTACTCAAGCTGTATTTCAGTGTATCAGTATTTCAGTCTACCTCCATTTCAGTGTACCTGTAGGTATGCGCGTATGTGTGCGTGCGTGTAGTTGTGGCGATGATGCAGATAAATCATTTCAGTTTCGTACGCAGTGCTATATTGATGCTAATTATATGGATTGTTGCTCCTTAGGTGGTAATTTATGTGTTGTCTGACATCAGTGAGACATGATTAATCAGTCCTTTAACGCTGAAATACCTTGACACCCTTCAATATCTCACACACGCACATGCACCTATATTATATGTAATTATACTAACACACATGCAGTATACGTATATACCTATATTGAAGCACATTATATACCAAAGTGCTTGCATCGGACTGCATGCAGGTACTTCTATATTGACTAGTGAATTATATTCTTTTATCTTACAGAATATGTTTAGACTATGATAATTAGAACACTTCATAGTTATCTAATGCTAGTGCTGGTCTAAGTATGTATGCTTGTACACGCCATGAGTGTGTATAAATTAATTAACTCCCTTGCACTTCAACTACGTGAAAACAATGGTTTAATTAAGCGATCTCAGCGCCGCGTAAACTGGTGTTTGTAAAACAAAGTACTGGCAGCAAGTGTGGGGTTAGACGTGCGCCATGTTGTAAAAATTCACGTGTCTGAGCGGTGTCAGACGATATTAATATACTCGCGCAGCCAACCTCACATGACAGCAGTACTCAACAATTGCCAAAGTCAGTATCGTGTTCTAACTAATATTACACATATTTAACCTGCGTTGGTATTCTTTTCAAAACAAAACATTTTAAAACTACTTTCGCAAAGGATTTGAACGTTATTATATTTTGTACTTTTATTTTTGCTTTCGAGATACCCACAAGTACCTATTGAAAACCACTGAACTCACATGTCGTGGCTAATTTGAATACATCAATTCAAATCATAATTCATACACACAGATTTTTTCTGTAACAATGATTGTATTATCGCGTATTGACCTCAACGTTCTGAACAAGATTGATCATGGTTCAGTCTCCGGCGGTGTGGGCGGTACGGGGAGGGCGAGAGGGTGCAGGAGGCTAATGTGAGAGGATGAGGTTATCAGCAGGAGGGACTCGGGTATATCGAACCACCATCAATCACTAGCGCAGACGAGATAGCAATCAAGGAATATATACAGCATGCACAGTACAGAGTACAGAACGCTGAAATACTCGTACGCTAAATAGCACAGAATGTGTGAATTCTGAACTAGAAAAATAATTAGAAATAATAATCTATCTTTCAAGTAAAACTATCACAAATATTTGTGACAATCTTTTAATTCTAAGACAAAGACTCGCTTTTGAATTTACTTCGAAACTAGTTGCATTTAATAAATATTGTGAAAAACAAAGTAAATAGAAATATTATATTATTTTATTTATTATTATAATAATGAAGAATGAAGGAAAAACACTATTAAACTTTTCAATATAGGTAGTTAATAAAATATTATTAACTTGTTTCTCAGCTAAGGACGATGAGATAATCACTGATTTCAAGGATGATTTGTCAACGGATTGAAATACAGACATTCAAGTTGGATCAGGTAGTAATATACAGCTAAAAAGCAAACTGTTATGTCTTGCATATATTTGTAAAATATTGCCAATCATATTGTAATTCGCGCATAATGAATGATGCCTGACCACTTCATTATATTTATAATTATCATTAATTCGGTAACGAGAATTTATTACTCGGTTTGTCAGGCACTTTCTACTACCAACTCTGGTTATTGGTTACGTTGGTATATATTGGTACCTAGGTGTATATACTGTATGTACAATGTACATGTGTGTGTTTGTAGATGTGCTTATGGGTGTTGAGAACTTTTTACTAAATATTGGATCTATAAATTTCGAAACACGTTAAGAAACTCCATTAACCTATGAACTTATAAGCTACTTTTGCTGTGACATCATTTACTGGAAACACGATATGTGAACATACATACACACATGTATAATCACTATTAGTACTACTGGTGTGGTACGGTAATTAACGGATCAGTTACCAATTGGTTTATATGTGGGAACAGAGATTGTCGTTAGATGAATTTACCACGAAAGAATGTTAGTAAAATTGTACGTATTTGTGAATAGAAAATTACATTTATTAGTGGCTATATAGTTAGTTATTTTATTGAATACTAAACGCACACATACACATAGAGGTTCTGAATTCAACAATGTTTCATTAGAGATGAAAGGAACAGGAGATTAAGTTTGATAAACATGTGTTGTAAAACAGAGACAATGTGACGAGATCTAGTAATGGATAAGTAGGTAGTATTGTAAGACGAATACCTGTTAGTTAGAGTGAAAGGTTGTTTAATTATTTTATAAACATTACAATTGTCTGGTGCTTATTTAATTGGTCATGATGGTGTAGAAATACGGGACATTCTCAACGCATAGTACAATACTCACATACACATATAATCATACCTAGATACGTACGTGTAGAATGAAACGACATACAATGAACATTGGATATTTACGGTGAACAATATCGCTAAATAACAACAATGCATCGACGCGAAATTCGATGTTTTTTTTATCTCACTAATTCTCCACAAATCTTATATCAAAAAACACGGTAGCTTAAACTTTAACCTACAATAATTAATATAAAAAATCAATAATACAGTAATTAATTACTTTTTCTTTTTAGTAAGTTTGAGCTTCGATTGTTTTTCATTCTTAAGAAAAATAAATGTAAGCGCACATGATAGAATTTTTGGGAATTCGATCAAATGGTACGTTAATTTAACAAGTTACATACTAGCAAGCATTGGTTATTTTTTATCGTGGCACAATTCTGTCTACACACAGTTCTAGTGTGTAAGAATACTATCTGTGCGTGTGTTATAAATCACAAACACCGTCGTGCTGCAGATAGAATTGAAAAGTGATCACTAAACGGCATTCTATTCAGATTAAATCTACAGAATTAATTTTACACAGTACAACACTGACATGTGACATAAATGTTGTGAATCACACATACACACACTCACAGCTGGCATATATACGTGAGAGTTGATCAATTATTTATAATATATAGATCATGTACACGTACACAGAGTTTGTGTGTGTTTATGAGACAGATATAAGTTGTTATCTGTCATATCTACATACATAGACAAGGTGTCGGTTTAGTTACAGACTAGAATCTAAAATCTAGAGTCAAAATATGTCAGTTACAGTATATACATAGTATAACCGAATAGTTATACCAATATGAGAGTATGTAAAATTCAAAATTGGGGTTTGAGAAACAATTGTTGACAGTAAACCTTTCATTATAAATATACCTATGGGCTATTAATTTTGAAAGTCGTGTACATTACTTTTGTATTAGAAAATAATTGTGTAGCGCCTCATTGTTCAACTAGAAACTATCTGCATGTCAACTGTCAAATATCAGCTTCCAAGAACCACCGCAAAAGAAATAGCAGCAAGTTTAAACTTCTGCATTCCTTACTTCTATCATTTAGTGTTTTAACAGATTTCACTGAAAAACATTTTAAAATAATACATTTTCCATAACAGACTTACATCACATCTATAAAATGAACTAGACTCACATATAAGATTATTTGTTAACAAATATAAGATATAATTATATATTTTTTACACGTCCGGGAGTAGAAGTCGGTTTCTATGTCGTCAAACGCGGAACAGAAATGAAGCATTTACTCCCTAGGGACGAAAACACTTTTTATAAGGGAGTTTTTATTATAACAAAGGTTTTTGTAAATAAATGTGTGTTGTCATGGTACGCGTTGCATGGAAATATTTCCAAAGGCTTCTAAATATTGCAATTTCGTTCCGATTTATTATAATTCATTATTTATGAAATTAAGTGTTTCTACTTCCGAACGTGGAAAAAATAGTATATACACCTCGGGAGAGACCACCATTTTTCCCTCGATGTATTTGTACACCTCAGGAAAAATAAGTGGTTTCTCTCCCTTGGTGTATAATGTACTATTATAGTTAACAAATATACATACATATATGCTTTTATTGTATACTAGGTTAAATGCCCGATACGACCGAAAAATATTAATTATGGATATGTAAAAAAAAAACTTTGGTAACGTAATCCAGTGATATCCGATTTGAAATATTTATTCAATTTTTATTGTTCATATTTTATATCTTTAACATATCTTCAATGCAGGTCACTTCATAAATACTTTAAATATACATAATTTTTTAACACATGCCTTTAAATATGTCGTTACACTTTTAATAAAACTTCGTTCAACGACAATGACAGTAAACAGTGATTTGACAGATAAATAAAACATCGCCTCTTGCATTTATAGTCGGGTTAGTCTGTTTCGCTTTTGTCAACAATACACCCAATGAAAACTCTTTCAGGCACGGAGCAGCAGCAGCAGGAGCCGGACCTTAGCGCTTTATATAATAAGATGTGTATAAAGTAGGGAGTGTGTGTTAGGTAGATATAAGGAAGGTACATTCCTCGATGTCTGTCCGGTTTGTAATGCTTCGCGCTACTAACTACCGTGTAAACCAAATGTGTAATTATGTAAATATATGGAGCATTTAATAGCAATAGCTACACATGCATATATATATATATATATATATATATATATATATATATATATATATATATATACATGTGTGTGTGTGCGTGTATGTCTCGTGTACTATACACAGACACAGGATTGCACTCACATACAAAGCTAGATGTAATACCTTTAACATTATCGTTAATCATTCTAATACAATTTCATATTACATTCAATATGATAATTAAAAATAAACAAACAGATGTATATTTCTATGAATATGTAAATAAAATAAATAAAATTTAAGTATAGATATTTAACTGAGTAGTATGCATACACACTTACCGTAGATAACATTATGTAGCTTCACCGTATGCATGTGTGTGTATGTGTGAATGTACATAGATCATGATCCAATCCAGATAATATATTTCGCTCGAAGCTAGCGTGATGTAAATCAATTTGATCATTATTAAGTTATTATATTTGTTGTTGTACATAGACACATGTGTGTGTGTATGTGACACTTGCTTGCAGCGATGTACCAACAACATTATATCCTTTACCTACCTGCTAATATGCTAGATGTAGATTATCGTTCGGCTTAATGCGATAACGATGAAATATGACCGGTATTTATTGAGCCTGACTCTTATAGTCTATGACAGCAATTTAATAATATCATTCTTATTACATAAACAAGTTGCCTGAAACGACATGTAGTTACCTGTTAAAGGAATATCATGTATAGTGGAGATTTCAATGCGACGTAAAGCGAGTTATTGATGTCATATCAAATTGGCAAATACTTCTTTAGATACACTTAGGTACTAGGTATATAATCGATAAATGAGATGAATATTTATAATTAATTCTAGAATACTATCCTGGTACTAATTCCTACACTTGACTAACTATTACGGCTGTTTTTCTAGCATGTTTAGTGCACGTGTGTGTTCGCATGTGTGTAAGTGTATTCTTGTAATACGACTATGATTTATAATAATAGTCGGTAGTTTTCTCCTAGGTAATTGTAACACAACGCCAGGTTTTATGAGATAATTATTACCCCGGTACAACCGCGGTTAACTGGTGCAACTCCACCTCCAACCAGTGGTTATCTACCGTGACACGTTTAACTATCACCTGATGCTGTGTAATTTCAAACATTTGAATATCAATTAGTGACACCGCGGTTATTATTAACTAATTATATCCACTGCTGATTTGAATAAATTATTTATCAAATTATTGTAATTTCTTATGTATGTATATTCTGTTGAAGTCCTCTGTTGTAGAATACCTGTGCAACTGAGAGAAGAATTAACCAGACCACTACTATGAGTTCTAGTGTATACTGTGGTTCGTGGAACTGTACAAGACCAGCCGACAAGCACACAAACCATAGTTAAAGAATTGCTATAATAGTGTGAAAACAGCAACAACAAAATCAGTTTCAAGTATCGGATAATTCTTCCCGTGAACTTGTACATGTTTCTAACACATCTGACAACCATCACTTCATACCAGACGACCACAACCGTGGCCAATAAATCCAGTTCGTCTTGATCATCTCTCCATACATACACATGTACATATGTACTCGTACGTACGTAGTTGTATTGTATACAGTTCAACAAATTTTCCCATTCCTGTACTTTGCAGATGGCGCTTCCTCTTGTAACATCTTCGCGACGCTTAAAATAACACGCACCGTTAATAGTCACTGTTCGCAGTTGTTGCTGAATGTTCGTTTGCGAACATGATATGTTCCGCAACGAACATATACAACACATTACGCGCACGTATTGTTACAGACAGGATGTACGATCCTGTTCCAATATCATGGTCTTATCGTAACCAGGATCCAACTACAATATGTGTGCGTGTGTTACTTGTTTCTTAATCATTGTAGGTAACAAATAACAAGAGTTTATGTCGATATATTGAAATTATACAAAATGTTTTAAAGTTGAACTGTAAGGAATGATCAAAAAGTAGGGTTAGAGAACATGTAATTTATTTCGAACGTAACTACATGGAATATATTGGAAATAACGGATAGATATATGTACGTATGTTTTTCAAGTAATTGCTGCATGTCTCAGAAACTATGATGTTCGATTCTCACGTTCTCCATGTGATTACTCTTAATTATAACCGGTTAATAGTTAAATCACGTATACAAATTTTCACGGTATAGAAGATAATAGATCAAGGATACTGAATATTTAAACAGTCAAATTAACCAGAATTAACAAATTACCAGGTGTAAAACTATGAAAGCGAAAAAAAAATACACACACCACTCACATCTTCATCAACAAATTAAGAACCGTTAAATTTAAATTATGAAATGTCATGGCCTATAGTATTAAGTCTAGAACACTTAATTCCAATATCGCACATAATTATAATGATTTAACCAAGAATCAACATACTCTTGTGAGCCGCTTTACTTAGCGCATCATCATCTTCAAATGGGATAATTCTGAATGCTGATCACGTCTGATTAATCTGTTACATTGGACAGAAAAAACGAGCGAGAAAAGACCTTTGCCGAAAATCCATCAGCAAACATCACACATTTAATACAATGATTGACAGCTGTCAATAAATTCGGTAATAAAACAACAAACGAACATATTAATTATTAGTTATCATACGAACAATTACGTAATAATTACGTATCGATCGTGTGTACGTACAAAATAGGTGAGGTCATGTATAGTATGCACTGTAGGTACATTGATAATTTATATCCATATACAGGTACACACGTACATACGTATATATATATATATATATATATATATATATATATATATATATATATATGTGTGTGTGTGTGTGTGTGTGTGTGTGTGTGTGTGTATGTATGTATGTATGATATAAGTGTGTATGCGGGAACAGCGGCATGTGACTTAATTTAATATCAATATTATGTTGTGATTTCATAAATGTAGAGACAGCGCATGTACTAGTTCGTGAACACAATACCATTGTTAGTACAGTAGTACTCAAACTTGCATTAATCTCACGTAATCTACATCACCGGCTGATTCAAATAAACCATTAGTGAAACTAATATAGGCACTTGGGCATAAGTTCAAATACTTTTCACGATAAGTTATTGCAAAAAGCAGTATTTCCACTAATTGTGCATTAAACTTACTACACTTAAACAAATATAGGTACATACTTGTTTGATATGCAATGGTTAATAAAGTGATGAGTTTTGTGTGTATGTATGTATGTAACATTTTCTTTATTTATTCCGACTGGACAGTTGTGAACGTTAGGTCATCTTTGAAAGGGGGAAATCTAGTCGGCTACGATGTATGTGACAAACTCACACACACACATACGTATGTACGTACGTACACTAGTCCACGATCCACGGAAACGCGAGTTGCACATGGCAATGCGCACGGATTACGTTGTAGCAGTCGCTAAAACATCTCGGTACATTCCAAGGTTAGCTGGTGAGCATTCTCTGGACTCAGGCAAGAAGACCCTAACGGGAATTTAGTTATTTTTTATGAGTTAGTATTGTGGAATTCTTTTTTGCCTGGTCGGGCGAATGCTGACCAATAAGAGAAACATTAAACATTTGGAGTGGGGGTGTCAACCCCTAGTCAGTATTGAATGATGAATACATCACTCTCTTTGATTTGAAACTTGTCCGAGTAAACATCTCTCTTTGCTTTAAGATCTGCATTAAAATATATATTAACTTCAGTGATGAACGGCTGTAAGTAGACCTTTGTATTATATGTTTGTTAGTATTTATTGTGTATCTATTCAACTTTTATGTAAAAGTGAACAACTCGATTCGTAACAATATATATATATTATTTTTATCCGCACGTGTATTCAACTATTGTTTTATTTCGTAGTATATCTGTTTTGTTCCGTAAATTACTAAATTCGGTTATTAAAGAAATCCTTCTATCCAAGAGAAAGAGGGTTGGTGGCAGCACAATCTCGAATAGTTGATAAATAAAAGCGATTTCAATATCCACGTACGCCACGTGACAAACTGGTGGCAAGCGGCGGGATAGAACATTTCAAACCAGTTGTACCTTATACTAGTAACAGTCAAGTTCGTTTGTAATTTGCCGATATTTTTATAGCGTGTATATTTTAAATTTAAAAAATCGAGGAATTAATTACAAAATGGAAGCCATGACTGCCGCAACTTCCGTTATGGGTCTAGTAAATAAGATACCGATGTTTAACGGTAACACAAATGATCTGTCCGTCAAGCAATTCATTGAGCAGGTAGAATTAATAAGCAAAATCGGAAACTGGACGCCAGTAACAACAATTGCTATCGCTAAAATTTGTACTCTCGGAGAAGCGCGTTTATTTATTGGTAATAGTCCGTTACTTCAAGCAACAGAATCGTGGAGCGAATTTAGATCCGCGCTAATAGAAAGGTTCGCACCAAAGCAGGCTCCAAGCGTGGTTTCGCGTTCATTTTACCGTTGCGTGCAGAGGGCTGGAGAATCAGTAGACGCCTATGTAAGTCGGTTGCGTACTATAGGTTCGCAGTTGTTTGATAAATCGGATAACGCAGAAGAACTCAGAATTCAAAATAAAATGCTTGACCAAAGATTATTGGACCAACTCTTAGAAGGTCTGTTACCGGTTCTAAGGCGTCCAGTATTAAACGCTGATCCGCGAACATTCGAAGAAGGTATTAATACCGCGAAAAAATCGGAACGGATAGAACGGCAGTTAGGCAGCCTTGATAGCGAACATCAAGAATTCGTTCGTTATTCGGACACACGAGATACTGCATTTCATGTTGTACAGAACCCAAGCACCTCGCAGGTACGCACGCGCGAATTCAGTAACGGTACGAAAGATAGCAATATTACAGTAAAAACCAAAGCAACTGTAGCAAGAGAAGATACTAGAATGTGCTTTAAATGCGAAAATATCGGACATATAGCAAGGTTCTGCAAAGCACAGCAACGACCACGTGACGAAACGGTGCCCACGTGTTCGCGTTGCAAAGCCAAGGGACATAGGTTAGCGGAGTGTAAAGTAAAAAGACAGAATTTAAGCTCTGATCGAATACATTATATGCAGGACACAGCAAGACTCGCTCGTATTATTATTGAAAAGAATGAATCACCGAAAACAGCAATATCCGATCACACAACAGTGTTCGACAAATCTCACATATCATCAGACATCAAACAGTCACTTCATTCCAATAAAAACGCTTTAGAAATACCTGATTCACAAATTGTTTTTGAAATTGATCATATTCTAACTAAGGAACCTTCAAAATCGGAAGAAGCATTAAAAGAGCAAAGTACAAATATTCTCTCGGAGTTTAACGAGAATTTAAGTAAGCAAAAATCAGACTCTAATTCTAAAATCATCTCTTTTGAACCGAAAACTAGTCCTAGATCTGAATTACAATCACACCTTAGCTTTATCGCGGAAAGAAAAGACGTTTCAGAAAGTCTACCTGAATTTAACATTCAGAATTCAAAAGTTTTGTCGGAGAGAATCAACAGTGATATTCAGGAAAACGTGTTACATTCTACTCTTGAATTAACCAAAAAAGTTGAAAAGCATATTTCAGATATAGAAGAACCAACGCATGCTTCGAGTACATCACATGTCACAACAGAATCAAGAGAAAAATCCGATACAAGCATAATTTCCGGCACGAAATTATCTTCTGAAATTCAAGATGCATCAGAGTTACATATCGTTTCTAATACAGAAACAAGAACAGAAATTCCATCCTCGCAATTATTAATTAAATCTCATTCTAAATCGAATATATTAGACGTAATGACAAAAAGCAAATCAACTTCTGATATCATTTCAGCCCAGGTCTGTTTCAAAGTTGGAGATAGCGTATTTCTTCGTGATTTCACAGTACCGCCCGAAATGACCAAGAAACCAATCAAACCATACCGTATAACGAAACAGACGAGCCCCGTGAACTTTGTTATTACAGATCCAAAGACAGGGAAGCACAGTGTGGTGCACGCCAACCGGCTGACACTATGTTTTCCTGATATGAAAAACGTCCCAGAAGAAAGACCAGCAACCCCGATCCCAGCAGTACCCTGTAATCCCGGACCAAACTACGAATATTTTTATTTAAAACCGTTACCTGCATACCTACGACCTACAGACATCGAACCACCTGATCAGAACGTAAGCGATCCAGATATCAGTGATGAGAAATGTAAAAACACCGATCAAAACAAAAATTTCAGCGACGTATACGGATCACGACAGCGACGAACGTTTCACGGATAATAACGAACCGGTAGTACAATTCGGATGCCAGAGTCGTAATTGTTGTATGACTTAGGAAGTTGGCGCTCCTATCCGATGGTAGCCAACTGATGTTTTAGGTTACGTGATGTAAAGTTAATTTAGTTTTGTAAGTTTTTGTCTCAAATTTTACGTAACCTAAACCCTCAGTGACTAGTTAAGCAATTAGTAGTTAAGTTCTTATGTGTAATCATCTTTGAGGATCGTAATATTAAGTTATGTTAAGTAGATTAGTTCATTGTTACCAGTAGATAAACTGGACGTTATAATAATTTGTTTCATTGTATTGTCATTATTTTTGAAGTTTTTAGAACAAAATACTGTGGGATGTACTGGGTGTTTTAGTTGAACTGCGCAACGCTAACTCTCGATGGTTGAACTCATCATCGTTTCGAACTATGAGTCCATGAAGAAACACGAGTCGAGAAGTCCAGCCGCATTATTTTCAACCAGTACCAGGACATATGCACGGCGAGTCACAGCTAGGCTAGCCAGGAGCTTCGCATCGTTGCATGGCAGCTAGTGAGTGACGTTCCACGCTGATGGCGTCGAGCATGATGGATCCTGATGGAAGACTGGAGGATCGAGGGTAATGGCGGACTGCGTGCTTCTTGTCGTGAGTACAAGTTGGCTTTGCGAAGCATTTTGGGATTTTAGAATGCCTCATAATCCTTGGGAGGAATATGAGTTGCATCCAAAGGGGGGAGGAGTTGTAGCAGTCGCTAAAACATCTCGGTACATTCCAAGGTTAGCTGGTGAGCATTCTCTGGACTCAGGCAAGAAGACCCTAACGGGAATTTAGTTATTTTTTATGAGTTAGTATTGTGGAATTCTTTTTTGCCTGGTCGGGCGAATGCTGACCAATAAGAGAAACATTAAACATTTGGAGTGGGGGTGTCAACCCCTAGTCAGTATTGAATGATGAATACATCACTCTCTTTGATTTGAAACTTGTCCGAGTAAACATCTCTCTTTGCTTTAAGATCTGCATTAAAATATATATTAACTTCAGTGATGAACGGCTGTAAGTAGACCTTTGTATTATATGTTTGTTAGTATTTATTGTGTATCTATTCAACTTTTATGTAAAAGTGAACAACTCGATTCGTAACAATATATATATATATTATTTTTATCCGCACGTGTATTCAACTATTGTTTTATTTCGTAGTATATCTGTTTTGTTCCGTAAATTACTAAATTCGGTTATTAAAGAAATCCTTCTATCCAAGAGAAAGAGGGTTGGTGGCAGCACAATCTCGAATAGTTGATAAATAAAAGCGATTTCAATATCCACGTACGCCACGTGACAACGTCAACGTTATTGTTTATAGAGAATGTTGCTCGTATATACATACGTTACATATGTATGTGCAATAGTATAGAGTCATGCATGCAACCGATATAGAGGTACATACTCTGACCAACTACCTAGAACAACCATACATACATGATATACCTACCTACATACATCCTTACAAGCCTTAGTTTTACTTAGGAAGCTTACTTTCTTTCAAAATTTTACATATCAATCATTCATAGGCTAGCATTTCTAACCTAGAAATAAATTAATGTATAATTAAAGCGATTTGATTAAAAATTTGTATTACAGGAAAATACCTGTTAGCCTTGGTTAACGCTTAAAATACATTCATACAAAACAAGAGCTAAACGAAACATCACTAAACGCGGATATTTTAACATTGGCTCATGTTCTATAAATTGATCCATAATTTCCGTAATTGTCTTGTAATTGTCCGAATTGTATTAGTACGAAGCAACGTGAATTTAAAGCGTTAGAACGAGTCAGTGATAATGAGAATAATGATAAGCGGGGGTCTTACTGTTCCGCGTACCATAACACACACCCAGAGAAAGAGAGAGAGAGAGAGTGAATAACGGTAGATATAAAACACCTTGCACAACAGTTATCACAGACGATTTGTTTATAATATTTATCTATCTGTGCATATTCACGTACCTGTGACTACGACGTGTGTATTTCACACACAAGGCATTTTACATTATAAATTTCCACGCGAGATTCACTCAATCACACTTGGATGTGCGCGGCGACGGGTAACATGGCGAATTCGTAATGTAATTTGCACATCAACATGCACGATTTGTTTCTATTAACGTGAAAATATCAACACGTGCACAATGCACCAGCACTGAAATAACTGTTTTTATTATAATTAGCAGATACACTCAGACACGAGACAGCAGATCTGATGCAATCATACCTTCTTTTATATATATATATATATATATATATATATATATATATATATACATATATATATATATATATATATATATATATATATATATATATACTTATATTATTATTGTTTTGTCTCTGCCCGATTCATTTATATTTCCAATCGCGTAAATGACGATGTTCGTTACTATTTATTTCAAAGCGCCATTGTCACTTTCCTATTCATATCGTGAACCTCGATCCATATTTTTATTCCCCGACCTGTGCTGAATAATCATTCACGTTTGATATTTGCAATCGTGAATGTGTGTGTAAGCATGTGGTGTTTATTTATATAACAGTCTGTCTTTTGCCGTTAGAACACCCATGTCCGCAAGTGCTTCTGCTTTTGACAAAATCGTATACAAAACACCCAGAGATCGTGCACAGTGCCTGTCAAAGTTACAATTTGAAAAACATATGTTCTTAGATAAATACATGGTTGCATTGAGTATCACTAGCATGCGCTAACTCATATGCCTGCATCTGTTGAACTAAACCGGCATATATTTAATAAAACAAGTCAGTGTTTATGTCGCTTTCGTGCAGGAATTGTAGGCGATTTATGATTTACATAGATCGTGCTAGAATAACGTAACAATACCAGCCAGTTTCGCTGCAGTTTGAACAAAATGTTTTTATTCCTACATTGACTTCTATAAATACCAGGATTGCCGGAATATAATTTCTTTAAGCAAGTTTCGAAATATAGTATAATTGTATGAGCAGTGGTATGTAAGGGTAGTGAATCACTGGTAGTGAGTGTTCATTGTATACTGGCTACTGCATGACCGTTGTGCGAGCAATGCCAGTATTAGAATGCAAGACGCGGCGTCGTAAACACATCCAACTGTAATACAATGGCTCCAATCACTATGGTTGTTGCATTTTTCACCACTGGTTTATATTTTACGATGCTCTGCTGTCAGTTGCCCAGGACAACGGATGTATCAGTAAATAGCAGCGTGCGTTTCATTTATTCATGTAAACATTATGAAGACAAAACAATGTTCTGCATTCGTATTGGTGGCCGGCGTTCTTGCAAGCGCGAAATTTAAAATAAAATTCTACACTGACATATCCTAAGCAGTATATTTATTTAATGAGTTTTAGGAACATCTAAACAAAATCTGTACATTACTGTGAAACGATTCATATTTCTTCAACAACAAAATATACCAAGCATGTGAATTTTGTTCATCATTGGAATTAGAATCTCATTATAATATTCGTTCGATATACAATCCAATTTGGCTTTACTACAATTATATTTAAATACTTGATAAATTAAATCCAATGATGATACTAAAATTGATCTAGTTCTATTTTGTATATGTATAGTTATATGTTTGTAACACACACGCAAACATATATGTACATACATATATGTTTATGTGTGTGTGTGTGTGTGTGAGTTGAAATGAAGACCGTGGGATTTAAATTCGTGTAGAAATGAAAGCAGACATTTACGCCTACAGGCACGTATTAAATCTATTTGGACGTCAACGGTTTGGACATAGAGTTAGTGATAATTACTTTTGACAACCCTGTCTAATATTGAACTAGTATAATTAATCTCTGTATCTCATCATAGTCTCTACACATTGAGCGGCACTGAATGGTTGATCTGAATTTGTTACAGAAGCTGCTTTATTATGTAGTTAGTAGTGCATTCTTCAACAAGTGCTAATGGTAGTGTTGTATTAGTTTAAATAAAACATCATCCAGAAGTAACATGGTAATAAACTATGGCAACCGTATTCAGTTGTAATTATTCAAGTATTGTTGATTCCGGTAACTAATTGGATTATTATGGTTTTCTAAAAATAGTTATTCTAACCAAGCGACAGTTCGTGTGGATAGGTTTACCCTATTAATTAAATATAATATCATATTGATGTTGCTACACTTGTACATTTCCTTACCGACAGCCTTTCGACTTTGGAACGCCGCCCGGGTCGGTATCACGTTTTGATTCAAACAAAAGATGACCGGAGAACATTTGACAGTATTCTACCACTTGAGACAATAGACGATATTGAGCATCTCACTAATATTAACCAGACATTGTCTATCCATGCTGGTGTGACCGCAACGTGCCCTGCTCACAAACCATTGTCTAAATCCACTCTGGAATAAGTTAACAGTCATTTGGGAATCTAGCTCTACGTAACCTGCATAAATGTTGTTGCTTTGTATGGTCAGATATCGCGGCTGCTTTATGCAATGAAGATATGATTGATTCTTATAGATTCTAACCTATAATTATTGCTAGCCCAAGTGGGACTTTTAAGGTATTGCTATGTGGAGATTTCAATGATGCGTTACGACACAATTTGCTGTGATTCCCTTTAGAGATATCAAATAATATAGTAAATTGCTGGATTAAATGACAAACTAATAAACTAATAGTTGGCATTGGTTTAATCGTTCGATTAAACCCGTTATAGATGAATCGAGTGAAGTGTATTAATCGAAGTGACAGAAACAGATATTTTCACAATAATAACACGACGATCAGATCCAAACAAGGTTAGCACGGAGGCGCGTACTGTGCCACGTTACTGTCAGCTAAAGCTGGTGTGTACCTGGTAGTACTGTGTAGTACTCTCTCTGTGCACTGTATACTGTCTTGGTATAATATCAGTCAACATGGAACCACCCACATATATAACTTGTATACATGCATCGATGTACGTGTGTGTGTGAGTGACTCATGGTGTATTGTCTCTGCTAGATTAACGCGCCAGTCAGGTGCACACACACACACACACACACACACACACACACACCAACCTACATGATGTATACACGCATCCGAGCCCTCTATACAATAGAACATAAAAGAGTGTACCAATTGGTTTTATATAAAATATACGAAAAATCTAAATAAAAAACATGATAAATTGATTAAAATAGAATGGTTTTAAAATTACTGTAAACATTAGGCAATTTTGAAAAATGGAATCGGGGTTTTTTAAAGTTCCAAACCACAAATTACAAGTTGGATTTTGAATCGAAATGGAATTGCCAAGCTACACTATGACATTAATATTTAAACCATTGATTTGATATTACGTTTTGCTTAAATTGTTATCAGACCTTGGGTCTAAATTAGTAGTGACAGGTCAATTAATATTTATAATGCTAATACAATCACTAAATCAAAAAACCATAGACTCCTATTCACAGTTCAAAACTAGTGGAGCTACTAATAGATATTATTATTTTTTAATTAACCTATTTGGTATAGGAATATTTTAAAAATATATAATTTGTGTTAAATTTAGTAGAAAATTTAATAGCTCTTTAGTACCGGCATCAGTATCGAGCCGTATGATTATTTAAGTAATATTAGATTAAACGAACTTGATTTCATTTGCCATATTGGGCCAAATTCAGCTTTCGAACGTAACTAAGTTCGATTCTAAATAACAACAAAAAATTTGTACTTATATGCCTTTATATTAGACGAACAAGGATACTACACGTTACTATAGAATTTAGGGTCGATCCTAAAGTTAGCAACGAGAACTGAATTCGACCTATCATATTTTAAATATTTTGTACTTGTTGACACTGAACAATACTTTCTAGTTCTTCAGCTACTGCGTACGAGTTATGTTACACACACACACACACATGTATATATATATATATATATATATATATATATATATATATGTAACAAGTAATACATATAAACATGTAAAATATGATGTCAGAATTTATTTTCAATGCATCCAAGGGGGAATAACGAATATAATCTATACGCATCGGCCAACACAAATACTGATGCACGGTGACTCTCAATTAATACTTGGCTTACGTGAGCCTAAAGCTTATTTGATAGTACACTCCAGTACATTACTGTCGATACGCTCTCGTACTGGTACACCCATGTACAAAAGTGCACCATTATGAGAGTGTACATAATATAGTGAGCAGGGTATTTTGTAGAATTACAATTGCTGTGCGTAATGTACAAACACGAATTGATGAATTAAAATACTCCGGATAGAATGTTTAATACTACAACGTATGATCTGGAGATAATAAGCATAAGTCTTTACTTAAACTATACAACAGTTTTAGAAGAACCATTGTATGGTTTTGAAGGAATCATTTAACACCATTTGCGATCTCAAATCTGAAAAGAATATAATATAGTAACACTTTGCTTAACTCTGCCTGTTTATCGCTTATTTTCATTATAAAGAGAAGTGGTGTAGTCATTTCGTTTAGCGCCCTAAGTTCTAATAACCGCAGTGTTATTACAACCTTAAACAAGATTCGTACAAATAAAATTGTTATTATTTCCTTTATTAGAAATACTAAACAATTAATTAGATTTAAGAAATTACAAGTTCAATGGTGTTTTAAAAATGAAACTTTGTGTCTAAATGATCAATACTTTGTTCTGTTTTGACTATTATTGCTTGTCTGTCCGTCTCTCTCCTCCCCCCTCTCTCTCTCGCACACTATGTAGGCTTGAGTGTGTATGTATGTGTGTGTAAGTGTTGTGATTATTAGCGAATGTGTCTTGTTGGACGCGGATCAATGCTATTTGGCGTTCGGCGTGCTCGTAATCAGACGTGAATATTGTTTGACACGTACACGAGTCACGGCACGGTTGATTGTCACTTCGCGCGCCAAACTATTAGTTGCACTTTCAGTGACCGCACATTACCGGCCCGTAACCAACCTTGTAATTTCACTACGCGGTTTTTCGCAGCACGATCGAGAGACACACATACACATATTTACCGGTAACAATGCTAACTAGATTTCCATTCACCCTCTCTCTCTCTCTCTCTCTCTCTCTCTCTCTATATATATATATATATATATATATATATATATTCGCTTTAATATTCTCTCTCTCTCTCTCTCTCTATATATATATATATATATATATATATATATATATATATCTATATATATATATATATATATATATATATATATATATATATATATATATATTCGCTTTAATATTCTCGGACTTTAGATTTAAGATTTCACTTTATACTTTGGTCCTCGCAATTAGATATTAATAAGAACAAATGTTTAAAAAAGGGCTACTATTCTTTGGTGAGATAAATGCAGTCATTGTTGTGTTTACAAACGGATGTATATATCTTTCCTTCATGGTTGTCCGTGCATTGGCAGGTCGGAGCTTTACCTGCACGTGTGCACGAGCATGCGCGCGTGTTCACAGTTCGACAATTAGCCTACGACAGCCTGTGGTTTTCGGCACTTCACACTGGCGACTTATTGCTTTCGCAGTTCGCGTTATTAATTGCACAGTCTCTGGAATGGATGGCTGGATTCACACACTCACACACACACATACACATGTACAGACGCTGGTGCTAGACTGTATTCCTCTGATCATCTCCCACGCATTGCTATATTTCATGTTTATATTACCATAGTTACCAGCATGATGCTCGATGGCACGTCGCCGATAAGAGAATCGCACTCAACTGTTACACTGTACAGGCCGTGCTTGCACTAGGTGCTTTATGGACGCTTAATAACCCGTCCCGGTGTGCACTTGCACCCTTTTATACAAAAATTACCCGGTGCTTTACCGATGACAGCATCGTATCATTCACAACTGTGATTTAACTAGATATATTTCTCGATATCAGGTCTCGAACTGATTCGGAATTATTTTAATTCTAAATTCTAATTGGTAGACGTTAAACTAACTTGTCGGAATTTATTCAGTAATGAAAAATATAGAAGAACAATTAATAAAAATATTAATATGAATAGTTAAGATAACAGTTCGATTGTATTCACAAACGGGTAAAATTTATCATAAAATCCTACGGATCCAATTCGGATCAGTTCGCTAGTCTCTCACTATATCTGCCTGGGTGTGTGCGTGTGTGTGTACTGCTCGTAAACTATATACCAGCCTACAATACTGCAATATATTCCTATATAACACGAATGAACGTAATTATTTTGTTTATTATATTCTATAAAATAGAGATTTACCTGTAGTTAAACGTCCATTGTGTACGTACGTACGTATGTATGTTCGTATGTATGTGTGTACATGTTCACACATTATATTGTCTATTGTTCTAGGCCCTTTACTCTTCGCACGATCAGAGTTGATAAGGATCGCGCGCGTATGTCTTTTATTGATAAAATAAATATCATTAATGATTGTTATTGTTAAGTTTTAGTACTCTGATCGCTGTACCGGACACAGGGCATAAGGAGTGGGTGATACATCCAACTACGTATACCTGTGTGCGCTGTATACATATATATATATATATATATATATATATATATATATATATGATAATAATAATAATAATAAGAATAATGACATTTTCTGCGTCTATTGCTGTGTATATAACATTGACATCATTTTCACTCCTCACGCTACTCTTTGTAGGATTCCTCTTCTACAACTTCGGAACGTTTGTGTCGCGTTTAGTTGCGTGCCGTGAGACCTAGTTATGTATTTACTAACGAAATTGAGTGTAAAATAACAAGTTTCTGCTTTGTTTTAAACAAGCGATGGTCATTGTTGGATAACAAATGCTTGCTTGGCCTGGATTCAAAACAACGAGTCCTTGAATTAGTTGCTACAACTGCACTATGAATATGCATATATTTATTTGTTAATTACGGTTGGTAAAAATGGTGTATTTTGCAATAGTTATATGTGTTGTTGTTACACATGGAATCTACGTGGAGTAATACAGCACGGTTAGCCCAGGATACGTTCCTATATGACAAGAGCTATTAATAAATATTTTACATAATACATATACTTGTATCAATACATGTATATGCCTGTCTGTGTGTGTGTGTGTGTGTTCTCCCACACACCGTATGCCTATAAATTTATTGCCATGTAATTACATGCATGTCGGGTGAATTTTCATATCTAGTTGAAGTAGATGTGCGAGTTACTTTGTGATACATGTGTGGCCCATCAACATGGAACGATTTATGGGGAGGAGATGCACACACGCATACATACACCTATACACACACGCATATATACGATGTACGTATTACTTGACATACAACATATGTATATTTATTGAAACCTATATGCGATATTCGTGTACCAGATTTAATGTATTTATCGTGTACAAAAACATACGTACATACTTACATGTATACATACATACATATGGATTGCTGTGTATTAAGGAAATTATATTTATACTTAGAAGTATTTTAATACTAATATGCAAGGATTGCTAGCACGCGATACAAATTAAAACTCGAATGAAAATATCAACAAGATCAAACCGAAACTACGTTGCTTGACTGTGACATTCGATATGGTTCGTTAGAAATACATGTAGATTAAAGTATTCCAAGTGGTATTCAAGTAGTAGTATTGAAATAATCAAGATTAAAGTGTTCCAAGAAAGCTGATAGTTTAATTTAATTACATTTAAATTAAAGCAGCTGCTCAAAATTAATTAAACATGTTCTAGTCAATTTGTTAAATGTTTACGACCAGTTCTCATCAAGTAGATATCATTGTAATTAAAAAATTAATGATGTCTTCAATGTCATTGGTGATAATAAAAAACCCAGTTAATCAAAGGTGTTACGCTTATCAGTGTTCGGTGACATAACATGTTTTAACTTTTATCAAATTATTCCCATTCACTTCAATTTGTCAACACTGTAAAAAGATGTGACAAGGTACATTTTGTAACAAGAATTAGATCACTGTGTTAATCTGTCAATATATTATCGCTGTTCAATCCAATTTGTCACTTGATAATTGATTATTCCTTTTAAATTATCAGATCAAATATTTCGTTCTGTTAACGTTTTGTGATCATTAAAATAATTACAATCAAATTAATTTATTAATATTTTATTTTTAAACGATTTATAGATTTAATTATAAAAGTTATAATTGGTGAATATATTGATTATAATGTATTTTCAACTAAATATTATTCATATTTCACATGTGTGTGTATATTACTAAATACTGATTATGCAAATCTAGAAACTGTACGTACGCTTTTTGTTATTTTGTATCATTTAGATAATTAATTAATAATAATTATACATCGTATTTCTATGTTGGCAGTTCAATAAATCACTTTCTAATACTGTCTAATTTTTTAGGAATATATAATAATGGGATTTCTAAAGAAAAATCTATTGAATCTGTTGTATACACTCTCGCACACACATACATACACACACACACACACACACACACACACACACACACACACATATATATATATATATATATATATATATATATATATATATATATATATATTACACATTGAAAAACAGTACTTTTAGGTATACCATATAGTCCTGTAGTATAGGTCCTCTAGTATAGGTGAACGCACATACCTAGATATATTAAGAAGTGTACATAAAACACAGTCATATCTGCATAATAATTATGCAGACGACGGGAATCACGCAGCGTTTGTAAATTACTGGTTGATGAACGAGAATACACCGAGGCATGCTCAGTGTACTCAAACGCACGCACTCACACACACACACACGCATGTGGTTATTAATAGATTTATCCATTTAATATAATACGCATGCTTATGTCCAATCGAATCAACGTCTCCGTGATATGAGATTGCATTCATTTAGTAAGAGTTCCCGAAATATTCTACCAAAATATAATTTCGTACTGGAATTGTACATTGCACAGTCTGTGCATTTATTGCAGGGAGTAGCAGACCATTTAGTGTGTAACAATTACTTCACAAAGTTCTCCTACGATAAATGGACAATTTGTTCTGCTAGGTTTGTACAAATCTACAACTAGTAGAGTACTAACAAGACTTAACCGTTAGCCTTCTATATTTAGCAGCTAAAGTTTAGCTGCTAAACGATGCTCTATAAAATATCATCAATTCATAGTGGCTATTGTTTACAGCGCGGCGTGCGAATAATAATCCATAATTAACATTTGTTGGCTGGCTGGTTAGTTCGGGGCGAGCGTGCTTCAAGTCTCTCACTCGCTCGCTCACTCGCTCACTTGCTATGGTTCCACTATATTCTATCTCTGTTTAACGGCTGTTGTTCTGTACAGTGTACATGCGCGCTCAGTCTTGTTCGGAGAGCGTTACATATAGATCGCTATCAGAACATCTACTAATAGCGGGCAGTTGATCGTGATTTATGTTCTGAAATCTTGTTTGATATCGGACCGATAGTGCGATCAGAGGCGCCGCATCGCGTGTGAACGGGCCGGCATATTTCATTTGGAAATCATGCTCGAATCGTGTAATAATACACCGGCTATACTATACACCTCTCGTATATACCGCCATTAAACATACACACACACATACATGCGCGCGCTGTTGCTTACTAACAATACAATGGGTCATAAACAGATAACAACATTTGTACTTTCCTTATTCTCCCATTTGCGTATTCTCAATTCTTCCTCTTGTTCTTCTGATTCTTCTTCGTGGAACGAACGCACGAATGGGGTCGTACGACGTGCGCACGCGCAACCACACTGGTCTGAGTGTATTATGGGAGAATGGCATGAACAGTGCTTCTAAACATGCGACACCTTACACAATCTCTAATAAGTAAAAAATAATAATAATGCGAAATGTTTTTATTGTAAACAAGAGCAATAAAAAACCTTTGAAATGAAAATGAATTAATATTTATATGCAATAAAGTTGTAAATGAAATGCGGCTAAACTACTGATAAATCTACTAGAATGTTTTATAAATCAATATAATTAATTTAGGTTTTATGTGTGTGGCGTGTGATTGTAGGGAAGTGAAGGATCTGTTCTATTTTATAAAAGTTCTAAACAATTGTTTTACATTCACTGATGATGACATGTCGGGTCAGTCTCCGTGTCTGCATGTGTGTGTGCCTGTCGCTTGACCCTGCGTTTGTATCTCTCCGCTATCACTCTTTGCGCGTCCCGTGTATTCACATCTGCCGACCTGTCTATGCCTCTAGATCAGTGATGCACAACCTTTTACGTATAAAGGGCCGCATATAACATCGATTTTGAGTCGGGGGCCGCATATGACTCCGTTTTTGGGTCGCGGGCCGCAAAAGATTTTTTTTTACCCTATATTTTTCGATTTTGGCTGAGATTTTCCTTTTTTTTTAGCTTATTCTATTGTAAAAAAAGCCCAAACGGGCCGCAAAAATTTGAAAAAGGGCCGCATGCGGCCCGCGGGCCGCAGGTTGTGCATCACTGCTCTAGATCCATGCATGTATGTGTGTGCAATGGTGTTAGTGTTGCACAACTCGTTCATTAGCGCGTGTCCCCGTCACTCTTTGATATAATTGTATTTGATTTGTCCCACCTGATTCCCACGACATCTACCACACACTGAATATATCATTACAACTCACACACACACACACACACACTACATACATTACAATATTGCACGGCATCACGAGTTTTTATATACACTAAACATAAATG
This sequence comes from Carabus problematicus, assembly GCA_963422195.1. Taxonomy (NCBI): domain Eukaryota; kingdom Metazoa; phylum Arthropoda; class Insecta; order Coleoptera; family Carabidae; genus Carabus; species Carabus problematicus. The sequence continues at coordinate 10,049,057 of OY728588.1, read as the reverse complement.
TTCTCTCTAAACTGTCTTGTTTGCTAGTAATAATTACAATTATTTGCCTGTCATCTCTGTGTATTATTACCTAAAATTTAAGTCCATTCCAAGGAGATTTCATTTTGAAACGTACAGACAAAAGTGTGTTACAGAATTAATTCACAATCTTTGTATCCGTCATATCTTTGTGTATGTTTCCACAATACTTGTACTGGTGCATCTACAACACGCGTGATGGTACATATACTTCATGTTTCCGCCGCAGGAGGGTGCCAAGTCGCTGCAGCAGCGCCCACTTGCGATACATTACTAATTGATAGTTTTTTCGTGTTGTTTTTGTTTCTATGATTCACTTTACAATCCGTTCATGTAGCCGGGTTGTAGGTAGACATGAAAGATGCTACATAGTATGTACTTGCGCTGTACATGCATATGCATCTACAGGGCTAACTCTCTCTTTCCCTCTCTCTTTCTCTCTCTCACACACATACACACACATAATACGTCTAGTACGTGTGTGCATACATCACGTAAGCCTTACGTCGCACGGCAATCAATAAACGCCCTTACCATCCATGGCTTGCTCTCTGACACGGGCAGTTGTACTGTTGTCGATGTTTTACGCGAATCGGCAATTGTTCTGCACGCTTGTTTAATGCCTCATTGTAATTTAATTACCCCGTCTGCCCGTTGCCATAGCAACTAAAGGCGAGTATGGTTTAGTTACAATTGGTGTCTGTTCGTTTGTCACAGGATACAGAATAGCTACACAGCTTTTACTATGGCCAATAAATAGCGAATGAATGAAAAAATAAAATAAAATTTGCACATTTAACTCGGCTACCTGCATAACTTAAAAGTAATTCTGGTAGTGTAAAATATACTGCACCGTTTATTCAGAAGGTTCTTGTAAGAAACCTGAACTAGATTCAATCTGCTTGGCTTTTAAAACAAATCTTTTTTCATAAAATTGCTGTCACACAAGTTCCAATTTACTGTATTTGTTTTTGAACATTTAAAATATAATTCACAACATTTACATTTATAAACATATGGAATACGATTAGTTGTATGACTGCTTAAATAATCTGTATTATTTTATTTTGGTGTTTTCACGCCATATATGTAACTAATGTAGTCGCTTCGCAAATCGCCGTATGAACAAACGTGTGTGGTCAAACGAGTATATCCAGCTACTCGCGCAACGACCAGTAAATATGCGACAATATTTACAATATTTCTATTGCATTAATAACCGTTTCCAATATCGTAAATACAGGCAGATCCTTCCATATGTATGTAACTATATAGCGAATCAGGTAGGAACACATGCTTGCGTGTATGTGTGTGGATGTATGTTGTTGAAAGTACATACTAGTCATAAACAACACACGGGGTTTCGTTGATTTTATTAAATACGTGGGCGCCGTTACGGTATACCTTTTGTAAATTAGGAATTTTATCTTTTATTTTGCGTTATAAACAAATTAACTGCGTACGATTCTCATTTTCCGAGGTCGTAATATCCAGACTTAACGAGCAAAACATACATACATACATACACACATATAGATATATACATACATATATACATACATACCTGTATATATATATATATATATATATATATATATATATATATATATATATATATATATATATATATATGAGTATATAGGTATGGGAGCTTCTACAGGAGGTAGTGTTCATATGTGTGTATGCGTGGAATATCCATAAATAATATAGACGATGTGTTCACGATTATATGTTGTGCCTATGCACAACCGGATACTTATATTCCGAATATTTATGCACTGAATACGCAAATGCACCCAATTTATTCGCCAATTTCTTTTAGATCTAAATAAACACTACAGTAGATCCTACTGAACTCTCATATAGTGGTAACTCGTTTATAATGAACATATCACTGAGTCCTAACTAAATACGTCACATACTAAATACATTCGTTATAGTGTACACTCGTTTATAGTGAACCAAATTCCTGGTCACTGTACTTCTTCTCTACTATGCTACAGCATTAAATAATTTAGAAGATCACGATTGATGTATGATCGTATGCACGTGAGTTATAGCATAGCTTCGTATAATTCACACTACATAACGTCTGTATGCGACACGCCCTCATCCGTCTCGTTGTCTGTGTTCCCTTCAGCACGCATATGCACGTACCTTGAGTGTGTATGCGCGTGCGCATTTAACAGCTATTAGTACTGAGCTCTGTTGGCAAGTCAATTAACTGGCCGAATATTAAACAGTGCATTTTTACGTAAATTATAGTCCCGCCGTGAACCGTTATAATTTTATCGTTCGCTGCTGTATGCGCGCGGTGTTTTTTCTCAAGCTACCGCATTTCATTCGTTTTCGTATTCTGAACTGATATTATATTGCCCCGACATAATTCCTGCTTTTAACGCTAGGCCCTTGCTGCATTTTAACTTGGAATCCTGTTTAGTAAAAACACAGTTTTACTGCTCGCATTTTGTATTGCCTCTCTGGTTGTACATTTTTTTTAAAAAAAGAATAAAGATGTTGAATTTTTCGTCTGTCTGCATTTAGAGTGTATGAACTAACAACTACATATTGAAGGGACAATTCTACTGGAAATAATATTCCAATGGTATGTTTTTTCTTTTACACTTTTGCTGTAAAATGTATTGGTCAGTTGGAATCACAATATTTACACATTACTTCCCCTGAAATCTGGTACAAATCTAATATATATATATATATATATATATATATATATATATATATATATAACTCTACATATGTTGTTAATTAACAACTAGATGATTTTTATGCGCGTGTATGCGAGGTTTTCTCACGCGCGGGCCGTGCTGTCTCGGCGTATAAATAATTGTGACACCAACACGTGCCGACAACGTCGTTGTCTGTCTGATCTGCATCTACAGACAGCTTTGTTCCACACTCATACACACACGCGCATACATACACATACACACACACGAGTGAGCGACCGCACATACATACAAGTTTAGGTATGTTGGCGTAACATTGACGTAACTTGTCATCTCACCTGGTAGAAGGTGTGTACGTATGTATGCAAATGTAGTGGCTAGATGATTTTTCTATCACGTTTATTTATGAGTCTTCTGTGTGTCGGCAACCGCGCACTCGCATGCGTGCGTAGACGTAATGAAATGATTTGTAAATATAGATTTTAGCATAATTGCAGAAATCCATTCCAATGCTGTATGCAGATTTTAATATATAATGGAATATATGTAAATTGATAAGATATTAATACTAGTAAGTTAATTACAAGTACTTATCACTTGACTCAGTATTGAAAATACAGATATTGCTCTTGAAAACCCCTATTGGACAACTGTTTTATTCTCCCTTGAATTTCAAATGCTCGTTGTATTATTATTTCCAATCTTAACTAAGCATTACAGTCTCCAATAAGTTGTTAGCTATACTAGCAAGTTTACATCTCTGCATTTACCTACAATTTATGGCCAATGCAAGAGAATAAAGTTAATTTTGATATGCAATTGAAAAGTAGATAGGTACCTACTTTAAATACGAATGTATATAATTATGAATCGTCGATATTTAAACTCATGCACTAAGATGGTGCTCTTTACATGATGCTGGTGTGTGTGTACCTGCATTTATAAATATTACTAGAACCATTCCATGTCACAGCGAGCAAAAGGTCACTTGTATATTAGCACGACGTGTTAACAAGTACTAAATAGGATCTTCAGTTTCACTTCAAATGTTACCAGACTCTATTTTTAACGAATTATTCATTAAGATATACATAATTAAAATGTATCTGTGTTTTCATGCACTCGCAACAACATCTGTACACTGTAATTATTTAATTTAGAAATATATTTCTAGGATTTTAGAAACTATACTTTTTATGTAACAATAGGTCATGACATATTAAATGTCATGACTGCAAGAATATATATTGAAATTGGAAATGTTTTTGAAAAAAATTATTAAGTGAATAGTGTAATAGCAATATTACATTTGCTGCGGATAAAATAAATATCATTTGGGATGTTCCGTATAATTAAAACTAATTTACATTCTTATAGTGTAAAATATAATTCCGAAACAATTGTATGTATATATAACAAAGCTATACTGTACACCAATCTCGTATTACGATTCCTTGCATTAGATAAATAATTAATACATGTACAGGGTGTGCACACATACTTAGAGATAATATACATATATAATTGACACTTCAGGCTTAGAACGAGAGACACAACGCGTGTTATATTCCCATCCATAACAATGGAGTAACACTGGATGTGATAACAGACACAAAGCCCATCATGTTTATGTATTAATTTGACTAGACACAATGTACCATAGTGGCCGTTGACATTACAGTAAGCGATGATAACAGTGAAATAATAGTACCATTCATCATAGGCGCCGACTTTTTAATTTTACTATAGGGGTAAAAAATGCTGTAAAAAAACCTCGGTCGAACTAAAAAAAATACCTCAGTCGGCGAAAATGTACCTTTCTACGTTAGGTGAAAATTATATATTTCAAATAAAATTCTACGGAGGCCACTTAATACTCTAGCCCCAATCAATTTGATCATGTAGGGATGGTTGCCTCCATTGCCCTCACGTAGTCGGCGCCTATGCCATTCATTGACTCTGACGTTGACGGGATTTAGAAATAAATAAAATCATATGTATGTAATATTGTTGTCTTTATGCAATTATACTGATATGATATATAATTGAACTAGAATTATAGTTTCGTATGTATGTATGTACATGTATATGTATGTATGTATGCATGCTGTATGTGTGTGTATGAATAGGTGCGGTGTCTAGTGATGTGATTCCGACAAATGCGTAGGTAACAGTTAATGTTACAGATCAGTAAATAATCCCGTGCAGGCGGTGAAAAACAGTATAGATAACTAACAACAAACATACACACAGAGAGACACACTCACGTCAACACGTATTGCTCAGCCAATGAATCAAGAGCACATACATATGTATATACATACACACACTTGCTCGAAACTAAATGTTATAAGGTAGGAAAATTATATTTGCTGATGACAGTAAATATTTATAAAATGAATAACAGTGCATTGTAAACTATAATCGTAAACAATCTTAAGCAAATTAAGAAGATTAAACTACAGTGAATTTAAAATAAAACTCGATTTCCAGAAAATCGGTATATTTTTAAATTATAATTTCCGTGCAAATAAACAGTAGTAATAGAACACTCCATACTGATTTCTACACATCTGTGTATGTGTGTGTGTGTATGTGCGATATAATGACACATTGTACAAAACCGAAATAGGGAGCGCCCTCTGTACACACACAAATATACATGCGCACGTTACATGGGGACGTATTACCATTAGTGTAGTTCCACAAAGACTCCACCTAAACAGTTATCCAGTATGGAAGCAATGGTCAGCAATGCTTTGAGTACTGGTAACTATGTGACAGGTATGTAATCTAATGATCGATTGTATCGAATCGATCACTAAAGAGTGTCCTAAGTTTCACACACACACAAACACTAGTGCGCACGCGCCTTTAGGTTTACGTGTAAGTTTGACAGTGTGCAAATTTACAAATACTTCACTCACTACACGAGCGCGCATCCGTCTGCGTGTGCCTGTGTTCGTGTGTGACACAAAGTTAATTTGTGATTGTATTGTATCCGATTTGCCAATAGATAAATGGACACCGTCCTTTACTATGGATAATTATAAGAAGAAGAAAATTGTCTAGTCAGTGGACTGTCTATGGCAAATATTTACTAAAATAAGGAAGCAATGCGTTACCCTATTCTAAATGTACAGCGACTAACAGTCATGTATAGTAAATAGCATCTGTATTAGGAAGTAATAGTGAAAATCCTAGACTCGATTCAAAAGTGACATGGTTTATTATTATATAAGCTGCATTGTCAGGAAGTAGTAAAATAATCAACTGTATTTATCCTCTGAAAAAAACTCCTGTGAATTGAAAACTTCTCCAAGTACTTTTTTTTGTAATGAATTACTGTGCAGTAAAATACTATTTCATTCTGTTAAATTAATTCAAATATTCCGCAGCTTGATCTCGTATTGAAATCTCCATAGTATTTTACATATTTATGGCTAATTTCTTAGTCAAGTTCATATTTAAATCACAAAATGAACAGTATCCAGTTTATATATTAACTTGAACATTACTTTACAGACAATTAACCTAGGTTTATTTTGATTCCTACTTTAAGTTAAACCTCGTCCCAGAAACTGCAAATAACTATGTTCTTCACTAACCAATTATATTCAGTAATGATAGTTGTAATTAAATAGTTATGCTATTAAACTTAGCTGATTATAAATGCTCACTAACAAGTCTCTAATGTACTTTTATTTTGTTCCATTCTTAAATGTCACAAATCTAAATGAACAAAAGTGCAAGTAAAGTGGAATGAGACATTGAAAACGTGAGTTTGAAAACGAAAACAATTCTGTTAAAAGTAAAATCACATAACAACAATGACACACACACATATGCGCACGCGCATACATGCCGAGTGATGACACAGAACACCTACAAATTTACGATTACTTGAATGGAACAATGGTAGATAATTATACATGAACCATATCACACATACACATACACATATGTTTGTATGTGGCTCGTAGACATATGTATATAAGTATATGTTAAGGAACAATAGCATTAGTTACTGACTAGATAGCTGTCTCTCTCTCTGTGTGTGTGTGTGTGTGTGTATCGGTTGGATAATTCCGTAAACCGGCCCAAGGTCCTGTATGATCTGATTCTACCCGGAATGAGAACGAGCTGATTCCCATGTCAATTACACGTTGCACACGCCAACGCGCAGGAGCGTATTCAGTTTCAATTAAAAACTAGGTTTTACAACTATCAAATTTTCATCAAACAAACGTCAAATTCATGTTTTCGCCAGAGACCATGTACTAACGTGAAAAACTTGAAATGTATTTGTCCTTTTTTTCAAAGGCCAGCATGGTCAAATTTAAATAATTTGAACAATGATTTGAAGATTGATAAAAGATGATAAAAACATTGTTGAGTTACCTAAATCTAGAATAGTATTATTGATATTAAGATAAGAGACTTTACATTCAATATTACTCTAATATAAAAAGTTGTTCTACTTTATGCTAACAATTATGTTTATGCCTACGAAATTGGCTAGTATATTATAAAAATATATTCGTTCTGCAGTGATTCATATTACATAACTAAACAAATAAATTACTAGTAATATTTTGATATTTTCTTTACTTTGTATGATGCAAATATGTATATACTAATTCTATGTTTTCATTTGTGTGATGGTGGGTGTGTATTCGATATTGTCAATATCGGTGAGTACGGTTCTGTACAAGGTATTTCCTTGTGCGGAACGGTCTCGCTATGCTGACAAGTGCAATACGTCCATCTTCGTCTCGCGCGCACCTACAACTATTTGGTTATGCAACGCAAAATGTAGAACGCACAGCGTACAGCAGGTAAAGTCATATTCGCTTCATATAAAAAATAAATTACATACATTAGCAGCCATACTTGCATACTTTATTGCCTCGGTACTCACTGTACTTACACACAGGCTTCAAGCATCGTATTGTACTTGAGTACTCAGTGTCGTACCTAGCGATAGAGTACTACCAAGATAACTTCTATTCTACACAGTGCTATCGCATTTATATCCCAATATTAAATATATTCTTTATATAAGCCTGCTTAAATTCCCATTGTTCGACACTGATTGTATACCAGATCCGATTGAACGATGTATTTATTGTAGATTCCGTGGAAAACTAATCAAATATTATCGGTTAAATTGACTAACACATGTACAAAAAATACTCTGGAATTAGGTACGGTATTAATTATATTTGCCCCTGACGAACGCCTCTGTGAAATCGTGCCGACAGAAGAGGCTCTTCTCTTGCTGGCTCTCTGTGTGTGTGTATGTGTGTGTAGTTCGTGAATTAGAAGAGCCATTGTTATAATATTACACAAACACATACATACATACAGTATTGTGTATACGTGCCTTACGTAACATGACCATGAAACAGTTCTAAGTGGGTGTAACGGAGTAGTTTATAAAAAGGATAAGTTAAAAATGTGGGTCGACAAGGATGTGCCTACGTTACGTTAACGTTACGTTATAAATGAATGCGCGCACGTAATGTTACTTCAATTTTCCACGCAAAATTAATAATTACACGTATATAGCCATACTCTTAGTTAACATTAGTTAGTAAGAGTTATTAATGTAAAATAAGATGTGCCCAGTACAATCAACAGTACATACCGAAGGACTCCTTTGTTAATAATATATTACCTTATCTGCATTTTAAACATCACTACTTTACATAAATGATTCAACATGATTTTACTTCACTAGTTCAATTCGACTGACTTCTACATGCAATTTAAAAATGAAACTCCAGTCGAAACGGTTTTTACATCGACAAAACACATTCTTCACTTTGTTCATTCATAAATCAAATACTAAATCAGTACACGTTGCTGCAACAGCTCAATAAAAAACTTCTAAAACAAAGTCCCTGTCGATATATACATTATTTTTAAGTGTGTTTACACCTGCAGATAAATGTTGTTAATTTCATGTGTTACATGTGTGTTGGCCAATAGAGTTACATCTAATAACGCAACACGAAACTATACAATATACGTGCGCGTGTATGTGTGCGTGTGCTAAATACCCATTGTTATTGCATTAGTTCACAAAATAATTTATTTTTAGTGTGTTTCAGATAATATTAAAAGAAAAACAATGTCAATTCAAGAAGCGTGAATCTTATCTATGGAAAAAAATACAACGAAATTGTGCAAATATTTTCTTGTTGCAAGTCACCATTGACATACATACATACATACTGTATAATATGTGTATGTATGCATAATATACATGTGTATATGTGCGTGTGTAGGTTAGTTTTGCGTGACGATGGACAGAGAACTAAAAGACTGAAAATATAATCAACACGCAAACCGCAGCATGTTTAAATTAGCGTGTAATTAATGAAATCGATACTGAAATACACGTTTCACATTAACTTGAACAGCTAATGGTTTGAATCACAACATTTAACACAAACAAACACATTACGTTGCTTATTTATATTTTATATATGAATATTATGTTTATTACGTTAATTAAAATTGATGAATTATGGTTCTGTTGCTATAAATGTATAAAATCTCAAATAATATTCTTGGTAAAGGGATTCTGGATTGTCGTTACACTAAAATTATGCTAATCGTACAGTTAATACTAGTAATATATGAACTGTGCTATATCTGTATGCTAGAATTCATTGCAAATATTTTATTTATTTAGTATCAATGTATGGAAAATTAAAGACACATATTGCACATGGTGTTGAATGATAAATATATCAAAATGTAATCATTAAACCCTTGACAACTATAGATACAGTTCAAACCTACGGCCCATACTGTACCCATCATAACAGAGAATGATATTTGAGTTTCATTCAATCATACAAACACGCATTCGTGTATGTATGAAATAATTATTAAACCAAATGACTAGCAGTTAGCGTTGACTACCTACTGGTAGTTCAGACGCGAGTGATGCTTTGCGCTGTTGTTGATGACAAGAAAAACTCCAGAATGCAATTAACTGTCGTTGCCATGTGTATGGCATCCGTACATATACATATGTATGATATATGTGTGAACGGGTCACAATGCACATCCTTTCAGATTGAAATGCAAATGTGTACAAAGATTGCATATCGTAACGATTTTTTTCTATTCGTTTGCAAGTTGTAAGAAATATGGAATGTTTAGTTATTAGTGTACATACGAATTACATTAATTGGATATCCATATGTTTATGTACGCTTTACTTGTAATAGTGTAGAATGAATAACACTTTGAATGAAGTTAGTTTTTGTAGCAAGGATAAATAAGTATAAATTATTATTCGGTATGAAATCAACGTTTATTACATTTCAATATAAGAACGCATGTTATGAATGGGATAAAACTGTTTTTATTGAACGCTATAGCCAATATAAAATCACTTAGACTATGATAAATCTTCGGATGAATGTAAAATTGAAAAATAACTGCTTGGATGAATAAAGGAAAATATAAATCTTAGTCTCTGAGCTGGCAGAGAGTGAGTGCTTGAGTGAGTGTGTTTATGTCCCCGGCTATTGTCCAGTAACTTGTCAAAGGACGCTTCGAAGTATTATAATAAATAATCAAGGCAAGATATACGACGTTCTTCTTGCGATTATTGCTAACCAAACCACTCACATCGAGATATATATTTAACAATTTCACTGTGCAGACACTCGTGATCATAGATAGAATATTATTATAAACTGTCGCAGTTTCAGTTCTGATTTACAATTATCATAAACATACGTCGTACATTGCTTCGTGGATAAACTGGCCGTGTAACTTCGGGTCACTCGTAAATTAAAAACTCGTAAAGATATTTGATGTTTAGAGGTAATAGTAATTTGTAAACAACTACACCTATGAAATATAGATTTATTATTTTATGGAGATAAATAAAGATTTACTGTCCCGTTATTATTAATAATACAACAGCCATTTTAGAAACTGATATAAAAATGTGCTATAGATTTATTTTTATTGTCTATCAAACTGCGGTCACTTTTAATTATCGATAAATAAAAAAAGTTAATTGATGTCTTTTAATTTCTTTTTATCTATAAACAACTGATTCATTAAAACTGGATATACAATTTGTAAAACTAATGAAATCTACTTTCTATTTCAGTAGTGTTATTATATAAATATTTTCTAGGTATACATTTATTTATTATTTCATGTCGTATAAATTATACAGTTTTAGATATAAAACTTAGTACTATCGATGACATATCTGTCATAACTGGTAATAAAAACACAAGTAATTTGTATTTATATTGTTTTAATATGCGAGATGATTGAATATCTACATTAAAAACATCACCACACGATACATGCATTAATAAATATATTACGTTTTTTTTTTTCATAATATGTACGTTTTTCAATATTACTTGTTCATATTGTATAATTTGCGTTTATGCAAAACTTGGTCAATGTTGACACAACATTTAATCTAAGTGTTTTACGATATATAATACATGCAATTTGTCCTGCATTACGCAAACTCAGTTCATTGCGACAATTCCACCGAATGACAAAATGTTAAGAATACGTTTCAATTTTTCAAGAAAAAATAAATATAAGTTCTGCAAGTGTGACAGGGACATGTACGCTATGTTGTAACATACACACATACGAATACACATGCTTAAGTAGTATGTTTATACATTAGAAATCTACGTATTAAGCGTAACGGATGTCCACTTCAATCATTATCTTGTTCATTTATAATTTACAAAATTGCAACTAGAATACCGAGGACATCAGTACTAAAATACTACAGTACAATATTTAGTACTTGTTATATGTGTAATATAAAGCAGACAATACTTGATAATAGTATTTCAGTAATAACAAACACAAATTGATAGTAAGTATAGTAATTAAAACAAAGTATAATTGACAAAACATATTGTCTGCCGTTGTATGAAAATAAATAATACGTGACGCTACATTTGAAGTATTAACATTGATACAATTTAATTTAATTGTCGTTTATGTTTATGTAGAAAAACGGTTTTTTAATTATCTGTGTGTACTGTGCCACTGCCGACAGACATAGCTACTCTTATAACATGTGTATAGGGTAATATAGGTTTTATTTATAGAGCACGTTGAGATATGTCATCGGTACAAGTGACAGTGAGAACAGGACGCTATTTGTCAATCCCATGGCATACCTTCAGTCTGTTACCATCTACAAAGACACACACACAGAGAGAGAGAGAGACACAATGTTCTAACATTAAGTTAGGTTATGTTTAGTGGTACGCGCGCGGCTTACAATTATCATAAACATAACATACGACCGATTAAGTCATATAAATCATACGGTATTAATACAATTCCATTAGCATTAGTTCAGTTTGTAATTATATAGTGTGCCGCGCAACCAGTTACGTGAACTGGTTTTTTTTATTTCTCTGTTACTTTTTATTAACAGCCTACACTGTTAACTAGTGGAGTTTTTTTTTTTATTGCTGTCTACCTACACTGGTCAACAATCACCGTAATTCAGAGAAAACTATTCTAGTTTATAGAATATTACTAATATATGTTGCATTTGAATGGTACGTGTTCCTTGTTTTTATATGCAAAAGAACACATCATATCCATACAGGATGCAGTCTCGGTCATCTGATAACGTGCTGTTTTGCTTGTTATTAGGTTTAATCAGCGCTCGTATATCATTGAAGTTGTTAATTAAAAATCTTCTATCATTATTTGCCTTCATTACGTATGTAAGTTATGCATTCTGACCGCAAGTACTTATTAATTACGAATTAAATACGAAATCATGAATGAAACGTAGAAATATGTTCTTGAAAAAAAGTGTTATTAATGAATATTGCGTATGGAAATGCTAACACTATGAGAATATATTACCAAGCTTGTCAATACGTATGTTACTTCGTAATCAGAGACGGAAGTATTAGTCAAAGATTATTCTTGTAGGCTGCGTCCGAAATCATATTTCTGCTTCGGGTGATTTGTAAAGGAGTGTATGACGGAGTCGCGCGTACATGGTACGTAGAGAATGCGGATTAGAAGAACAAGAATCGTGGATACTAGCTAGCGCGCCTCTTCAGTCTTACGTAACCGCAATGTTGATCACGAAGAACACAATAACAATAGTCAAAGTGTGGCTGTAGATATCATAACCGTGTCATACATCATCTTATACTTGTAGTATGTGAGTGAGCGTGCGAGCAAGCAAGCGAACGAGAGACAGAGAAAGAGAGATATCCCGTTAGCGGTGGCGTCTTTGCCACTTTTTTTCTTCTATCTCCACGAATGACGCACACTTGGATCCGCTTCCGTCGCTTGTTTGATTTTATATAAGACACAGACGACATTGACTAGCTCAACATCCGTATCCAGCGGTAGATTATTTTGATTTGAACATGGTATTACTTGTGATGTATTATTTGGAATCTCATTTAATATAATCATTAGATTAATCTAATGTAAGTATGTTGTCGTGAATATAAATTACATAAAGAATGCGCAACACAGTTCAGTGCCTTAACAAATAAGACATCGACATAACTAATACCTTTTAGATTATATATTATTTCGACGAAAATTATAGGAATTTTGCGATAACTGCGCTTAGATTTTGGACAAGATATATATATATATATATATATATATATATATATATATATATCTACATGTGTGTGTGTGTCCTGCTGACATGATGCGCACCAAGGTCGCGACAATCAAGTGATTTTTGTGAAATGGAACACAGATAGCTATTTGTTGAGCAAGTGTATCATTGCAACCTTGACTTAGTCACGAACACATACACGCACATACATACTTACATAAATATATACATACATATATACACACATATATACAGAGAAATGAATTATGGGAAGCAAAATTGTTAGAAAAAGAATTGAAATTAGCTACACACTTGTACCCAATGTACGAATCACGATAAAAATATAATTGCACATCAGCAACCACAACAAAAACGCGATATATTATTCATTTGTAATATTTGAAAGTAAAACTTTATTAAACAAAAATTTGTTGTTTCTGTGCTAACGTCACGTTGATATCTCCAACGTAAATATTGAGATTGAAGAGTGATTATGAATTAAATAGTGACACTGATGCTGGATAGTATTCATTTAGAATAACAGGATTTCAAATATTAATGGATGACAGCCATGTTCGCTCGATGTGCACGCACGTGCACGCTGATTGTTATCAAACGCATCAATTTTCGCAGAAATCAGCGGTGAATTATTGTGAAATCGTGACGAAGAGTTGTCACCACGGGACATGGGACGTGGAAATTGCAATAAGAAAAAACATGGAACGCATCGCAACCGATAACATCGTGTGAAGCGCGCGTATATGCAGACCAGGCAACCACGATCAATTCCAATTAAATAGACGTCCAAATATGGCAAACATACGCATTTTTACCCAGAACTACGTGTTTATCGGAACGTATCATAACAAATTATTGAACCGTGTATAGAATCGAGACAGACATACACATGCACGACACTGGGATAGTACACAGTACGGTCACACACGCATGCATATAGTGGCGCTGATGCCAGGAATCTGTGATTCAATCTGGAGATATTTTTATTATGAATATTATCGGATGATTAAGTAAAAGATTAAAAGTGTAGAATTCCAAGTATATATGACACACACACACACACACTATAGTATTTTTAAAGAAATATGATAAGATTACAATCGGAAGAGATAACATTCTGTACCGTTATTTGTAAGCACATACTGTATTGAAATTTGCAACAGCAATCTTGAAATCAACTGAATCTAGATTATGTTATTATTCCATTAATAGAAACAAAAAATTATTGAATTAAAATCCTTATTCTTGATATTGAAATTTGATTCGTTGAATTACCAAAGTGTTATTATTCATTTATAATAATTGAAATTATTACTTCATTAAATAAAAATCTCTGTTCTAACCTCCCGTTGATATCACAACACAACACAAATATTGAGATTTGAAAGTCATTTAGAATTAACTATTGACACTGATGTTGAATTCTAAAACAAATAATAATTTTTTGTGCGTTTTCATTACTCATATCCATATTTTGATACGTAAATAGATTTATTTAAACTCGGCTCGACGAGAACCTATGATTAATGACAATACGTCGGAGCAAAAATAAATATTTACTCGTACACGATATTTAATATAAACAAACTGCAAACCTAATCATTAAAAATATGAAAAACGACTCGAAGAGAAGAGCACCATCTAATTTTCAAAGATATATTCAAACTCTCCTGAGTTCTGTGGCAGTTATTTAATTAGTTTTATTGAAATATATGCGCGTTAATTATAGCGTATAAATTCTGATAATTAAGAGATGCGTTCATAAATACACGCACACACGTGTATATTTATACATGAAGCGGTTTTGGTGATGAGTGTGGGATACTTAGAAACAAAATATGATTCATAGTTCTTGTTGTACAAATTATTTCTTGTCCGCAGATATGTTTGTTTTTTTTTTCTTCCACCGACGACTGACACATATTAACAAATACAAAAACACGATGATGTAATGTAATGATTTAATTTTCTACGTTTCACATCTGCATCGTGTCTTGAGGAGGATAAAAATCAATAAATATATGAGTCATCATCATCAACAACAGCATTGAGTATTGCTTACGCGTCTTTTTTAACAAATCGTGATTTTTGTTTATTAGTAATTTTTATTAATATTTCCGTCTATAAATATATTTACACACATACATCAAGGACAATAATATATTGTACAAGAGTTGAATTCGGATAAATACAGGGTGTCCCGTTAATCTGCTGTGCAATAGATTCTTGGGAAAAAAGTAATAATGAAACTGAAAAGACTGTAGTGAAGAATTGAAAAGTGAACGTAACTAGTTAGCTTGTTTGTTGTTAGATGTATGTCTGAAATTGCAAGGTTAATAATCATTATGAAAACGAATCCTGCGCACACGCCATTTTACACTGTGTTGCAAAGATCGTATCTGGCGTTGACGACGTTAACAGTGGGAATAATAGAGATCAAAGTGTGCGCTTAGATTAGAATAGAATGCGACGAGCATAAATAAAACATGCATGTTACAATGTAGAATTTTGAAACACTGCAGTGTAATTAAATATGCACACTTGCCACACACACACTCACTCATGGCTGTCTGTTAATTAGTTAATAAGGCACTCTCTCAAGTGCCTTTGCATTTAATGGCTACAGAGACGAATAGTGTGAATATTTACGGAAGAATTACTTATTTTATAAATAAATCCTATTCAAAATCATGAATATGTATATATTTATAATCAGTTAAACTTATAAGTTATCATGTACTGTTTATAACATGAAGTCAAAAATAATAAGACAATAAACTTAAAAAAAATCAAATACCATAAACAAAATATGGAAACTTTATTTAAAATTCATTCGTTCATTGAATATAATTCAGGGTTTTGTTCTATTTCGATTTAAATGAATTTTACATGGATTACTAAATAAAATAATGGGCCTATTGTGTCTGTGTGTACAATATTTTTTTTCTCCCATTTTTCTGTAATCATTTATTCAAGACTGAGCATTAAAATTTCTTATATCATTCATGAAACTATTATTATAGTGTTATGAAAATGTGTCATAGTCGTACATGTGTGGTGTGCTCACGTGCGTGTAACACGCTACAGTACCTCTCTCTCTCTCTCTCTCTCTCTCTCGCTGAGTAAGTATATTGTGACCTGTTATACCGTTTATATCCATATACATTGTTCATTTGCATGCAATGTAAGCTTACATAACTAACTTTATATGAGTGTATGTGTATTCAAATGCTTTAATACACATGTATATATATCTACAGAATGTGTGCTGGTGTGCGTGTGTATGTTAGTTTGTACGACCTTTCTCATTTTTTGCAGCAGCGTCCTTGTGTTAATTACCACTGAGTGTATTATCAATCTGGAGCATCACAATCTTCCACCAACAACATAATAACAATCGCGGGAGGCGCTGACTCGCTTACCGGATACTGCAATACTACACACACACACGTACACACAGATGTGTATATGTATGTGTGTGTGTATGCATCCAGATGCATTCATTATAATAATTAGTACGTAATTACCGGCACGGGGACTCCAGAGCTGTGCCCGCGCGCGCAATACTTGACGGACGACCATGTACTCTCTCTCTCACACACACACACTCTTTATCTTTAACTCTCTGTCTTGTGAGAATAACTAACCATTGTTCTTGTTACATTGTCGTTTATTTACTGTAGTTGAATGTTAGTTAATGCTAGTGCATTTACTTACAACGTAATATGAAAATCAAGCGTTGCTCTAATTTGCTGAATGTGTAATTGTATGCGGTAAACAGATATGCGACAATGATACATATACATGAGTTTAACAGGATACTGTGGTGTTGATGTTTTGGTATGAAAATCAGTGGGTATTAGCGCAGAAACACTGTAATTAAGAGCAAGGACACTCGTCACAAGGTTAACGAGATGAAGATGCACTAGCAGATACAGAGGATATGATTCATTCTTCAATTGCTCATTAAATTTATCAAACAAATCTAAATTGAATATTTTATATTTTCAACGATTCGTCTCAACTGCCAAATTGGATTCTAAAAATTCCACATTTAGAGAATTGATAGTATAGAGAAATTATATAACGTTTCGTAAGAAATACTATCTGTAACTTAAGATTTATTCCAGTATTAATTACTGAAGACATGCTCAAATCAACCCATTAATCTGACAGATCGCATAGATAGATGAATCTATATCTAAGAAGTTAATCAGCTATAATAATAACAAGGCTCGCTCATTTGAAACGAGATTGAAATCTGCGAAGGCTTCAGTGTTAGAATCCGGAACAATTTGTTATGCCATCGTACTGGTAAATCTATTAAATAAAACGGCACATTTCGCTAACACACCGAATAAATAATGTATTAGCTCTCATTTCAAGAAGGTCAAGAGACTAAAGCATCTAGTTATTTAAATTCCTTAAAATCCACTAATCGATTGAAGTTATCGTGTGACTTTCGATTTTAATATAAACAGGATTCATTGCTGTTGCTCTGAGTTCTCAATGTCATGTACACGAGCAACCGTGCGCGCGCGTGCGCACGCTAAGTGAACTTATTTTCAAACTGACTTGATAAATATTAAAATGTTTGTTGTTTTTTTTTTATTGTTGAAAAAGGTCACAAAGAATCCGGGTGCAATTAGCGGAATTGTATGTTAATCGCAAACAGAACCTGACCTGCACTTGATCCGGTGGGTCCAGTTTTCTCACGCTTCTATGACTAACCAACGGTGTTTTATTACATTCACGGTCAAAATAATCAGCGAATTATCGATGAAATAAGAATTTAGTCGTTTACCAATCGTTCTATACACGTTTCATTTCATAGTTCCGATATTACATAATCGTTATGGAAGTATAGTATGATTATTTTGTTCAGAATGGATCAAGAAAAACTTTTAAATTATTTCTGAACAATCTGTGCTATTTGACACAGAAATGTTCTCTTAAAAATTAAACAGTTAATTAGAAATTACGATGCGACAAAAATAGCTTCATTAAAAAACATTTCGAATATTCTCTTTACGAATCAACTAATTAACGAAAAAATTTCTCCAAATCTACGGGTTTTTTTTGTAATGAAATTCTCTAAATTTGAACGTATATACTTTTAGAGATATCTGCATCGTTACTTGATATGATGAACATAGTATATAATTATAAATGTTCATACATTTGATTCAATAAAAATTGCAATTAGTGTCAAGATTAATTTACGTTTGTTATGACCTTTCATTTAGAAAAATGCATTAATTATGTTAATTTCGCTAAAACGCACCGTTTGTGCCGTGTGATAATTAAAATTTAATTTGGTAATTTAATAAGTGGATTTTGTAGCTGACAAAACTGTAGAAAGATATTAAAATTCCTAAACACCCACTATAAAATCATATTCGATGTTTTATACATTTTTTTATACTAAAATTCCAATTATTTTCATATTTTGCATAGAAATCCTCTTAATTAGTAACTTGATTCCAAAATAAAAAATAAAAATTTCGTAATTTTTCATAAATCCTTTTAAATTGTCTATGAGAAAGTAAAAATCCTACTACTAAAACATATACTGCACATTAATATTATTATTTCTTGTATTTTTCTTCAAAACCAAGAAGTTTAACGTATGGAAACAGTTCTATACTGGCTAAATACCGAATATATAATTTTGTTGTGTTCGTTGTGGGCTTAGGCCGGCTCTGGTCACGTTTTTGTTACACAGGTGATCTGTAAAGAGAATTGAAATGCGCCAGAACGCCTGTGATGTGCGGTGATTGGCGCGCAAGGGTGCGGGGTGAGGGCGGTGTTAGTGAGTGAGTGAGTGAGGTGGAAGAGGCTGAAGGATGCGCTGTCAAGGCTGCCGCGATGCTTCCTTTCTATTTATTTCCCTGTTTTACTTTCCAACCTGACGCTGGCGCGTACATACATACGTACGTACACCTGTAAGTAGTAATAAATAATACTACACGCAGTTATACACTTGCGCACGACGCACATACAATCATGATCATCATCATCATCAGTAACAGTAGAACTTCTCTAATTAATGATCACGGCAAAGGAAAAACACACACATGCATGTGTGTGGATTGCAATAGCTGTGCCATTTATCTATTCTTTTAAACCGATTCGTTGAATATGGTACTAAGTATTTGTATCTGTGTTACTTATACTTGTGTTTAATAATTCGGTACATCAAGTCTACTGATTTATTGCTTATACCTTAAACAAAATTAAAAAAATTATAGATAACTTCGTTACCCAAAGGTTTTAAGATGCTTGCTTTGGCGTAAGTAATTTGTGTGCGTTTCTAAATCCATTCTCATAGCACTGGACGTTAAATCCGATTTTTATTCGTTCACTTATTAAATAACGTAATAATTTACTTTTCAAAAAAGTCAATCATTAAACTTTAGTATCAGTAGTAGTTTTTGCTAAAGTACTTAATCTATGTTGTGTGATGAGCCGACCAAATTCACATATGTTACTTCCAATTAATTTAATATGGTTTATAAATAAAACGTACGTAAGAACAAAATAACCTTTTATTTTGAAAGCGCTCTCGAGAATTTCATGTGAATATCTAATTATGCTTAATGCATTTGCGCATATAAATTACACAGAGGAAGAAAAGGAAGAATTAGTTTATACCGCCGACGCCATATGTTAAAGCTGAAAAGGTCTTTATATCTTTGGAATGCTGTCTCTCGTAATGTGTTCTAAGAAAATTCAAACGATCCGTGTTCATATATGATGCATAAAAAAAACAATTCATTGAAATCTACTGCACTAAAAACATTATTATTAAGGTTAAAACTAAAGAATTTTCAACCAATTTTATGGATATTTAGGTAAACATAGCTTTAAAGCATAACATTTTGGTTCACTATAATCTTTAGAAAAATAACAACTATATAAAAATTGATAAAACATTGTCATTTTCTTGTTCGGTTAGTATTATTTGTTTTTAAATCAGATATAATTCAATTTGTAAAAAAGTTTAAAAAAAAGTTGTTTAAGCACATTTTGCAAATACTGAAATAGCAATGGTGATGTATATTTTTTTCCTGGTTTTCTTAAGTACAGCTATATATTATAAACAAACAAAAAATATATTGAATTAGGTGTTAAATTCTTTGTAGCTATTAGTCAAAATGAATGACCAATAATTAGTCTAGGATGAACTCAACTAGAAATATATATATATATATATATATATATATATATATATATTTCTCTCTCTTATTGTCTCCCTGTCTCGCTCTCTCTGCATGTGTACGTATGCGTGTGTGCGAGAGACAGGTGTACAGAGTAGAATCAAGAAGATAGAAGGCAGTTGTATTAATACATATGCATGTAATTAGAAATAAAACATGTTACTTTTGATAGCACGCAAAAAATAATAATTACTTTTTAAAAAGGTTACACACATACAAAGGTTTTTAATGAGCGTCTAAAATTTAAAGGCGCATGAAATCTAAAAATCTTCCCATGGCATTTATACAATATCATCGACTGAAACAAACACTGCCTTTAACACACATAGTTATTTGTATTGTATTACTTGCATATTTGCCAAGTGACATTCATTTACCCCTACGGCACGCAAAGGGTTAAAGGAGAATATAAACATTGCGCAGAATTTAAATTCGTAGTACATGTATTATTTGCTAATATATTTTTGAAAATAAATAAGCTCTGTTAATCACAGGTAAGATTTTTGGAAGGGGTCATTCAGTTCAGATAGCAAATGTAAATTCAGTAATTTAATGTGTACACAAACATGCCACGATACGATAGAGTTTCATATACGTTACATACACACGTATACGTTCCTACTTTACGTTCAACTATCAATTCACCGCATCTTGTCATCGAAAAAGAAAATGGTGTGTTATTTAATTCATAATCAAGTGAAATTCGTACAACATTTTATAATACAATATTGAAAGTATAGTTCAATATATGCGTGTCTACTTGACTGTCTAATAATTACACAAACACACATATGCGTCAACATGTACTGTGTTATTAAGACTAAAGGATGATCAATTCAATAAACCAGTGAAATGAATGATACATCATGGTGAATTGTACCGTCATCGCATGCGTGTCATCAACTTTATACATATTACGCGCAAGCGCAGACATCAGTAAACTGATTAAAAAAAAAAAAGTTTATTACCCTCAAGCAAATACTTTTCTAGAGCAAAATAAATGTTTGTAAAGTGTTTGGCGAGTGTAAAAATAGTACGTCTGGTACTGGTAACGGAATATAATTCCTTATGCGAGTGAGCTTGTTGCTTGGTTGCTTGGAGTTGGATATTTTACAGGAATGTTCTAGGAAGCGGCCGTGTCGTTTACATTTATATTGAAAAAGGTGTTTAATGCTGTAAAGTTGTGTTAAACACGTATGTAATAAGCAATGAAACTGTTGCGTGAGAAACGACAATTCACACACACACACATACACATCCAGGAATATACTAGGTATTATTACATGTGTTTACAATTTTTTTTCTCACTTTCAACTCTCTGAATTCACTTGTGTTTTTTAAATAAAAGAAATGTATGAATCAATTGGTTAGTTTTTCAAATAAAGTATCGTGTTCTCGGAACACAAAAAGCGCTTTATTGTGTAACTATGTCTTGTTGTCATGGCATAGTATTTATTAGAAGAGTGTAATTGTTTTTCTGCCGTTTGCAATCAGATACGAAACGTATGATTCGTTATTATTATGTATGGTTGTTCCGTGTAGAGATATTTAATTATGAACAGGTAACTAGGTTTGTATGTATGTTGTATAATCAAAGAGCAGATGCTCTTTAGCAGATAAATACCTCATCATCTATGAACTAAATAAAACATGACCGAGTTGATCACTATACACATTCACTAAAGTTCATTTGATTACAGTATTTCTCCCGAGGACAATGGTCCCCTGTGAACCTTACCAAGTCTACGCCACTGCTTGTATTTAACTCTGACAGATTAAAACATTCTTTATTGCAGATGCAGCAGTGTGTGTGTGCAGAACATGGAGACGTGTATATATGTGTGTGTGTATTATATTTGCATGCACGCACGTTCTGGCGTCGCACGGCGCTACAGTAATTGCCTTTAATCAATGCAAAGTAACGAGATCATTAGCAGTTTGTGCCTAATCGACACAGCATCTTGACAGACGCTGTCCAATCAATGCTTGTTATGTATTACATTACATACCATTGGTCTGCTACCATTTACCAGATATAATATAACATTCTATAAAATCTATCTATCTAATCTATGTATGTATGCATGTGTGTATGTATGGTAGGAATGTAATATTGTAATAAACAGATGAATAAACCTAAAATGAAATATGTAAGCTTATTCAATAACAGTAAAAATCACCAGCCATATTTAGTTCACTTATTGCACAGATTGCAAACGATTCATTCATTTCACAAATGATAAACACCGCAGATCACATTCACAACCAGTGATTTGTACATCTAGGTTGACTAATTAGCGGTTCAGATCGTAGAGAACTGGGAACAAATATAAGCTGATCGTGTATTGGCTCTTTGCGCACAAATGACCATGAATAGAAGCATCTATTTCAGAGAAACTAATATAGATAACTGGCTTCTGTGATGTAATATTCTCTGTAATATTCCCAGGTAAATTTAACGTACCTACTTTTAATATTTGTTAAAATAAATATAAATATAAAGCGCAATATTTTTGATTTACTAGGTATAACAATATATTGTTACTTGACGTTGTGAAGCATGAAGAACACTTCCTATAGTTAATATATACTTTCTTCTGCTTCTTCTAATGCTTCTTTTTCATTTCCTGATTCTTCTTCTCCTGTATATTCCCCAGCTCCTTGTTCTTCTTTTGTTGCAGCTACATCTTCTTTCTCTTCTTCTGGTTCTTCCTCAACCTTTTTGTTTCGTCTTTCTCTTTTAGTTCTTTGTCATCTCATTATTCTCTTCCTATTTGTATTTCTATCAAGTATTACTTTCCCATAACGCTGCCATTTATCCAATTCGTATACCGAGTGGAGTGTAGTAAATCTTTTGCGAATTGTGCAGCCAGTTGTTAATACAGCGACACTAGTGCCATCTTAATCACACGTTTTGTACTGTGGTAGAATAGCTAATAATACGACGCGTCGCTGTATAAATCATTGTTACATTAGGGAAATTCATAAACGAACGATCGGATACTAAATGGTACAGTGTGCGCGATAGAGATCATAGCAATATCGTGATCTACCTACAGATTATCTCTGCGGATAATCTATGAAAGCTATCCGGCGAATAACTTATTTAAAGCAATCTCATTCGAGTTTTTATTTCTGTGGCGCGATAAATTACAAACCAACAGCAGGAATACGTGTAAATCTCGGTGAGCTGGGTAATTAGTCAAGTATGAAACAGACGTTACAATATTATGCGGAAATAGCACTTCTAAGTTCTGCATGATATATATATATATATATATATATATACTTTATATAACAGTACATATTGAAATGATGATTTTGGAATCACTTATAACTGTCCGGAACAATTTTTAACTGACTGTTGAATTGTGCAAGAATTCAACGCTGAATATATGAGTCCTGTAACTATATTCTCAATGATCACGCGCATCAGCATGTTTAGTGCTGAATAATGCCTATAATAATGATTACAAATTATAAACGCACAACAACAGCAACAAAAAAGAAATATACGTTAATGTTTAACAACAAATATACGAACATACACTGCCTTCAATTATCTATTGAAACGACTTCACAATGGAATTAGTGTCAAATATTATAAGGAAAATGTTTTCGTGTGATGTTTGAACTTTCATCTGTAGACTATGTACTTGCATGTGTGTAAGTGTATGTGTGTGTGCCTGGATGTTTGATGTGTGAATTCAGACGTCAATCATTGAACTGTCTCAAAATCATATTAATTACAGCGTACGTGCTGTCGGCATCCGCACTAACGACCCGTAATTCACTGGTCGATGTGCAAATTAACGAACGTAACTCACGTATATTTCGCACGCGCGCGCGCGTGTGTGTGCGTGAGCTTTTTTATGTTTTACTCAAACCAATTGTAGAGACATGGAGGCGAAAGTACGGAAAGTACAGTGTCGACTCGCCGAAAGCAGAGGGGACACAGTAACTTATTCTGTACTGGTAATAAAATACCGTTATTAATTTATAAAAATAAACACAATTATAAGTGTGACAAAAAGGAATATGTATATATCTAAATTATGTTTATGCAAAAATATACTTTTTTTCTTTAATTTCCCACTGGATTAAGATATAATTTCTTCTGGTAATGTTGCCAGATGTGTGCACGTGTTTGTGCATTATTTTCCGCGTTACATCTGTGATGTGATATTATATGCATAACAGATTGTGCACTCATGCACTCTTGTAGTCTCCGGGATGGTAGAATATCTGTGCTATGTATGTGTGTGGTACTAGTGTATATATATATATTCCTATATGGATGGCTGACTGTTATCGCGATGGCTTATGAAGCCGTCGCGAACCCAACACTCCTATCTATTATCTCACATTTCACGATAATTATAATCAGCCGGTCGGCATCTCTTTTCGGCAATCCCCGACGACTCCTCGCAGAATTGTGCAACATACGTACGCAGAAACAATACGTTACCTTCAACAACAACATCTCGAACGAACGGACAATTAGTTGAGGTTCATCCGTGATTATTATTTCAATCGAGATAGAATCAAACATAAAGCTATCTTGCAAAATGTATACACGTTTGTAAAAATTCTAACCATGAGTAAAAGTAATCGAATTATTAAACATTGAGAGTTGCTTTGTACGAAATTGTAAGTAAAGTGATTTAGAAAAATAAATAGAAAATACTGTAAGCTTTAGTAAGTCTTATAACGGTTACATTGTGCCGTAATTCTTGCTGAGGTATGATTTAATTTGTTGAATTATCTCAGGCATAATGCACGTTGAGCTCCAGTAAAATACACCTGTTCCACGAGTACCTTTATGGATGTATGTGATCGCACGTTCGCTCGTACACTATATAATTTCTAAATTCGTCGTTAGAGTTTACAAAAACACGACGAGGTGATCATTAGCCTGAATATAGTGGGGGTGGGCAGGTAATACATATAATTATACGATTACAAAATTTTCTAAATCCGCATATTCCCGTTTTCTTGTATGGAACGCAAGCCCCATCATTTCTTCATTAAGTTATCGGCGCGCCGGTTGCACATTAGCTACGCTGACACAGGCAAAACTTCCCGTCACGGATCGTGTTATAAAGGTCCGTTTACAGCGCGGTGCACCAGCAGTAGAGCGCAGAGACTAGCGCACATATCTGCTGGTATCTGAATGCGCTCAACTGATAAGTATCGAGACACAGGAATGAACCTGCTGCACACACAAGGTAACAATACATACATACATACATACAGTGTGTCGAGTTAACTGTGAGCGTACAAGTTCAGACACGATATACTTATATAGGAGGAAATCCCTCTCCGTAATTCTATACCTATTACTTAAGTACTCCATGTGCCAGCTATATAGTTGCCAACATTAAGTTAGATCTGGTTGGTTAAAGCCAGAGTGGATTAAGAATGTGCCCGTGTAATGTTCAGCTATTAGACGTACAGTAACTGAAATTACACATTGTACCAACAGCGCAAAACTCTAAAACACCAAATGATTTATCACTATCGAAGCTTATAAAAATAAACGATACATACATATGTACATGCATAGTAGAATTCTATCCCGGGGAATTTATTTATATTTAAACAATTCGTTCACCCTTCACTTTATATAGTTACACATTATTCACGGCTCATTCGTACTGTCATTCGTTTTACTGTCTTTTATTCGATTCCAATCCACTATGTAATTGTACACTAATTGATCATCGTTAATTAACGACAGTTTTAGAATTACAAATGATTATCCACATCACTGGCGTTCAATGTAAACTATGTAGTAAAGATGTTCTGTGTTGTGATTTACGTAGAATATCAGAGAGAAGCAGAGAGAATGTATCTCAATTGAATTTTGAGTTATGAATTTGCACAGCTTGCATGATTAATCCAATAAATAACTGCACATATACACACGTACGGTAGATGGCAGGATAATGAAGATATATACAGACGTGCGCACGCGCAGTTGCATTGCAATGTTGGCGAAATGAATGTACACATATTAATATGCGTTCAAATCAGTGGACGCTTATATACAATCTGTTTTATATAATAGATAACAGACATTTGTACAGTTGCCACGTGTACATACATTCATATATGTGTACAGGACACTAGTATGTCTTCATATACTACACATACACACAGAGATAAACGTCGTACGGTATGTGAGATATGTGAACTGGCTTTGCTAACTTACAGGACAATCGTTCATACATTTATACACGGACATAGGACATAGTTAGTAATAAAGCAATGATTTAATCCTTGATAACTTTTTATCTGTTTATATTCGCGTACCGATTTGTTAGTTCAAAACAATTTCATATAAATATTTGTCCAAACTGAATGATAGAATGTTATATACACTTGCCCTCCAGAACACTAAGAAATCATTATATAAATTGGTGATTTCAATTCTGGATAAAACCACAACTATTGATTAGCAAACGTATATATTGTGTTTAATATTATATACAAATGATAGTGTCTAAACTCTTGAATAAAATTCGACAATATATAAGCAAACATAATAGAAGTACATATAATATTTAGAAATATTCGATATTGTTTATTTGTTTTGAAATGTTAATTGAACCTTGCCTAAGAAACCGGGTATTAATGTAATATTATTATTGTTTTCTTGTTTCATGGTCTACTTAGTACTGAATACTAAGAATACTAAAATGATACTATTCTTTCAGTTTACATACAAGAGAGGTATATATCCAAATGATATGATTATTAAAAACATGCGATGTAGGTAAGCTAGATGAAGATGATATCACTGCATTTGTCTCTCTCTACTTCCCACTATTCTCTCACTTATGCTGACTGCGTTATTTACTTTTCTTGGTAATTATTATTTATAACTGAGACACTCATTTTGTAACACAAATAACAACCTTGACTATGTATCTGGTTTTTGTTCCAAACGGGAAATATTATGCGTAATAAATATATCTGCACAGTAAATTTGACACATTACTTACTGTTACTATAATATACTAAACTACATTTGCACATCTACGGGAAGAAATAATAATAATAATATTTCAAAATTAGTGTTCTCAATGTATAAATGCCATTTCAGCAATAGATATAACGCTTATTAATTATTAGCGAATGACCAATATGTATATTTAATTGACGGCACAGTCACATTGCAATTAACACTAATTGAATTCGAGTGAATATTAAGTGATTTGCGTGATTAACTCTATTTACATGTGATTGAAATGAGAAATTTGCATATTGATTAAGCAAAAAGATTTCAATAACGCGACGAGCAGAAAGTTGCTGTACAGTGCATGCAATGCTATGCATTGCAATGCAACGAGCAAACAAGCAACGCAATAACTAACTACGAATCTATATTAATCATTTGACTAGCAAACAATTTGTCATTCACATGTCGCATGCATATATGAGCTTACAATATTCAAGATTCTACACATATGTTAGTGTGTGAGTGTATATAAGTTTCTTCTACATATCTGTGTGTATGTGTGTCTGTATGTATTCTAGAGAGAGATATATTGAGCGCACGTTTCTGCAATTTCTTACAAAAGATCATTTTACACGGCACATTTATAAACGCATGCTGAATATATGCAATGTTTTGTCAAGCGAATATATGGTTAGCGAGAGTACAGATTTCACATTTACTGACAAATATCATATTCACCTACGTAAAGATACAAACGCAGTGTTTAATTGTTTAGTACAAATCTATTTTTATTCTATTCATTACCCGGTTTACTCAATTGAAGTTCAAGAATCAATGATGCTAGAATTAAACGCCGTTGCTAGAATGCAAAACAAATAATTTATTTATTCGCAGGATTTTGAGTATCAACGAGAATCACACGGAGAATCAAGTGATTCACTTAGAAACGAATATTGGTTTACTTGTTTGAATCAAAATATATCTAGAAATATCTTTCAGTCTTGAATTAAACCTCGATTGATCAGTCGAGCATTAGAATATATTCATGAAAGTAAATCTTGCAACACCACAATTTCCATATCAGATATTCGATTATATATCTTTGTATTTAATTACTTCCAATAATTCAGCGTTAAACAAACAGTAATACTTTATTCAAGCATGACGAACTAGATCCGAAACACCCAAGGATTCTCCATCCAGCAGCAGAAAGAAAAAAAAACTCGAATGAACTTAAATGAATTATAAATCAATCGGATCAAAGCGATGATCGTTGTTTGTTGATAAGCTAATGCTAGTTTCACGAATCAATAAATCAAGTATGTGTGTGTGCATGGTGGGGAAATTGATTTCCACGGCCCGACCAATGCCAGAACAATTTTCAAGCTTACAAAAGTAAATCACTCACGCGCATAAATCTTCGTATCCTTGACTTAGTATATTGCCGCTATAGATAATACACACACACACACAGATATACATGCAAAGAATTACAATGTAACAGGTCACATACACATTGATCGATTGCGATAAACGATATTTAATCAAGGTGAATTAGAACATTTTTTTCTCACAGTTGTTCATCGATCCATTCTATCAGTTGGTTCACATTTGGCAGGTTGTTATTCAGGCTATATTGGGGAAGTCGCAGCTTCATTCACTTGGTCAGTCGTTCAATGTCAGTTGGAAATTTATTCGTGATGCACGACCTATATATAACTGTGCACTATTGTTTGGTATGCACGAATGAACGGGCTCGTATTTTCGAATGATATTAAAACGATCCCAGCATTCTGATTAAGTGAATGAAGGTTTTGGTATAATTTTTTTTTTATCATCATTGTTAACTCTTACTTTTCAAACGAACTTGACAATTTGTCAATGAGCATGGAAAAAATATATTTAGCACATGATAATATATAAAATAAATAAATACTACCCAATTTTATAATTAACAAATATTTCAGCAATCATGATAGCTCTCTAAAATTTCACTAAGCACGTGCGTGTTCTGAAGGTAAAACCACGAATCGGATGTTTTTGTAAAGATGATTTAATTATTTAAATTGATTTAATTTCGTTATTAAGTGTGACTAAAAAAAAAAAAGAAAACCAAGATAGAGAAACCCAAAGCATGTTGATATCGGTTTGTGCGGTACACCACACGATATTCCAATTTTATCGTTAAGTATTGCTAAATCTCAATTCAGCACGGACAGTTAATGATCTAGTGGAATTGCTAAATACAGTGTTTTCAAATGTTAAATTATAGATTCAGTATGTTCCGGTGACGCGTACACTAATAACAGCTATCACAACACCATCACACACACACATACATATATACATGCTTGGGTAGATAGACAGATTGAGCATCTAGTATATGTGTATGTGTGAGGCAAGATCAATTGCTTAGCTGTCTGAGCCGATGTTAGTTTCCTAGTCTCTAGAAATGTCTTCCATATCCCGGTAATTTAGTACCATCTACGAGAAATACAAAATCTCCTGCATTCTTTCACATTTAACGTGATTTTTATAAATAATTTTTCATCCACAACGTGCTACAGAAGTTTTAGTATACTTTGGTTGAAAATATTAGAGTCTAGTGCATTGAACTTAACCCTATGTGTCCAAAAAGTCACCTACAAAACTTCATATTTGAAGATATTGTATGACGACTTTTGGTGGTAAATATATCCGTAATTCTGCATGTTTTTTTTGAATCTCTGTACCTATATCGCTCCAGATAGGTAATGTAACTAACCTGGCCCGCGGTGTTTACACCATCATCATCATCATCAGCTTGATTTGGCTTGGCTTGGTAAGAAGAAGGAGTGCTTCGCTTGCGGCGTCATACATGTACACGTATGTCGATGATCAGCTCTCAATTAGGATCAGTACGTGACGTTATGATCCAATGTTGAACCCCGGTGAACTATCGGAGCGTGAACACTGGTAATTAACTTTCGGGCTCTGGTCGCTAATTTGCTCCAAAACTCACACTAAACGATCTGGCTTATATTATAACCGAACCTCGTGCTTCTCTCTTGTCGTTCACTCGCTTGCTCATTTGCTCTTACTCGGCGAGCACAGCGTTTGAGAAGAAAGACCGCACACAGAATATAATAATTACATTATATATAACGTAAGAACCGTGAAGACTTGTACCAGATTAATAACCATACGTGCACACACACATACATACACACTATATATATATATATATATATATATATATATATATATATATAACGGTAGATAAAAAAAACAGCAATTTTAGCCCAACAAAATAATCTAGCCGATACGTGCAAATCAATAAAAAATCTTTCTATTTACTCTTTACAAAACACTAATTGTAAATTCCTAATCCGTATAATTAATAAATAAATCGAAATTATTACCGTAAAGTGGCATAAAAAAAATATTAAAATAAAAACATACATGTTAGATGTAAAAAAATGAAAATGATATTATTTATTTTTTCACATACTTTCTATTTTTCTTCACTCAAAGAAAGTTTACGCTTTTTTGCAAATAAGCGAAAATGACATTATTACTAACAAATTATTTGCTTGAGAAAAAAAATTACATTTTCTAATTGTTTTTTTTTTAATTTCAAAAGATTGATTTGGCGCACAGATGTAGAAGCTAAAGGTACACAATTACAGATCAATTTAAAATAATTTCTGTTTTCTATTCTTCATGATATATGAAACGCACAGTTGCGAAGACTAGGTTTCAATTCGAGAAATGTAAAATTATTCTAGATTTGAGTTTGATTCAAATGAAATTAAACCAAGATTCATTTCTAAGACGCGAATCAGTTGATTCTCTGCATGATTCTCGTTAAAACTCTAATAATTGACAACAAATAAATAGTTTGTTTTGTTTGTTTTCATTGTAAAATCATTGATTCTCGAATTAAATCTCATCTGAGCAATTAGGAATGTAATTTCAGGCTTCTATCTGATACTGTTTTGAGAATAATGTTTCAGTTTAATATATCGTCTTTACAGTTGTTTGAGTACATTACAATATATGTGAGTCGAAAAATGAAGTAACAATTTGCATGATGTGTCACAGCTAATGTTGACACGCAAGCGTGGGAACCAAACACTCGCATAGACATTACATTTACGTACACAAATGCACACATTTATTGAAAGAACCGCAATCTGTAGGTGTAGTATCAGGAAAATACCAACAAATAAATTATCTATTAAAATAAAGAATTTTTTAAGAATTGGAAGTGTACAATTTTTCTTTGAAATAATTTATCCGTTCAAACGTGACCAAAATTACAAGTGTTGGAAATTTATAAGATTTTCTCTAAAAATACCAATTCGATACAAATATTATCACTTAATAAATATAATGCTTATAAAATTATATCACATACGACAATTTTAATGATTCACTTCCCAAGCCAATAAATAGTTTCAACTACATACTTTCCTTGTGGAAATTCTAATTGATTATCTAACCACAATCATATTACCGGTCGCTTATGAAATGAAAGATAAATATATATATATGGTTTGATTTACACATGGGTGCTAGTTATTTTAGGTGTCAGTTAGGTAAACATTTGTAAGAATATTATATATCTCACTTACTGGTTATTATGTGTATCTAGTGGTATTTAATTACTCTATGGTCAACACAATTCCCGGATGCAACGGCAGACGGATATGCAGATCCTTGTTGATGAGACACCACGTGCAATTATCTTGTTTCTATATTTAAAGTATAAATATATAAGCGATTCCACAATGCGGTTATTATTTAGTGTAATGCATTCATTCATACATACATAGACATGTACATATACGTATGTATGTATGTATGTGTATGTGTGCATACCCGGATATGCAGCTCACATCATCTGATCTGATCTGCGCACTCACTCTTCTATATTATACACAAACAGATAGTTATGTTACGTACTGTGTACTAACTGGATCTAAGTCGCGTGATCCGAGATGATTTGTTGTTGACGTTCCAACTTGTAGAAAAAAGCAGTGTAATTTATGCGACCACAAATGTGCTTCTAAATGTTGTTTTTCTAATATCTTCGTGTGTTCCCAGCAATGCACCTTGTGTGTATTTAATGTAATGTCACTAATAACAAAACGTCCCGCGGTAATTGTCCTAGCAGAGGTAATCTCTCTGTATTATCCATCTTGTAAAATTTAAGTTTTTGAAAAAAAAATACGTATTTCTAAACTGCAGTAATAGCCCGTTGCTTAGCACTCAAAATAGTGCTAAATGAAACCGGGATTTAACGAGGTGATTTTAGGAAATCTATAAGAAGTTCCAGTGCTCTTCTCATTTTTAGAGAATTACTGTCTTCGTGAATGCGCGTTATAAAGAACCAACGTAAATTTAGAGCTATTTGTAGTTCGCGGAATAATCGCGTTATAGCGAATTAGTAGTACGCGAAGTGGTGTTAACCGGACGGGGCCTTACTGTATGCATTTGTGGAGAATTTATATTGTTAATTCGCTTGTAAAATATTAGAATTATTTATTGAGTAGCAGCGAGGAATAATATGAACATAGTGGTTGTCAAGACCATATGAGGATCACAATAGGCGTAGATATAGCTTATAAACACACACATACACACTCACAAATGTACGTATATGTACAATGTGCATATATAGATATTCGTTATTGTATATTAATAAACATTTACATATATACATTGTAATGCCGCTGTTGCAGACAACAAGTTAGCTAACAAGTTAATAACAAACTATTCTCCATGTGCCTGGTTATATTAAATCTACAGCCATAAATATACAAAATACCTCCTTCTTCTCGCGTTTAACGCTACCCTTAACACTGATTCGCTATAACGCTGTTATTCCCCAAAATGCACGATGATTTACAATGATTCTTAACAACTCGCGTTCATGAAAACGATAATTCTAAAAATAAGAAGAGCACGGAACTTCTTACTGATTTCCTAAACTGTCATCATTTTACACAGATTTCATTTAGCTCTTAATTTGTAGAAACGTTGAGCGTTATATAGGGTAATAGAAAACTAGGTGTTGTTCTATTGTTATTAGTCTATTTATTTAATGTCCGAAAATAAGCTATAATTTTTTTATAAAAATACAACCAAGATATATACTACCATATTTTTTGATGGGAGAGTATAATTTATTTATTAAATATAAAATCTGGTAGTGAAAATAAATCGTGTGCATTTAATGATAGCTACATATCATTGCGTTTCATATTTGGAATATCCCCTTTTGCTAATCCTGGACATAACTCATACTTGACACTGGAAGGTAGACAGGACAAAAGTTAAATGTCATCCTTTCTAGTCAGAGGTCACTGTCTGTGTACTGGTATGTACGGTAAACCACCCAAACATACCCAAAACTATCTGTTCGTATGTTTATATATGTGGTTCGCATCAGCGACTGTTCTAAATGAAATTTATCATGTGTTACTCATTGTATTCTTATGCGTTATTGTATACACCATTGTCCGTCGCTCGTCTCTCCTGTCCATTTCTCTTTAAATTGTATCACAATTAAATAG
This sequence comes from Carabus problematicus, assembly GCA_963422195.1. NCBI lineage: Eukaryota > Metazoa > Arthropoda > Insecta > Coleoptera > Carabidae > Carabus > Carabus problematicus. The sequence goes on along the minus strand of OY728588.1, from coordinate 10,014,960 downwards.
TACTACTGCTGTAACCTGACTTGCAGGTAGGTAGCTTGCTGGATCGTTGAAATCTCCGCACGGTACACTACACACTGTACGTGTGTGCGTGCATGTGTGTGTGTGTGTGTGACAATGTTTGCAAGCATACACACACGCAGCCTGTATATTCGGAGGTAACATCCCCGTCGTCGTCCCTTGCTGCTCGTCTACTGTTTACTATTGTTGACTAAAGTGTGGATTGACTCTTGTATCTGGTTATACAGATTTATGTGCTGTTAATACTGTTCCAGAGTGGAACTCTGTCTTGTATCGACTACCTATTGTAGTCATGTTTTCATTCGGCATTGACAACATTAACACGAGTTATTTATTGTCTCTCTCTGTCTCTTTCTCTTTATCCACGTAACGCTACTATCTACTAACACCATTTAGTTGTCTGTCTCGCTTTTCTATTTATGTGTGTTTGTGTTGATCACGGATGATAAGTGATTTCAACGGCCGATCAGGAGCAGTGAGATGGAAATTAAAAGATATTCACTAGACTGTTTGGAGCATCTGCTTCTGGTTTCTGGCGGTTGCACAATCAGAAGATCTCTTGTGTGTTTAACCGGTGATGAATGAATGTGTATACACACACACGTACCATGGACAGGGTGTAGCAATAACACTGGCCAACACTCAAGTACAACACGGCTATTCTCCTCAACCGAAGCCGACACACTCACGGCCCGCTCTGATTATGCATGCTTAATCGCCTCGCATTTTAAAACTACTTTAAACTTGAGTTTCACCTAGTATTTGTAAATGTACAAATAATAGATATAGGTAGGCACATCTGCCCGGCACAAAGACCTAATTTGTTTCAATGTGTAACAGTGTTTTAATTTGTTCTATTGTGCAATATATTTTGAACAATAAGCAAAATATGTTTTTTTTTAAAGAAAATGTACTGTGTTAAAAATAAGTTATAGGGATATAAAATACAGAATCTGCTTTCAAAACTTCAGATTATACAAGCAATGATATATAACATGTATAACAACTTTTCACACAGCATAGTCACTTTAGTTTCCTGTAATTTCCACTGAACACTCTATTTGTCCATGTCACCATGGGTCTAATATTTATTTCGTTCGTTTTACCTAAGAGAAATGCGACCGATTAAAACGCACCGGGAATTCTAGTCGTTAATCAAGACATAAATAAGTACACATTTAAAATACGGCTATACAAGATAATCCAATCTATTACGACCTGTAACTCAGGTGGACGCATATAATTATTAATCATGATCGATGCATCACTGAATTTATAATTTACTGTGATTTGTGGCGATTTGGTACATTCCTTATGATGTTCATCATTTAGTCGTTTACTAATTAAACTACCATATGCTATATATATCATTTTTTTATACATATATAGTGGAATCGAGATATAGTGGTCTAGCTTATAATGAAAGTATCACTGAATCCCAACCAAATACATAACATTCTAAATACTTTCGTTTTAGTGTATACTCGCTTATAGTGAACTAAATTCCTGGTCTCGTTAAGTTCACTATAAGCGGATTCCACTGTATTTATTTGACCATTCATCATGTATTTCATGTTTAGAGCATTATTTATACAATTGTTGCATTCAAAGACATACACCATTAGTTTAAAACCATAGGAAATATTTAGAAATCTAAGAAATATAGTTATAGGAAATAATATTCTTTTGTTTGTCAACAACAAAAAATCATAAACGCATAAACTAGGTCACACATGTCAGGTTTACGCATGCGTGTGTGTGTAATAATATAGATGAGTTATGTTTTAAAGTAATTAAATTTTAACTTTCACATCTACAATTATCCATTGTCCTGTAGCACGTGCATACGCTGTACATCATCCTTCTTACGATAATGTGCAGATTCATAGAAAATCTATAGTCCTATTCTGTCCTATTTACATGCTGCAATTCAGATTTACTATCTGAACAATGTTTAACTGGTTAGCATATTACACTGTAATTAATCAGAGAGCAATAGACCTTTCATTTGACATAGATTTTCAAAGCATATTTCTGCTGTAAGTTTTAATTTTTGAGAACGAATAAAATTTCTAATAATGATTGAAAAGAAATTATTTCAGGCACCTACGCTAAAATATCTAAATGCTAGATTTTTAATAATACAAAATTATAAGCTATAGTCACATTGATCCGTATCCAAATACAGAAGAGAAAGAGATACGTGTATTATTTTTAAATAACGTACTATTGTATGTGTACAAATAACATATATTTAGTCTAACGCCTACATTACCGATTTTAGTACCTATTTTTGTATATTAAACCTTGAAAACACTATTGTTAAAAAACCTATGCTGTAGCTATCACATATTCATATATGTACCTACATAGATAACCCATTTTGAATAACAACAGTAAATAATAACTTTCATATGATTACATGAAAAAATTATGAATAATTTCTCACGTAATTTTGGAATATTTGATTTGGTTTAATTTATCATATGAAAGAAATATTATTTAAATATGTTAATGTCACCTATTAAAATCCTTGAATAACGAACGTTACGTAAGCCTAAATCTGACGACTTGTACACAACTGTATGAATTAAAAATTTGGAAAAATAATATACATATTTATTGCGTGTATAAAATTATTATAAATACATTACTAAACCTTATTCCTGCGTTTGCTAAAAATAATTTTAAATCACAATGAACAATATTGATAGGAAACTATACATTATCTGATGACATTCGTTCGACTAGACTTGATCCGATGATAATCTTTTTGAATCGAGATTATAATTGTACTTAAAGCCGGTATACGTTACTTATTCCTAGTAAATAATATAATTTGTTATAAAACAATTTAATATTCTTAACCTTCTAATGTAGGTATATGTTTTTCTTGTTTTTTCGAAATCTATCTGATGATATACTCGAATACATACAAGTTCTATAATCCCATATCTCACGGATGACATAAAAACGTAGACGTTGGAATGTGTTCGAATGGTTTCAGATATTCAAAGGATCATCAGAAGAAAACTATTAATAAAGATGGTGAATACACACATTCGTACGTATATATATATATATATATATATATATATATATATATATATATATATATATATATATATATATATATGTACCAGTATATACCAGCGGTAAGGCTTGGATAAAGGAACATGATAAATGCATTTCGGCATATATCTGTGTGTCTTTTAAAGGTTCCTATCCCTTGTACTGCTATTATTGACTTCAAGAACAACCAACACACACACACACATACGTAGATGGGTGATATGCACTGATGCGTTCAATATGGGACCGTGAATGTATATTTAAAACATTAACAGCCTTTTTTTATATATACCTCAGTCTCAGTAACGAACATTGTGCATAGGAAATCAAGTGCGCGTCGTGTTTGCGTTGATTAAAATAGCTACTATTTTTAATTAAACTTGTACATGATATTGAAAATTGAAACTGAAAAAATCTATGAAATAACAGTTAATTCTTCCATGATGCTCATTGACGGAATGTCACATTTTTAAAACATAATGAACTTTATGTAAAAAAGAGTATTATCATAATTTTTTATTCATAGAATTACTGTAACCTTAACCCGTTTGAAGAAACATAATAATGAAAAAAAAATTAAATAACAATGCGTTCTGGGAATTATAGAATATGGAAGAATAAATTCTTTATTTTACAAGATTAATAATGTTGTATAATGAACAATGTAAAAAATAGTAAATTAATACAACTAGATGTATCCATTTCATTCGTAAATTGACAATTGTGTAATTAAACGCGTCAATTTATGGAATGACACAAATTGAAATTTATATTCATGAATCTAGGTTGGCTTAGACGAGGTTTACTTCGAGAATCAATGATTCTAGAATTAAACCATTGCTCGGCCGAAAAAAATAATAAAAAAATGAACTGATTCGCGGCCGTAGAAACGAATCTCTGTTCGAATTCGATCAATAAAAACAAGTCTAGAATCATTTTACATTCTCGAATTACCTCGTCCTAATAACTATTCATAATACGAAATTTAAAAAAAAAATGGTACTTTTTCATGTAACAAATCATTCATATTCATACTGTGGAATATTAATGTGATTTTGGGAATTCTAAACAAATTCACTATATTCTAAAATATTATAAAGCGTATACGTTTATTATTAAATATGATACGAACAACGAACATCGTATCCGTTATGTATTTTTTTATACGTTTGTATGCGATGATCTTGCGCAAGAGATGGACGATGAGATGGTGAGATAATTCAAATCGGTGTTTATATCGTTTGTAATAAAACAGCTAAGTATAAATATATTTATATACATACGCACGTACATACTTAGATATACATGTATAAACGTATATAAGTATATACGTATGTACGTTTATACAAATGCGAATGCAATGCTCGCACAATAATTTGCATGATACAATGCAACTTTCACGGCGTTCATTTGTCAAAGACAAACACACACGCACATGCATGCATACAGACACAGTGTATGATGTGGTACAGTGTGTACACATGAATATTAATTTAGCGTTATGTCATCAATTAGAACGCATTAGATTTGATTAACATATAATGTCAACTGGCTTCCACACCATACACACGCACGCACACAGATAGAAGCGCACCGTAAACGACATCATACAACAACTTTCATTCCACTAGTTACACGACAGGCAAGTTAAAAAATAACTTTACACTGTGCATGTGGGTATTAGTATGTATATAAGTATTTATGTATGCGTGTGTAGGTATATTTAAATATTGCGAAAGTGTATGCAGTAAGTAAATACTACTCCTATTAGTTTCTTGTTATGTAAAGGATGAGACGTTATACTGTTTTGGTATCTCAAAGGTACCGGGCGATTTAAAATTCAGTATGAAATAAAACCAGTGCATAAGTTTGTGTAACTAGCGGAAATGTTCAATAAATTAGCATACAATTACGCTGCGGTTTAGTTTATTTAACAGTTCTGCTACTACTAGCTAGTAGCTATTTTAGTCCTTTAATAGTTATTTTATAATATCTATATAAATCTCTCTTGTCCGGTCTTGAGAATGTAAAATGATTGTAGATTTGTTTTGATTCTATAAATTAAACCGAGATTCTTTTTTCTAAAGCCACGAATCAGTTGATTCTCATTGAAACTTAAATAATTGACAACAAACAAATCGTCTGTTTAGTCCTAGCAACGAAATTTATTTCTAAAGTCATTGATTCTCGAATAAAACCCCGTCTCAGCATTCCAAGCATTATTATTTAATAGTTTTTATATATACATGGCTGCATAATACTGAATTAAGTAGCTTTGATCTGAATGTATACAACAAACATACTTGACAAATGCAAAATGCACACTAAATGATCTATATAAATCATCAACGAGGTGAAAATTAATAATCTTCCGTACCCCTGTCAGTCAGAGTACTCCAGAAGACAAACTCTTTGAACCATATACACACACATGCGTATGCACATGCATAATCAGTAGTACCTTTCACATCCACTTCAAAACAGTGTCAATACATGGAACACCATATCGAATTGTGTTCCGTTCAGCTGTGTGACAATTTACAATAGTTTTTAAATTTTTTTCTTCTACGTCGAGCGACCGACGGTTCAAGTGAAAAAGTGCATGAAATGTATGCAGGTTCTAACATCTGTGTGTATGTATGCATGCATATATGTGTGTTGTATTCACTAGTAGTGCAATAGAATCGTAGGTAATAAGGGCAAGACCAGCATGACTATAGCCAAGAAGGTTGACACATATAAGACAGACTATTTGTCATGGAACTAAACCACTAGAAAACACTGACTGTCTATGTATCCATGTGCCTCGTCCGCTCCTACCTGTGCAAGTGTGTGTGTGTGTGTGTACGTACGTATGTGTAAATCAAGTGATTAATTATCGACTGGGCTCTGGAGGGATTATTTGGCGAACAACAGAAGCATCCCAGGTCACACAGGCACGCACACACAGTGGCGAAACAAAGCGGGGGGTTAAGTGTTTTGGGCCAACCATCCCCTCCATACATCGTACAGTAGGAACAGTTGTCAAACAATGGCACCAGTAATGATTAAACATTGTAGAGTACAGTACAGTTATACTTCTGCCGGTTCATCGGCAGTAAAGTTATAAACAAAATAAAAATAAATAAAGTTTCGTTACTCTGAACTCGGTTTTGAGATATTGTACATACGGCCCTACGTGCATACATGCGCACGCAGCCATCATTGAGAAAATTCACTTCAACACGTGTATTTTTATCAAAATCTTGCATTGGAAATTATTTATGATTCGTTTCTTTATATTGTGTATACGAAAGTAAAATTTCATATATTTACCTCTTTGCCAGCTAGAATACACTATAAGTCAATATATTTGTAAACAATTTTTATTTTTCTATATATTTTTTTTGTGTATGGTGACACTTTTGTATAAGATGTTGAGTACCACTGCATATGTGTGCCAGGTATAGATGTATACAAGTAAGTCTTTTAAACGGTGTTTACCGCTAGCGTGTCTCTGGCTGTTTCTTGCATTGTGCAATGTGTGAATCCCCCATGGGTGAAGATGCGAGCGGGAAACGGTTAGAAGATATTGTTAAATAGGATGATATGCAGCCAATGATTAATTATATATAGTGCGGTTTAAATATACACACACAAGCGATACTCAAACACTAAATGGAGAGTGACATGGACCGAGCCCCACACTGGTAACAATAATACGTTACCGGAAGTATTACCCAGAGACATGGCGGATAAGAATAATTAATAATCCCAATGAGCTACAGACATCTGAGAATTGGACGAACAAGTCACAAACGGATGTTAACTGTAATTCGAACAGGATTTTATCATCAATTTTAGGTATTTTAGATATACCAAAGCATAAAAGATTAAACTATGATTTTAATACTGATTCTAATGATTTTAGTTAAATTTTATTTTATTCTAAAATCAATTTACATATATAAAACAGCTACGATTAACTAAAAGATTTTTACCCGTTTTTGTCGTATTTGTACACTTTAAAATTATTAAAGATTTGAATATGATACCACATGTATGTACGTAATGCAGTTATGGATGATATTGAAATTACAATGTTCATGTCTGAGGTAATTACTGCTTTACTCAGAGTAAAAGAAGAGCAAAACTTTAAGCAGCAGCTGCAGAGTGCGTTTGTATGCGGAACCTTTGTTAATGACCGCATTATGTATGCAATTAGCTCAACGCGAGTTAACAAAACGAACATCTCTCTGATCACATTAAACTACCAGTGACAACATTTCATTCCGTATGAATATTAATGAAACAACAGCATCGACAACAGACACACCACCAATAAGAGTTGCATAAATTTATCGTCTAATTTCGATTGTATTTGTATAATAAATAAAGTAATAATAATATATAGACCAATTTTTTTTCTGACAAAATCAGTGTTTATATTTTGTAACTAATAAGTTGTTAAAATAAAATCTTATAATTCATATTGTCAGTTTGACGTACGTGTGTGAGAGCGGTCGATGCGTGTGTGTATGTGTGTGTGTACATATATGTTCGTACAAGCATATTACATACACACGTGTTTAGTTAGTTCGGCCATTAATCATCAAGATTGCATCCATCCAAAGGTGACGTATTGGACACACGGACGATATTGGATATAACGTTTTACATAGTGGACGAGGCAACTACAAAACGAACACCACACACACATACACACACGCATATATATATATATATATATATATATATATATATATATATATATATATATATATAGAGAGAGAGAGAGAGAGAGAGAGAGAGAGAGAGAGAGAGAGAGAGAAAGAGAGGTAGATACATATATGTTTTGTACATTATAAAGAGTGATCTTGTGATGGCTATCAGGTTACATGTCCAAAACTGTCTGCCCAACTAACATGCACCAAATGAGACGAGACACGACCACAGTAGGAAGAAAAAGAAGAACGTTACAAGGAAACGGAGAACACCACAGTTTAATAAATGATAGTACAACGGTGATAATTGCACCTACATGAGTCTTACACCGGTGATTTGATCTTTGACTATGATGCAAAATGTTTGACCAACAGACAAAAATGATAAAATCTATCACCGATTGGTTTAATTTCCAGAATCAATAATTCTAGAACTTATCCGCTACTAGGACAAAACTAATTTTATTTGTTATTTATTGTTAATGGTTATGTTCTTAATACTACTTCCAGCGAACATTATTTTTCCTATTCTTAGTTCGTGGAATCATAACCTAATTTATAATTACATTCAGTGACAACTATATCATGTTTCAATGTGATGATATGTGAAGAGAGATCCATTGGTAAACAAACATACACACAACACATAATAACAAACCACAACTAGCCTATATAAACGTGCTACATACCAGTAAATGAACCTGGTGTCATGTTACATATACAAACACCGTGTCAGCAACGGGTAAAGGGTACAGGAACCGCTATATATCTGTACAGGGTAGCCGGTAACGTGCAATAATGAAGACATCGTAATTCAAACATTTGTCACGGCTACTCCACTATATAGTGTCACTGGTTCTCTTGTATGCAGATTTAATGTATTCATACGAGTTGGGGTAGGTCATGTTACGCCATTGTTACCGAGGTCATGTGATGGCAGAAGTTAATTGTGACACACTGATAATTTACTGCCGCATTTACAATGGCCAAGCCTGTAAAACTGACAACAGCCCAAGAGTAAAGGGTTGAATCTTCCGGTATAACAGAGCACAGAGGAACCCTCAAACTGATCTAATAAAAACTAGTAATTGTACCGTTTTGTTGTGTGATTATGGGTGTAGGAAAAACTATATTTATTACTTTACCCCGGGTTAAATAATAGCATTGGGACTGAAGTTATAGGTTATGTGACACATTATACGATGTGAAAAGGAAGATATACAAATCTACAATGCGAGAAACGCAGTTGGCCAGTTGAAAAGCAAAGATTCGATGAATTGAAATAGTAATATATTATAATGTGTCTGTATGAAGCATGTTGATTATAAACATAGATCTAATATCACAATACTATAAGAACAGTATTAAACAATTAATGACTAGGAGTAACTCAAGTAATATGATTGTCTTATACAGAGGATAGATTTTATAACCTATTATTGTTAATTAGAACACGAAGATCAATGATTTATGTGCATGTGAATCCTGGCACATACACATATGCACGTGCTAGTTGCTTTTCGTTCTTGACATCGGCTCGTGCTAATGTACTTGTTTTTTGTTAATAGATAAAATATTAATACGTTTGCGTCAAGAAAACATAGAATTAGATTTGTTTTACACAGTGCAAGAACTGGTACAACCCCGACTCATAAAGCGGACTGTTATTATAGATTAGAAGAACATTAATATTTGTAATCTGTTGTCTAGACTCTAAAGAGGCAGAATGAAAAAGCATATTAGATATACTATATATGCAAAATATGTGTTCACTTTAGAATATAATCATTGAGAGATGGGATAAATAACTAAATATGAAAAAATTAATAATATTACACAAAGAAGTAATTCATTTAACGTTTTTGGAAAAGCTTTTTAGTGGTTAATTTTTTATTAAATTGTTTAGCAAAGCTATATTGCATTGAATATGTTTTTGTGATAAATTAACATTGGTAATATATTGGTATATAACGTATATATAGCAGTGCATACATTCGTACGAATTGGCTGTGTGTGCATATGTGCTATATGTAAGAGAGCAGATTCTCCTGAGCCATTGTGAGCCCTACATTGTTGCGGTTGCAGACCACTTTATCATTCTTCCAGTTTCAATGCAGCACCAACAACAGCAGTGGCACCCAGTAGTGTAGCCGACTGGTCCATAACAGCGTCAGATATACTCACAAACTCTGAAAGCACATACATATTTAAGATGAGCCATTTTCCTTAAAGATCAAATGTATAATTTGTTTTCAAACCTCAAGGTTTTGTGTGTTAACTAAAAATGAACACTTCTTTTCCCTTGTGATCAAAACCTCATATATTGCAATACTATAATCATACCTGAGGTTTCCTAAGCGAGATTTACCTCAAGAATCAATGATTCTAGAATTAAACCATTGATGAAACGGAAAAAACAATTTATTCGTTGTCAATTATTTGAGTTTCAACGAGAATCATATAGAAAATCAACTGATTAAAAACGAATCTCGCTTGAATTCTATCATAGAAAATAACTTTGGAATCATTTTACATTTACGAATTAAACTCTTTTCTTACCCAACTGCGCTTTCATTAATCGATATCAAATGTATATGTATGATATTGCTTTGGCATTAGCTAGAACCGTTGTCAAAGACGTGACTACCAAAGAAAGATCAAAATTGTATTATAGTCTGCAACTTAGCGATGTGTTATAAGCTGCTGTGCCGGTGCTGCTGTTGTGGCATCATTAATTACTTGCTAAGCTCTGCTTTGTGTCCACAGACAGAGGATTAACCCATGACTATCGCGTACCTTGGCTTTAGACCGACGTGCAAATTCACACACACACGTACGCCAATATACAAACAGGCACAACATGTTTTGATATGTCACTGGCTTCATATTCAAATACACCATTATAAATGACAAAATAATCATAGCAAGCTTCCTTTTTACCTTTGCGCAGATGTCTTCTTATTTTCCTGGTATAAAACGAGTTTATATTATACAAACAAAAAGATTTAAGCGCAGAGTTCTGTTGCATATTGACGTGTTGGCAAATCTTGAATAGAATACAGCCAAATGTAATATATACTAAAATACATTTAAAAAGAAATACTATAACCACATTAAATTTAAAATACATCTAATTAAAACTATAAATAATACCCGTACTAATATCTGCTGGGTTTATTTTTAACAAAATATTATTTTCCAGTCTTTGATTCCATTGTATAATGTAATACAATAATCAATTAGATTTCCTGATTTCAGATTGTGAATGTGCAGACAACACATTATGTATTTTTGCACGCATACATATATAGATATACTTGTGGTGTGCGCGCGTGTGTTAGTGTGCGTTGCTGAAGTTCAGCTTGGTACTATCCACGTTCGAGTTCGTGTCCGATGTGATACGTGTGTGTGTGTGTGTTGTGCGCGCCCGTTGAATGAGCTGGGAACCTTGCACTCACGTCGGGGCGGAGTGGGTGTCAGGTGCTCAATGGACACGAAGGGGTCAAGAACCTGTTGGCAAGTGCGGGACCACTCCATATTAACCGACACACACACATACTTGCACATAGATATAGTACCTAGCGACCATAGATATTACTCTAGAGGATCCAGCAAGGCAAACAAAATAAAACGAAATGAGTAGAATGTTTCTTTAATTTCAATTATTATTTTTTTGTAGGGAATGAAGAGTAGATCTAATAGTATTTTCTCAAAATATTTTTATATCTCAAATCATCTACCCAATCTACGTAAATTAAAATACCAGCTAAAAACAAAAAAAATTGCTCAAAAATGTTTAAACCATGGTTTTCACTAAAGATTTCTTCATTTACTAATTGATTTTTTTGATAGATGAGGTCTGCTACCCTCGTAATAGGTAAAGGCTATAAACGAAATAGCGTTTTCATACTGGGTACTTTCTATAAATTAATCTATAATTTCCTAATTGTGTCTTCATGCACCGCGCTATAACAAATCTTCGTACATTTAGTACTTTTTTTGGCCTCAAGAAAAACCGCGTTATATCGAATCAGCGTAAATTAATGTAGCGTTAAGCGAGGCCTTACTGTATTTAGTTTTATTTTCTATGCATTTTTCCGTGATTTATAATTAAATATCTATTTATGTTGGTTTGTTGGTGCGTCCAGTTGTACAAAGTCTGTGTGTCGGTTGTACAGCGTGCGATGGTCGGTACACATACATACACACATACACGTGTATACAAGTGAGCATATACATGTTATAATACATAGATAGCCAGTGGTATGGGTAACCACAATGGCAACATTCCCCGATACACTCATTACGTTAACCTCCCGAACGACCCCTGCGCTGCTATTGGGAATCCGTTACCTTACAACAGTTTTCATAAAATATTTCAACTCATCGTGTTATGTGCTGTTATTAACTCTTAAGTTATCTCCACTACGCCGACCTGTTCCCAAGCATTCACTATATTATATACGTACAATCCATAAGTACCGAAGATACATCACAACAACAACAAGTAGTACTAATGTAAATGGTACCACGAAACTAATAATATATTAAAATATTTCCACTGCTTTCATCAATATATTTACTTTGCTATAGTTTATTATTAAAAATAACGAATTCAAACTATCATTTATATGATGTCAGAATGAATGTAGAAAAAAAATGAAATATTTACCAGGCACCCAATGGTGTTGAACCTCTGGTACACACTTATGTAACTATGTCTTTCCATTTCTCTATATGGATAACACAAGGTGAAGTTCAGTATATTTATAATACTTGATGTTTACACACTTAATTACAATTTTTTAATTAAATTTTATAGTTAGAAGTGATGCACACAGCGGGTGGTAAATCAACACCTTCGGTGTTAAAAATTCGTTAATTGGAAAGTACATCATCATCATCGTGGTACAGCATTTTGGTGTCACCACTTCTTGATTAATTAAAAATTGAATGACCAAATTTATTCACCAACGATCTAGTCACCTGTCAAAGTGATAAACTATAATTTTTTTTTTGTCTTCTTCTAAATGTTCAATAATAAACTTTGTCTTGTAACAGGAAATATGTAATAAGTTTCTGGTGTTAAATTATCTTCGACATCTGTTATTTAAAATAGAATGTACAAAGAATAATATCAATAATATGTTATTGATATATTTAAACTGTCAATTTAGTTAGTGAAAATAAAACTTAATCATTAATACCTGGTGAATTTTGTGATCTTGATCTCTGTCTACACTGTATGAATTTTTACGACTATAATCAATAAAGTACTGATTAATACCTTTAATCGCAAGTTCATCTGCACGAGAGGCACTTACGCAGGTACTTTCCCGTACAGAGCCAGAGCTTACAAACGGTGGAAATTTATGTGCAGAGGTCCGCTGCCATGTCTGATAAGCACAACACAGTACTGCATTAACTGTTTATGTTCCGCTAGCGAAAAATCCACAACGATAAACACGAATGCCCGTTCACCTGTTCACCAGGGTCCATATTTCACCTGGGCAAATTTTGATTGCAAATGTGATATTGACGAAGGATTTATACCAAGATGAACTGCATTAGTTTTCAGCGGTCTGTTTGAAATTATTTTACAAATATCAAACAAATATTTGCGAAGTGTCTTCTAGGACCATTGCATTATATTTCGACGGTATATAAAGAAATGTAAAATATTAAAATGTAATAAAAACAAGTTTGAAGTATGTGGATCAGATAAAAAGTTACATGTGGTATTTCGAATACAAAAACACACACAAATTTAACGGCAGGCGGCTGTGTTAATGAATATTGGATGTGTGACATGTTTCTCTTGTTCGTTAGAGCAGATTCACACAACAAAATACAATCCATTGAAAAACACTCGAATGGCTGAGGACATTGTTCAGTGTTATTTGTGCCAATGTTTTAAGCTAGTTTTTACTTTTGTTGCTGCCCTTCTAGACAAAGGGCGTGTGCGCCAATGCGTCTAGAATAGGTGGCCGTGGAATGTTGTCACCGATGTTATTCTTTTACACTGTATATCATTCTGTGAGTGGATTCCAAGCTTGTGTTTCAGATGATTTTACGTCCATCAACTAATGTCAAGTGTGGCTTGCATGGGCGGTACGCACAATCACAAATAAATTCATTCGGCTACGGTCATGTATGCGATTTACATCTATCAAATTTTCATCAAACAAACGTCAAATTCTCATGTTTCCGTCAGTGACCATGTGTGAAATACTTTATTTGTCCTACTTTTGATTCATAACGAGCATTGATGTTTTTTTTTAAGGCCAACATGGTCAAATTTAAATGATTTGAACAATCATTTGACAAATATAAAACGCACTTTATAAAGATACATAATATTGCAGAACGAAGTCTTATGCTTAGTTCCTCCATTGATGTTTAATTCAAGAATCAATAATTTTAGAATTAAATCTTTGCAAAGGACAAAACCAACAATTTATTAGTTTTGCCAGTTATTGAAATTTGAACGATAATCAACTGATTCGCGGCCTTAGACATGAATCTCAATTTAATTCTAAAATTAAAAAAAATTTCGAATCATTTTTCACTTTCGAATTAAACCTCGTCTGAGCAAGATAATATATTCATGCTCGATAATCATTAGTATTATTATTATTTGGTAACGATAGTGCTGAATTTTCTTGCACAAAAGTTAAATTCCATTTTTAATTGATCTTATTCTTATAATCATAATCTACTACATTATACATTATTTACGGCATCTCTCCAAGAATTCAGATTAGTGCTGTGTTTGCTACATTGTAACATACTACAGACTGTCATCTTCTGAATAGTTGTTACATATTTCAGCAATGTCCAAAATACTGACACATGCTAATATATTTACTATATTATTGCTACCTTTTATCCAGGTCAAACATCTTCTTCTGTTTCTCTTCCCCTTGCCGCTCGCTCACTTCCCAGAATAACACCACAGTGACAGAACAAAGAAAACACATTAAATAAAATGAAAACGAACACGAAAGCGCGGACACAAATACATACGTGCACTGATATATAACAGAGCAGTAGATAAATATGAAATGTGACGTCGAAATGGACAAGTTCGGAGCAGGTAGACTGCTGGTGTGTGTCCCAATGGTAACCCATCTGGTTTCTCACACCCACTCAGCGTGAGGCATTATGAGTATCCTCCAGAACGTACATATATAAGCAGAGATAAATAAAGTATAACGGCCTAAAAAAGTCACCACAATTCTACACAAATATAGAAGATACCTATGGAATATATCGTCTATATATTTCCATACACTGTCATTGAAAATAAACTACGATTTCTTTGCAAGGTTTTGCTTTCGATTTCTAACCATTGCGTCTAAGGTAATATCACGCTTGATAATGTATTTGTCCAATATCTGTCCAATCCTAACATTGAATGATGCGTGGACAAATTCAATATTGTAGGGTACTGATTTTCGCAAATTTAAAAATTCTATTACATACTACAATCTTAATTCTGAATATTTACAAATTAATCTTGTATTTAAAACAACACACTTGCATTTACAGTTCATCAGAATTTACTGGTTGAGCTTCTGTTGAAACTGAAAGTTTCCATTGGGGTTTTTTACAGTGTAGTGCGGCAATACTACTAA
This sequence comes from Carabus problematicus, assembly GCA_963422195.1. Lineage (NCBI taxonomy): Eukaryota > Metazoa > Arthropoda > Insecta > Coleoptera > Carabidae > Carabus > Carabus problematicus. The sequence goes on along the minus strand of OY728588.1, from coordinate 9,999,530 downwards.
GTTCGAGCCAGTGGTGTATGAGTGAGATAGCGTAATATACACTTGGCGTTTGACCAAATGGAATGCGACAAGTCAAAATGTAAGGTATTTGCCAGTCACCGTTTTAAATTTAGGGTAGATTCTATCTTTTATTCCATTCCGTCTCCAACGCGGACTAATGTTACAGCGGTTTTTTGTTGTCCACGCGGTATATTTTATTGGACCGAATGCACTGATTTATCATATAACATCTACTCATTGTGCGCACGGAAAAAAGGGAGAAATTTATTTAGAATTTGTCGACGGACATTTTGAAATATAATGGTATTAACTCTCATGTATGTGTATATATGTATGCATATATGTGTGTGTGTTTTAACCAAAGTTATACGTGACCAATACGAGAGGTCGTCCACGCAGACGTTAATGTATTCATAAACATCAATCAGCTGTCCATGGTATAGTGTATGTGCAAAATAACTATTAGAACACACACACATGTACATTAACTTACTTGCAAAAGGAAGAAGTATGAGTTGGTGTCCCCGATGGGAATGAAAATACGCAGCCGGACATCAAGCACAATTCACCCCGCGGGGACTACTCATAACACGCATCCCGTGCATGTAGCGATATAATATTATTTACTAATATAATATCCTCCAGCTCTATCAAGTACAAACAAACATATTACTTAAACGAGCAGAACTGAACACCGATTTTCCAGTTCACATCTACTGTTTATTGTAGTACACTGAGTTTGGATGAATCATTTATATAAATAGATACATATATTCGATAAATTCTTTCGTATAAATGTTGATGCTTGCCGTAAGTATCATTAGGGAGTTACGCCCGCTACCGTTGTCATTATACAATGATCAATATTCTATTTTCTTTTGTTCAATTCATCTGTCAACACCCACTGGGGTTTTATTCAACTTTTGACGTTTTTTTCTCTGGTTATAATCCACACCCAAATGTTTTGGCCTGAACTTCCATATCAGAATATTGTCTCATTGTTCTCTACTGCCTTCTTAGTACGGGTGTAAAACTTTAACCTACATATTTATATCTGAGTCATCACTCTGATATGTGGATCATTTCCTCGCAAACTTTCATTCAGTAACAGTGGCGTACCGTTGTGAAATTTAACAGGATATTTGGGGTATTTTTAACACAATATTCTAAGAGATAATTGTGCATCAGTATTTCCTAAAAATCTGATGCAGTTATCGACGTTATTGCGTAATCATTTTAAAAGGTAGCTCTTACGAAAAAATAATCAAAATATGTATTACCTTTCTTCTCTTTAGAACCTCGTTTAACGCTACCTCAATTAACGCTGATTTGCTTCAACGCGCTTTCTCTTGAAGTCTAAAAAACCGCTAACATTTTCGATGATTTTTTATAACGCGCGTTCATACAGAAATAGTAATTGTGAAAATGCAGAGAGCACGCGGAACTTCTTACAGACTTACCTCGTTTAACGCTAGTTTCGTTTAGCGCTTGACTTGGAACGTTATCGTGAGCGCTAAGCGCGAGATGTTACTGTACGTACGCCGACACTGACTGTGGACTTATATAATTGAAGTATATTGATTGATTGTTATTACGATACACGATCGATCAACACTTCATTATGTAATCATTAATTAATAAATGGGCGGCCGATGATGTACTCATGTGTGTGTATGAGTACCAGACGCTCCCTTAACATCTTACTGTACTAAACTAGAACATACACACACACACAGACATACATGTACGTATTATTTTCTCTTGATTAATTACTCCTCAATCGCTGTATCTTTCACTGTGTACGTGCATTTAATAATTTAATTTATGGGTATACATGTGTCTGTTATAGTTTCATTTGCCTTTGATTTAAATATTTATATATGCAAATCATTTTATATCAACACGACTAGTATGTATTCTTTGCAAATTTCTAATTGTTATTCTTTGCCAGGCATTTTATTTTTCTTGTTATTATTTTTACGTCTAGACCTGATTGTTCCATAATAAGCGAGCACTTACAATTGAATATATAAATAACAATATGTTATTAATTATAATAAGTTAATTGATACAATTTATGTGCACACATTAATCAATGAATAAATAATGTAATATTTGCTACTATTTTATCAAATATAATATTGTTAGCGTTTGTAATATATATACAAGTTGTGCCTTAACCTGGCGTTGTAATCTCCAGTTATTTAAATCTATATTTTGTTCTTAAATAGACAAAGCGTTTACTTGTAAAACATTATAATCAAAGACTAAATTTAAAAAAAAAAATATATATTAAAACTAATTTTTTCCAGCTAAAAATATTATTAAAATTCCGTACTTAATTTCGAGGTGCTTAAAATGTTTAAACAAGTTACAAACTACATGAAATCGTACACATGCATTATGGTGTGGACTATGTATTCTTTATATTCTTTCCTTATAACATCGATCAGTATCACATACTAGATATAATTAATGGAAAACTATAAATGTTACAGCCATAGAACATACACATCCGAGTATAGATATATCTGCCTACGCTAACAAATCATTTGTATTCGGACAGGAAAAACAACTAACTTATTAGATTTTTCAATGGCGCAATCCGGCCAAGATTAATTGCTAATAAACAAACATTCATTTCAAAAAAACAAACACACAGCCTTCCTGATAATTTCCCTATTGTCTCGCATCATCATATGCATCACATGGCTGACGTCACATAGAAATATATTGGATTACAAAGTACCTGCATAGTTCTGCTATGATGTAGATGTATCCATAACCTTCAGATATTTCCGTATAGTCCCAAATTTTATTCTGTGTTTTAATGTTCGTTTCGGAATTATTTGTAACATATACGCTGTAGATATCTGCAAGATGTTCTGTAGTGTAAGTTGTACACTAAATGCAGTTGTTGTTGGTGTTGTTGTTGTATAACTTCGTGTAAAACATTTTTTAAACAAATTCAATTACAACGCCAGCCACATGTTAAGGGAACATGTGAAAAATTGTTTTAATCACGATGCGCATGAGCATGACGTCAAACAAGGGATTCATAATGTTACAATATAGGCGGCTTCCTTTACATGTAAAATCATTTGTTTGACGTGACTGTATGTGCACGTCTGCTGCAAGTGCATACCATCATAGTGTGCCATGCACCTTCTATAATTAGCCGATATTGTTTCATTTCAATGTGTCTATTGTTAGTAATAGTCGTGAATCTATGAGTATACTTGCACACGGAATATTTAGTAGATTCATCTATTCGTATTGTTTCTATGGATAAAGCGTATGCTAAAACAAACTTTCTTTCAATATTATTCGTTGAAACAAGTTCTGTGTAAATAAAACTGTGTATGTTGTATTCAAAGTAAACTGTAAAATAACGTTAAATATATTTTCACATTTTATTAATTCGCAATCAGTTTAAATGTGTTGACAGATTTCCTATACGCGTGTTTTAATTTCTATTGCTTGGTATATGGCGAGATGAAATCTTTATAAATTCATTCTCTAATCTAGACCGTAGGGTAATATGTCACAGTTGTCACAGATCATTATGAGAATTATGATCGATCAACAGCTTACAGACTCTCTAATCCGAGACGATTAGTCTGTCTCACTCTAGATAGAGGAAGAAGACTTGGTTCTATAGAGCACAGTATGCAGCGTGTGTATGTGTGCAAGTCAGTTCCCATCAGTGGACTACGGACTAGGCACAGCGTGACGTCCTGCACAAGGGGTTCCACACAGATCTCCGATGATCTCACAGGCCCGTTACGAACCGTATGCATGACGTTAACTGCATCACAACACCGAACACTTCCAGAGCCATTCAGTGTGCAACACCACGCTTCACCACTCTCCTCTTCTTCTTGTTCTTCATCTGTGATCGACAATCAGATCAACTCGATGACAGTGAATGTCAAACAATGACACCGTTTGGTTAAGTCCGAGTTGCACAGATGCTAACGACAAACTTGGATAGATATTGTAACGGGGTTTGTTTAGAAACACTGTACAATTGTCCACCGATTGATGGCCACTGTTTGACACCCGTACCTACTACATAATTCTAACGCCACGGAGGGTTATACATAAAAGTGTTGATACGATCTGAAGAGTATTTCTGGAAGGCACCGGTACCAAAAATCCTCTACTGGTAACTAATGAGGCGCATTTTGAATTCTGAAATGATTAAGCACGTCCATTCGGGTGCTGCGTCTTTATTATATGAGCACAGGACGCATTTAAATTAACAAAAGCGGTCGCCTGACTCTCTCTAACGTCACAACCGGGCCTGATATATTTAAACCGACAATGTCCTAAATCAGATACAGAGCAGCTGTGCTATGGTGTTATAAATTATTTACTACTTCTGTCTTACGAATTATGATATCTCATTTCGACATCCTTACAAAGATTTTACATATCGGTATGAACCAGTACTTGTATTGATAAAACTTATGACTGTATATATACTTGTGAAATATCTACATCCTAGAACATCAAAAATAAATACCAATGGTAGGAGACTGGCTCTAATTTCAAACAAATAATTAGTAATTCTCGTAACACTGATCAGGAAATTACAAGAAATTATTATCTTAATTCAAATTATTAAACTAAGCTAATAATTCGATTTTAGTAACGATATACTACAAGATCCTTAGTATATTTAACCAAAATCCTCAGCTAATAAGTTTTACAAATACTTGTCATTAGTATTTTAGACCTTCGGGATTCCCTACAAAATGCTACATCTTGTTAATGGCCAAAGTCATTTCCAGTTCACTTCCCAAAACTCTGCAGGACACTGACCGCAGTTAAACTGTTGCGGTTAACCGCATTAGTGTTACCAGTTACCAGTCGTCAACATTGGACACTGTGGTGACTCTACAAGTATCAGGGGGATTATCTGTTCCATGTAACCTGGTTTCCAACTTGTCCCTTGGTACAGTGCTTGCAGATTTATGATCCAGATCTTGTAAACGCAGCAACCCGGTTATAAAATGTGGTTAAAGGGTTATCATTGTCTTGTATTGTATCGACCAACTCTAGAATATTGTAAATCATTATCTGACACTAATCCTAATACGGTTATAATCTCGCTTCATTACTAACTGTTGTTAATTGTATTACAAAATCTCTTAAAATTAAAATATATAATAATCAATCTAGTTACCGAACCAATTCGAATTTAAATCATTTACAGATCTCTTTTATTGAATAAATCAATTTTGTATATTAAAAAAAAAAAACACGTTGTGAATCGTTCTAACGTTAATGTTGGTTTAAATTGTGTTGGATTCTTTTATAGGACATCATGTTGACATGTCTAATCCTAAAGACGTGACGTGCTACTGTCTGTACAGCTGTATGTGTGTGTGTGTGTGTGATAATTTCGAATGAATAGTTAACGAGCACCGTTGAGTTGCGGACAGACAACAATGCAACAGAGCATTTGTAGTGGAGACTGCCCGTAGAGTGTAGTACGGTCGCTCGCTGCGGTATTTAGATTAGACGAATGACTAAACTAACTAGTACCAACAAGCAGCAATGGTAGCACTAGCTGGTACAGGCAGTACCAAGTGCTAAATGAACCTGTCACAACTACATATTAGGTATATACAGTGGTAACAGTCACACAGGCACAGATACAGACACAAGTAGCACTATGATTATTCACGCTACACAGCCACCCCGATGAGCAGAAAATATGCCTCTTGATTCTTGTTAGTTACACACGTATTAGTACGGATCAACCAAGCATATTCATCAACCTCTGATGCAGTCAAGCAGAGCGTAACATATTCTGAATGTTAATATAAATAACTATGAATTGTATTTGAAATGTTCAGCAACAGAAAATGTTTAATTCTATCAAAGGGAAAATTTTTTTTACTAAATATAAATATGAATAACAAGAGAAAAATTGAAGAACCAAAAGCAAACGACTACACTTTAAAGGAGTCCGTTATTCTAGATATGAAACTGTCGTTAAAATACAGTATTTAAAAATTTTCTTACATTTTGCGATCAGATTACTTCACATATAGTTTATTAATACTTTTAGTTGATTTTACAGATAATATATATATATATATATATATATATATATATATATATATAGGTAGGTGTATGTATTTAGTATTGCTTAAAAGCCAAAAACGTTCTGTAATAAAATTGTGGAACATAAATTGTTTATGACGTTTTTATTATAATTTAAATACAGTTAATTTCGCGCATGCATGTCACCTACTAAAAATAGATTCTATAGGACCTCACCTAATAACCGACAACCTTAGACGATAAACTTTATTTACGAGCTATCATGGTAAAGCCAAAGAATTACTATCGGTTTCGGCATTTCTAACTACGGCATTAGTTGTGATGCGATACCAACTGAACAACAAGTTTGAAATCCACTATACTAAGTGCGCTAACAATGTTCGGTGTGTGAGTGGAGAATTTATTCCCTAATGAGTTTGCTAACAGATTGTAGCCGGTGTGCTAACGGCAGCCATGTTGTTGCGTATGAGCAGATAACGAAACAAACGATATGGCGATCGAGGAATTATCGTGCACGCAGCTTGGACTGTGTAGAACTAGTGGAATGATTGTCTAAATATTGGTAGTAAAATGTCATTTATTACATTAACTATCACTATATCTAGTACATTGTGTTAGTAGCGTGTGATAAAATAAATTGTTGTATAACAGTACTCCTGGTGCACACACAAATGTATATACAGGCAAAGATTCATAGTAACATTTACAGATATGTTTTGTAATTATAGTTATACAAATGTACCTAATGCCGGCCTGTACATTACACAATAAGGCCCGTAATGACCAGGAGATGGAGTGAACATTATACCGTACGTCCGTAAGATATCCACGGATAACCTGGAATATGTGCACAACTGTCCGTGTATTGTGATAACTACGCGCGATAATACTGTTGTGCGTGCGTGTGCACTGTGACAATACAACCGTCACACAACCACGACAAAGCTACTGCAACTGCCAACAGCCTTCTGCCAACATACCGTATTCAATTGTACATAATTATTTATCAAGATCCAAATCGTTATCTCTGCTCTGTGACATAACATGACATTGTATTGATATGTTTGTAAAGTTTTCGAGGAACTTGAAACGAAACCTGATTACTACTATTCTATTTCAGAGCAGTTGTCGGTTTACTATACATATATATTTTAATCAAACGTTCTTTGGAGAATAATATTTCTGTAGTAAATGTCTCGTAGCACTTGAGATGCTTGAATATTCAGGTAGCAATTGAGACAGTCTGATTTGTTTATTAAAATCTGTAACAAGAATATAATATTATCTTATTGCAGCTTGTCAAACGATGCAAGTAGATAGTGTACTGTGATGTTATCAACAATAGTCTATGTATATGTGTAAATGAGTGTGTGTATGTATGTATGTGTTTGTGAGGAGGAAGGATGGGTACTAGTAGGCGGTTTCTGTATGCATGTAACAATTGTTTCGTGTAACAGCAAAGTCACGCGCCATTATGTAAATATATGCGCGAGTAATACGCGAGAAGTGTAGCAGCATTCAGTACACCGATACTAACATCACCGGAGCGCAGACCGGAGTCCCGTGTGTAGCCCTCTCACCGGAACCGAACCGAGAAACACGCGTTACACCACGCTATCGAGCGCCGTGCACGATTTGCTAAGGATAAAAAAATAAAACACACGCTTCAACTATATATGTAAGTGTAGAGTGAAATTAGTCATTGGGAAATACATCTAAATAGAATATTGTATTTGCGTATTGGAGAACTAGAAGTCCATAGTAGAGTTATCGATTTATAAAGCCTCATTATGTGAATTCACCTCTATCTTATTCAAAAGCGTTAGTTTTTATATTAAATATGAGTTTTCTGTTATATTGTGAGTAGCTGGTTGAATAAGTGACCGCATTTGTCAAAAATATAACAAATACTTGCAACTTAAACATTAAGCGATTAAGTATTAAACATATTCAATTTAGGCTAGTGCTTGGCATTAAACCTACGAGCTTCTCAGTACTAGTACACTAATCGAGAAGGTTTTGATTCAAATATATAAACCAATATATAACTATGACGACAGATCTGATTTTTCTTTTCCAAACTCGTATTTCTAAGCTAAAGTAACAATAATTCGTTTATGCCAGTGATGTACAACCCGCGGCCCGTTTTCATATTTTTGAAGCCCCCTTCCAATTTTTCACTATAGAAAATGAACTAAAAAACCCGAAAACAAAACAACCAGGACCAAAATTATATGTGGTCCTTTATATAAAAAAGGCATCACTGGTTTAGGCGCATAGTTTTCTAATAATTGCAAGATCTCACAGTGATTTGTATGTCATCTACGTACATACATCGAACTAGTGATATTGAAACTGTTATGTCAGGTATTGTAAGGTTGGAACAAGTGTGACTAAAACTTCCACCAGCCGTATCGGCATGTGGCTGCCGGCTACAGTGTTGCGATGCTAAACACTGCCGCAGCTCGTGGGCGTGTGCGCTTATTCAAATTACCCGAGCACCGCGGCCGATGTGATCTAATTGCTGGACAACACGCCAACCAAAACATACCGCACACTCTCTATCCATGGGAACCTCTGAGAATCACCGAGGAAATAGAACATACCGTAACCAATACCAGCTACGTATATATCTAGTTTTGCCTCTAATTTCTAACAAAACCTACATTATATCCATACATGTTCAAATTATCTTCTACAATTTAAATTCTAAATGGAACTAAATCTAAATTCTACATATGATTCTCAGCATAAACCAGTTTTTTAATTTAAAAACTAAACGTTCAACGTGTACGTATGTTGTGTGAACACGCGGCGTGTTCGCACGCCAACGCATCTTAAACTACGGCCTCTCATATTCATGTGTGCACGTGCACATGTGTGTGTGTGTGTGTGCGGTTAGACCAAATTCAATATTAATCACATTATTCAGGCCAAAATTATTCACACGGTACCTTACAGGTATCATATATAATTTATCTTGAAACTTGTGTAGAATTTTCTACACTTCCTTTTATGTAATCGATTAAATGTCTGAACGCACAAATGCGACTAGGAAATTCAGCAGAAACGAACGTGTCAGCAGAAGAGTGTATATGAAGATACGTGTGAACACAGTGCTAGCAATTAATCTTTACATAATTAGAATTAATTTTTCTTGTAGACAGACTTGTTTAAATGTTACAAGTAGGTGTAAACGAGAAGAGACGGAAGAACCTACGGAAATCATATTACTAAATAACAATATTCGTCATTCGTGTAAGCAGCCTCATGAAAGTATTAACTCCGGTTACATTTATGCTCTGCTTGTTATAGTGTTACTCGGATCGCGCACGACAATCTGAAACAGGACAGACGTTTTGTCAATGTGGGTGTCACGTGATAAATCGAATCACTTTTGAAATCTACACCCGGTATGTATACCGACTACGATAGACGCAATTAATTACACTTACACGCCAACTAATTAACGTAATTAAATATATTTACACCTTACGATAAAGTGTAGCAAACGCTAAAGGTGTTAGTATATATGTATCATCAACACACACACACGCATATGTGCATTGTGGGTTGATTCACTACCCACGTATTTCTAAACATACATATATCAATGATAATATATTTAGAGTTATTTCTAGGACCAATATAAAACTATTACAAATAAATTCACCCTTGTAAGTACAGATAACCTCGCTTAACGCTACTTTGATTAACGCTGATGCGCTACAACGCTCATAAAAGAGCATTAAATTTACAACGATTCATTAAAACGCTGGTCAACACAATTACGGAAATTGTGAATTAATTTATAAAAAACAAGCAAATGTTAAAATGAGCCTCGTTTAACGCTGTTTCGCTTAGCGCTTTGCAGGAACGTATCCCAAGTGCTAATTATTGTAATTATAGGTAGTGCGATACACTAAGCTCCATGATCTAATTCAATTGCAATGCACGGGACGGAAACAAGCAAATTGTTATAAATGAGCTCACTAGTAACAACTTTTTTGCGATGATCAAAGCAAAAACAGAACACAAAAACCGTGCAAAGCGCAGACACGAAGAACAGAGACCCACGCAACAAGAACAACACAAATAAATCAAGGCAGAGAAGACAGATTTCACACCGGAAAAAAACAACAACAAAATAGACGAATAAAAAGTAGAAAAATGCTGAAAATAAAATAAAACATTTGTTGTTCTACATTCTTAAGTATATGACACGCGGTTTTCAAGGTTATAAGTGATTTAAAAATAAGCTAAATGGAACGAAAGAGGTATGCGGTGAACTATGGAGTAGTTTCAATGTTTAGTAATTTTATTGTGCATTTGATCCGCTTTGTTAAAATAGTGTACATTACAATCTCCGACTGATTCGAATGCGTGAACTATTGGTATGTGTGCGGTGTGCTGATTATTTCTGTATAAATAGTACGACCTTTCAAGAAGATGTACAGAGCAAGCCCAGTACCGGTACTAGTACTAGTGTGTGTGTAGATTCGCCTGGAGAAATGAGAGGAATTATTATTTATCATCGTGCCAGTGTGCGAGGCGCGTTTAATAACACAGTTCTATCAGACTGCGAATTAAAACATTAATTTACTTTGATGTAGTAGACGAAGTAAAAAACAATACCCACAACACATTTCATCAGCTAAATCAACGGTAAGGTGAAGGTAACACTTTGTTTTTTATATACAGCGGGAAATATATTTAATTAAATACATCTCTACATGAAATACGCATGCAGTCATATTGAATTTATTTATTATATTAAATTTAATCACAACTAGATTCTCTTCTCCAATTTAGCAGTGAAATTTTCTAAAAAATCACACTATCCCGATTACTAGAGGTAGCATGATTAAGTAATTCTTTTAGTTGTCCTCAGCCCTAATATTCGGCAGGTTTAAAAAGCTAGATTACTTTATACTCTAATATATTTCTGCCACAATTAAACAGAATTCAATTTTATAAATAATGCTCATTCTAAAGATATTGAATATATTAGTGTTCTCCTAAAGTATATCATCGATTATTCGATACGATCGTTTATAAATTTAACTGTATAAGCAGAGAAGAGATGTTCGTTCTTACCCTATAACACATCAATATATAATATAATGTTTGCGTGTGAAACAGCACGATGATAAAGTGTGATAATTAACTAGCGGCATGATTTCTCAAGAGCACAGGCAAGCACAAGCACGGGCACGGACGACTGATATAAAATATGAGACGTAGCACTCCGCATGTTGAGTGTACGATGCTCCACAGAGCAGAGCACGTCTGTTTAACGTTGTACGACTGTAATTATGATTTATACCATTTTCGCACCATTTGTAATAATAACACGTTAGCTGTGCGAGACGCATGTACCTTGTCATCGGCACCGTACATCATGTTGGCACCATTGCTCCACTCGCCACTCGCTCTCTACACGACACACAGGCTTACCAACTAACCGCTTATCATATCATACGCACCAACTAGATGCACATCTGATATACACAACAGCATGGCATACAGTGCATGTAAGTGCTACATGTCATGACAACCGCATGCACTGGTCTGGTTGTACTTTATCTACAGGTACGAATACATCACATTACCAAAGTGTATTCCAATATTCTTCAATGTTCCATTATGAATGCAGTCAATATAAAAGAAATTAGGTAATTGTTTACAAATTAAAAAAAAATTATTTCAATTTTGCAAAGGCTTACTTTTTTGATCAGCGCGCGCGTCTCTATGTATCTATGTATGTATGTATATATGTATGTGTGTGTGTTACGTGAATGATTGAATTTAATCAAATATACGTTGTGCCTCGCACCTATTAGAGACTCTCCGTGTCCTATGCCGGAAACATACAATATACATTTTACACTGGCTTTGTAATAAATGATCGTGAACGTTACCGGACTTGCTGTGGAACATGTGCACATCACACGTTTTAGATTTACATAAATAATAAGGACATCACACACACACACACGTACACAAGTACACTAGTGTATTTCTTGTATCCATTCACTCACACACATGTACAACTAGAGATGCAGAACGTATACCTTGATATTGTCTTAGAATTCGATGTCAACAATCGATCAAGTATGATAAAAGCACTAGATGAAAGTTGCAGCCAATCTAACTATATCTGTATATGTACATAACTTATGTATGTGCATGTGTGTATGTATTACATTACCAGTATTGCTTACAACTAATGGTAGTCTTATCGGAAAGATGTGTTTAGGTAACGTTTTTTTTTTTCGTTTGATTGTGCTGGTGTTTAATATACCGAGAGAGTTTAAACATGCATGTACTTATTTGAAGAAGGTGTAAATGGATAATGGAAAGTCTGTGCAAAATTTTACACATCTATAAAGTAGTATTTCCTTGTTGAAATACCAGAATGTGACTACTATACAATGTTTAGCAATAATTGTTAAATGTTAATTTCTAACATGACTAATAAAATCACAATAAAAATATTAACTGCTATGCACTGCTCGATACTAACGGCGCAACTAAGAGCTACTAAATGTGTCTTCTAACTTCCACACTGTTTCTATGAAAAATTGTGTATTTTTATAGCATTACTATAGCAACCGTGTCACATTTAGTAGCTCTTAAATAGGACCGTTAGTATCGAACTATCAATAGCAGTCATTGTTATTATCCAATGGAATCTAGTACATGATTGGACTAATTTGTATTGACATAATTTACAAATTACGTGTTAAAAACAAGTAGAATTGCCAGTGGTATCATACTTTGTAATCAGTGAAAACGTTATTCATCACAACGAATAACGGTATATCACTATCAGGGCTGGATCTGTACGGGCAAAAAGACAACTTAAACACACTGGTACAAGCGATAAACAACAAGAGTGTTGGGACGCAGATCCCTGAAATGAACAGCCGACAGCGCCAATAAAAACTATAACATGTCAAAGATGGTTCGAAGAGGACGATGGTCCAGTTGAGATGAGATAGCTAGCGAGACAGAGCAAGGTAGCGATGGTGTGTGTGTCTGTGTGGTTGTGGGTACAGGCACTCTGGGTGGGCCCTCTGCGCAAGGCTCGCACATCACACTGACAATAAACATCGACTTAACACTATCCACCAGTATCAGTGTCCACTGTGCGTGCGTGTGTATGTGTGTGTGTGTAGTGCGACTACCTACTTCGCCCTCAGCAACAGCAGCTACAGATTCAACGTCAGGACTGGCCCGAGGAGAGTCCCCAAAGAGTACAACCAGCAGACATTAAATCGAAGAATCGGGGAATGAATTGGCGAAATGATCCAAGGGCTAGATTTTAGTATATTCCTTGAAGATTACTGGATACTCCTTTAGCAAAGACACATATAGTTACTGACTAAATAGTACTGACTGAGTACGGTCCTGGACTGGTGGTGGTGGTGGTGATGGTTGTGCTATCGTAAATAGCCCGGTGGGATATGGAGAAACACTAGAGGAGCTACAGAGTTTACAACTGTAGCCTGATATTATATGGAAGCGGGCCATGCCGTAAACAAGAGTGAACACTTTAAACATGAACAAGTGGAATTTAGTATTGTCGATGAAACGGGATGATATACCAAATACCAATTTCTCCAGCAAGGCAGAGTCAGACGCAGGGGCAAGTCAGCAGTAGTAACACAATCCTCGGACGCATCTCATGTAAATTATTATGGGACATTGGACGATATACGACATGTGTCCGGCCGACATATTAGACAACGGATTACAGTGTAACTTCTTCAGGCATCCGTAGTTCAGGAATCTCACTACGAGGCACAGTCCTGCGGTTGCTGCCGGTTATATTTACGATCTAAATTATCAAGATATTTAAGAAATTAAAACGAAATTCCATTCGAGACGGGACGAACCATTGTCGACGATGAAATAGCATAATTTATATGATGAACACAGTTGAAATATACTGTTCATCTTGTGGGCGACACCAAACATAAAATTTCATAAGAATCCACAGACAAGTAATATTTAGTGCTGTCATATTAATTACCGGCTGACAATTTAGTAAATTGTTTTAAATATGTTACGGCAATTAAAGTTCCCGAAACATTTCCTATTCTAACATTTTTACTAAATGAATATAACTTAAAACGGAACGTGAATACAATTTAATTATTATTTATACAAAATAACAATATAACTCGGACGATAAAAGTTATATTATGGCGAATATAAAAGCATACATGTAGTGTAAAATAGAATTTCTAATATTACGTTCACATATTCTACTTTCATTCAGCGATGCGCGCGTTCACATATATAGAAAATTAAAAACCAATATCACTTGGCGATTTCAATGCTAGATAGCAACACATTATATTAATACATATAATATAAAAGTGTACATGATGCTTAGACACAGACTTTCTCTCCAACTACCTATATATCGATAAAAACAGAGTTCTCATAGAGTTCAAGAATCGCTAATAAATAACACAGAACCGTATGCGTAGATAAATGTTTACAACTAATAAGTATTGTCAGGATCTAACTGTGTTTATAATTTGATTTCAACATACCTTACTTACCATCCTGAGATCTTAGTAAACCGCAAAACGCATATTGAAATATTGCCACAGGCTGTAGTATATTCCGTACGCAAAACATCTAGAAATGTACAAAGATACTACACCTTGTATCATAAACAATTATTAACTAATGCGCGACTGCTTAGAGTGTGGTTTAATTCGAAAATCAATGATTCTAGAACTAAACGAGAATCACGTGGAGAATCTGATCAACTGATTAGTGGGCTTAGAAACACGAATATGGGTTTAATTGTTGAATCAAAACAAATCTAGAATCATTATTCATTCTCGAATTAAACCTCGTGTTATTAACCGAGCATTAATAAAGTGCTTTAATAAATAAACAATAATAATGTACTAAAAATAAGTCAAGTGTTCCTGCTCTATCATATAATTTTTCTATTATTTATATAGGTAAAAATAAACTTTTTAAAGCATAGTTAGTAGACAATGGTGTATGGAATACTTCCATTCACCATTTTCTTGCTGTTCAGCGTTCTTAAAATAACTCCCTGTATGAAAAACTTTATATTCTAAATTAAACATTTTGAAGAGTCACTTTAACAATTCAAATAATACTATCAACTGTCAATGTTGGCAATCTAAATTTAAAATTCATAACCCGCTCTTATTATAAATATAAATTTAATACAATATTATATGCAACTATGTACGTACGTATGTATATATGTACTCCTATAACATGTATCATTGCTGAAGAAGATACGACGCAGTATCGCACAGAGCCGTTACACCGAGTAGAGCAGCGTACATTTATCAAAACAAAAAGTCAAAATAAAAAGATGGCGATAGGCCGTTAACTGACATTAAATATACAGCGGTTCTGTTGACATTTATGGTGGCAGTATGTGCTATGTATGTACGTGTGTGTGTGTGTGTGTGTTTGGTGCACAGTATGGATGCGCGCTACTAATGTCTGTTCGCTTAACAAATATTACTTTCTAATTTTGATATAGGGCCATAAATATTCTTCCTATTTATAAATTTAATATACATACACGGTATATACAGGCACATGGTATAGGACGCATCATATAGGTTACATGGAGAACATAAGAGCCTGGGTTATTTTCTGTTTTTAATGTTGTACATACGTGTAGGTGTGTATGTGTGTGAACAGCGGTCACTAAAGTTCACCGTACAAGTAAACCAGAGATGAGCAGAAATATCTAAAACCAGTGACGGCACATTTAGGACATTGTAGGGAATCGTTAATCGACTATATTGACTCTAACTAAACATCTCGTTCAGCGCTGTAGCTGCGTTCCTGAAGACAGAGCGCTAAACGAAACAGCATTATGTAATTTTTAATACTGACTCATTTTCTATAAATTGATCCATAATTTCCCTAATTGTGTCTTCATGAACCGCATTAAAACGAATCATCATAAATTTAGTGCTCTTTTGGGGGTCAAGAAGTGAGGCGTTGTAATATTATTAGTACTGCTTGTATTTTTGTGTAAAATATATATCATAATAAGCACAGGCAAATATTAAATTTATATATATATATATATATATATATATATATATATATATATATATATAAAATAGATGTAAATAATATAAATGGTCATATAAAGGACTTATAAAATCAGAACTTTCATTCATATATAGTTGAGGAAGTGCAGATATCAATACGAATTTATAAACCTTTGCTTGTCGAGGTTCCCATTGCATTTTTAGACAGTGCGAAGAATTTTTACTACACAAAGAATGAACCGATAACTAAGAGTTCGTATACATATGTGAACAAATGGATGAGTTGACATATGTGATTCTCTGTTTCTTGTTTTCCCAGTGAATCTCCCTCTCTCTCTCTCTCTCTCTCTCTAGCTCTCTCCTTCTTGTGTGTGTGTCTTCTAAAGGAGTGCCTGTCGGTGGTCCATTGCCAATAACAATACATTATTCGCTTTTTGATGGCATAAATTAATACTGAAATAACTCATCTATCAAATTTGGTAAAAAATCAACACATTACAGCAACACACACGCACACATCGAACAAATCAACGCTTTCCTCATATATACGTACATATGTATGTGTATGTGTACCGTTAATTTATGTCCTGTACACTGTTAAAAAACCATAGTGCATAATCAGTCGCAAGATGCACCACAGCCACAGACCAGGCCAGGTCGTCTTCTTCTTGTTCTCACTACAGACTCTACTCTCCTGTGTGTGTCTGTGTGTGCGCGTGTATAGAGAGAGACTGAAAAAGAAATTGTTAATGTCTTCTAAGGTCAACGTGGTTTATTATCTGGCTGTTCGCATAAGTGTATGAACAGTATAGATGAACAGAACGATGTAACAGCAGCAACATCATACGCACACGCACTCACGCACGCACCATAGAAAGAGAGAGAGAGAGAGAGAGGGCATTGTGTACTCGGTAATCTGGGATATGCCGGATTCGTATTAGTAGCGGTACGTCGTCATTGGTGCTCGCATCATAAAACCCATACACTGGCTCTGAATTTAATGAAATATTTATTTATGTACCTGGAAATGTTTAACGCAACGCAACGCAACGCATGGTGTAGCCAGACAAAAGAATACGACATAATTTAGTGCCCACAGCGAAGGTACAGAGTGGCCGATCATATATGTATAAATAGCAAACTCGTATATTTATAAATAGGAAATTATTAATAACCCGATATAAATATATAGCCGGAGAGTATTAAATATTATTAGCGTGATAAATTATACGTAAACAAACGTATTGTTTGTTTGGAACAATAGCAGAAAGTATTTCTGCTAAATGTTAGAAATGTTTTTTTTTTTATTGGGCATTCCAGACTGTCAAGTAACACGCCGAAGAAGTTTTCTGTATGTGCGCGCATGCGTGTGTGTGCAGTTGTTAATTGCACCTAGGCACAGAGAGTTAATTGAGATGAGACGGTGGATTTTTGTTCAGTGTTAATTATTATATGTGCCACGTGCGCTCATTACTCTTAACCTGCCTGACAATCTGACATATCTCATTGGCAATATTGAATATAATTTTACAATAGATCACTGAACATATTACTCGCAAATTTATAGATCAGATAACGAAGATTATTATCTATACAGTAAGACTCCCGCATAACGCTACCTTATGTACAGCTGATTTGCAACAATGCGGTTTTTTCGTGAACTCTCCAAAACACAGCTAGTTTTACAATGATTCGTTATAACGCTCTTTTGCTTAGCGCTTTTCTAGCCAGAGTATTGCCGTATTTACTGAAAAAATAAATAATGAATTTATTACAATTATTTAATTATATAAAACTTTATATTATTATCTAATAAAACAGTGAAATGATAAGGAAATGTAGAGAAAGATACGTTGTTTGCATACATTCTAACCTTCTATTAATTACACTGTACACATAAAATTCTAAATGCCATTAGAGAAAAATGGAATCAAAGGTCAGATTGCTTGTTTGAGAATTTGAGTTAACGATGAGCAAGTTTATACGGGTTACATATCTGATTTCACTTTTTGCTTTGTGGTATAGCTGGCTAGCTAAAATGTAATTGTTAATTGTCATGTTTTCACTTGAATCACTGATTACTTGATGAAACCTACAATCACTAACTTGAACATACATACATACATACATATACACGTATATATGTATGTACGTATGTGCTTATAGATGTTGCAATAGCTGTGTTACCTTGGTGGTTATTCATTTGTTTGCGGTTTTTAATACTAAAAGTTCACATGTGAACTATTGAACGCTGTTACACAACGAACGTTCTATTAAGATCTAGAAATTGTTCATTAATTAGTGGAAAAGAAATGTGTGTTGTGTAGTTATTACTAAAGATACTAACTCCTCCTTCATCAATACAACCTCGATCTCATTCGATACACTCGGTCTTCTCCTTGCAGTGATCTCATTCGATACGCCTTCTACAATCTAAGAACTGACAGTGCTAAATGGTATACAAGAAAGTAGAGTTAATACAGTACGAGAATTCAACAATTATCGACTGATAAAATGTATCAAGATACGAACACGGTGTAAGAACATTATTTACAAGACTACATACTGCAAGAAGTTGGCAGTTACTGTTACTGAATTGATAAAATACAAGATTGAAAAACGCGATAAGGCACGTGGGCACTGGATTTATAAATTTTAGTTGGCTAATAAAAATTATCCGCATAACTTCCTACCTACGATAATTCAGAAAAAAAACAAAAAAGAATGACGAATAGGTGAAATTTAATATTTTCTATTTAATTTAATATCAAGTAGCTGTAACGGTTTATATTTAGATAATAAATATACCAATACTCGAACTGTAATATATAATCAAATATATTTATTTTATTGAACATTTGATTTAACGAATTTCTATCACAAAATATTTGATTTGTAATTTTACTTTTACATGGCTTCCGTACTTAATTAATATGCTTCAATCACGAAACATGAAATAGTCTTTATTGTTGGAATAAATAAGGTCTAAAATGCGAGATCTGTTCTGATAAGATCCGTAGAACGGGCGAAACTTTTAAATTCTAATAAATTACATGGATCAGTTCAGATGCGTGAATTATAGTTTATGTTACGTTTTAAATCAGATGGCTGTGTCGGGCTTTTACCAGAGTGTGTCCATATATGTGTATGTATGTATGTGTGTGTGTGTGTGTGTGTTGGTCGGCTTCTGTTAAATTTATTCACACTACTACTGCCAATCGAACGAGCGCCCATCAATGCACGTTGACAACATATGCTTGAATTTGTTAATAATTTTCTTTCATTTTATTTCTCTGTTTTTCTATCGTTTTATTGATCCTTGTTTTAACATGAAGGAGAAGACAGTAATTAGTTATCTGATGTAGTTTAGTAACTAGTACTTCAAATGTCTAATACTAAAGCACGTTCATATTGTTTTCTATTTTGTCCGTCGGGCATAGTATGTCTTCTGAAATAAATAATCCACAATGCTCGATATTTCAGCCGGTTTTGTCGTTATCTTCTTTAAGATATTAAGAAGCGCTTTGCATTATTTAATGCAAGTTTTTCAGGATCAAAGCCACTAGTCTTCGTAATATTATCTGTTATTCCTGTAATAACATTGGGAGACAATATTTACTTATTTTTAACTTAAAAACACTCGTGTTTCTTATGTTATTAGTGTTATTGTTGGTGTGTAAACTACCGCGTATCAACTAACAATATCTTGACCGTTCGGCACGCACTATGCGATAACTAACAGCCTACAGTCGCAAGCCTATTGGGTCCTGGCTAGCCAGTTAGCATCTATACTCTGTATATAGTGTCTAGAGCTATCTAATTTCTAGAATAATTCTCAGGTGCAAAAAGAGGAAGCGCGAATCAGCGAGTTTACGGGGGCGCAATGCGATAAGCGTACACGCACACTGGATCCCATCAGTGCAACTTAGGATGAAAATACGAGCGCGTGAATACCTAGTCGTACCGCGCGCGCGTGTGTGTGATCACCTCTGCACAGTAACACTACTTAACCAAGCTCGGCCATGTGAACCGCTGTAACTGCCTACATGCAACGATAGATGTCGCTAGTTACCTAGGAACACAACGAAAAATGCAACAATAATGTCCAATGGACGTGATTTGCAAGAATTGAAGTAATCATTTCCATTTTGTAAAAGAAATGTCACAGTAAAAATGGTGTTACTGTTCTTTTTTATTATTATTAAATCTAAAGACAGATTTATTCAAAACACGTCGATTTGTACTACGGACAACACAGTATACCTAGATGTATAGTATACACGTAGACTAATAAATAACATGTATACACGTGCTTTTCACTTACCCGTACCACAAGCAAACAATTTGAAAGCATTACGGGGACAATGGCAGACTGTAAAGTCGATAAATTTCGACAGACATCCAAACTACATTATACAGAGTAACATTGGAGAAAGAAAGACTACAAGATAATATCTATAAATATACGAATCAGAATACGTCATTTTAATACCATTATATGCGGTGACAAAAACCGATCCTAAACAACACTCTCGACGAACGGGGAGAGGGAGTAGCAATGACGCAATTGGCCGCAATTGTACACGGCGGCGGCAGCACCATCGTCTGCATTCGTAACAGGTTTTCGGGGACACACCGCTGGGGTAATCTTGCGTACGTATTTAGAAATCCAACAAGAAACAACAATAAATTTCAGAAAAATTCTTCGCCAGTCATAAGCGTAAGCGTAAGGAGTGTCATTTGATTTAAAGCGCACGACAGCAACGCCGACAACGGCGACGCAAACAACTAAGGAAGAAGATGTGTTTGCGCATGAAATAACGAAGAAACAGTATAAAAGGATGGTAGGTAGATGGAAGAGAGGAAATAGTTGTAACATTTAACGGTAAAACACACAATAGTTAACATTAACTTTGGGAATACCTCCTACTAAATTCTACTTTATGAGAACTTCATTCGTGAAAAACATATTTGGTCAATAATTTCTGTAATCAATTAATTAATATTCATTAATTCCCGATTACTTGGACGAGGTTTAATTCGAGAATGTAAAATGATTTATTTTGGTTCTGGAATTAAATCAAGATTCGTTTCTACGACGGGAATCAGTTGATTATCTGTATGAATATCGGAAATTGATTGTTTCATCCTAGCCAAGTTCAGTAAAGGGTTAATATATTATGAATACTGTGAATTGAAATACGGAAGTATAAAAGATGATGATTCAGGGATGAGCACAGACTTGTTAATTATACGCAGTATACCTTGGCACTAACGTTAACGATGGCTTACGGTAATTGATTTACGTTCAAAATCTACCATGACATCACATAAATTACTGATTTACACATTCTCAGTCAAGGATATACCGAAAATAAGACACACTCAGTGCAATATAGCGTTAGCAAACCTAAATGTCCTCTTAAGGAAGAGCAACCTTCTCCGTGTGAGATATTAGCTATAGTTTCGATTTTGAAATGTTCTTTTGTACACTTGATTAATGCACGAACGTTCATGCGTCATGAACTATTGAATGCTTTCAGGTTTTTGACAAGTGAAATGCAAAAGAAAGGAACACAAAAACCGTGGTGTAGTGAGTGACGTTAAACTGACAAGGTATCAGATCTTCCCAATACCTTCTCACGTCTGATACAACACATAGAACATTATCTTGCATACTGTTAAATTAAATACGTGGCAATGTCCTGTGAACATTAGGTCTAATTTTGCTAACAATTAAACACGGTTTAAATAATACTCTGACATACATAAGTGGAATTATAAATGTGAACTACGAATGAATACACTATAGTATCAAGATGTTATTCATTATATTTTTTAGCATACCAACTTTATATTACTTTGGTTTTTAAATTCAATGAGCTTTTAATATAACGAGAAACGGGATATTATTTACGAATTACATTTAGTTTCATCTAATTGTAAGATTCAATGGATAGAAAAGTCATATTGATTCTCTCTCCCCGTGTGTGTGTGTGTCTCCCTCTTCCCCCACCTCTCTCTGGCTCTCTTTGGTTCTCACTGTGCATGTATGTAAGTGTAGTGCACCTGTACACCAGCAAAGGTGAGATATGGACCGATGCCGAGTAATTTCACCACACAACACACACTGGCCACACAAGAGAGGACTAGAGAAGCAACTCTAAAGGAGAGAGAGAGAGAGAGACATCGTACAGTGCAGTACTGTACTGTGTATTTGTTAGGCCAGTCACGCGCTCACACAAACACACACACACACTAACACATACATACATACTGGCTAGTATTTTATGCGCACGTCATTAGCTAGCACTCCGGTGACAAATGACCTCGACTAGCCCCGTGCTATGCGCAACCTTTGACCCCGCAATCGGATTTATCATTCGATTCCACACTATCCTAGCCCCGTTCAAGTCCCATCCGTACCATCATATGATTACCATCGTCACATATACACACTAGCTAAGGCAGGTGAAAGCCGTGCAATACTGTTAATTCATTGTGATACCATACAGAGCTGGCCCAAAATCTCTCGATAAGATGTTGTTGAGGAAAATGGTGTTGAATAGAGAAAAGCTGCGTGCGATTTTAGATAATAAACACACACAAACACACGTATGTATGTATGTACTTATGGCAAGTAAGGTGCGGGTGTATTCTTCTTACAACATTCCTATTTCTCTTCTTCATGCGCAATGCGTACAAGCAAGCGAGCATATATTGTTAGCAATTAATTTATTTTATATTATTTATACAGGTATGTGTGAAATTCTACCGTGACATGGATTAAACATACGAGTTGAGTGTATGTATGCGCACATATATGTTCACGATGATCAATTCATTTTGAATTGCGGTTTCATGTACACAATCACACGGTTAGAAATTTACGATTTAGTGGATAAATGGCAGAGTATTCATACACCTACGCATGCACAGCCAGTCATGGACAATTTATTCTATCTCCTGCAAGTGACAAACAAGTAATGACTTTATTTATGATGATCAATTAGCTTGTGCTACTGAACATAACTCGATAAAAGTCAGTTATATAAACCAGAGGAAATGTATTTGAAAAGTAATATCGTTTCTTTTCATAGGAGATCTTGGATCTAACATTGCTGAAAATAATGAATAAATCAATATATCTGAAGTTCCAAGTTAATCTTTCTGCATGTGATGAGCGGCAGGTGAATAATTGCTCGTTCACAGAGCAACACATTGCAAGCCAGCTCACCTTCATTGTACAAGGCAAATCTTAAATAACCGCGTGTATTTATTTCCTTGTCTGCAGCAGAATTTACTGTCATACAACGTAGAACATCTAAAGTTATTGGTAGAGCTTGTAATGAACAATTGACAACTACAGTCACTAATCATGTAAAACACGGTACAAATCTCATGTTGATCTATGAATAGTTAGATGCTTAATTTATCTTATAATAGATACCGAAGAAATAATATAAGATTTCATAAACCTTTTCTTGGTGGTATAAAAAGTAAAACGTTTAAATTAATTATGAAATCACAACTGTATTTCCCATTGTGATCAACAATGTATTGTGTATGATTGACTGCTAATTCTGATCTGTCCAATAGAAAATATACAATTGACAATACGTACACACATATATACAGGGAATAATTGTAAATTAAAATAATTCTCAATGCATACTCGGACACAGCACGCTAACGTACTCGTAATAATATATGAACGTATTATCGTCCGGTAAATGTGGTAACGCTGCATGGAAAACGAGTGTACTTTATTTTCCAAGCACCACTCAAGTAATTTACTAATCGTAACCGTGTATTTATCGACTTATTTGTAGCCTCAATAAAATGGCTGGTCTATAGAGTACTATAGGCGCGCGCGTGCATCTGAAAAATCTAGTTATAATAATCTGACTGTGATTTGCAATACGCAATAAGATGCTGAATCGAGCCGGGCAGAATTGAACAGAACGCTGTTTGCGGAGCGTAAAATATGGATTTGCTTATTGTATTGCAAATGGTTGGTGGTGGTGTATAGGATATTTCACACTTATAACATTGGACATTTCGTATTGCAATAAGTTTCTATGATATACACTATGGCAGTTACTCAAACTCAGCATCGCATCACTCCAGCTACAAAAATCTAGTGACTTTAGAGAAACTATTAGAAGATTCATAAAGAATCGAAACACAAATTATTTTGTAAAGCTACGAATGACGTAATCTGCATATGGTAAAGTGAAGTATAAATACTGCAGGAGTATGTGTTATAGTGACATTACAATATGAGAACAAATACTGCAATATGCAATGTAGTTTGCAAACAGTGCACACGTAGTGCAAACATACATACACACGTGTATAGAGGAAATATACATACATACAGAGAGACACACAGATGCGTAAGTACATATCTAGTGACCCGAAAACACTCCCAATGTTTAAAGATCTCACGGCCTGTTTTCCTCATTCAACTCTTCTTCGCTAACATCCTAGTCCCTGTTATAATTACAGTAAGACTCTTGCCCTTATTTAGCGTTACCCGAATTTAGGCTTATTCGCTATAACGCTCTTTTTATGTGACCTCTAAATTTACAATAATTCGTTTATGAAATCGCAGTAATTCTGAAAATACTTTGAGAACACGCCAAATTCTTACAGATTTCCTAATATCACTTCGTTTAACGCAGATTTGTTTAGCCCTTGTGGAACGTACTATGAGCGCCAAACTGAAGTGTTACTGTATATATCAAAAGGAATATACTGTTTCATGCTAAAAGATATGTTCTAAATTACTTCTACAGAGTTCTTAATGGTATAAATGGCAATTTTATAGACATTTTTTCTACATTGTATTTCCTCATGATCATTGTTAATTTTCAGTGCGTCATTCTTGAATTTGGAAACACTTATATAAAAGTGTATTGCATAAGCCTTTGCGATGACACGAATTGCCAGTTCACACATGTGTAATTTTTAAAATAAATTAAAAAAAATATAATCGAAGGCCAGTATTATATTTGCTGCAGTTTTTTTCCTCTTTCCAATATGATCACACACATATGTATGTATATTTATTGCAAGTAATGCAATGCTCATATTGATTCTAAATCATGTGTGTGTATGTGTGTGTGTTCGGTTTTTTAATTACTCACCTTCCACCTAAGTACGTGCATATGTGTGTATGAGTTTATATAAGTGTAAGATAATGATAATCTTTGTTTAAAACCGCTGACATGACATCAGCTATAAGCAGTACATTCCATAATTTTTATCACTGATAGAAGAAAAAACGCAGTTAGGTATACATATTATGTTTTGTCTATATGTAAGCGTGATGTCATACATGTTCTGTATGAATTATGTGTAAAGGAAAATATATCGTTTTTATAAAGCAATATGTCCACCAATAAAAATTAAAGAAAAAAACAATGATGTTTATTGTTTATATTAAGTATACTAAAATAGGTACAATTTTTCTTTGATGTGTCATTATTGGATGACAAGGAAAAGAGTATTAACAGGAAAACGATAATTTTTCCGTACATTGAGTTTGTGTTATAAAACGAGTAGAAATATATTTAAATATAAGCATATTTTGCTGATAAAATCATAGAATTTAAGGCAGAATTTTAGTACAAGATTCAACAACTCAAGTTAAGATTATAATGATTGAGTATAGCAAGAAATATATCTGTGCATGTATTTAGTCAGATTCTTCATAGTAATTATTGACCATGCCTTTGTACCTGTAATTCATAGGTTTCAGCAGACATTCAAGTAGATACAATAGAGTATAATTACAGTATCATCCACAAATAGACATCTATTCATTAGTAACTATACTCCTCGTGCTCATTAGCACGCCTTGAATAATAAAAACAATCACACGATGCTGACACACACAAATGTACAATATCACGAATTATTCAATGATAAATTTGAACAAGGTTGCATCGTTTCAAATAGAAGACAGTATTAAAAGCAAGTTAAATTCAATGATTTTTTTTTCAACCATGATGTTCCATTTGATAACTCAAGGTAATTAACAGAGGAAAAAAATGATTTTACATGTTTTACAATTGTCAGGTACACAGGTGAGTATTACGTCAGGCTGATAATATATTTGCATGTGTAAATATAAACGAATGTGCAATGTAAGCTGTGCCATACGTCGATGATAGCTTCATGTGCAATAAAATCGTGATGATTTACTATTGATATCGGGACGTATATTTAGAAAATTAATGTGCAGCTTCCCTGTACCGTGTTAACTTTACATTTAACGTTGCGCATTGAAATGCACTTACTGAAACAAAAGTTTACGAATCATTTCCGTCATTTAGCAGCCACAGATTTTAACGTTCTTACATCATAATCATTTATCAATATCTAAGTATTTTTCTTACCACATGTACATACTTATTTATATTTGACAGTAGATGCTTATTCTTTCTATATAATTAAAAACATTGCCATGAATTTTATTTGCAAAAAAAATTGTTTTAAACGTATGTCATCTTTAAATGATCTTGTAAAATCTAGTGAAATATTTAAAGCAAATCTATCGTTACTCTAACAAACACACCTAGAAAATATTGTCTCACGGTACACACAGCACAACTTATTGTGCTCGAACATTACGTATGTATATATGTGTAAGTGTGTGTGTATGCGTAGCACGTAGGGTAATCACTAAATAATAAAGATTCACACACAACTAACATATTCTAGTCTGATTTTATTGCTTTTTTTATTACCTTAGTAAGTCTACATTCTGTGTAGACTAAAAAGTACATTTGTGTGGAAAACAGATACCATCAAGTTTATACACACACTATGTATTAGCTATACGTCTCTTCCATTTTACTATAAAATGGCTGATACATCCGGGAACAAATTATTTCTCGTTTGGTAAAAAATTAAATAGGAAACAGCTACTGGTACATATAAACTTGTTTATGCCATCTGCAAAACATTAAACGTACATATTTTACAATTATCTCCGGAACTATTCGATGCATCTGTGCTTACATATCTATAAGGTTTTTTTAAAAATATAACATTTATGCGGGTATTCGTTTATAATCTATAGGAACTAACCCCCTACTGTGTTCATCACACTTATCATTCGATCTTGGAACTGAGAATATATGGCCCCCAGTGTATCAGAAATCACACATATACGTATAAACTATTAAAACTTGGCTTTGAAACAACATACCTTTATATACTTACGAATTCTTGTATATTTACTTGGATATTTATGTACATACAGTTACAAAATATCAAATCTTATGTACAAATCACTAACTATATATATATATATATATATATATATATATATATATATAATATATATATATATTATATATATATATATATATATATATATATATATATATATATATACGGTATTTCTGAATTTGATAGCGCACCACACACTAGATGATGCAAGTTTTTTTTTTCGAATAGAAAAGAGACAAGACAGCATAGTTGTTAGCAATTGTAGGCGGGCCGCCGGTAACATGATGGCTCGAATTTATCATCAACTGATTACAAACACACACACACACGGCTTGTATGTTTATTCTTCTTTTTCTTCTTACCACACACACGCGCACGCACGCATACAGCGAATCAATTTGCTGTGTGATTGCTTTTATTAATGATGCTGTTAATTTTTCAATTAGTTAAACTTGAAGTTTTGTAATACCCGAACAATGCGGGAGTTATATCATGTAGAAAAATACAGACTTTTATTGTACATGGAAGAAAAAAATAATAATAATCAATTGTTTTTTACTGTTACAATATGTCAAAGGTAACACGATATTTTCTGTATAAATTTTTGTTTACACATGTATCCCGTAATTGAATTACGAACATTACATTCAATATAATGAAGTATGTTATTACTAATAGTAAAAAAAATGTGTCTAATTTATAATAAATATTTTATGATATTTTCACTTCAAAAACCCATGGGAGTTTATCGGTATAAATATTCATATTAATAAATAAATAAATAAAAACTGTATATTTACGAAGGAAAATTATGATGAAATTATAGACATATCAGGGTAATAAAAGTATTCATTCATTTGTCTGTTCAGATTAGTTACAAGTGTGTCCGTCGGCGAGACAAGAGGAGGCGCTGTTCGCAACATGGAACAGGATATGTTTTATGCGATATTTAATTAGCAAGTCACTGGGAAATGAAAACATCTTCACATAACCTGTACCGTGTATAGCGAGCGAGTGTGGTATATACCTACCTGTAGTTGTATGTGTGTGCATGATGGTTGCACGCTGTGCCACGTTGTAAGGTGCATGTGGAGTGTCGTGCAGACACGAGCGCGAACTCTGTCAATCACAAGTATTAACTCTTAACATTACGTTTTTAGCAAAAGTCTGCCTTTTGCTATGAAGCGTGAGCTAAACAACGTTATGTAAGCTATAGACCGTGTTTTATAGTTGATGTATCGTATTTGTGATTGTGATCTAAACTAGTTTAGATATTTAGTCAAACAATATTCTATAACTCTATATTGTAAACAAGTCTTTCTTTCTAGTTTATACTAATTAAATACATTGATTAATAACTAGAGATGCAGATCATCAAAAGAGGGTTTAGTTTATAGTAGATATTACACATATTACCCATATTACACAAATATTAACTAGTTTCACTACAGATGTATTAAATATTAAAATTTGTAGCAGAACACAAAGTATTATCATTTAATGTCACGTATTCTTCAACACTGATATTTAACAAACGTTAATGTTCTATTCGAAGAGCGTGATTATGAAAGAAGTACCATGGTACTGTCTGTTGTACATGTCCGACAACATATAAAGAATAATAAAGAGCCCGCTGGTCTGCTGCATGATGTGGCACATACATATGTAACAATTAGTACAGAAGCTACAGCGACTATTCATGCTTTTGAAAAAGTAAAGAATGAAAAAAGTAAAATGTAAGATCCGATTCATCAACCTATGGTAACATCTGCTTTCGTGCGCACTTAGACTTTGGCTGTGAACTGTGTAGTAGTGTTAACTGGATCTCAGGCGGCTGCTATGACTATCCTTTGCTCAGTTATACCTACCTACCGCACAGAAGTACCAAACAATTACCGCTAAACTCTTTTTAAATGCGGTGTGCGGCCTCAGCTATGTCTGCTAGGTCTTCGGCCTCCGCAGTTCATCCGCGCGGTGTGGTCACCGTTGAAGCAATCGAGTACCAGTACAGTACTAAGGAGGATAGCCACAGCGAACTCTCTATACAATGCCAGTGCTCAATTATCATCAACATTCACCCATAAATACTCAGACTTTTATTTAGCAGAACTTGTATCATTGTTATAATAAATAAGTTAGCAAGTATGATACTCCAAATTATAGTTATTCGTGTACCGGGACAGAGAGAAATCTCACTGAATCCCGTGCTGGTACAACACTGGGGCGGCTCGACTACAAAGTGACCTGTGCTCGCGTTTTAAGTTGTAAATCTGAATGTGTTAATGAGATGAGCAACCGTCACCTCAGCCAGCCATTGCGCGGTTGGCACACGGCACCAGACAAAGACGAGCACTGTACACTGTATATGCACGTACGCACGCTTGCACACATTGTAAAAATAAGATTTACACACAGTGTGTCCGCGAACTAACACATAGTTGCGAAAACGATTCATTGTGAAACGAACTCTTTCAGTCAACATTTTACCGACGCACAGATGCACTTCTGTATAAACCCACCAGGTTTACACATGACCATTGAGGAATGTATTCTTTAGTAAACCACGCTTAACCCTCTCACTATACATGGCCGTGCCTTGTGTCTCACACGCATGCTTCTTACTTGTAATTTTACAAGTGCCCAAATGTAACTAGAAATAAAAATATTGAATGAAATAAAACCTAGCTATTTTTGACCGCAGTTTCGAAATTCACTTCTCCATTAGTTCATAGTACAAGATGCAAATACAAAATATATCCCACAACAACTTTCACGTATCATAACGTGCAGTGAATGACATTTTTTTGCTCATATCCATTCGTTTTTTGTCTCTTGCATTGAAATAAAAAATAATGAACTTTTTTTACGTACGTATACCAGTATGCCAAGTAGGATCATTAGATTAGATATTTCGAGAATTCGGTAATAATAGATATAAAAGTCAAGATAATACTAAAATATTGCCAAATTTAATGCATAATTGCCTGACTAGTTTATAACTGGACGTGTTTCTGCACCTGCATAGAAAATCACAGGTTGACGGATTCAAAATAGCTGGAATTTATTACATTCATTTATTATTTTACTACGTAGAAATTTGCTAATCATTATTGAAGCTATTTAAAAAGTCAAATGACGTTTATGAATACTATTGACATGAGTTTAAAACAGAATTAACGTTTTCTATATTACAACCCCTTTAAAGAAATCTACTTGAAAGTTTTAAGTCGTTTTTGTTAAATCTGAAGTGAAATCAGAGTATAGGGACTAAGTAGTGCACCCGTTAATTAAATAATAAGCTCTCTGGGTGATGGCTGTACCGTGACGGAATGTAAACGGTTCATATTGACACTGGAACATCGCTTGGTCCGGATGCAAATAGAGCATTGGTGGGCGCGCTTACCTTAAACATAACCGCACATATCAGCAACACGACCTGCCTGAGTTTCATAAACAAATATTGACACCGGTACTGCGAGTGGCAACCACAAGAACCAGACCAGTGACGTCACCAAGTCTGCAGCTAACCTTACTAAAAATAAAAACAAAAATTATTTGATTACCAATAAGTAGAAACAATTAAAAATAAATATTATTTAACTAATCGATGATAGTGTAGTGAGTGAACGTATTTTACATTTTAATATCGGTCATAAAGATAGAATAATATATACAATATTAATTTGCGTTGAATACTTACGTATTACCGAGCGTATTATGTTTCAAAGTTCAAAGGTATAGATTGGAAGTATTTGTGGAATAACACACACACACGCATATATATATATATATATATATATATATATATATATATATATATATATATATATATATATATATAAGGCCTCTTCCCCTTTTAGTTAGGATTGACAAATTAATTAAAACTGTATTGTGTTGCTCTGTAAACAAAGATTTTATTTATTTGTTACAAGTTTAAATTATATTATTAACAAACACTCTCACCTGTAAACAAAGAAACGACATTTAAAGTTTATTATTTAATATGTAAATTCCCTTTTAGAAAATGTTATTATTTAGTTATTAATCAAGTTCATATCATACATTAATTAATTATTTAAAACTCTGTTCCCTCTGCCGAGTGAAGCCATCATTACTTTACATAGCAGAGCGCGGCAATATTCAAATCTAAAGAAATACATTTACTTTACATATATATATATATATATATATATATATATATATATATATATATATATATATATATGTTTCAGTTTTTAAACACAGCGTGTTATGTCCAATTAAGGATGGAACAATATGAAAATTAGACAGGAATGCTGTTCGCGCATGTGGAATTAATTATTAAAACGAATATCAGCAGTCCTGATAAACTTGGCTAATTAAATTAAAATTTCCAATTACGTGTATACACTTAGAGACAGTTCATTCTGTACCTGCTGTTGTCAAACAGTGGCAAAGTTCATTGAGCAGATATAAGACATTTTATCAACATATTGGTAACTTACTTATTAGTTTAACAGTAAAATGTTTTTAATTTTTAGCATCGAAGTAATATGTTCTTTATGGATCGCTACATGTATCTATTCTTCATGAAGATCTCTTACCATCCTTGCCATGTAGGCTCTTCCAATTATCTTCCAAAATCAGTAATTAATAAAAGCATACAATAATAACATTCATCAGATTCAAGTTTAATGTAAATTAACACACATTTCTAAATCGCAACAGAGAATATAAATTAATAAAGTGTATTCTACATCAGGTCTTTTCCTTCACATAAAAATAAAATATTTCAGCTAGGTTTTCGTTATCTTATCTGTTTTAAATTACCACACTTTTAGTAAATATTTCAATCATACATTAATCTCGTCGAGTGATCTTAATTGCTCGCTTAATTATAAACAGGTTGTGAAGCACTGGTTTTTTTGTATGTATCGCTTGATTCCTAGGGGATAAATCTGTGTAGTTATAGAAACACATGAATATGTAAAAATATCTAATAACCATAAACTGACTCCAAAAGCCGTACCAGTATAGTACTAACATATATCTGTATGTGTGTAAATACTCTTCATATTTCTTTATATATACATATACATATATATATATATATATATATATATATATATATATATATATATATATATATATATATATATATAGTTGTAAATGTGTTGCATACCGATGCTATAGAATCTTTAATAATAAATAACGATGATTAAGCGTCCAATTAATACCCAATATCCACGAGCGCATGCCAAATGTCAAGAACAGTTTTGCTAGTAAATTAGAGAAAAAAAAAAAACATAAAATAAAAACTACAGCATTTTGTATGCTGTCTGACAAGTTTTCATATTGTACACCTACCGCTGTGCACAGTATTCGCTTCTACAACTCAGTATGTACGGAGTTTATCGTAATAGAATATTAATTTTTAAACGAAATGATTTTTGTCCAAAGTAAATTTCATACGACATTCTATTGAATGCGGGTGTTAGGTCTATTAAAGTTTCTACTAAATTTACAACTACATTAGACAACGCCATCAATTAAAAACCACGAGGTGTTATTATCGAATATGAATTTTATTTCACTGATCGTGAAAGCGGATTTTACGATCTCGTGAGGTTAGAGGTTAATATTTAATATAGAGGTTAGTCGGTTAGATACGATATACAGCAAACATTTCACAGTAAAGCTACACCCATATGTGAAATGGTTATTAATGATTCTGCAGCTGAACACATGTATGCTGTTTTTTGTTGCTAGTACACCTGCAAAAATTCTCACCTAAAAATAATATTGTTTCCAAGAACACACTATGTAAAATTATGATTCATTAAATCTACATCCGCTATCAAATATTACTATGAATCATTATCTAATTCAAGTTATGTTTCTTGCTAAATAGCTAATAATAAAATCCATATTATTAGAAATACATGAGCACTGAAGTTGATTTGATACTAAAATAAGATTTTAAAAATGTCTGCTGCCAGTATATTTTCATTAGGTTACTTATTTGTCCATAAAGTTTAAAACAATATCTACTTATAGGCTCCAACTGTTTTATGATTCATATTCGCACAGCTAGAAAGCGATTGTTTAAGAAAAATACGGTAGAAAAGAAGTCATTAATATAAACGTACGTACACGTTCCTAAATTGGTTGTTAATTATTTGTAAAAATTCACTGCGCGCGCGGCTAGTAACATCGACTGGCTGGTAAAACCGCACCAGGTCGTAAAATATTGCAAAGTACACTATACCGATAATAACCAGGTATTACATTTTAGTTATTTTGACTACCGTTTAATACCACAACGGTTACCTGTAACTCAGACTGTCAGACAATGGCCGTTGTGATTTATGCAAAACGCGTTTGCGCGGTAATATTGGTTGAAACGTTACTGATTTGTACGTACATCTGCGCGTATAGTTGAAGTATTGTTATTACATGTTCTATTCTTGCAAATATGTAGAAAAGTAATGTACACACACACATACATACACACACACACACACGTATGTTCTTCCTTCGCTATCCGCCCTACGTTACCTTTGCTTCACTTGACGTCGTTCAACATTCGTTAATGTTCTCATTTACGATTCATAAAATAATCTACAAACGTTGCCATTAAACATACACACACACACTCGAACGCACGCACAGTGGGAGATGCAAATATTAATTTTCCAGTTCAAAAAATTAGCAGTTAGCCAAAGCGTAAATGGGTGGTCCCATTATTGATACGATGGGAGAGGAAACACATATGGATATATATATATATATATATATATATATATATATATATATATATATATATATATATACATATAAAGAGAGAGAGAGAGATAATATTTGTTACTGTTTCTTCTTGAATTTGAGACTGAAATCACGTTCTAGATCACTCTGTATTAGATGAAGAAGGATCTGGTTTAAGTACGTAGATAAGTTAGAGTTTGTTTGTGTCTGATTGTATCCCGATAGTGTAATGTAGGTATCCGTGTATGATGTGCATGTAACACTGGTAGGTAAGTTAATAGAGATGGACAGACTCCCGGCGGGCTGATTGCTACTCGATGGAATATTTATTTGTCTCGCCGTCGATTCACAGTAATTACCCACACGTGTATGCGAGATACACACGGCCCGTACATCATGCATGAACAGCAAACACGGTAGCAGACATGTGTTCCAGTGAATTAGTTGTTTTCTACCAGCCCGTCATCATATAATTTATCCCTTAGCATCTGACATATTCCAAGTAGTAGTACCAGTTACACCATAGAATCTATGGCATAAAGCCAGTGAATATTAAGATAATCATCACTAGTTTTTTTCCATATTTCGAAGTCATATTATTCCTGGTTCACTGACAGTTAGTTTATAATTCACAATGATAATTCATCCAGCGTTTCTTTTTTTAGATGAATTAGAAATGTTTACAAAATTCACGAAATATTGATGCATATCGTTAGCCTAAATGTTTGATATTTGGACGGAATGCTGGTCAGTATGTAAAATATCTGATCATCATCTGAATTTTACTTTACGGTTCAATATTTGGCTTTCAGGACCGTTGCTATAGATAAATATCTCCTTGAGTATTTTATTAGTTTCGTATACCTTCACAGTGATTACGTAGACATATAGATACACAAATATTCCTGGATTATTTATTCCTCAAATTGTAAACCGATTTTCCAAATACCAAATTCCATATATGAAGAACATTAATCGCCAGTTGCTAATTTCTTTATCTTAATTTGTTATCGCTAGATTATAAACAGAAATTACCAACATTTTTCTGTAATTTTGTCCTAAAAATTCTGTGCTTTCAATTCAATAGCGGCAAATCGTTATAATAAAAAAACAGTTCTATGAATGAATTAAAACTACATCCTGTTTGAAAACAATGATTCATCTATATTTATATTCAAATAAAAATATAAATTATACAAGAATTATGAACATGCAAGAATCCAGTGAATACTGAAATATGCATTTTAACTCTTTTTCTGTGTAAAAATGGTGTCAAATCAAATCGTAAATTGTAATAAAGGACAACCTGAATTGCATATATGAATTTATTTTATTTTACTTTTGATAAATTACATATTTCAATACGACAATATTTTCTTATAAATTATATATTAGAACTGCAGAGAAAGAAAAGTCGGAATAAAAAATCATTTCGTTTGAAGATTTCTAGACAAATTTGTAATCCATAATCGAGGTTAAGGCTATAAAACTGTCGCAAAACACATTTTTGTTCTATTCATACGATTCCCTAATGTTGGTATTCTTATTTAAATTTATGTTAATATTATTAACGTTATATTATGAACACTTTAACATTCAAAACAGTCATCTTTGAAATATATAATGTCGCTGGAAGATTAGCCAGTATGATAAAAATGATTTTTTATATCAATGTACGTACGTGTACGAATCTACAAAATTTCTGCAAATCACCGTAGGACCACACACGATTATTCCGAATCACATGTACCATGCTGATGTTTTCGTCATTAATAAGTATAAATTACTGTATATTCTGATTTACAAATCTTACAAACCGAACCTAAATTTCAAGCTTAAAAAAATTCATGACTAAACATCTTTTTTCCCATAATTGCAAATATGGTAATATAACGAAGTAAATGAACTCTGGAAACTGTCGTGGCAGATGATAGTAAAATAATTTTTCTTGTAAAAAAAATCCATATTTCAAAAATGCACATTACGCGTAACGTGGGTTATTAAAGGGCGTTAAATACACTCATTACACACGGCTTAGACGACTGCAATATCCATAACAGTGATGATGAACAATTCAGTCAGCATGGATGGTACTTTAACGCTGTTGGTACGTCTGCGAGCTCAGGTTTAACTGCTTCCGTATTTGTGACGTACCATCATCGGCCAGGCAAACATGCATGCGTGTGTAAAGTCATGTGTGTATGTGTGTGTGTGTGTGTGTGTATAATGTAAACAGGATCCCAAGTAGCTACACGGACTCCTGGATATAGCCAGTTAAACACCCACAGCCTAGAGGCCCGTGCAATGTCAATGCTACGCAATATAGCTTGTCCTGTCTTCTCCTGAAATATATAGCACCATCTATGCGATATCCCACGAGAAGACTACAAGAGTAATCATATTCCAATAAAGGTTTCAAACAAGTCATCTCGTTTTGTACTAGCTCTGTCCAAAACATTACCGATTGTAATTTTGTACAAAAAATCTACACCAGTGGTAATATTATTTTATAAGAGAAATATGCAATAGAACAAAGCACATACAACTACCGCAAAGTAACTGAAAAAAACAAAATATTTTTATAGTTGTTTACATATTAATATTAAGTTTTATTCTGCTTTAATATCACGTGAATTGAGTTAAAATTCTCGGATGTAGGTATGCCATGAATGAATTCAAACACACACACACACGCATAACCGGAGAGTTACGGAGTGAAATTCTGAAATTTATGTAAATACAACATCAATAAATAAATAAAGCGTAGAGTCAGAATCAAATATCACACAGATACATAAACATATAGACAACACGCGAGTAAACAAATTAATTCGACCGGTATCAAATGCTGTGATGTGTCTAATAAAAATTCAAAACCCGTTGTCGAACATTCGTGTCATATTTACATCGCGATATAGCACTGCCATCAATGACCAGCTGGAGTTTATGCTATGTTTTCCATCGCAATGGACGGTTCGATAAAATTTGTCTCTCCAGTTTAATTGTGTGATAAAATATAGAAACGATAGTGTGGCCTGGCGGCAAAAGTAACGTTTTAGAGATGTCACACAATTAGCATACAAGAATGGACAAATACGGCCAGACGAACGGTACATTCATTTAGGTGGTCTAGAGAAATTTGATCACAGATATTGTGAAATATCACAAAGTAATATTACAACATATCGTCGTCATAAGTAAGAGACAGACAATCTCTCTATCTCTCTTTCTTTCTTTCTCTGAATCTGTGTGTGTGTTTGCATATTCGAATACAAGCCAAGAATGAAGACAAAGTGATAAACTAGATATACACCTAGAGATGGCGGACGTATGTATGTCTGTCGGCAGTTCCATGGCACAACAAGATAACTGAAATTGCTCAAATATTGTGACAATTGCTTGCGGTGACTGACATCGTATTGTTAGGTAGTAAAAATGGCCAGACCGGCATTGTGCATTGTGCGGATAAAGGTGGTAAATACCCAACCCCGTGCGGTACAAGTGATCTTGCATTGCAGAACACCGCTACCAGGACATAAAATAGAACATTTTATTAAATTCAAAGCGAAGAAGATAATCTAGTTATGCAACAGTTTTATTACAGCATTATGTAAAACAATTTCATCGTTTTTGTAATTGATGCATTTGTTAAAACTTCTCATTTACCTGGATCTGTTAATATTGCTTTATTCCATGGGTGGTTCGAGCGAAAAAATATTTGGTATTTCCTGGTTTATAAAAATGATTTCAACATTTTTAAGTGTACAGTGAAAGCTGCTGCATTATCTCGCTATCTTTTTTTGCAATCGGAATTCATGACGCATCTTCTCTGTAAAAGTTATTAGATATTTTAGTGTTGAAGTCTACTATTTGTTATATATTTAATGATAAACATTAAAATTCTAAGACACGTTTCAATTCTTTCAAAATAAAACCTGTAACGAAATGAAATTTAAATATGTTTATATCTGTGTCATTGAATTATCTTCCAATGATTCTAAGCTGTTTGCGTATTTGAATATACTGTTTCTGCAAATTTATATTTTTGCGTTATACGTGTTACAATATAACCTAATAATAATAAAAATCTCTGTGAATTTTTGCAGTAATTCTATAATCCAGTTTTGCTGTTATATTGGCTGCAGTACCGTTGTTAAATTTGCCGCAATTACTGCGGCCGTTCTGATTCTTTATGGAACTATGCAGTGCCCATAAACATCGGCGTCTTTCCTTCGGCCATACATCCAACAGCACAGTATGCATCCTCTTAACCGTAATGACATCTTACACAAGATGCTGCGGCCTCACATACATACCAGTACGGCTAACACGTTTTGAAAACTATTAAACCAAATAAAAAACAGTAAACGGCAAACAAACGTACATACGCATGCGCAAGCGCACAATAGTAGGTATTGTGATGAACATCTAGACCTGGCCATTAACAATATATGCTCTGTGGTTAGCACAACGAACTTATCCACACGCACACGCGCGAAGTGCTGTCACCATTAGATCTCTATACACAACTACACCATTCAGCAGTAGCTACCGCACAGGGCAAGTGATGTAAACATATCGTGGTACATGGACACAGACCGTGTAATGTTCTAACATGCAAATGAGTTATTGCTAAATATATGCACTTTGCTCAATATATTTTCAGTACAGTTATACGTGCGCTAAGTTGTTCTCTAATGTAGAGTTTGTATTTTTAACGCAGCATGAACCAAAAATTTATGTCATTAAGTGCGTTTTACATTTGTCAAACTTCAAATAATTGTTCAAATCATTTAAATTTGACCATGCTGGCCTTGAAAAACGAACAAAGCTTCAAACGCGTCCTCAAAGCTCTTCGCGATCAAAACAAGCACAAATAAATTTGAAGTATTTCACATTAGTCCATGGTCACTGACGGAAACATGAATTTGATGTTTGCTGAAAATTGGATACAGATAAAACGCATTTTATAGATAATGTATTGTAATATTAGAATGTACAACGATATGATTGCATACATGACGCGCTCAATATAAATGTTCAGTAGTAGAACATTAACACACACACATATATATTTACATGTCAGGATATTAAAAGAAAGCAAGGGAGATCTAATTACTTGTGAGACAGGTACAGCAGCAACAGAACAGAACAGTAGACAGTAAGAGGAACTTGCAAGTGTAAAAATGTATTCATAATGATGGACATACCTACGTACCGTCTGCATGTATGCATGTATAGTTAATATATGAGCTATTGTATTGTAAGTGTGTGGTTTTAAAAATGGTTGTAGTTGCTGCTGGTGCTGGTGGTGGTGGTGAAGCAAAGAGAGTAATAACATGTGTGATTGAAGTGCCAGCAGAGAGGCTGACGTAAGAATGCTACTTAACTGGTAACTGAAGGGTCCCGGACGCTGAAGTGGCCACTCCGCACTCCGACACTACAAGTCACACGTTTCAATAGGGGAACCACGGCCCCGAAGTGCACCGCATCTACCTACAACCAGTGCCTACCTACCAGTAAGCTCTTTCACACATCAACTTCAGCAACACCAACTTGCTTTCAGTATATAACATACATACATGTGTTGCGTTTTATTTTCTAAAAAAAATCGTAGTTGTTTTATATCCAACCAAAGATGTAAACGATGTTAAACGAATAATCAGAAAGTTAAAAGAGCTTACAGAAAACAAGAGATGGAACTGAAAGAAACGGATAGATAATTCGTACGCAGTTATGCATTTAATAATTTATCCAGCCATTGTGAATAATTCTTCTCAGAAACAGCAGAACACCATTTTTACAATCCACGGTCGATTCATGAATGAACTTGATCATGTTGTGCTCCTGTATGGCAGGATACTGTATATCGTTCTCTCTCTCTCTCTCTCCTTTCTCTATTTATCTCTTTCTTTCTGTTGCTTCATATGTCGCTGTTACAATATAATTAAACGCAGACGGTATACTAACTATGATACAATGCCTTCATCAATTGACCTGGTAATAAATAGTTCTGGCGTTTCTATTATATGCAAATATATATGTACGTGTGTTTGTGGATGCGCGCGCGTGTGTATATTATACACATACACACTGTATGCGCAAATAT
The DNA here is from genome assembly GCA_963422195.1 of Carabus problematicus. Classification (NCBI taxonomy): domain Eukaryota; kingdom Metazoa; phylum Arthropoda; class Insecta; order Coleoptera; family Carabidae; genus Carabus; species Carabus problematicus. Next base: position 9,959,276 of record OY728588.1, on the reverse strand, counting down.
GTGTGTGTGTGTGTGTTGTTTAAATTGTAACATACGATCAACAAGAAGCAATACATTACAGTACATACAGACGTACATACACGGGTATAGCGAACTAGGAACAGTAGGAGATGTTCTCGATCCAACATTTGAATCATAGCAATCAATGCAGTCCATAACAACAGCAAGTACCACGATGTTAGACAATATTACACCAGTAGATTCCAACCTGCGAGATCACCAAGAGCTTCTTAAATAATAAAATAAATTATTATAGAATGTACAAAATATTGCAACTTAAATATTAATTCTATATACTTTTAATATTATTGTTGAATAAATAATTTCTATACTATGTTATATTCTCTATACAAAGTCTTGATTTCACACGCAAATAACTTGTACGATATAATCTTTGAAAAACATCACTTACATATACTGTATTCTGCTAGAATATTAATTAAATTATGGTAAAAATTTATGTCCACTTATCGTCGTATCATTATTATTATTAACAAGCACATTACCTGCCGTCAATCTCCATAATTTATAATAATAATATCAATCGATAAAGTCATTATTTACGCAACAATCCGTTTAGAACGCGTCGTGAGTCTACGAGCTTGTAAAAATTACTTATAATACACAATAGCTTCATATAGTACATGTAACGCACCTAAACCTACACATGCATACACACACTTATATACATATATACATCGATACGTACATATATACAAAGAGATATTTTGGATGATAACTTGTTGTTTATTTAATAACTAATATGTCCTGTGCGGCTGTAATAGCAATACAATGCAATAGCAACGCAATACAATGCAATGAAATGTAATGCAATGCAACGGTACACTTGAACAATACAATCGAAAGCAACCCCAATAAATATGATAATGTACAGTGAAATTATTATTTGTATGATATAGATTGTTAAAGTATAATCTTATAAATTTTACACCTGTGTACATACAATTGATAGATTTAACTTTATAAGTTAATATTTTCGATCAACGTTAGAACGAATCCGGGAGTGTAATACTGTATACCGCACAGGCGAAGGACAATATGAGAAGACAACAATGGACAGATAAAGCGAGGGTACAGTTGAACGTGTGCCGCCAGGTTCACACACACACACACACACACACACACACACGCTACGTACACGCACACGTACAATACAGGAGCAGAGTTGTACGGACAGACAACATCGACTTGGTTCATATCACAACAAATAATCGCGTGAATTGTACGCGATGGACCAGGTTAGATAAACATTTCACGTAAGCAAACAGGCGAGTTGTCAATTTATATAGCCACTTAAGAACAACTTCAACAGCAGCACCAATAGTAGTAACAGCAGCAATAGTGTACAATAAATACGTATAGCAAGTACACTCTAAAAGTTAAAAGTGTATAGCATATCTGTCAGTAAGTTGTCATCTAGTTGAACAGTTACTGGTGGAAGTTTTCTAGACCTAGTAATGTACAAAACATTTGTGGAACACAGTCCTCCTTTTCCGTTATTATAGCTTATACATAGGCGTCCGTAGAAAACTTGCCATATAAGAGTAAAACTTAGAGAATAAATAATTACGTTCTCTAATTGTATTTCGCCGGCTATACAGACTTATTAATGATATTTTTACTCAGGAAGAGCCCTGTTTACCTGCTTATCTTTAGATATGAATATTTCAACAACAGTAAATTACATTTGTCAGTGATTACATATAATACTTAACTAAACTGACTGCAATTGCAAGTAATCTGAATACATTTACAGGAGTTACACAAACAAGAAATATTGACTAACTCCAAGTAACTTATATTTATATTCGTCCGCTTACTAAACATGTAAAAAAATCTGGCGGAGTAAAAATATTCTTCTATAAGCATAATTCATAAATAAATTAGGAGCAGCTATCTTGGTAAGTGTATGGAAAAAAATCAAGCTTACATACATACATATGCACATGCATATAGACATACAGCATGCATACAAGCATACATGGATGCATGCATACATCTGTATATACATGCATGCTATGTGTGGAAGGATGAATTTATTATGTGCAAACATTATATGCTATGTCGTCGCTTCGTTATTACTGTGTCGCCCTGAGCATCTATATACATATATACATGTGTACGTGTGTGTGCGTGTGTGTGGCTGTGTGGACGCCCTCCAGGGACGGATTACCTGACCATTAAAGATAATAGGATAGTGGTTAAGGGCGAACAGCTACTGTTCAGCGCAGACATAAGTGTTACCTACACACACACATACGAGAAGCTATAAATACAGATGATTTTTTTCGGGACCTCAAATTCGTTTTCATTATAAAGCAATAAAGCTTGTTTTTGTATTTTTTGTTTACAATTCCGGTTGCGAAGACCATGTTTCAGTTGAAATGATTTTACAGTTAAAAAATATATAAATAAAAAAATTTATGTTGATTTTGCTTCTCGAAATTAAACCAATATTCGAGGTTTATAAAACACGTATCAGTTGATTCTTAGCTGATTCGTTTGTGAAAATACAAATACATTGTTTCTGGCTAGTAACGATTTGATTCTCGAATCATTGGTTCTCTAATTAAACCTCATCTGAGCAAGCAGGTATTTGTGCAATATAACCCAAAATGTGTTGTTAACTCATCAGCAAGTCATTGAAATATATAATTGTGTTCTTTATGTTTAGAATGTCAATTATGATATTAAAATATTTGTAGACATTGTTTTCTAAATAAACAAGATGGTAGTTCAAAACTGTGTTAATTTATTTAAACAAACATGTTCTAAATCTTTCAAAGAAACGCTAATCATACAGTTACCCCTATTTTTAAATTTATCCGGATTTGGTAACCATGTTATTCATTGGCGAACAAAGTGAAAATATAAATTTCTATTTGAAGATATATTCTCTTCTACTTAATTAGGATTCGCAATGCGTCTCATCGGTTTTATAATATTAAATACCAACCTTTGATTATAAATAACCTTTAGGCAATTAAAATACCATTGAATAAATCAGTTCTACGCGCATCGCTAGTTTTTTTCTCGATTCGAAAATTAATAAATTAGCGTTATATCCTTGTAGAAAATTATGTTGTAGTATTGTGTGATATTTTACAAAATTCTAATCTTATTAAACAAGAACCTCTAACCTTTCTGGATGATATATGAGCTCTGATAGTTGGTCCACACTCCGGGTAAAACAGTATTTTCTAACACTACCATAGGTAAGTATTCAAATCTAAATATTATTCTTCTAATTTAAAATTACAAGTATTTTACTGTCCGTTGAAATATCTCTTGGAGTTTTCCTTTAGTAAAGTGTGCTTAGCACGTGTACGAACGCATATTGTCCGCCATCTTGTATATCTCTAGACACACAAGCACACACCTAAGCACGATGAGTATAGAATGAGTGAGGGAAGAGAGATTCTAGTATTTCCTTGATAACAGCACGATAAAGTGCACATAGTAGGCCATGAGTTGTGGCATATGCCCTGGCTACATACATATATACCTCCGTATATATGTATGTATGTATGTTTGTATGTATGTATGTATGTATATACTGCTATACATAGTGAAGACTTTTCACCTCACCTTGCGCTCTTGACTCGGCGCGTTGTGTGTGACCTGTTCACCTCTCTCACATTACCATAGCCAGAAGTATAGTTGACCACGGTGAGTACTGTGTACCGGGGTACTGGTACCTACTCGCTCCAGTACCGTGGAGTACCGGTGCGTGCGATACGGACGACGACACGTACCACCTGTGTATGGCGGACGCGACCACAATTAAAACACTTATATACGTGTATAATTACAGGTTTTGTTTTATGCACTGCCCACGCTTCTCGTTCCTTTCTTTGCTCTCATCCCTTTCAGAGTATCAACGTACATGCGTGCATGTGTGCTACGCCGGTGTCTTTATTTATTATTAGTTCATAATACACATTCTTGCGCAGCGTATATCACGGAATTTTTATGAAACAAACTTAGAACAAAACTATAGTGGGTGATACACATATAATATATAAATGTACACAGATATTCCATTTTTTTTATTCCCAGTATTCATCTCTATACCGTTGTATTTATTAATAATGTATATTAGAATATTTTTTAATAATAAATAATAATTACGAAGTTTTACTGCAGCCTGTGCAACGGTCATCTAGCACACTATTATATAGTTGTCATTAGTTATTGCATAAGCAAGTATGAACATGCTAGAACAGGTGCGTACAAACACTACGATGTTGATGATACTTGCCTTGACTGAATATTACTCCAAGCTAAAAGCGATCACATTTATTCATATTTCGCAAAAGGCCACACACTCATACACTACCGTATCTATCTCAATGCTAGACTCGTAAAATTTACTATTACTTACGTAATGAACAAATTAGATACGTATATTCTAAACAAATAAGCAATCATCCGCACAGGTGGTAACATTGTTCTCTTGTAATTCAATACATACCTAACTAATCTTCCGTGATTGATACGTTCAAAAACTGTTATTCCAAAGAACGTTACGTAAACATCCGAATATATTGTCACATCGCAACATTAAATTCAGTAGTAATCTTTTCATATTGATGTATTTCACATTGGTAATATTTTATACGTCACTGTAAATAACTATCGTGGAAAAATTATTACTATACATGATTCAATCTTTTGCTTTGCAGATGTAAAAAATATGATCAGTTTATTTGATCGTTTCAATCATTTTTCTTAGCCACATACGAAGTGTGACATTTACCATGAGTATGTGCTGGCTGTGTATGTGTGTGTGTGTATTTTTATTACACACTATGACGTGTACGTGTGTATGTATTTATGTAAATAAGTATCTATGTCGGCAAGGTTGGTTTTCTGTTTTTCAATTAGTGCTTTTATTGAAGTGCCAAGTGAATATAGGCAGCACCACACTGTGTGTATTTTCGCAATTATTGGACTGTGCGTTGCAGAGTGACTGTTGGTGTCTTTGTTAATTAGCAATTACACACACACACACAACACACACACATACCTGTCTATACAGTGAATATCGTTGTTATTATTAACATCTACAAGTACGTTATTTATAAGTTATACACACAAGCGTATATATATATATATATATATATATATATATATATATATATATATATATATATATATATATATATATATATATATATATATGCCCGTGTGTGTGTTACGGGCGGTGTATATTTGTCACGCACGTGGCATCCGACGTGACACGTCCACCAATCAGAACTGCTTTAGGTTGTATGTACCACAGCCAACCGGACGTGATAGATCAGCTTACACAGTCTTGTGCCCCCCTCTGTCCCGCCACACACCGGCGACGCTAGCATATACATATATATTCCATCATTGTCGATTTGTTATTTTCATTTGTTAATGCATAGTAGGCAGCGCTGCTGATGGTGGATAGAGAAACATATGCGTTTTAGAATTTCGTGGCAGATGTATGCATTACCTATATAATACATATGACGGGCTACTACGATCAGGTAGTTTAATCTATTAACATCAGCAAGTGAGTAAGATTTGTAAAAATATATTATCGAATAAACATTAAACTAATCTAGCGTCGTATTTAAATCCTTAAAAATATAATCAAAATACCTCCCAGCTTCGAGACGTTAATTTCTTGTATGGGTTAATATTTAATCCGTGATCGCAAAATACCGATAAAACTAAATACAGATTACCTGCAACCACCGTGAGCATAAAACTTGCTGTATTTAGCGTAAAAGCGATCGGTAATCATGTATTACAATCATCTTCAACCACATATAATCCCATGATGCACGGTAATGTTACCTGAAGTGCAATAATATGCACGCGCGAGTCTGCATTCGCTACAGGCGAGTCTTCTCGTCGTCGTTGCTGGCGAATGTTTGCAATGAAATATAATATTGTTAAATTATTCGTATCGCATAACCGGGTTTTTAGCAATGAAACTGTCTCATTGCGGTAATTAATTCGCGGCGTTGCAAGGCGGGAGACTGACTTGACTAATGGCACGACCAACACTTAATGGTTGCTGCAGTGGTCTTGCGTATGCAATTGAAAACTATTCACTTGAAATTGCAGTGCAACACATGCACGTGTAAAACAATCAGCTCTATTGTCTCTACACTAACGATGACTGCTCGATACTAAATTTTTCTACTAAAATTGCTATAGTAATGCTGTAAAAATACACAATTTTCCCTAGCAGTATCAATTTTGATAGAAAAATTTAGTATCGAGCAGTCATCATTAGTACTGACAATTGTAAAGCTGATTGTTTTACACGTGCATGTATTGCACTGCAATTGCAAATGAAATATCGTGCTGTGAATAGCAGTCAATATATTTCTAACTTATAAACAAATATAAAGTGTGAATTTTATTTTCAAATGTATAATCTATTTCAAAACTAATGAGAATAAAAATAGTTATTATTATTATTATTATTGTAATGTGCCAACTACACTTATGCAAGAATATTATATTTTAGAGTTTCTGTAACAGACTTCCCGATAGGTCAGTTGCTTTCATACGTGTGTACATACACAATAAGCACTTTCACCTGAGTTACTTCTTTAGGAAGATGTCACCTGTATGTGCGTATGTACACACGCGCATGCACATACACGTATGTGTGTGTATGTGGTTTATGTTTACTGAAAGTTTGTTGACTGTACCCGACCCACAATGGTGCTGGTTTTGAATTATGTACACTACCACATATCTGCATGATTTTAACAGATAATGGAATCGACAATACCGCACATTTACACGCATCAATATGAAAGTTGCTAAGTGCTGTTTCATATCTCAACAAACTATTATACTGTACACGTTTCATTTTTTTTTTTTAAATGCAGTACCCAAGATCACATATGCTAATTTATATTCTTCTAAAAATGACACACATGAAATTTACAGTATGTATCGGAAGAATATTTCTTACAATCAATATTTGTTTAAACAGTTACACAATTCTTAAACTGTCTTAATCGTTTATATAATTTTGTAACACTGCGTACGACCAGTAAGGATTTTCATTTAACAAATTTACGTAGTTAAATTCTACGTAGAAATTATGTAACACTCCACATATATACATGTATGTATGTATGTAAGTATGTAGAAGTGTTAGTGGTGTTAGTCACGAAGAACTAGACCAATGCCAGACAACGCAAGCGGAACCACAAGTACCGTACGTCCGGTACACAATGGAATTGCTTAGAAAATTTCACTTTCGTTTAACAGTTAAATTGAAATTAAAAGGCCTCATCTTCACGGGCCGTTGAATATATTACATAAACACACATACATCCACATAGATACGTATATACACTACGTACATACGAAGATACGTGAAGGAAGTCCTGTATAACGAGAGACCCTGTACAATGTGTGTGTATGTGTGTCCATGAAACGCTTAAATACAAATGGAATCATTCTGCAGACACAAAACTCTATCTCCCATCATACATGTTTACCATATCTTGTTTAATCAAGTTGGTGGTAGACAAATCAAGTATCTATAATGCACAAACAAGTAACAAAACATTTAAAGGTGAATTGTGCATTTTATAATCAGATAATTAATTGAATATTACTAGAAATGTATGCTCATACGACATAAATACATTTGCATATTTAAACTTACATGTATTTAATAGTAACTTGCTGGTATTTTACATTAGAATAGAAACATTAAACAATAAAAACAACAAACATGTTTCATATCTCATGCAATTCAAATAAAAAATATATAAACACTACCAATTGTATATTGCAAATGGAACTACATGTATATTGCTTTATAAATACTAGCTTTTCATATATACTAAGTGATGGCGCATCAGTATGTTTAAAATATTTATGCAAATATACGTGAACATTTACGATTTTTCACAGTAAAACCCACAGTAATAAAACTATTTTGTTCCATAAAAATAGTTACGGATTTTATTACTTTTTTTATACAATTGACAATAATTTGTTTACTCATTCGGTAAGATCAATAAAATTACACAAACATCGCTTATGCAAATGTGACAGGTGCGACAGATCATATTGATTTGCTATTCTCTATTATTACCAATGTGACGTATTATAAAAATTAATTTCTAAATTGCCAATGCAAGAAATCAAGTGTTTCATATTCAATTAAGTTTCAATGAAACTAACCGTTACTGCCATCTGTGAACAGTATTGGAAGAGTAGTGTCGTGTTAGTAAAGGTGTAGCATGTACCGTGCTTGCGGTAGCATTGAAATCACTAACTCTAACAGTGAAATTTTCTGCTAAATAATTTATATTTATAACTTTTAATACTATCATAAATAAATATCAAATATCTTGGTTAACGCTAAACCTAAAAAAGCGCTAAATTTACGATGATTCGTTATAACGCGGTTCATGAAAACACAATTACGGAAATTATGGATCAATTTATAGAAAATGACAAAGTATTAAAATGAACTCGTTTAACGCTGATTTGTTTAGCGCTGGAACATATCCTCACGTTAAGTGGAATCTTACTGTATTGATTTATTATTTACATTCATAACTACAGGAAAATCTCCCGTTTAACGCTATTTCGATTAACCTGATTTGTGATTCGTTATAACGCGCGTCCATGTAGACGGTAATTATAAAAATAAGGAGAGCTCGGGAACTATTAGGAGATTTCTTGAAAATCACCTCGTTTAACGCGGCTTTCGCTTAGCGCTTGTAATGCAGGAACGTACCCTGACCTAACCGAGGTACGATTGTATGAAGAAAATTATTTTATCATTACCTCATTTTGTAATTAATAAAAATAGTAAATAAACTATCAAACCATTTTTGTTTTGCTACCTAATTTTAGAAAATATTCTTTTGAAAGTGCATGCATATATTATATTAATTAAGAAAATATTTGAAACGCGAATTTGTCTAGACAATTACGGTGACCTTAAATAGAAATTTCGTTAATAGTCAATTTAAAATCGATTAATAATTGCTCTATTTACATTCGTAGGTACATTTTGTTGAAATTGAATACAAATAACGGAATTTCCCCGAGGAACACATTAGGCCCGTAACCTAATATAGAAAACATACCTACAGTTCGAAAGTTGAGCATATATAAATATATATATATATATATATATATATATATATATATATATATATATATATACATATATATATATATATAGATTCTAGAAATCCATTTACTGTTTCTCAAAATTGCGCGCACAAAAACTAACGGTACACTGTTATCGTAAAAATGTTACTTTTGCTTTCTGCAACGGTAAAATAAAATGCCATAAGTCGCAAAAACATAAAACACAGTTATTTGGGTCACCGGGAACTGGTGACAACATTTGAATTTTACAATAAGTAAGCCGGTCTTACTTTCGTCTCAAAATTAGGTCTGTATTTTTAACTAGGTCTATTTGAATGCTGTAAAACAATATACTAAAGAAAATACCAAAAAGGTACCGCTGCCCTAACAAATAAATAAACTTTTCAACAGTTCAACTAAAATATTGTAGTAAAATATTAAACTTAAAATAACACGCTTGAATAGTATTGAAATTTGTATCAATATTTTTCATTCCGTATGTTAAATAAATTGAAAATATATTCGAATTTCTATATGCCTATTGAATTTGCAGTTAAGGATTGATTGATATTAGCTAAAATTATCGAAATTATTATAGCTGATAATATTTATTCATGCTATATTCCTATGTTGTTATGTTTATTACCATAATTTCAAGAAAAAAACAGTTTTACTTTTTAGATTTCCCATGCATAACAATTCAAACTTTCACTATCAAATTCAAGAACGCGAAAATTATTCAGAATAGTATAAACTTAGCATTGTATTACATTTCAATGCTACTTATTGCTTACATTAAAAAATCAACAATTATTAAAGAATAAATATAAAATTCATTTATAACAAAATCACGTAAATTATAGTTTTTTTTTCTTGTTTATTATGAAACTCATATTATCTCATTTTTAATCAATACCTGTTTATATCTCTCTGATATTTAAAAACATTATGTCCAATGCTAGAAAAAGATTTGTTACGAATATGTTTATTAATATAGATACGTGTATTATGAATACTATGTCGTTAATTATCTAGAAATATCTATGTATTGTGAAATAGATAAAATAATCATTGTGACGCATTGAAATCGCGCCAATGCGTTGTTAACTAGTAATTACGTGACTATTTAAAACCGGGTGTTCAATTGTTCCAACATGACGTCGGTATGATCCATTGCGGCTAAATTACAGACGACATTCGGACCGAAATGTGTTAATGAATAAACATATTTCTGTCCAGTTAGACAGCACACACACACACGCATGCATGTATCGCATAGTTCCAGAACTATTTAATTATATAACTCACACAAGCACTAATTATTAATTTGTAACAGTACACCTAGATCATCTAGCATCAGTAGTTATAAACACGTAGCATTTTTGAGAAGAAATGCACGTGGTATTTTTATAGAACGTCACAAGAATATATATTTTGGTTGTGTACTGTTGCTAAAATAAATTAAATATTTAAATTAATCGTAGAAAATATCCTATTACGTGTAATCATTTATTTGAGAATATTATTGTAATAAAAAATATATTGACTAAATTTAATATCTGTTACTATGAAAAAATGTGTATTTAGCATTAGCTAGTAGCTCCTTAGTAGCGCTGATAGCATACTTTTGTATTGCTAATATGCAATAGTTTTCATCACAATTAAATTTTAGAATTATAATAATAATTCTAAATAATAAAACAGGAATTAAACAAGACTATATTTAGAACAAATTTTCTGGAACAATTGCTTCGGTTTTGTGAAAATATCAACCACAAAAATTACACAATATGTCTGAAAAAATACAGCAAGTAGTATACCTATTATTAAATGTATTTATGGATAACCTGTGAATCAGGATTATTCAAATCTTCCGAGAATATATTTTTGTAACATTTGCTCTTCCTCTAAAAGATACGTGTAATAGTTAACTTTTTTGTTGTCAATTCGATCAATATGACTCAAGTGAATTAGTGTGAATTCTACAGACATTAAGTCCAGAAACCAGTATATGTTTCATTCGATTGCAGAATAGAGAATACTGGGGATTCCTAGAACTGTATTAACGCAAACACCAAATGAAATACCATTCACAAATGTATATTTATAGAATAGTTATTTTCCTACAATAAGGTAATACATTATTAAACCAATCAGGAAACAAATTCAGTGAAAATTTCCCAAGAATTTTATAAATTCCCATTCATATTTTCATGTTTGTATAAATAGAAAATTTGTATATTTGTAGAATCACGTAATTCTAGTTTTCTTTACTTTACTGTTTTATTAAATGAAATCCATAAAGCTTTTCCCTGATTAATTAGAATTAATTTGAGAATTTCAATGCCTCTGCTAAATGCGAACATAAGTTAAGTTTTTTTACTATTAAATGTAAATTTATAAAGCTTTGTAAAGAAATATAGAATATATCATAGTTGAAGTTGAATGCTAGATCAAGATACAAAACTAAGTAAGATTCATTCACTAATACTTTGCGTACAGATTCCCACAATGAGGAACTGAAAATTACAGCTTTTATTTCAACAATTATTATTCAACAAAACCAGTCCAGTGTAGTGCCAAATTGGTGAGATTCTAACGGCACATGAATAGGCGGAACTTTCAATGCTGGCACAAGCGAGCAAGTTGACAAAATCTACACTTACACACACAGGCATACGGATAGCGCTCCTCCACGGGTCCATACGGCACAGCCTCTCTGTGGATGACCCCCTCCAGCCCCCACCACTGGCAAGAGAGCAGCGGCACAGACCGATAGTGTACACCAATGAGTTGGTACGTTATCATATATATAAAAAAGCAAGAGATGCTTGTCTCTGCGATACTAATTCAAACATCAATATATTACCCCTCCAAAACCATTGGTATGTAGCGTTAATCCCCACCACTGCGAATACTACAGCTTAGAGTAGTAAGAGAGAGAGAGAGAGAGAGAGAGGCCCGGCGCTACACGGCCTGTGCACTGCACACTTATATATATGTGTGTGTGTGTCAGGTAGAAGGCACCCAAGCTAAGAGAGAATCCCCCACTTCGCTGTTCAGGTATCTCCGAGGTCTGTACAACATCGACGGCTCATTCTGTATACGGAAAGACATCATAACGTACCGTACCGTTTTGAAACCTACAGTGAATCCATCTAGCGTAGTACAACAGACAGGACGAATATTGCAACAATTGTCGCAGTTCATCAGTACCAATACGCCCACTCTACGGCACAGTGACAGCCACTCACACTTAACAATGTGTCGTCAACAGTGAACGCAAGTGATAAGTGTTAAACCAACAAGAAAGATAACGCGCGCCGAAGTACAAGCGAGATTTCAAAATTAGCGGCCGACAGTGAAAGTGTGTTGTGTAAAACTGTCTCTGCAGCAGGACATAGGAACGGCAGGACGGCAGGAGCAAACTCTATGTGTAGAAATGACGTACGGTGCACCACCGATACGTGTGTGACAATCCTGCGCAAAGTACTTTTTAGACTTGTTATATTGTGTTAAAAACTCTAGTATCCAAGGAATTGATTACAAGGTAAGATAAATTAAAGACATTTACGATTTGGTGATTTCAATGCGAGGTGAAGATGTACAATAATTCATAAAGCAAATGTACTGTTTGTCTTGCATACAATGTCATAAGAATGTAGAAATAATCCCTAAAAATCAAAAGATTTTTTAATAATACAAAATCTACAACAAATTTGGTAATTCCGTCACTGTAATTTTAGTTAAAATATTCAAATCTAACACTGAGATTGTACACCGTCGCTGATCAATAGCTCATACGTATATTTGATTAGAGACTCCAATTCATGGGCAAGCAATGAAAAGCATTCTGATTTCCGCATTTAGTTTTAGTTAATAAAAATAGACAAATTGCAAAGATGCATCTTTTTATAAACCAGCACTGTCATAGAGTTGTCTACGAACAAGACGGATGATCCGTCAACTCGTAAACTAGCGCTCCGACGGGTAATCTCGATCAGTCTTCTTCCATTTACAAATAACGGCACCGTCCTTAATACACTGCACTAACTTATATCTCTCCTACATGTAACAACTAAAATATTAATTCGTAATATTCTATACTTGAATTTTATTTACCGAATTTAGAGAATTATTGTGCTGTATATCGGGGTCATAATTTAAACAAATATGTTTAAACATGACTGAACTAGTTCTTTACAATAACAAATAGTACCGCGTTGACTTAAGTGATTCACGCGTTTCCAAGTTAATGAAGAAGGCACGAATATCACTGTGTTCTGGATTTGTGAATCCGCGATCTCTTCTTACAGTATACGTGTATGCGTATGTGTGTAGATTCACACTTGACGTTAATACATGAACAAACAATAAAGACCCTAGCTTTCTACGGCCATCGGCACACATTTAACTTACCTATAGGTAGATATATATTGGCACGTTTACAGTGCAATGCAAGAAATTTCTAACACAATGCAACTAAAGTTAAAACCAATGTCCTAAGCCTAGTATAATTGATAATTAAAATGCGGAATTTAAAACGATGACAATTGTTAATTTGTTTTAGCGCCTTTTACGCATTTAACTGTAAGTGGTTAAGTGTTTTAAAAAAAGGTGGAATATATTTACACAGTAAAAGACCTTTCTATTAACTTAGAAGCGAAAAATTTATGAAAATAAACTTAATATAAGGAAGAAAATACCAGTGTTAAAAACACATTTATTGATTATTTTCATAGTGCAAATTATCTACGAATTATAAGATACAAGTAATTTCAACGTTACGTTAAGATACAAATCTGGAAAAAATAACTAAAAAATTCTAAATGCAGTTTTCGCAACTTAATAACATATTTTCGGTATTATTTATTACATTTCCTGCCAATACACTTACCTACTGATTTTGCATTGTTTAATTAAAACATTGTCACTAATTTGTAATCAGAATTAAATGTTTTATTCATTAATCAATCTTAATAAATAATACGTCAAACCAAATTAATGCATTCATTTATAATACATATTAAATGCACTTGCAATTTTGAAGACTCACACTAACAAAATTTATATTATAGATATATTATTCTATATATAACTATACGCACGTTTAAGGAAAAAAAATACTACATATTATCATATTTAAATTACCGCAAGATAATATTAATAACTAAAAACGCTGCGGGACTTGAACCACTTTACGGTTGCGGTTACTGCATACTGTGCATAGCCGCGGTTTTAACCATTAACTCTGGTAGATAAAATAATGTAAACACGGCTTAATCCAGGTTGTCAAATTAGGTAGCGAAGCGTGAATCGTAGTTATTCATTGAATAGAATTAGTCGGATAAATACATTGATTATTTGATTGACAATCGTTCTCGACACTCGTTTCGTATACTGGTTTATTTAAATAAAATATGGTGACTGCTACATCCAAACTTGCTTACTAATAACGCTAGTAAGGGCTACTAAGTTATTGTGCTGATAATGAGCTTGTTGCTATAGTAATGCTAAAAAAGTTACACAATATTAAATAATGGAAATGTGAAAAGTTATTTAAAAAAATATAGTAGCTCTTAGTAGCGCTGTTATCGAGCTGGAAATTAGCAATAGTTGCTATCAATACTTGTGAAAAATCCACGAAACTTATTGATATATCACAACTGCCTAAATGTCTGAATCTGCTTCACAATATATACATACATGTATATAGATTAGAATCAATATCAACTCATAGATTATTGTTCATTGTTAATAATATTTTTTTACACAAAATCTTACTCGTACTGTAACACTGCACGACACTGATATTTTATAAGCAAATGTAACAATTATTATTCCAAGACGGAATAAGATTTCTCACGGTTGTGTCAGAGTGCTAACCTTACAAATATGTTTCGTAATTCAATTGTTTTCGGCTCATGTGTCTTCGCTGGCGTGTGACAAGGTTAGCAGAACAGAGACTAACATCACAAGACACACACACATACAGGTGAAACAATAAATGTACATGGTTTCATTTTGCAAACTGCCATTGTACATATATACGTATTTGGAACTAATTTTTCAATGTATTCTTATCTAAAACGTCCTGTCGTGGTCTTATATAATCTGAATCTAATTCATAATTGATTTTAAATATATATCTACTAGAACATAAGTAGATTAATATATAGATAATATATTATATAAATTTAAAATTATATTTTGTAAATATTTAATAAATAAAAATGTATGCTATAGTCTTCTTAAATAAACCAGTAGAAGTAAAAAATAAAGGACATATTTCCGCTGATAATATAAGTGCAAATATACTACGGAACGTATCCCATATTAAACGCTAAACCAAACAAGAATTAGAAGAATGTATATTTTGTTCAATAATTTACAATTCAAAATTATTAATTTTAATTGTAGTAATCTAATAAATTTTTAATGGTATTTTCGTTAAAATATATAACTATATCTTGTCGCTATATATTTCAATTTACATAATTGATTCAATATTTGTAGCGTATATAAATGATTACATTGTCATAACAAGTAGTTATAATTGTCAATAACTTGCTATTTAATTATGATAAATTATAATCTTGCAGTATTTGTCTGTGTATATCAAGATCATTTATACAAGAAATATGTAGGTATATCGCCTAATCCAGTATGAAATCTCTGAAACCAAGCCAATAGAATGAAGTTATAATCAGAACACGTGAAGTGTCTAGACAAAATGAGTATTAACAATACTAGATGATGAGTTTACTACGCTGCTTCTGGTGAATCAGACCTGCTTATAAAACGTAAGGGGTGCAGTACCCTGCATTGAAATCTGCCTAATAATAACAGTAAATCCTCCGTGATAATCTGGTAATTTCCAAGATTTTACTATACCTATTCACACTGTAACTGTCCCCAGTAAAGTGGCAATTGTGTCCAACACGCATAATCTGCTCTAGCCGTTCCACTATTAACCACAGCCGGTAACCCGTGCGTTACCAGTTACCAGTAGGTGGGCCGTGGAGGGCGGAGCCCTACACAGCACTGGTAACACCCATCCTAACTGCGGTTACCAAAAGTTCGCAGAATACACTCGCATCGTTCATCGGTTGTAAATCATTCGACCACTGACCATAACTCTACTTGACTTTACTATTAACTCAGATTAACATAATTGCCCCGAAGTTTAAGTTAAATACAGGTCTGACCGATAATCCTTTGCCTGTGGTTACTGGAATAGCTACCGGGTAATGGACGAGTGCGTCTTGTGGTCCAACTGTAACACGAAATATTTCGGTAACGGTAATCATGAACATTTTGTGGATTGGCAAACAGCGTATTGTAAAATGTGATTGACAAATATTTGCAAAAGAAAAACCATTAAATATAAAACTTTTTAAAAAATATCCTAATTTATATACCTTAAACTATTATAACCAAACTATAAAGTATGATTTCAGCAGTGAAATATGAAAATTTCTGCGGTAAACAAACAGTCTATCAGGTGGGGGGGGCTTCCCGAATACTTCAGTCATCATTCATAACTTAATGGTTGAAGATCTATTAATTTTTGTGCGTCATAAAAACATTTTACTCGTCATAAAATGTTGTTTTAGTCATCAGATAACTATGTAGCATGCTCGCAAAAACAGCAGCAGCATTGCACAAGTGTATACCACTGGATTCAGTCACAAAATTATTTGCGAATATTTTATGTCACACTGTAATAAAATAAAAATACTGTTACATTTAATTGCGAACATACCCGGAGTGATTGCTTAGACGTATCTCGTAAAACTTACGGAATTTCGCGCGCACACACTAAAGATATGTAACCAGGATACGATATGTTTGTGGTCAGGCGACGCGAGCGCTCTCACACATATGTGCGGCGGTAATTCCACGAACTAGTGTACCGTTCTTGGAATAATATCGATCTTCAGGTCATATTTTCACACGCTCTTCCTTTGGATATATACATGTGCATATGCGACAAAGCAAGAGGGAAATAAAACAGTGGAAAGAATAGATGATGTCACTTGTGATTAATAAAAACCACAGTGCGAGATCAAGAAAGAGACTTAGCAGAATTTCGGTGAATCAAATGTTTGCTTACATTATTAGAACGTCAGTTAACAAGTTTTATATTCCACAATACCAGCTGAATGTACTTAACATATATGTACTGACTTTATTTTTATACCTAAAAATACCAATATGTCATAGTTAAAATTATAAACTTCAATATTTTCTTCTACACAATATCTCCTTACAAGTATTCAATAATATTTTACCTATTCGTTATTTAATATATTTCATAAAATAGTTTTTTTTTTTTTTTTCATTTTAAAAATAGCAAACTTTTTTATGAAATGTTAAATTTTCTTTTATTTTTTTCTTTAATTTTCTGTTAACGCACACGAGTTATAATTCTTGAAATAATTAAATGGTTATTAATCTAAATTAACTGTTGTATTACACATAATAATCGGTTACCACCGACGGAAACGATGTGTGAGACCCGGTTGCAAATGGTTGTTTAACCATTAATTTCCTAGTGTTAATCACTTTTTAAATATCCTAATTTTGTGAGATCGTGATTTCAATACTAGGTGGTATTCACTTTTAGAACTATGTATATATATCTATGTATGTTACTATTCATTCCTCATGAGGGAAATCTTCAAGTACAAGAAGCAGTAGAATAAAAGGTAGAATATTTGTAATTCTACAATTTACAGCAAACATAATCCAATATACAATATTTTCAATATTAATTTCCTAACCTATAATTGCAATACAACTGTCACATGTAATAGTATTGTTTCTATGGCAACATCAGCAACAAATTTCTTTATTAGACAATCTCACCCACCAATACTAAATTTTACAATTTTGAGAAGAGAAAATTAACGTTTATTATAGCCAGATGAATATACTTTTACAGCTACTAATTTGTCTGGTCAACGCAAAACTTTTATAGATGTAAATTACATACGGGCATATACACACACACGCGCATGCGCACATACAATGTATATATTCCAAGTTATTACGTCAGATTTTTAGGTTAGGAACTTTTAACACTTATTTCTCATAGAGAGCTATCCGCTTTACGATGTTCTAATTATATCAATAAAACACTTTACTTCACAAGTCAAGTTATGTTAAATTTTATTTTGTTCTTAACATGTACATCGTAGATACATATATACGTACTTCTATACTGCGGTGATACCATTAACAAATTCAAATTATTCCTCGTAACTTAACGGTTAAAAATTGTGTGAGAAACTCAAATGGTCGGTCATAAAATCATTCTCGAACGTTCAAACAGTACCCTACACCTAGCGTATACGTCTCTTTGCAATGGTTTATATCCTAATACAATTAATCGTAAGGTGTTTTTAATGATGTGGAACTGGAAGAAATTCACCGCTGTTGATGTGCAATTCGATGTTTAACGTTTATATTACCTTTATGCCTACACACATACGTAAATACAATCGTTAATGACGGAGTATTTGTTGCACATCGTTTTTCCGTCGATTTTCTTCTATATTACTTTAACATATTCATTCCAGTTCTATACACTTGTCTCCTTTCAACGGTATTTCTAATAATAAATTCTCTTTTACAAGTAAAACATTCCTACTGTTTTACTTCCAGTCATTTACGGAATTTAGAATGTAATAAAACAATAATAATGTTTCAAACAGATCCATAACACAGTAACAGAAACTTGTTATATCCGGTTCGGATGAAACTAGTAACATATTACACTTACAATGGAAAAATAAATATTTGATAATCACATCTAAATATTGTAGCAAAGATCTCAAATATACATAACAAATTTACGTCGAAATATCTAGGCAAAGTAAATATTTATTTAGCAGATTTACACAAAATTTGCATCTACGAAATTCCCAGTTACATAAATTCTAGCAAACAAAAATCACATGCAACTCGGTAGAAGAAACAATTGTTGCAAAATTTTGACATGAGAACATGGAGTTTGCGAAAACGAATTAAACAATAAAGCGAAATAATTAACAATACGGAAAATGTCATGTTAAAATGAAAGATCAACAATTAATAAAGTATAAATCAAGTGAATAATTTACACATATTGTAATATCAATATTGTAAGATACATTTATGTAAAGTATTGGTTGTATTTCCTGAAACGTCAAACGACCGATCCAACTAGTGACATCTGTTAGCGATAGCGGTCAACTGCGCAACTAGAGAGACGACATGTTATGTCTAGCGCAGAATGATGTGTAGCGTAAGAGTTTAATATTCTGTTAATTATCTACACGCATAAATCAAATATTTACTATACTTTAATTATAAAACATTAAACGCCATTATTATTATACTGTAATTGGTAAAAATGTTTTAATACTGAAGTGGAATAGAATTAGTTATTAGTCGAGGCAGGTACCTACTCCCATTTCTAGTTTTTTGGTCTGTCGGAGTCATAAAGTTAATTTATATTTGTTTGACATTTTATTGTACGATGTTTTCTACATTAATCAATATTTATTCGTCTCTTATATTCACACTTATGGCGGTTCGTAGAAGTATATTATTATGTATATTTTTTATTTTATTTACTTCATATTCTGATTTTAGTAAATTTTCAAACATAGAAATCTTACTAGATTGCCTACAATTTTAAATAAGTAGATATAAAGTTATACTGCAAAGCAAAACTGACTCATTTACGATCACTTATATGAGACAATGAAAATAATTACCTCAATCTGACGAACGAACATAACCCCAGAATCGTGAACGAGGCAGACGTCATCAAAAAGCGATATTGTTTAAGAAGATAATGAGCGTTGATTGTTCTAATTGTGATGGCTATATACGTGGAATGATCTTGTAAACGTTTGTGTTTCACATTACAGGCATTATATACTCTGCTAATTCTGCATGATTCTCTATCGCTTAGTGTATTCTCTATAATAAGTTCCTCCAAGACATCAAATGTTTGCTGTTGTTGCGGTAATCTAGTGGCGGAATAATTGAGAAATGATTTGAGTAATTGCACAGTGCCGGCGAGCAATATTCTTTCCTAAGAACCTTGCCGTACATCTGGTTTTTTTTTTTCGTAGTAAATTATTAATAAAGAAAGTGTGATTTATTACAAATAAATAAATATAAATTGGGTACTCATTTAAAACTAAAGAAACCAGATACAAAAATTCATAAATTAGCTCAACAATATAAGAGCTGATTATGTCTATTTAGTGTAAAAAAAATTGATCATTTTGCGAATGTGTACCGTAATAATTTACACAGAACATAACTTAACGTAAACAAGTAGATTGTATATGTTATATTTCTCTTTTTCTAGACTATATATCAAATCAATATTATTAATCATATTCCCAGGCATTAGTTACATTAAATACAATGACCAGCTACATTTTATAGTTTTATAATATTGTAAATAAAACAAAAAGAAAACTACTATTAACAAATATGCAAAGTCCATAAAACTACAACTTAATACGTCTCTGAGAATCAAATCGATTATTTATGTATGTTAAATATCATCTTGATTATATTCTTTTTGTCTGAACAATGTGTAAAAAATATTTAAATATTCAAAAAACGGTAAAATTATAGTAAACATCAGAAAAAACACAAATATCGTAAATTTGAAAAGGCGGAAATATTTCACGTTTCGCCCAAGAGTCAATATATATTTTACTACAAGCATATATTTTTAATAAAAAGGATAAAAACATAAAAAAAATGACAGATTTACAGTGCATTAAGTTACAGTAAACCTACACATTTATGTGACACTAAAATCGTCAGATAAATGTTAAATTCAGACAAAACTACAATAACGGATTGTGTTTTGAGAGTAAACTATAAATAACACTAAAAGACTTATTCAAAAAAATATATATACCGGGTTCCATAACCTCCTGATCTGTCATCAAAATACAATACTTAAAAATTGATTTACTCGATACACATAATATCATAATATTTATTCATGCCTGCTGGCCTAGAATCTACAATATTTCTTTACATTTCATTTATATATATATCATTTATATTATGCCCATTTTGCTTATTCTTTATTTTCCCTTCTGTCTTGCTTCCATAACCTTCCTCATCCATGGCTCCCCTGTCCCTTGGTCATCTAACAGAATAGCTTCCTCATTTTTCTCCTCTTCTAGTTCCCTGCACCGCAGTCTCATATGGGTTATTGTTTCTTCCTCTCTTCCGCACAGTCTGCACCTTCTTTCATCCCTAGTCATCCAGTATTTGTTATCTCTTTCTTCGTTCCCACATCTAAACCTTGCGATTAATTTTATCCTGCTATATCCTTTATTATTCGTTAAATACCGTGGTATGTTAGTAGTCTTTAGTGCTTTGTAGTGTCGGTTATATCTTGCTGCTTCTATCTGGGTATCCTGCACTTGTTTTTGTACATCCCAGTCTCTCTGTACAATGCTGTCCCTTATGTTTATTCCACACATTCTTTTTCTTTCTACTTCCAAGGGCGCGTAGCCGTTTCTTTCGTAGTAATTTTTTCTTAGCGTTCCCCATTTAGTTAACCGGCTTTTGTCGCTGTCCCCCTTTATAATTTCACTCCAGCATTCTTGTCGTATGTCATTCGCGTTTCTGATTATTTGCTCGTATTTTACTGCTCGTTTCCCTGTCTCTATTCGTAGCTTCTTTTTTTTCATTTCTTCCAGTACAATGTAGCTCGGTGTGTCTCTGTCCAGTCCGAGTATCCATTTTATATACTTTATTTGTATATCCTCAAGTGTGTTTTTTTCTTCCCATCCATAGATTTCTGCTCCATATAGTATCATACTCTTTACTATTGCCTCAAACATCATCCATCTGATTTTCATATCGTCTTTAAACTTTCTCTCTCCGATTCCCCATATCTGCTTCATGGACACTATTGCTTTGTTTCTTACTTTTCTTATATGTGCCGTAGCAAGGTTATTCCTTTGGAAGGTGTAGCCCAGGTACGTAAACTCTTTTACTTCTTCTATTTTTTCTCCCTCCCATATCCAGTTTTCTTTTATTTCCCTTCCTCCTCCTTTTTTAAATTTTAGGATCTTGGACTTTTCTACATTTAATTTTAACTTTTTCTTTTTTAGATATTTTTGTAGTCTCTTCATTGCTGCTTTCATTCCTCCCGCATCTTTCGCTAGAATTACCACATC
Organism: Carabus problematicus; assembly: GCA_963422195.1. Taxonomy (NCBI): domain Eukaryota; kingdom Metazoa; phylum Arthropoda; class Insecta; order Coleoptera; family Carabidae; genus Carabus; species Carabus problematicus. The sequence continues at coordinate 9,936,915 of OY728588.1, read as the reverse complement.
ATCCGCATACGCCAACGACCATACTTTCCTTTTTCCTATTACGATGCCGCTAGTTTGTTCTTTACTCAGGTACTCCTCCATGTCCGCCGTGTATATTGAAAAGAGCGACGGGCTTAGTGGGCATCCTTGTCTCAGCCCTTGTTCTGTCCAGAATTCCTCTGTGTGTCCATTTCTGGTTTGTACTACCGATATTGTTTCCTTGTAGGTGTTTTCTATCTTCGCTATAAGATGTTTATTTAAGTTCTTTTCTTGCAGTGTTGTGAATAACTCATCCCTATCCACACTATCAAAACGGTATTAGCTAGAACCGTTAACTCGGCTAAACAAAACCAACTAATATCATAATATGCAGTCTTTAATTCTGAACCAATAAGATTCCGCTAAACGGCAGCCTAATTAACGTTGATTCGCTTTAACGCGGTTTTTCATGAACCCTATCCCCCAAATAAAGCGTTAAATCTACGATGATTCGTTATAACGCGCGTTCATGAAGACAGTCAATCTAAAAATTAAGGGAAAAACAAGTTACGTTTTACAGAATTTCTTACGGAAATTTTTAATCATTTTATAGAAAATGACCTCGTTTAACGCTGTTTCGCACAGCGCTTATTTTGTATCGCATCGCGCTAACCGTGTATACTACCAAACAGTACTTTTATTCAAGGTTTTTAAATTTAAAAATATCAAAAAATCGTATGAAGAATTTAAAAAAAAAAAATTTTTTAATTATTCAAATCTAAAAGTTAAAAACATCTTTAAAAATTAAGTGTGTTTCTAGTTTCAGTACCTTTTTTGCCGTAGTTGTCCAAGTGTGTTAAACAAAATTTATAAGTGTATTTTTAAAAAGATTAAAGAAAAAAAACGATTTTAATATCATTACATCCTGTTTTAAACGATGACTTCATATGAAACTGTGGATTTCCATTTAAAACAAGTAATTTGTAAGCGTGAAAAAATAAACATTTCTTTCTAACCAGCTTGTACATACATACAAGTACATGTCTATGTATGTGTGCGTGTTTGTCTGTTAAATTAATTAACACCATAAAATACGTTTTAAGAATGTGGTTAGTCGCTATCAAGAAACCCGTACGAGTAATGTCGTCAATGCCAAAAATTCTTTACCTTGTCATTATCAGTAGCAATGATCACATAACAATCAATTTTGTGTAGCATCATTTACCTTGAAACTGTTTTCAAGTACGTTCTATTGAAAACGGAGCATAAAAACGTAGCTACATACAGGTATGTTTAGTTTTAGTAATAGTTGTATTACATGTGGGTAAGTGAGGGAGGAAAACGTTCAGAGGTGCGCAGGGGGGCGTAGCTGTCTAGGAGCTGTAAATAGATACTGACTCATAGTTAGATTAATTCTTTTAACAAACACATACATACATACACAATGAAATCGTGGGCACAACAGATCACAGCTAGTGTGTATAGTAATATTTCAAAATATTTTATTACAAACTTACAAATTCAGTACATTTTTGTCAATAACCGTTTATGCTTCCGTTACTCAGACGAGGATTAATTCGCGAATCAATGATTTTAGAATTAAACACCGTTCCTAACATGAAACAATCTATTTATTTGTACTGTCAATTTTCAATTTTTATACGAGATTCACACAGAAACATTATTCGCATCGCGGAGTCAAAACAAATCTAAAATCCTTTTACATTCTCGAAGTGAAGCTAGTCTTGACAAGCGAGCATAAATAGTGTAAATTGAATAGTGAAACGTTAGAAATTTCTTACAGGGGTTTTCCCCAAAACAAGTGTTTACAAAACGTTTAACATATGTTACAATAATGAATATTAGTTGTTATATAGCGTCTATTACTCATAGATTTCTAGAAATCCTTGCTGCTACACATTATAGAGACATCACGGAATCTTGGAAACTTCAACGCCCAGTCAGAACAGTACTCATTTGATTCATACAATAAAGAATAAGTATAGATGTAAAGCCTGGACTGACCTTATATATATATATATATATATATATGTATATATATTGCTAAATTAAATATAATATCGACCAAGAAACACATGAATTGAATTTTAATTCGAGCAAATCATGACGTCAGTTGGAAAATTACATATTGGATTTGAATTAATGTTTAAATCAGTTAGCAATACAGTGAGATCTCTATGATGATACTCGGGTCACCTTGAACCAATTTCTTGTTCATATTACAACAACCATGATAGATCTATAAAACTATAAATTCCACGAAGTTTCTGCACTGAATTTAGAAGAATTTGTTGACATTTGGAAATTTGAATGCGTAGAATACGTGGTATTTTAGTTATCTGACACACTCTGAAGTTTCTAAGTCTAATTTTATTATTATACCAAATGACATTCGAATGAATATACTGCGTTGAATATAACCAATTTCTCCGTGTAATTATGCAGACAGAATGGAGTATCTTGTCTTGGCAAGTTATGCGAAGTATTTCAAGTATTCTAATGTATGGTAAATTTGTGTTCGCCCCTTGCTAATATATTATTACATAGTTACGCTAATAGATACAACATTTAATTTACTTGTTTACATCGTGAAACACAAGAGTATTATCCATATATAACATACACACATGGAACACACACACACAAATTATATATATATATATATATATATATATATATATATATATACATATATATGTATATATATATATATATATATATATATATATATATATATACCGGGTGTCCCAAGCAATCTAGGACATAGAAATTAACATATAAATATAGAAAAATTATAATTACTTCTGAACAATATATTTTAGAGCAAGTGTAAATATAAAAGTTGTTCAGAATTAAAAACTGCATAATATGATGTTATACAAAAAATCTCTAAGCAATTCCCGTGGTCTGAATTACCGCGACTCCATGAGCGCGCGCGTTTTAACGAATTATTGTAAATTTAGCGACTTTTTTGCAGAATTCACGGAAAAACCGTTATAGTGAATCCGCGCTAATAGAAGTAGCGTTAATCGAAAGATCTTTCTGTACTATTTTCAATATAATTTTAATGGTTAGGTAAAATAAAATGACACCTGCAACATATTATATTCAAACATCTCAAGTTACAATATTTCTACAACTTTGAATTTTAAATCCTGTTACAAGTAATATTAATTCTGCATTACGTACATTATTGTGCGCCTGCGTGCGTACTTGGCTAGTTATACTATTAGCAATGTGCGTACGTACATAATTAAATCAGTGGTCTGATGACAGTACACTTGATCACCTACAATTAGCTATTCATAATAGTCTCGCATACATACAAACACTCTCATAATATATATATATATATATATATATATATATATATATATATATATATATATATATATATTGTAATTTCAGTTGTTACTGACATGGGCAAATTGATTAAAGCTAAAATAAAATCGCCAATGTATAGTCTTACGTTATTCGCACTGTATATATATAGCATTTCCATGGTACACATACAGTGTACCAGATTGTATAACTGCACCTTTACACTGTACAGTGTATAAACGTACATCTACACTACTGTACTGTACAGTGTATAGTACCACCATACATAAACAAATATAGCACATTCAATATAGCAAATAATTGTCGTATATTTTTACTTGTTGCTAGGATTACTCTGAAATAACTCCCGCTAATCAAGAGACGGCAATGTCATATAGCAATGTCATGCGAACATAGCAAGAGAGAATGAGAGAGAGATAGATCGATAGATAGATAAAGAAAGACTTAATGAGCCGTATATGTTTAATCATAATTACAGGTGGATCTGAATAAATTTATTCATTACTACAGCATAACGCGCTCTAAACCAGTTTACATTAGCCAGGGATATATGGTAACCAGATTCTTTTATTATATTATTTTACGTACGTTTCACATACCTACCTGCTAGATAAATGTTAGATAATGAAAATACATAAAATGTCATCATTCAAACATGATTGTCTCAAATAATCCCACGTTCGCATAACATAATTATTTCTGCTTATTAAAAATGTTGTAAAACACAAAAAATATTGTAAAACACAAAAAATATTGTTTCATAAAGAAATAGTTCAAGGTCGGATATCAAAATAAAATAAATTCAGTATTTCTTTTATTTAATATAAAATAATCAAGTATGTATTGTAATTAGCGCGTTGAAGCATGAATAAAGGTGGCAATAGTACCACTACACTAGCATTGAAGTTTTATGTGAATTTACTGTTTGGTTTTTTGCTTAGGTTGTAATTATACTTATTTTAACATTGCATGCTACATCAGTTGAAATGTAACATTAATTTTAAACAAATTTAACTAAGAGATATCTGTCTTAACTATGCGTTGAAATCAACAACCTGTACAGACAGATTATTATCTGTTAATCGTTGTTTTTTTTGTTGGTTTATTTATTTACATGCAAGGTTAAATTTTAGCGAGAAGTTAGAATTCTTAGAATAATAAAAGATGAACAATATGAATTTTAGTTTTTAATATTAACTCATGTACGAGTATTTCTATCACTTGTTAAAATTCCCAAAAATCCCTAGCGGGAAACTATATATCATAGTAGTTATTTATAAACTATATTGAATATTACTTTCAAATTCTACTTATAAATTACAGACACACATTCACGTAATAAGTTCAGAGTTTATATTATATTTATTATATACAATTTTACGATATATTAATTTATTTTTTACTGTAACGTATTTTGTTTAAAAGTTTTTTATTTCTTTTATAAAAAAGCAGTATTCGTATTTGGAAAATCTATGAAATTGTATATGTGGATTCAAGGATAGCAAGAAGCATCTTCGTACTGGTAAAAACATGTTTAATAGTGTAAACTTTTCCTCCTCTTACGGATTCAGACGACAAAAAAATCTTTTTAATAGAAACGGCAGGATGTTACCTGAATATTGCGCACAAGTTATGTATATTGCAAATGTATAAAAATAATACTAATAAATATGTTAAAAGAAGTTGTGATTAGTTCAATTCAAAGTGCACCAATGTAACTGCGAGCACGTACGTTATATATTTCGTCGGTAGATGCCTCTGCTAAGCAGGGCCACGTACAGTGGCGTGCATTGCGCTGGCCAAGGTGTCGGCACATTTCATAAAAGACATCGCTTGATAATGATGATCTGTTGGTGATGACGATACATTCAATCGCACAAGTAATAACCAACCAAGCATTGAGCTCTGTATGTGTGTGTGTGTGTGTGTGTGTGTGTGTATCTGTGAATGCTTGGCACAGCAATGTGCAACGTTTCTTGTCTTGGATAACGTCAATTTGGTAGGCGGCAGAGATACACACGCTCAAGTCACCGGACACTCGAGCTCTGAGTCTCACTATCGCACGCTTCTTAATGACGGGTTATGATCCAGTACCCAGTTATCGAACGGACGGATCAACCCAGATCCATCACGATCGAGCAATTTGCCACAATTTATAATGACGAGTTTACACGCCGACCACTTTATTCACAAATTTATTCGACGAACTTTTCTATCTTTGCAGGTCGGCTTCGGAAAACTTATTTCCATGTATATATATATATATATATATATATATATATATATATATATATATATATATATATATATATATTTATAGAGAGAGAGAGAGAGAGAGAGAAAGAGAGAAAGAATGAGAATTAAATTCATACTCTATACTTCGTAATATACTGAATGTGATACTTAATAAATCAATGATTATCATAAAAATTAACATTCAATGACCATTTTGATTGGAGATTATGTAATAATATTTCTGGTAAATTAATTCTGATATGTCTATCTCTCGGAACCAACACATTTTCTATTTAATGTTAAATAGTTATGCTAATTTTTGTAGGAATATAATAAATTCAAATAATTTCAAAAATAAATCATCGAAATTTTGAATTGAATCAATAATAAATATTACAACAGACATTTTACGGGAAAAAATATTTTAACAATTTTTATTTTTAAATGTTAAATTTTGGTGAACTATTAACTAAATGATAAAGATTGTTCACATTAAATTCTCAAGGTTCATCAGTATCATCTAATGATGATTTATGAAATTGTAAATTATTTAATAAACATTCGGATTTGTCGAAATGAATTATTCGCGTGTTTAGAAGATGTGTCGACATTAATTGTCCCGCTTAATTAGCTTCCATGGATTATGTTAATAATAACTCTGATTTTCCTTCCAACGAAAAGTGAATTTATATCTATTCGCATTAAAATCGTTTCCTGTACAGTAAAAAAAAAATATATTCTACACATTCGAAAATATATGTATATACAAATGAGTTATAACTACATCATTATTTATAACTTTCCATCAGCGAATATATATCTAGAGCGTCCGCCGAAACTGATTCCATTTTCGATTAAATAGATATATGATAATTTATTATGATTAAAAACACGTTTTTCAAATTAGACCGTAGCCTTGTATATACGTCTTCAGTTAAATGGTGAACAAATTCATGTACGATCGCGTTAATATTTTGACACATTCTTCAAGATTGGTCTGAGATTATTAGTGAGTTGCAGGTGTGTATGGGGCTGCTCTCTCTCTCTCTCTCTCTCTCCCTCTCTCTCTCCCTCGCCCTCTCTTTTACTATCTATGTATCTATCTATCTCTCTCGTTGAATGTAGAGAGAGGTGTTGAATTGGTTGAAGATGGTGTTCAGTTGATGCTGTATAGTAACATGGAGACTGGACCCGTTTAGTGTTTTATGTCGGAATCTCGCGATCATCTCATCAATCATATAGCAAACTTGATATTCTGATCCGAAACCCTTTGACCGTGCCGGCATCCACACCATCGTCGTTCAACAGCAACAAGAGCAAGTCGACGTGCCAGCCTAGCTGACAGATATCACACATACACGTACATACACACAAACATATATATATATATATATATATATATATATATATATATATATATATATGTTTGATAGGCAGTGAGGTACGTTTACATAGTATAACATACGTATAAGTATTTTATTTATAAATTATAGCGGGAAATATTGAAATAACAATAATTATACGTAATTCTATATGTACTGCCTAAGTACGATACTATGCTCAGTACAATACTACACGGTACTAAAAGTGACACTACGTAAATTAATACATAATTTTTCATGGCAGATTCTGAATCGAATGCAAGCCAAAATACAGACATTTATTGAATAATAATGTAAAAAAAAATCTAATTACTTTTGGAAAATAAATTTACATATCACGATATACACCTGTGTGTGTAATTATTGTAAATTATTCACTTTTTTGAAGACAGAATCAAGTTATTATTGCTGCATTCGCGTTAATAATATTGCCAATAACAATTTGTAATGTATTGATTACAGTCATCATTACTAACTGTCTGTGTATATGTATGTATACATGGATTTATGTTTGTATATGTGTATACATGTATGTATGTGTGTAGTTCGTTGTAAGAGTATCGTATAAACGTAGCGATAAGGTATTACGGCTTAAATACCCAATAAGAGTTTACACTAAAGTCGTGATTTCATACCCGACGTTTAATTCGATAACAAAAGACATTATAGACACATACACGGCCGTAGCTAATGGGAGCTCAGTTTCGAAAAAAAAAAAACGAGTTATCAGAGATAGCGGTAACGTCTAATCACCAGGTTTCAACCAGCGTTATAAGTGAGACTGGGTTGGTTGATGTATTTGGTAACACACATCAACACATTTGATCGTCAACACATTATGAGGCGCGCGTTTAAAATAATTCTACAACCATACATGCATTCAGTAGAATCCACTTATCCACTGAACTTGAAGGAACCAGAAATTTGGTTCACTATAAGCGAGTGTACACTATAATGAAAGTATTTAGTTTACTATGTATTTAGTTGGCACTCAGTGATACGTTCATTATAAACGAATTTCCACTATATGCGGGTTCACTATAAGTGGATTCCACTATATATTTTAATTGTAATTTTTATTTGTCATCAGATTTTTCCCTGAATTAAATCTTCAAAACGTGATATGATGAAATTTCTGCCACACCAAAACTTTTTATCTAAAAAGCCGCAATAAAGCCCGTACATCCATACATTATTTTAATCTCAGTAGGTTATCTTCTGAAAAAAAATATAAAATTTAAAGTTTCTGATGTAATACTTTTATGTTCAATCTAAGAATACGTATACTCGTATAAACATACACATTTCTGAAATCGAATGAACAGATATATAACATTATAAGGCTCTCCGTGAATGTGAGTGAAACGCGCACCACAAAGAGTTGTCCGATAAGATGCACTCATAAAGTGTGTTGCTTCCTTAATTAAAATCGTGTTTAGTGATCACGAGTATGCGTTATAAATAAAAAAAACTCGTACGACCTGCAGTAATTTACGACTGTGATATGGATTACATACTATAATATATATATATATATATATATATATATATATATATATATATATATATATCGCACACATTGTGAACCAATGAAATGAGAACACTACACATATGTACACACATACGTACGTATAAGAAAATACAGATAAAATACAATGAAACTCATGCCATCATAATATAAAACACAAACTATTGATGTACAGCGAAAGACATATTTAATTTGATTCCCACTCAAACTAAGTAGAGCTATAAATTAAAGCATTAATCGCATTTGGAGATCATTAAAATTAATCAAATCACAGAAACCATTACAAATTGAACGAGTATTGAATGAATGAACAGATAAATTCACATATACAACTGTAGAGTGTGATCAACATTGATGTATGTTGATATATAAATAGATTATGTACATGCGCAGACGTACAAACTTGACGGAGGAACAAGAATATTCCAGCAAGCCGCTGCCGGTGCTAGTGCTGCCCTCTGAAGCAATAATCGTATGCAAATTTCAAACTAGTCGACCATAATTTCAAGCTGTCCACTTAACTGTCCACTTTTCTCGCATGATCTAATTTCCTAAACGACCCATCAATTTATTAATATGAACATTTCGCTGTCTCTCCTTCTCGTGGCTATATATTTGCTATTTTCACACATACGCACATATACAGGTAACTATAGCAACCACTATTGCACAAGTGTACAGCAAGTATACTGGTGTTGTATGTTTAAATTATACATTCATACATACATGCGAGCAATCACAAGGTGTTATAAAAGACATACGTATATCTTTTATACGGCCAACCCTAATCCCGTTTAATTTTCAGCTATAAATTCGAAAAGTGGATTCCGATGAAACGTATTAAAATATTTTACAAGCGTCCATAAAACCGTGAATGGCCGCCTGAGATGGGAGCGGTGTTTATTCTCTTGTACATGCTTGCGCACACACACACAAACATTTACACGACGTATACGCGTAACTTAACGCAAGCATAACGTAACGTATAAGTGCTAAATTATTGTACAAATCGTTATGTATAAATAAATATCATCGAATGCACTACTATAAAAACATTCACACACACACATGTGTGTATAACATTCACTTGTTCCAACCTTACAGGAGAATTCAAACGCTTGTAATGTAATAAACAATAAACACACAGTGTCTTTCACGCAAACACACAGAGGCGCTACTGCATTCCAATATCATCGGACAAGGAATTATATTCCTACCACTGTTTAGAACACACCCGCACTTCACTGACTAGCAACGGTATATTCAAAAATCTTTTAAAACAAAAATCACAGTCGCAACAAATAGTTCGGGAATACATAGATCAGATTTTGCAATTCAACACTGAATATAGCAGCATACCATACGGTTTTAAATTCAGAACAACTTTTGTATCTATACTTGTGCTCTAAAATATATTGTTCAGACAATTTTTCTATATTTACAAGTTAATTCAAAGATTTCTTGAGACACCCGGTATCTCCACAAGTTTGTAAGTTATGCTGTGTACTGGATTGTACATGTGGACAGAAATATATTTAGACAGATCAGTACGATAATTTTACGTTAGCGGCGACTAAGCGCTACATTCAGACCGGTGTGTAACGTGTTTCAAGAGTGTTATCGTAAAGTAACCAGATATTACAGGCGGTGTTGTCAATAATGAATGAATGTATGATGGCTCGGTTCACTGCCGCCGTAACATGTAGGTGTTTGAACATTGCTACTCACTCTTTCATTGCAGACATAAACCAGAATGAATTGACAACAGGTCCAAGTACAAACTCCTTCAATTCTGGAAACTGTTGGTGAGGATTCACTGCTGAAATCAAAACAAAAATATGCAATGCTTTACAATGCAATGCCTTGCAATACAATGCAATGTTGTTTTTCTTCTGTCGAGATAAAATACTAAATTGCATAGCATCGATTTTACTACACATAATTTCCTGGCTAATTATTGTCTCCAACAGTAGTCTAGATAATTGTAATACAAGGCCAACTAAAAAGCAAATTATTGTTGTAACTGTTGATGTAACACACGCCTAAATGAAATAAAAGGAGGTTTATAAATTCAATTTGATTGTTTCTTATACATTTTAATTTCAGGTTTTCTTACATTGTGACATTATTATTTGCACTGTGCAATTATGTACTTACCAAGGTACATCTAATTCATCTTGAATTTGCGTGCTCGTTTATAAACGGTCTTGCCTTCGAAAGGTATGATTGTGGTAGTGCGTACTAACATCACATACAAGAATGTACTTGAGTACGGGCCTGGCTACCGGGTGAGTTTATCAGTGTATGTACATTGCCAATATGAAATATAAGTTTGTGTTTCAGTGAATTATTCAGAGGCTGTAAACTCATTTTTTTGTAAATACGGTACAGAATGGTTTAGAACCACTGGCACATAGGTGGCTCTATATATGCATACTTGACTACGTGTGTGTATGTGTGTGTGTGTGTGTGTGGACATGTACACTGCATTCTATGATGACACCACGCAAAGAAATATGTTTGAATGTGACTATTTAAATCCACAACTTATAGGTTATAGCATAGGCAAGACTCAACTGAAATTTCATACACTGTTAGAATAAATGTATACATGTAGGCTGTATGTTTTGTTTCTTAATTTATATACATATATATATATATATATATATATATATATATATATATATATATATATATATATAATGTGTGTGCGTGTGTACGCGCTAATGTGTTTATAATTACGCTATAGAAAGAAAAACTGACTATTATTCGCATTTCTTAAATTTAAGATTTAAGATAGTAAAGCGTAATGAAGGTTAAATGTGTCAATTACATAGTGAATCGAATAGTTGTAATATGAATTGTTATATGGATTTTCTCAAATACATATGCAGAGATATGAAGGCAGATTATAAACATTTTCAAGCGTATATCGTTTGTTCAATATACATATATGTTTACTGACAATGCACATTCTACAAATGTTTGTATTTAAATGCGCGGTCGAAAAAACATGAAGCGTTGCTATAGTTTCCGCAGTACAACTTGATGCAGTTAGTTCTTGTAGTAAGAACTCAATCAATATACCGGTGCTACTTGGCATCTTTCCTGACGGAATCAGCAGACTCACATGTAATTCTTTTAACATACAAGTAGGAATAGTAGAAAAAACTTTTTCCATTGAAAAAACTTGACCATTTCGTCAAATTCGCAACCAAGAAATACACAATATTTATTTTGTACTGTTCTTCTAACATTAATATTAATTACAAAAATATAACGCACATAATTAACTAATAACTAGTAATTAAAAAAATAACAGATTGAACAATAGATGTCGTATTTCATTAACTAATCAATACACCATGGCGTGTCGCTCCTCTCTTTATGAATATTAATTAATAGGTTAATTAATTAAGTCAAGAATGAATTTAAATTAAGTAATTAGTCATTGGTGAAGATGTATTTATTATACAATAGAATGTATTTATGAGTGCATGCTTAGTTTAGAAAAATCTATGGTTGTGATGTGGTAAAGGTCGTTAATGAGAATGTTGGCAATGAAGACGATAATTTTCTTCAGTGAAGTGTTAATATTACAATTTAAAAAAAAACCTAACCTATTTAATGACAAGTTGTCAGGATGAGACTCAAAGCTACCGACCTAACCAATCACTACATAACGGAGACATAATGTTTCGATTTGATCAAGCTGTAAAATGCAGTTATGTATCATTAAAACATAGTTATATATCTTTAAACTTTCAGGTTTTTTTATAAGTTCACTTACCAGTACACTTGAGTGCAAAAATATAACTGATCATTTACAAATTACATCGTATTACAGTCTAGTATAGTATAGTGTAGTGGATAATTCTGAATTCGAACGTACACACATGTGCGCATGCCGAATAAAGTTAAAAGGTGAAGAATTAATGTCAAACCATTAGAGATGTGATGAAGGAGCACATAAAAAAATACACATTAAACTCATCGCTACTTTCTATTCTGGATTTATACAGTCGCACAATGGAATTATACATACGAATACACATGTAAAGGTGTGTATACACGTGCAATGTTGTGATAACTTGACTGGACCATGTGCGAAGGTGCAAATAGTATAGTTTATTACATACGTACATACACACGGTACATATGACTCCATCTCTTGTTGTAGACTTCAACTACATATATCATTTCACCATATGCTTGCAATTTGCTCAAAGGTTTAATACGGAATCAATGATTCTAGAATTAAACCCCATTTGCTAGGACACAATTTATTTGCTGACAAGATTCAACAAAAATCACAAAGTCAACTAATTCCCAGCCTTAGAAAGGAACCTCGGATTAATTTTAGAAACATGCAGAAATCTAAAATCATTTTACTAGACTCTATTTAGTAACCGGACATTATTCTCCTGTTATTCATTATGTGACATATTAACTTGAGTGACCTCTATTTTAAATTTTCTAAATTCTGTAGCACAACATTCCAGAACCAGAATGCAATTTGAAAAACTAGCATTAGCTATAAATGTAACATAGTTCTGCTGAAATATTTATTAATGTGATCTATTAAATTCATGTTAATTTTTTTTTTATTTTTACATAATTCTACTTTTACTTGATGTTTGACAACTTTTTCCACAATTTTTTTCACACCAAAATGATCTCATTTCATAACGTTTATCGTTAGCATACCTACATAATTTCACACTATTCTCATGGCAGGAACTCCAGCTTGACATTCGTAAAAAAAAATATACTTTAAGATTATATAAAAAATTATAGATATATAAAAGTTTATCATAATAGTACAAATTTCTTTTAAATTCAATAAAAACTCCTTGAAACCCAATCTGTAATCATGCGTAACACTTACTGTAAACAAAATGATTTTACTGTTATTAAAATATTTCATTAATATTCTACTGTAAACTATTAAATCAATACGGATGAAGTTGCATGTAATATACAATATTTTATATGCACATTTCGATATGCTGCATTCATTGTGAAATTACGGGATAATTTACAAATGTGCACATGCAAATATTGCATAAAATTGAAATTATTCAACAAATTTTATTTTGTCATTAAATATATTTTCCGGTAACGTGCGTTATTCAATTTGTACGCAACTGTAAGAATTTATATTCAATTTTCACATTAAAATATTTGCATATACCTATTTTATTAATCTATTGATTATAAAATATTGCAAAGGTAATTAAAAGAATTAACCAATAAATACGTACTTGTTTGTTTCATGAAGTTTTAATGTTCAGAATAATTATAAAGATATTTAAATATAATATAATCAAATCGCAATATATATACATACATGTATATATATATATATATATATATATATATATATATATATATATATATATATATATATATATATAAAACAACATTATTGTTTCCGTATAGCTTTTGAATTTAAACGAACATTGGTGCCGGAAATTAAAAATTATATAGAATTATCTAAAAAAAGGTAATAAATTGAAATATGTAACTGACAATTGGCATTAGAACATGTTAAGGTGACATTGGAAGCATTTACACGTACATGTCCAAATAGATAACAAAACAACAAAATAAAAACTTGTGTAAAACATTGTCTCGTAGGACTTATAAATCACAGTTGATAATAATATATATAAACTACAGCATGTCAACAGTTAACAAGACATCAGCTAACACACATACACACGCACATATACTTGTTCGCAGAATTCAATAAATCTGTTGTACAAAATATAGAAATGCAAGTCATTTCAGTACCTTTGTGAATTTCTAACCGAAAAAATTAGTACTTCACACATGCACACGAGATTGCAGGATGAATTCAGTTATTTTGTAGAACTACAGATAAGTTTATAAAATAAAAGTCATCATTGAATACAATACTAGTACTACGCTACATACCTAAGTGCTGTATGTGTGTGCATGTGTATCGAATGTAAAACATTTATAATTTCGCCTGGACTTTGTCCAATTAGAATGAATCAATCCTGGCAAAGTTAGTAAATAATCTTAATGACATTTTGCTAAGAATAGCGCGTAATTGCAAGAATTATTACACGTCTAGCAACTGAAGAACAAAATAGATACAATTGAAATATCTGTTCCTTTCAGAATTAATCAGTATAATGGCTCTGAAAATATTAATCAGTATAATGATTCTGAAAATGCATGTTAGTTCGCATTAAATGTTTATAAGAATATTTACCAAGAATACAAAATTCTCATGAAAGATTTTTCGTTCTTATTATCCATCGATTCTTATTTTATATTATTCGGTTTTTTTGAGCTGCAGCCGGTCCTGGTAAAATACATTTCACACACATCAATCACACGTATTGATTGTTGGTGCACAATGATCACAGTTGGCGTGTAAAGGGCGTGATATTGCATTTGTCTCGCCTATTGAGCTACATAACCTCAATAAGGGTTGATTACGTGGACCAATCAGGTGAGAGCAAATACAGTCATGTGCTTTTTATAACTGAGAATTGCTTGAACAAGCTTGTATTTTACAAAATGCAGCGTCATACTCTCACAAGAGAGACGAAAATCTGCCGTGACGATGCACAATATATAATACCTGCTTTCGGATCAAAACAGCATACGTTTTCGATAATTTTATTAATAATATAAGTTGTTAATAAATAAACATCCATTCTAAATATTATTAAAACTATTCCTCACTCAAGATAAAACCAGTTTAACTTTTATTTTTCATGTTTCGTTTCAACATTTTCGGCAGCAGGTAATAAATAACCAACATTATGTTCTAGCACATCGACAAATTAATTAGCAACAGTGTTAATTACAACAGTCGGCCATGAAACTGTTGATTTGCATTTTTGCTTTGTTTAGAAAATAATTCTTGTTGTTTGAAAAAAAATTACTAGTGCGCTGTGCATGACTTGAATGGTCAATCTAGGTACACATAAAACCAAATGGAATCAAGGAAAAGTGAAAACATTTATATTATTTCGATTGTTTTTAACGTCTCAACCTGATTATCAAGTTTACGGTTCACTACTTCACGTTCGATGACAAATACTCTGAATAACTGACGTTATATCATTGCGTTTGCAAACAAATATAGAAAAAAAAAAACATTCGACAGATTTATTTCAACTGACGGACAGGAGCTATTCTATCACCAGTAGTGTAGGCGAGAAATTACAAAATATTACATTGGTAATAAGTAAAAATATTTTTAACGCAACATTTACTGTGCAGAAATACTAACGCACACTAACTTGGATGTTAATTGCACTGAAATAACAAGTACGGGACTATGTTAAGTATTTCATTGTTATTTCGACTTGGTTCCGCTAAGTTAGAACTTTTGGTTTCGAACCCGTGGTACCGTGTATCTTTGCATAACCGGAACTTGCCATTAGAATTGTTTCGTGTATCATGGTCAAAACGTTTACATACACTGGTAGAACTGAACAAAAACACATTACATCCTCCCGTACTAGCTCAAGGCAAAACATGCTACAATATCAAGTGATGTGTTACACATCACAGTACATCTGTGTATCAATAAACAGATGTGGTCATCACTTCTTACTCGGCTTGCTCAAACGAGAGTTTAGCTCGAGAATATAAAAAGATGATCTAGATTTTCGACATTAGAATCAAACCGAAGTTTCTAAGGCCGCGAATCATTTAATTCTCCGTGTGATTCTCGTTGAAACTCACATAATTAACAACATTAAAATGTTTCTTTCATCCTAACTACGGAGTCTAGTACTAGAATTATTGATTCTCGAATTAAACCTCGTCTGAACAAATATGTAATATACTATTAACTCAATTTACAGCTACAATCATTCATTAATCAATAATGTATAAGTGTATATATATATATATATATATATATATATATATATATATATATATATATATATATATATATATATATATATATAATCTAAAGTATAACCAATAAATTAGGTGCCATACTGGCCGTGAACGTGTGAACAGTGCTAGATTTTTCTTCCACACCGAATTAGAGAAAGAAAAAACAACAAATATGATTAAAACGCCACATCTTGCCGCGTCGAATATATCCATTAATAAATATCCGGGTCACGACCTGTGTATGTCCCCAATTTACCATAAGGTTCATCATTTGAAATATGCAGACGACCCAATAACCGATACGAACACACATACAACAAGTAATAGTATCGCATCACCACAGTATCTTCTCTCATGGTGTTTAGAGAATAGCTAGGCTATAGTAGAGCTAACGCTAGTATCTGCTCGATGTTTTTTTTTTATTTCTCTCCAACTCTGGGTAATGTAAGACACACTTATACGAACCTGCTGCCGGTACACTAGAAGACGATACGGTGCAACTTTGACCTCTGTCACTTACAACGGGGCATCTTCAAACGGAGTTTCTCTTCTAAATACCAACGTTCTATACCTCTGATACCAACCTACCTAGTCACATACATACTTACATATTTAGTTACATACATATATGCATACATACATACATTACATTACATACTTACTTACATACATTATATTGCGTTATCTACCTGCTCAATACATATGACCGAAACTACCACTCATATTACAAGTACAAAAAAAATCCACAACAAATTTGAATAAAACTTTTAAAATATATTTCCATAACGATATCACCAGGCCTGCATATTAGATAACCCGGAATTCAAAATGTTAATCGGAAATATGATGTTAATTTTTTTCTTCTACACTTTCATATTTTTCTGCCAAAATGAAAGCATCATAATTTTGGGTGGATTTGCGGATTTTTTTGATTAGAATTTACAGCGCGTATGTCACAAGAACTGGTTTAGTTTTGTGTTACACTTTCTAGTGAATGATCTTTACTAATCTGTAATATGGCATAATCATTCAGTGTGAAGATGCTCGGCTTGGAAAATATATACGAGTATAAGTTAATAAGATGATTTCAAAATTTGTCGAAATTTCAATCTTGTGCACGTGCTACTTTCCTCTGAGAAATGGTAACTTTTATTATAATGGGGAATACCTCTCTCTCTCTCTCTCTCTCTCTCTCTCTCTATATATATATATATATATATATAAATGAATTATACTTAATAGTTTTTTATTATTATTTTCAGATGAACCAGCAGTGTAAAGTCTGCGGAGAACCAGCGGCGGGTTTCCATTTCGGGGCCTTCACCTGCGAGGGTTGCAAGGTGTGTACACAATACATTCATCACCAATAACCACCTCCTGAACCTCTACCATACAATTAGGGATACAACCGATTCCTTAATTATTACCTAATGAACCACACTAATCTATCGTTTGTTGCAAAGACGTAGTTTATTTCAATACAAACAAATTCTACTACGTTTTATTATAAAATTAAACCGTGATTCGTTTCTCTAAGGTCGCGAATCAGTCTATCTCTGTGATACTCAAATAAAACGCAAATAATTAATAACATAAATAAATTGCTTGTTTTGTCCTAGCAAACGGTATTTCTAATGTCATTGATTCACGAATAAAACATAGTCAAAGAGCAACGAAGCATTAAAGATGAATTCTTCTCGCAAAGCATGTCAGATAAAACAAGCAAATCATTTAGCGTATATTTTCCACTATTTAAGCAAAGTACGTATGTATGTATGTGTTTGTGTGTGGATCATTTAATAGTTGTTGCTTAAATATTTGTACGTATTACAAGCGGGAGCCGCTACTTTTGATGCGCCATTAAACTTTCATTTTTCGACTTCATGTAGCATGACATAACAACCAACTAGAACACACATACACATGGACATTGCCATCGTCCGTTCGTTCTGCATTTCAATGTGTACACGCGCAACCGCACGCATTCACGCGTGTACTCACATGCACACACACACGCGCGCGCGCATCGTATCACACTCTGTGCCTGATCGGCATGCGTTCGTTGTTACAATTCGATTACTTTATAACTAAAACAATAGCATATGAAGTAATGTTCGGCCGACATGTCGCGCCAGGCATAAATCGCACACAGGCCAATAACACACATATTGGTCCTCCATATATGCATGTGCGTGCGCTTGTTTGTTTGTAATATTTATTTCAAATCGTCGTACGCTAGAAAATCTATTTGCAAAATATTCCAATTTGCATAATATCGTTGCACAATCAATTTATACAATATTATAGATTTATTTTTTGGCAGTAAGGTTTATTGATCGAAGTATATAATCAGCAGCATTTTTACGGCTCTGATAATCTACTATATTTGGGTAAAATTGAAGGATTTTTCGTTAAAAAAAAAATAAAAAGAATTTTCTCATGAAACAATAATTCTTTAGAATACTGCTATTTTCACATAGAAAATTTCATATTTTCATCACTGCTAAATATTATAATTATTGTCCATAAAAAGTATTATTCCCATGTAAAAATTGTACAATACAGTAGTAATATAAAATTATCTTGCCCCTGAATTTAAATAATTATAATTTTAATAAAACATCACAGCATGCTTTAAACATTAAACTTCTGGAAAAAATAAATTATTAAACTAATAAATATAGTCACTCGAAGTTAATTAAATTTAATTTAGTAATTTCTAACCAAAAAAGGCAATTGTTTAATTTAAAGGTAACTGTGGTGTATTTTCAACAAACGCCAGGGTTGTTAGAAGATTATTAATGACTGGCTATAATCATTTAGACGCGAGAGTGGAAAAACGTATTATAATTTTTTTAAACTAGTGATCTTAGCAAAAGGTTAATTAACGAAACCATTAACTAAAACGGCGGTAACGGAACCACACTCTTGGTTTTTTCATTATGGTAAAACATTAGTTTCCCCATTTAGAAATGGTGGCTAAATATGGGTAGCCCAAATGCATATGAGAATATAATTTAATAAATACAAACTACTGTATTTGTATTATATAGAGTTGCAGGCATTAGTGTCTTGTCTGAAAAACACAACTTCTATTCTCTTCTTACAAATATACGTAATAATAATCTCTCTCTCTCTCTCTCTCTCTCTCTCTATATATATATATATATATATATATATATATATATATAAATCCATAACATCAAACATTGATTTCCTTTTTGAAACATTCAAAATATATTTATACTAGTTGTCGCTTCTTACATTGTATATGACATAGTTCTAGTTATCAAGCGATGATGGCGCTACCTGTCTATTAACTACCTATGTAGGTGTGTGTGTGTGTGGCACGCACATGGAGCTCACGCACGCGTGACACACGTCCTGTGTCGGCACGGCTTCTTCTTCTGCGGATTGTTGCATAACGAGACACGTTTCGATTTCCGATTCAGTGTTGCGTGACAACGCGGCCAGATTATTCGCTCGGTAATTTTCCTATTGTAACAGCAAACAAACCATAGTTGTGCGTATGTATTTACTAAATACACACACACATTTACACTTACACTAATACTTACTGAGAATATTGAAACTTGAGTTTTTTGTTAGAGTAATAAATGAATTGCGAAAATGAATAATGTCTGTACGGTGAATAGGGAGAAATCAGTGTTTTTAGTTTAATAATTACACGAAAATATTGTTTATCTTTCTATGTACATGTCACAGTCAAAGTATAACTTAATTGTAAAAGTATATATTCCTAATAGAGCAGATTTTTGGAAGAGCAAGAAAGTGACAGTATTGTAAAGTTAGTAAATGTTTACTAGTAAGTGTCTGCACATTTACTACTCTTTAATATTATGTAAGTTCAAGTGATGTAAATCAGAAATTCAGAACTAGTAATTTTGTTAAATGTTTTTGATGTGTTTGTAAATTTTCGCTATCTTTCCACTGTGCACCTTCAGTTGACTTGTATAATTCTAGCTGTGTGTCAGTCACGCTACTAAACTATGTGATAACGCGTTATCGGCGAACATTTGTTTAAATTTATGCTAAGAGAAAACCTTGGTCATGTTTGTCACTTGATTCAAGAACACGGCAGTGCTTTTAATGTCCATTTGATAATTGACAAGTACCACCATTTATGACATTTATCCATTCCATTACGCATTGATTTCATTCATTACGCTTC
Source organism: Carabus problematicus (assembly GCA_963422195.1). Taxonomy (NCBI): domain Eukaryota; kingdom Metazoa; phylum Arthropoda; class Insecta; order Coleoptera; family Carabidae; genus Carabus; species Carabus problematicus. The sequence goes on along the minus strand of OY728588.1, from coordinate 9,916,361 downwards.
ACCATTCACAAGTACATGTTACAAGATAAGCGAGTTTGAAGATTGTTCAATAACTTCGATAACTAATAATTATACATTAAAGAACAATTTTTTTCTGTTGTTGTCATTAGTTAACTTTTCAATTATGCTCTTTTTTCCTCTCTTTGTTGCGTCATTTAATTACAACTTTATAAATTCTGTCACAAATTATGGAATCCGTCAATTAGCTGTTTTTTTTTCGAATGTTCTGTAATTTTACACATATCTGTACAACAAAAAGTTTAATGCAAGTATCCTTTTTATTAACATTGAGCTAAAGTTACAAATTTACGTCTATCTATTGCGGTTATTATTGTGAGGTCGCCAGTAATTAAAACAATAATTATCGTTGTGCACAACAAATCATTGCAGTGTAGATTCTGCAATATTTGTGGAATATTATTCATGAATTCACATTACCGTTCAAGTGTTATTGTCTTTATGATACATATCTGCAGGAACTGTGCCCCAGATATCTTCCGCAATGGACATCTGTGCTAGACAATATAGATTGCCTTTGAAGAAGTAGGTAATATCGAGACCAATCTGCACTACGTGACATCTGGCGAGAACTAGATACACATTGTAACAGTACAGTATTACTGAACTAAAATTAAAAACCAAATAAGTTATTCATATTTATCCTTGACTTACAGAGAATATAATTTAATTTCAAACTTGTGTTTAGCTACAATTCTACATAAAGTTACATGTATTATTGATTATATGTGCTGGTTTGTGTTTGTGTGTGCGTGTTTATTAGAATAGAATCCTGAGAACTAGGAACACGGCTATTGCCACCTTGAATTCCTCCATATTATGTGGTTCGCCTACACGCACACGTATATCTGTGGAAAGAATTTGTCGCTGGCATTGTTCTAGTTGTGCGAATCCATTTACATGACATAACAGCGACTTGATTTGAATATAATTGCATGCAATTAGCAAACGATTACACAATTAGGCAGCACAAATGAATGCGTACCACTGGTACAAGACTAGGGACAAGAATATTACAAGTGTTATATATCTGAAGTGTGCCACGTGGCTGGTTCCGGTGGTTAAGTTGTGGAGACTTCCGACCTAGTGCTCCACATGCTTAATTACCCGCTAACTACCGTCAATGCCGACCCTTTAACGCAACAATACCTTTGCGAATTTCACTTTTACAGCGGAGAGGGAGACGACATTACGTAAGGTTAATTGGCTAAACGCATCGACCCGTCAAACGACAAAACACAAACGAGTATATGAAAGAATCGGTCGGACTGTTTCAGCGCGCGTACGATGCACAACTACGTCCGGTGATATTTCATACCTTCTAACCACATCCTCTCCTGGTTACATATTCTAAATATAACTCTGCAGGATCGGTACATACATGCATGTATCTAACACAAATATATAATGTTATATTCATATTATTATCCTACTTGATATTCAAATATATAATAGTATCTTCACTGACTTTGTGATTTTAGTTGATATTACTAGTTATTTTCATATTTGTTTCTTATTTGTTCCAGTCATTCTTCGGTCGATCCTACAATAACTTGAGCTCGATATCCGAATGCAAGAATAACGGTGAATGTGTAATCAACAAGAAGAATCGCACCGCATGCAAAGCATGTCGCCTGCGCAAGTGTCTGTTGGTTGGCATGTCGAAGAGTGGCTCACGGTATGGTCGCCGATCGAACTGGTTCAAGATCCACTGTTTACTGCAGGAACAACAACAGCAGGCGGCTAACCAGGCTGCGCAAGCACAACAAACTGGGAAACAACCACCACAAAGGACACCGCCACCACATCAAGGATTGGGCAGTTTAAGTTTTATGGGCGGCCAACAGTTTCCGCCACATTTGTTGCCGCTACCACGCACGAAAGAAGACCTAATCCTGCTAGGGTTGGACGAGTACAAGAACTCCGCATCGCCCAGTGTCAGTTCACCCGAATCACACAATTCAGATTCCTCCGTGGAAGTGAGCGACGCTCGAAGAGCAATTCCATTGTTCCCTGGCTTGATTCCCTCGGCGTTTCTACCGCCTCCAGGACTACTATTCCCTCCCGGGTATCCGCCATTGTACCCGGGCCTGCTCCAACCTGTCGGTAATAATAACAGTAGATTGGCGAGGAACCACAATCCGGGTGCTGAGGTGTTTAACAAGCGAGTGTTTCTTGATGCAGTTCTCCAATCGCAACGGTCACCAGAACCTGAAGAACCCGAAGTGACCACGCCCGTACCTGCAGTGTCTCCGGTCCAAGATGATCCCATGGACCTGAGTATGAAGACAGCCAGCAGTGAGCGAGGTTCATCGTCACCTGCAGCCAGTGAACGATCGACGAGTAGTCTAGCCCGATGTGAAATTGGAGCCGGCAGTGATGCAGATGAAGAGAGTGATTGTGAATCCGAACGAGAATTGAAACGATTGAAACTGCAACACCATCGACCTACACCGCTAGACTTGACGACTAAGGTGTGATGATGACACAGCCATTATACTCGTGGTCCTTTGATATTCAAAGTCCTAATGTGTGTGCGCGTGCGCGCAAGCGTATACAATGGTAACCATTGACAGTGCTGACGATAATCATTTATGCATATCATGTTGCGCGGTATTGGCTGGATCAATTTCAAAACAACGACGAGGAAGATTGCATTACATTTTCTATAAATATGTGCACGCGTCAAAATTTTTATTGACCATGCAACAATGGCGTCCCATACATTCGGGGTTAATTGCTTGGCTATTGTCTAATGGCATCGAGAGTTCAGTTCACCTGTCGATGTCTGTCTGATACAAGCCGCATGGTTGATTGCGCGCTATTGACAACATTGATGATGATGGTGATGATGCGTGTGGATGTGACAGTGCGCACGTTCTGTCACGCATGCATTAGAGAACAAAGAAGACCAAGAAGAACTCAATCAGCACGTTTGACCCCGCAATGTCCAATCGAATTGACCCTTCGAAATGGATTTGACGCGGATGTGAGTTTATGGATGATGAATGATAGTGCATGATCGATTAGAACAGTATCGCAGGCCCGTATTTGCAACGAATTTACTCCGTGTGTACACAGCGCAATAGTCAGCGACGAAACTGCACGTTCCAGGACAGTACTGGGACGAATTCCAAGAACAGAACCTAGTGTATGGGTGGCCCGTCGTATAAATGCACTGATCGCACCTTTAATGTCAAAATAAATTTTTCCGGATGGCACAACATCGTAAATTAACCGATTGTAGATTACTCGCACGGCGCGGCGGTAGATGGGGACACATACCAATAAAACAACGAAACAAAACCGAAGCGAACCGATGGTGGAGCGAAGCGAGGGACGAACAGACGGATGGAAGAAACTAATGCAAATCATTTACAAAAGCCTGCTTTGTCCGTGGATAAACAAGAATGTTACCATAAAGTAAATAATTTAGTGTGTAAGGAATGGACACAGCGGGTGCCTTGTACATAAAACTTAAGTGTTCTATCAAAGTATCGTGTTTATAACAAACTAGTATACATATAATACATCTGTGTGTGTGCATGCGCGAGTGTATATATTGTCTCTACCATTACTACTCTCATTATCATTCTCTCTGTCTCTCTCTCTCTCTCTGTCTCTCTCTCTGTCTCTCTCTCTCTCTCTCTCTCTGTGTCTCTGCTCTCCGTTATGTATATATAAATGTAAAGAAGAAAAGCGCTACTTCGAATTAATTATTCCAAAACTGAGCAACATGCAAATATACAACTAATGTTATGAGGAATGAGGAATTATAGATAATAATTTATTTATAACTGTAAATCTGCTAAATTATTTTTGTTTCTTATCCACATATTGATTGTGTTAGTTGTTTCAATTCAAGCATCATTGTTATTATTTAAGTCAATATTGCTCTTATGTAAGTATGTATGAATGCAAACTTGTATATTCGATTATTATTGCTATCATAATTATTATTATTATTTTTGTATAAATCTATTATTATTATTATTATCTTATTGCTCTAGTGTTAATAATATTAAGTATTTGTTGCAAGTAATGCAGTGTTTTTTTATACTCGTTGTACCTCTATATGTTGTGAAATACAAGAAGTTGCTGAAAGAAGTTGCCGAAAGATGTTGTGCAATTAATTGTTAAGGAAATGGTGTTTTTATTATGTTCTATTTTATTTATAAATAATAATCAAATTTAGTCATGTTCGAAATGGAACAGTTTTTTTTACTAACCGACTATTTCTATTCAACGACGCGACGATAGACGCTTTTATCTAGATGATTTGTGTGATACTGTTCACATAAAAAAAATGTTCTGGCCAATCGCGTCAAAACACATCAACGAAAAATGAAAAAACAATATTGTTTTTTTTTGCATTAGCGTAATTTGTAATTGTTGTAGCGAAAGTAACAACTGTGATTTTAAAGAACTAAAGTCTAAAAAAAAGGTAAATGAAGACAGAGCGACATAAATTCTGTATCAGAAAGTTATAAATGTTTTTGTATTAATCACAAGTTAATTGGTTATAAACCCGTGTGTGGTGTGACATTTGGACCATCTGCAATAGATAGATTTATCTAGCAGTTATCAGTATTTAGTTCGTAGTTGAACTGTCAGTGATAATGATTGGAATTGTGAGTGATCTGTGCTGGTGTATATATGTTTGCTAGGGTTTAGTATTTGGGTTGGCATATTGTGTGTGTGTGTGTGTGTGTGTGTGTGTGTGTGTGTGTGTGTGTGTGTTTACAGCATGTATGTACAGACTATATATGCTCTGTAGATCAGAGATTTGTCGCTATATTATGCGACAATATGTTAATAATATTTTGTAAATATATACATATGTTTTGTATAAGAAAAATCGTGAAAATATATAAGATATTTTTCAAAAATTACATCTGCCGTTTCTCTGTAGTTCCTAGAAAACCCGTCATAATTAACCTTTGATGTGAATATTAACTTCTTTTTTTTCATGGATTGTCAAAAATGTTAACCCCATTATCTGTGAGGTATGCAAACAACAAATAATTCTTTAATTATATTTCAGAAATCTTCAAACTACGCAAGAGCATTACAAATATTTATATTCTATTTTCTTTCTAATTGTTATTAAGCACAATTATGACTATACAAGGCATGTGAGATTAAAATGTGAATAAATAAAAGAAACACTAACGGAAATTTCAAGTGTTCCAAGTCACTTCAGCGATAGCTAGACGAACGTCAAACAATTATAAATGTCAAGTTAATTGGTATAAAGAACCTAAGTTTATTACAGTTTACCTGAATTTATTTCATTTAGTCAGACATGTTGCGTGGGCCCCGAAATCCACGTGCTCAAACTATCACCAGAGCCGGACTTGAATCAATGCATTTAAATCTAATACTAGATGATACCTTGACCAACAGTGTTTATTTCCTCGTTGAGTCCGGGCCTGACCTACGTACACATACACATATAACATGCACGTATATGTATATGAATTAGACGATATGACTGTGTCCAGATTGTTTAGACGTGGGACACCGAACACTATTACAAGAGCACAAAAAATAAAATAGAATTGAAATTAATTAAATGAAGACGAACTCGACAGCCTTGAGTCGAAAATTATTTACGTAATAAAAACTCATGTTTCAATTAATGTCATATGGAAAAATTATTCTGTTATACTGAAAGTTGATGGCTCGCGATTATATTTGATGGAACCGGTTATGGAATCTACACACAGTCCAACACTAACTGACCACAGTGGTATTTTGTATTTTTAATTGAAAATAGCACAGGGAGGATATCATTAATTATAACAAATTATTGTATGACCAATAAACACACACAAACAAAATATCACAATCTATATAAATTGAACGTCATAGTGCAATTAGAATTCTCTGAACAAGTGAGAAAATATATGTTGTAGCTATCTTTCTACAAAATGTAATTTTTTAATTCGAACTGAACACAGTATTAACATTAACCTCTTGAAAATAGTTCAGTAAATTTTAAATATCATCTTCCGAAAGGTGTTTTGACATATCTACAAGTTGACATTTACTGTTAGTATTTGATATATAACAAGGTAGATAAAAAATTACTTGCGTGTCTTCCAATTAATTACAGTAGATATATTTAATGCCGTATATAAAAGAAACGATAATTATATTTGGATTTTTTACTTAGACTTTTGCATGCATACACAATCCTATTTATATTAAAACTGTTTTTTTTTTAATTTTAGAGTATTTAAATTAACATTTCACGATTATCTTATTAAACATATCCTTAGAGAAATTTATATTTTATTTATACTGACAATTGAATTGTTGAAACAATAATACTAAATTCAGTTCTTGAAACACAGCGCTAAGGTGCTTATTATCAGATAATTGTTGAAAATATTTAACCTGTAATGAATGCTATTATAATGATGTGAATAATGACCGTGTATTTTGCAATTTGCATATATGTATAATACGTACGCTTGGCTGAGTATATTCATGTTGGTTGGTTCAATAAATTTTCCAGTAAATATAAACCATTAGTACGTCTTCTATCAATTTACACTAACATAATAATTTTCATCTTCTCACAATAATAGCTCTGACAAGTAGTCATTAACGAGATTTAATTAATAACGTACGGAACGTACACGTAATATATTACATCAGCACCTTGACAGACAGGAACAACGGAGCAAAATACTTGCAATATCTTTAATACTCTAGAGCTAAATCAACCCTCCTGACAACTAAACATGCAGTCCAAATAACCTCTGAAAATATATGTATGCATTCAGAACATTTGTTCAACTGATACAGCATATGTATTATATTGAGTGTAGTGTTGCCAAGATGAATCTTCTTTGATGGTTGGCGCTCGTGTGTGTGTGTGTGTGAATGACGCCGTCGATGTTATACAGCGTGACGAGGCCCGCAAAAGATCCGTTCACATCGTGATCAATTTACAAAGTGCTGCAGTCTCTGCACAGTTTATTAATATGGAGTGCAATCATAATAGCTCACAAATAGAAGGCAATTATTATCCACGGGAACAATGAAGCCCTTCATTAGTGAATACAGACGAGAAGAAGACGAAGAAGAAGCACAGAACCTGCTGTAGCGCGCGCGCCGCTTTCAAGAGATGCACGGTCTCAGGTAAATTGCTACAATTAGACCGGTAAAAAAATTAATTTCTCTATAATGTACCGGGTTAATTGAACTTATTTACGAGTATCGACAACTTCCATGACCAGTGGCGGCGCGTTAGGAATTTTAGTACAAAACATAGCACCAAGTATGTGTATCAATATGTGATAGTAATGATTGTTATTGGGCGTTCCGTACTAACGATTTTTGCTGAATAATTCCTGTGGATAATATATTAATAATTCTCGTGTATTTGTAACAAACATTTTAAGTAATATTAATCCTTTTTCATTTAGACTTTGGACTGCCAATGTGCGGAATCCAAATAAGATTTGATAACCCAACTTATAACTATAAGTGAACAACATTTCCTATCTGTTTCTAGTTTAATACCGCTTTATATTTAACGACCATTTTCATGTTTACGACGTGAAAATATCTAGAATTTCTAAATTTAAACTAATTCAATTAAGCAATTAGCATGTAATTAACCGATAAAATCAATCTACATTTACTGTATAATTTTATCTCAATCTTCTTTAACGTATTCTCGTACATATTCCATATTTAACAAATACGAAAATAACAGATATTATTTGAAATCAATTAACACTAGATGTACGGATTTTTATAATAAATCTATTTTTACTGAAATGAGTCAATAAAATAGAAGTTTTCTGCAAAAAAAAAAACATTAGTTTTATTCAAGTTCGTTGTCAGAAATTTTAAAAATCGCATAAGAGTGAAATTGGCTCATTCCATGAATCTAGTGTTAATATGAAAAAAATAAATAAATGATTACACAGGTTAAAATATGAACAGTGTTATTAGTTAGATATCAAGTAATCTATGAGCAATCAAATAGACAAAAAACAAAAAGTTGCGAAGACGATTCGTCCTTGACTCAATGACATACTCACTTATACTTGTGAGTTCCGCTACACATATGCAAAACACTCTTGCGCCGGACAAAGAATCTGCTAGCAAAAAAGTGGAAACCAATGGCAAAGATTCAAAGCAAAAAACAGCTGTAGTTTACGATAATAAAATGAAAAAAAAAACTGTCAATCGTAAACCTGTATTGGCACATTGATTCCAAGAAGTACCCGCCTACTGCACAATCACTAGTAATTAATTTGTATTAATTACCATAACATTGTAATGATGATTTTGTACAAACCAGGAATCAATAGTACCATAATTTATCATTAGTTTTACTTTGGTATTGCACAACACCACGTTGTTAGCGCTCAGGAAATGTTCCTTCAGATCAAGCGCTAGGCGAAACCGCGTTAAACGAGGTAATTTTAGGAAATCTTCTTCATGAAGCGCGCGTTATAACAAATCATTGTAAATTTAGCGCCCGTTTTCGAGTTCACGAAAAAACCGCGTTACCGTGAATCAGCGTTAATCGAAGTAGCGTTAAGCGAGGCCTTACTGTATCTTTATAATGAATGATTATTTTGAATATCTTCTTGTCTCCATATATGTTTAATGTTTACCAAGTTATCGGAATCTTATGGTTTCTTTTTTATGGTTCGTCATCCGAGTTTCACAATCAGCATACGATAGTTCACAGAAAAGAACACGCACACGAACAGAAAGAGAAAGAGAGAGAAGGGAGAGAGATGCTCCTTAACATTTTTCTACAAGTTGTAACGCATACATACATATACATATAGTATATAGTGTTGTATAAATTAATCATACAGATTAACTAACACACTTTTTGGGTGGTCCGCGGTGCGACCTGTCGAACTTGAAGCCATAAAATTTTAATAGCAGTTTTATTTTTTATATACATATATACACTTATCACCTACAGTTGTCCGTGTTAATGTCACATATTAAAATATTTCAAATATAAACGGTCAACATACATGTGTATTCGTACATAATAAAACAATTTATTCTTTTAATTGAATAATCTAAACGAATATTCGTGAAATAGTTAGCAAGGGAAAATTTTAAGAGATATTTCACGTATGGAAAACATATTGACTTTATTTTTTCAATAGAGACAAATAATAAATAATCGCAAAATTATTTTAATTATAAAATATTGCAACTGTATTTGAGAGAGGTAATCAGATTTCTATTGAATATTATTACTATTAAAAATTCGTCTCGTCTCTTTTATTATCTTGTGATATATTGGCGCACAAGAATTGAGAGAAATTTCTCAACAAATTTCGCGCCCGAAACTGAATCTATTGGCATTAATTTATCAAGCTATTAGTTGAGTAATTATTGTCGAGAAGAGTTTCTAAAATATGAAAAATAAAAATAAACGTAATTTATTATTAAGTTTTATTAATTATTCGCGTATTACAAGAAGAATTATTGGAGATTATATACCGGAAGTCTCAAAAAATCTGGGACATTCGGGAATCAACATGTATACATAGAAAAATTGTGATTGCTTCTGAAGAATTTATTTTAAAGCAAACATGTGAATAAAGAAATTCTTCAGAATTAAAAACTTCGCAAATATGTTTCTGTCACGACTAAATCAATATTGATACTGCATTTTAATGACAGATCAGAAGGTCATGAAACAAAAACACTGTGATCTGATCACTTGTTTTAATTAGCAAGAAAATCTACAATTTTGTATCATGACCTCCTGATCTGTCATCAAAATTGGTTTACTCGATACAGAAAAATATTTCTGCACTGAGTATAACATCATATTATACAGTTTTTAATTTTGAACAACTAATTTATTTACACTTTAACTCTAAAATGTGTTGTTCAGAAGTAATCATAATTTTTCAATAATTACATGTCAATTCCTTATATCCCAGATTTCTTCTGACACCCGGTATACGTACATATATACATACTTATAGAGTCGAATGATGATAGCAAAAACTAGTAGAAATATCAATGATTAAAATCAAGGTTACGGTAATCATGTATATGATTTTATAGCTACATGTTTGATATTTAATAATACTATCAAAAAATTTAATAGCTGTAATTTTCGGTACATGTACTTTGGTTATTATATATACATACAAATTCTCTAAATCTAATATATAAAATAAAAACAAAAATATTCACTTTATTACATGCATAATTCGTGGTAATATTGCATGGAAAATGTCCATAACAAAATTGCATTTTGGAAAAAAATTACTTACAAGAGAAGCTAAATGTAACAGATGTACTAATAATTTAAGTTCATTATCTAAAATAATGTTTCGTTGTGATACTAGATTATAAATGGCATCAACCAGTAATTATATGAGCAGTAATTTCTAACTCACTTCCATGTCCAAAGATATGCCATTTCGACATTCTTTGAAATTAAAAATCCAGATAACACCGTCATTATACATAGTAGGAACTATTGCGTTGGAATTTTTACCAAATTTCATAAAAGTACTATTATAAATTTTTAATACAAAGTAAATCATGGGAGACATGTGTGACTTCTCCAACTAGAAGAGAGATCATCAAAAAGAACGGGCTTCACCAGGTTACTCATATTCCGAGAGGTTTTACCTCTATTTTTTATTGTTACTACAGGTTTAAATGTGGCTTCATATACTAGTAAAAAAATGAGACTGCTTATAAATGTAAGTTATAGAACACATATATAACAATTAATTTTACGTAAATAAATGACGGTGTAGTATACGTATGTGAATTTGTACAGTTCTGAATTAAACAGTACAATATAATATATGACTATGTGAACTCTGTGATCTTAGCTGATCTGTTCACACATAATAGTTTGAAGCAATAAATAATCTGTATGAATTATTCGATAAAAATGTATACAATGAATTCATTGAAACATTTGAAATGTACAAGTTTTAGTAATGCCCAAGTCGAGATTTAAAATAAAATTATTCTAGATTTGTGCTGGATTGTAGAATTAAACCTACATTTGTTCCCAGGACCGCGAATCAGTTAATTTTCTCCGTGATTTTCGCTGAAACTCAAATAACAATAAATAAATTCTTTGCTTCGTCCTAGCAACGAAGTTTCACATTTCAGAATCATTGATTCTAGAATTAAACCTCGTCTGAACAAGCGGGCATAAATGTAAAAGGTTATGAAAGCAAATAAAATACTTATTAACAAGCATAACAAAGATACTGATATATTTGCGATACTTATATCTATATAGTCTGTTTCATCTTCATGTGCTTGACTTTTTGATTTGGAATAATTAGTTTATTGCGGATGCTATATAGTAACAAGCAACAATTATAACCTTGTAAAATACTGGTCTCAAGAATGAATCCCAATAATAGTTCTCGGTGTAAAGTTATTCTTGATGAAACAGATAAAGACAGGAGATTATACAGCTGACAACAGCATAGTGCATGTAAGATGGAAGAGTTCATTATCTATATTCACCCAGAACGGTGGTTTGATATATATCCCGAGTGTATCTTAACGAATTATCCTGCACATAACCAGACACATACACAAGGCAGGATCGCACGCTGCGTGAAATCACATGTGCCTTCTAAACTAATATACTTTACGACACGTGAGGGCAGCCCCATACACACACGCATGCACGTACAAGATATACATTACCGGTGCTAATGAAACTGTACACCAATCACAAATAAGGACTTCATCTACGCGCCTGTATGAATGCTCGCGCAAGTGTGCGTGTGCGCATGCAAACAAGTCATCATTTTAACATTTACATGTCGAGAGTTTTATGAGCAATACCAGTGTTGGTTCTCATTTTGAAATTAGAGAGATTCTCTTTACAATTACTGTGAGTGATTAGCGCATGCGCTGAACACATCTATTTTAAGGTTATGTTCAACTATTAATCTCATATGTCCCATGTTTACCAATCTTCAAAGCCTTGATTAATGAACCAAAAGCTATTAAATAAATTCTACTTGTTTGTCAAATTAAAAAATTTATTTATATTTTAAGTTTTTAGTTATATATAGATTAAATAGCCTTTTTTTCCTAAAAATTTGACTTAATGCGGTCCTGTCCACATATGTGTGGACTATGGGATCCGTACAATATATATTGGTTGTTCGCGTGTATATATATATGAAAACCCGTTCTTTATAGATCATAAATTTCCAATTATTTTCTCATAAATTTCGTCGCATTTTTAATAAAGTGTGTCTGATCGTAAAATGAAAAAAAAAACTAAACATATTGTACGAATTCCATTTGATTATACGTTTGACCTGTAACTGTAAGAGTTTAAACACTTTATTAGTTTCCAGTGTGACATGGCCATTGTAGTTAATCACTGGAGGTATTATATCCATAACCATTGATCGTACCTTCAATAATGTTTACTAATGGCTTATTAAAAATTCTCGTTCTCTGCATTTAAAATACATTTAATCAGATTACCTAAACAGTTATAGTAATATGACTAAAAATACGTATTCTATCAAATTAAAACAAATAATTATTAATTAATATAAATTAAATCTACAAATTACTTTAAAATACTCATCATTCTTAGATTTAGCGTTCAGAATACGCTCCTAGAAAACAAGCGCTAAGCGAAATGTGCGTTAAACGAGGCGATTTTAGGAAACCTATAAAAAGTTTCTTATTCTTTTCATTTTCAGAATTAGCGGCTTCAGGAAACATTGTAAATTTAGCGCTGTTTTGAAATTCACGAAAAACAGCGTTAATCGGGATAGCGTTAGGCGAGGTACATATTTTGATAAATACCTGATGTAATAATATAAAGATTTGTTATAAATTATCTGTGTAATTATTTTCAAGATTTTTGCACGCCTTATTATTGTAAATTGTTCCGCCATTATGAAGTCATCAATTTAAATTGGTCACGACAATGTTATTTTATTTCTAAATTAGATTAACCCTGCTTTGCACTAATACAAGCAAGGAAGTGTTCGATATTACTGATAGTTCATTTTAGAATCAAAAGTTTCTCCGAATGTGTAAAAATCGAGAAATTAATTAGTGTACCTATTTTTACTCATGTAGATACGTTTGTGTAATTGAAAATGAAGTAAGTATAAAAAGTTTAATTTCACAGAAAAATTGCTAATTATTGCGTCAAACATTGTTTACGACCGATTAACCAACTAACCTGTGCGTTAAAGTTCTTTAAATCTAGGTCTGTAAAATCGAGGTTTTAGTGTAATAAAATTAAATTTAGTACTAACAATCTTTTATTAATCATTTACTATTGTATTTCCACAGTAAAGTTCAGGAAAGCTGTTTTAATTTGAATAATACTTTAACTCTAAATATAAGCCTACGTTAGTTAAATATACTTCTTTGCGTTCATTAACTCTGCTAGCTGTGTGCCGTTCGTGTGCGAATGAGCATATATGTGTGTAGCAGCTGCTATCCTACTTCTAATAAATTCCTTTTAATGATTCGCACGGGCTTTATCGCTCTTTCAAAATAAATCTGACGTTTAGTGTCAGACAGAGGTTATGTTTTTTGTTGTTGTTATTGGTGGTTTTTATTCTGTTTAATCTGTATGCTAACGAAGGTTAAATATGGATCCATATATTAGTTTGTTTTTTTTATACTTGCACGTTTCAAGTTTTGTAAGTGTTATATTTTTGTGCTCGCGAAGTAAATTATGTCGGGCCAATGTGCTTTAAAAATAAACATCTATTCAAATACAGACCCCCCGCTTTACACTACCTCGATTAACACTGTTTCAGTATAACGCAATTCTTTATAACCTTCAAAAAAACACTTACAATGATTCGTTATAACGCGCGTTCATGAAAAGACGATAATTGTGAAATGAGGAGAGCACGAGAACTCCTTAGAGATTCCTAAAACGTAATTCGTTTAACGCGGATTTCGTTTAGCGCTTGTTTAGCAAGAACGTATTCTATATTTACTGAACTAAACTAAACAAAGTATAATATTAATTACATTTAGGTATTAATTCATTCTTATAAACTGGTTAGATTTTCATTATACAGCAAGGCCTCGCTTAACGCTACCTCGATTAACGCTGATTCGATATAACCCAGTTTTTCTTAAACCCAAAAAGCGCTAAATTTACGATCATTCGTTATAACGCGGTACATGAAGACACAATTACGGAAATTATGGATCAATTTATAGAATATGACCTTGTATTAAAATGACTTCGTATAACGCTGTTTCATTTAGCGCTCTGTCTTCAAGAACGCATCTAAAGCCCTGAACGAAGTACTGTATTTATTGCATGAACAACGCAGATGCGTGTGGATTGTTATTGAACGAATATTAATGAAAAAACCATGAAGCGTTGTGCCGAAATTGTAGGTTGTCTCTCTGGTATGAATTACTTTTTGTTCCTCGATGCTGTAGGCCCCCACAGTCCAGTACTTAGTGGAGTATATAATTATCCATTACTTAATTTTGGTTTTAATTAATTCTGACAGAATCAGAAGGCAGCCCACACGAATTAATTTATGGACTACGTGTCCGATATTGCTATTATCAGAAACCGACCTCTGATCTCCATATTAAATTCAACATATAGGTTATGTATATGTAGTCAACAACAACAACAAAAAACCTTTGAAATATTAACAACAAATATTATATACTTATAATTGTATTTAATATAAATAAATATGCTGAGAAATGTTTGTAAATATGCTGTTTAAATTTGCATGGTGAAATTGTTGAACTAATGTGTAATATTGGCTGTAGATATTCAATTACTGACATTTGTGGTGCTTATTATTTCAAATTAAATTCCGTGTCATGGGGGTTATCCTTACTATACAAAGACTGAGTGTAGAATGCATAGAGGGCACGTGTGAGTGTGTGTTAGATGAATTTTCACACCGTGGACGAGCAAGAGTTGTCGGTAATTGGCTGACGACTCCTACGACCTGTACACTAGCACCACCTGCCGTGCATATGTGGGAACAACGAATATGCCTGGTGCATCATCACATACATACATACACATGCACATAGGCGCCGACGTTTTCATCTTACTACGGGATGCAAAAAAACCTTAGCTGGCGAAAATATATCCCACTACCGCATGTGAAAAATCTATATTTTAAATAAAATTCTATGGGGAGCAATTGATACTCTCGCCCCCTATCAATGTAGAGGGCAAATGCCGCCATGGCCCCCCCACATAATCGGCGCCTATGTAACATACATGCACACATACACACAGACGCTAGTCTATATTGTTTATCCAGTAAAATTAACAACCAGTTGTACCTCATTATTGCACACAGCCGTGACATACAGTGAATTTATCTCTATAAATTGACAGCTCACACACCTACGCACACGTGCGCGCACAATCTGCAGAGCACATCTGAATGAGAATCTTGAAATGTGAATTAAATTTTATCTAACAATAAGATTATATAATAAGTGTTATAATGTCAGTGCCGTCAATACAATGTAACATGTCTATATTATGAACTCATTAATTTTAGTTTTAGTTACAGTTACAGTATTAAAAATAGAATTTCTAGAAACTGGATTTTATGTGTAATTATTTGGAAAGTATAGATTAATTTACGGGTAAAATTTCGGTATAATTTAACATATTATTTCTCATGGCCTCTTGCGTTTCGACCTTGAAAAATATTTTTCTGCACATTTGTAAGATATTAGTTTGAATTGGAGGTACTTAGGTAATATACATATGTATATATATATATATATATATATATATATATATATATATATATATATATATATACCTATATATGGCATGTGTATGTATATATGTATGTATGGCACGTGAGTTACATCTTCGTTCGTAGAACGGACAATCATTTATTATGCTAATTACATGTTATTCCATATTGAATCCTGATTAGCGCTGCCCATACCGACCAATGTACGTGTCCGCCCGCTCCTAGCGCCAGCCTCTTCGCTGTCGGGGCGGACATATGTATGTATATATGTACATTGCGTCATCATCATCATCATCATCAGCAACAACAACAGCAGCAGCTAGTATCCAGCAACAAGTATCATTTAACATCAGCCAATATTCATTTGAATTCTATTTCAACAAACTTACAATTAAAGTATAAACACATTTATTTCACATACAAGTACTGAGCATACATTTAGACTTATCGGTTAATAGACATAAACTAACTATTATGTTACTATAACATTGATAAGACCCTCAATAGCATTTATTTTGTGGTGGAGATTTCAACGATGGAGCAGTATGAAAACCTGCAATAAGTATAAACAAGATAATATTGCATAATGGTCAAATTAATCTAAATTTTTCGATATGCTGTACTAGCTTTGTTAGAAATGTATTCTGATATGAGATTTTAAAACTTATTCGGGCGATTTCAATTATGGATCAGACAGTATACCTAAAAATAAACGTATTAGAAGTGAACAATGTAATATGATATTAAACCTGTTTGAATAATATTATTTAGAGTTTCTCCTATCACATTATTGCTTATTGCTTTTTTTTGTAAGTAACAAAGCGCTTTATTAGAATCTTTCAATAAATTATTAGGTATCTTTAGTTTCCCAATAAGAGAGATCAGTTGCCGGATAGATTTATACACATTTTCCACTGAATACTCCCACCCAGTCACACTATTTATACAGAACCGTACTCTTACAGTTTACTAAAATATTGCATAAAATATCTGACGTTAAAAATACTATATTAAAATAGATCTTAAAACTCTATTTTTTTATATCAGTAATATATTTTTTACTCTCTAGGAGACTCAGAATAAATTAAACAAATAATATTTGTTTATATTAAAAGAAACTAGAATAAATCTGATGTAGAAATGTATTAAAATAAACTTCCCTGAATTTTATTTAAAGATTTAAATGTTTTCATTTTTCTTGTTAAGTGTTAGAATGCACCTGAAGACAACACTGACTCCCACGATGAGTAGAGGGCATTATATATCCTCTATATTGGTGCTAGACGGGTTGACTCTCAGCACGAGACCATTGGAGACTGAACAGCAAAAGAGACAGAGAGAGAGAGAGCGAGAGAGAAAGACAGAGATATATGCGACCAAGAACGCTGTACATATGTATGTATGCGACATCTTCAGGTTCGTTCATTAATTTATTATTGCGTTTAGCTTATTATCAAGTAACCTTTGCGTCCACGTTTGTACCAATAACATAATTCATATTCTAAAACCGTGATATTTTTCCTACATTAATGGACGCAATTCGTATGCTAATCGTGTCTTCTCGTTTCAGAATGTTTCAAAATTTATATAACGAACGGAACTGTATGGTCTTGCAAGCACTTTTCTTTCACCTACACGATAACACACGGCGTTCATCTTTTTATTATAATCTTCTGGTCTAATCCAGTCTTTCTAACCGTCATTATTCGTCACATAAATGATTTAAAACTGCCGCTAAAATATTGTGGCTTAACTCATATGAAACATCAAATGCGTTGTAAACTAAAAATCCAATATCGTGGTTCTAATTTTTCCTATTGTTTTTCTCATATTATATAAACTAAATATATGTACCTATACGAGTTGTTCCCACACAACTCAACTCTAAAAACACGTTTACAACGAAAGGGGACAATAATAATTCGTTGTACAGATACATAATGCTGTTTGACACATACCAGCAGTGATACCAATTCAATAAATTCATATCTCAGTCAGATATGTCTCTTGTGGTCAACCTGGGTTACTTGGGTTAATATCAATAGCTAACCTAACATATACACACCGTTGTATAACCGAGTGTCGAGTTACAGTCGGCCATGATTTAACCCTAAATATTTGGTGACTATTAAAAAGAAAAAAACACGAAGCTACATTTTACAGCGCCTAAAAATGTGAATGTACCATATTCTCGGTTTATTTATGAAGAATTCTTTACAAAGATTGTAGCGGTTGGTATAATTGAATTTATTGTTCATCAACTCGTCATAACGATCTAGATTACACAAGGTATAACAGGGGACGCAGCGCCGGCTTCAGCCAACATACACCAGCAAAAACAATTTCATAAATAGCACAATACTACTTATTTACTTACCGATTTAAGCTCCACCTACGATGGACTCAATCGCTAATTATGATTAATCGATCAATATATTGATTAATGTATATATCATTTATAAAAAAATTTCGCTATATTGTCAGATTTGATTTTGTCAATAAAAGAAATAATATGTTTGACAGTTAATTACAAATGCTAATAGCTGTCATCAAGTTTGGTTTTTTAATTATTCTTACCCTAAATTGAAAAGTAAAGAACTAATATTTACAGAAGATGCATGACAACACGCTTGAGCATTCTGAAAGTTTCAATAGCATATCTTTACTAATTCTTAAGATATTATGACATAAGAAAGACACCTTTATTATAATACAGCGTAATAATTAAAGCTTCCAATGGTACAGAGATAATTACTGATTATCGACCTGATTACTCACCAGTCACTCAATTCTTTGAGAAACTTGAGTGATTGGTGAGTGAGGGATGTTATATTGAATACATTTTACATCAATAAACATACAAACGTATATAATGAACAGAGTAGTACAATAAATTCAGCGCTTACCTGAGCATTAAATATCTTGAAAGATTTCATTGCGTTACGAATGCGATAAAAACCATTTAAAACCGGCCCTGTACGCTTATATAGTGACTAGGAGTGTCGAGATCCACCACGAATACATACACAGAATACTACATATCCAGTTGCACACACATACACACGTATGTATACATAGAAAGACAGTTTATGAAATGTACATATAATATGCTACGCGTCTCGGACTGATACGATAATAAAAACAAACTTGTTGACTTTATTATCGATGTGCAGGAATGTGACAAGCAAAGAGCAACCCTCTTTTCATAGTCTGGTAATTATTTTTTACTATACTAAATATATGAGATCATTAAATTAAACTATCTCTCACACGGGGTGGGCTTGAAGAACCAGTGCAGAATATAATTAATATATATAGTATAATATACGCATACATACATATATACAATATAAGGACGTACTACAAACAACGCCCAAGTCACACACACACACACACATATACACACACATACATACGTACAAACATATTTACAAGTCACTTTAGTTTTACGAGTAGGTAAAAATTACACATTTCAATAACAGTTAAATGAATCGAAACGTTTCAGGTTATAGATTTTTTATTAAAACTGGATCATAATGTCAATTAAATATAATTTACACATGGTTATTCGCACTGGCAGAATATTGCTGTTTTACTATCAGTAAAAAGAGCGTTAAATTTCAATATACATTTCGATTTTAGTTCTGCTACAGTGTAAAATGTTGAAATGGTTTCAATCGTTATAAATCGCGGTAGATTTAATTGTAATTGATACGAATCTATACATATACAGTGGAATCCGCTTATAGTGAACTTTAAGGCAGCAGGAATTTAGTTCATTATAACGAAAGTATTTATATGTTATGTATTTGGTTGGGACTCTGCGAAATGTTCACTATATGCGAATTCACTATAAGTGGATTACACTGTACCTTCTCAATTTTACGTGAAACGATCAACGAGGACATTTCTACATCGATATTAAAGTTTATTGAATCTATAATTACAAACCAATACAAAGTATGATATGGTATATCTCGACAAGAAGATGATTCGTGTAAAATAAGCAGAAATAATGATTTACAGTAAGTAAGGTGAACTTATGTGCAATATGGGGGTGCTATATGCTGTGATGTTACCTGCTATATACACGTGTGTGTGTGTGTGTGTTAGTATGTGCTCCATACATCAGGTCCAGTAATTACCTGGTGCATGGGGAGTTTTGAATTTATGACGTGAGCAACGCTGTCGGGTGCCACACGAACTTGCACACACATACACGCATAGTACCTTGATATACGTGTACGTTTCACACCTTCACTACACATGCACACACCCTCACTAGCACTAAATTGTCCCGGTCATCAATAGTATAAGCATATTAAAGTGACCACGAGGGTGGTCACTATATCAACCATGGAATGAACGAAAATAGCAACGAGCCAGCGAAAAACCAAAATAAAAAATAGGTAGTATGTATGTATGTGTGAAACTGTATGAAAAGATACGAGTAATAACCTTTTTAAACAGTTAACATATAGTATAACATGACATGACACCACATCTTATCACTTGATAATGAACGAAACTTCAACACGCTTCGAGATCCAAAGCTGAAACCAAAATTGACGAGTTCATAAAACGGACATTTTGCGAGTACATCTTATTAAGAACATATAGCCAATATATTATAATGTATTGTAGTGTGGTTTCATTTTTAAATATTTGGTAATACATGCAGCGTTTCCAAGGCGAGATTTCGAACTTAAATTTCGTTATGAAAAAGTTTTACGTGAACAAAATACGAAATGAACTTGAATATAGATTGTTAATGTCATTTAGAAGGACAACAGTTCATATTCGTTAAACATACATTGCCTTCCTAGTCAGAATTCAGTGACTACAGTCAGTGTATAAATGTACAGAACACCTCACTGATCATTTTATAATATAATTTTTATAAAACGTTGAATACTTGGTGTGAGATATGGTTGGAATGTACATGTGTGAGTTTGAATGTGTGTGAAGGCTTATAGAGGTCCAGGTCTTGTACGTTCGTACGTATATACCCCGTACTGTGCATCGAGTGTCATAAATTTTGCTCTCGCCATGGTCTCCACTCCATTTAGCTAATCGGTAAATTAAAATAGTGTCGCTTTGGGAGAAAAATATATTTTCTAAACTATTAATCAAACAGAGAATGAGTCAAATTAACCGGCGCGCACGTCTTGTGACGGGCGAACGGAGAGAAGAACTCGCGTGAATTATATAAACGCGTATACGAGCACGTATAAACGAACACAAAAACGAACGGAAAGAAAACGAGCACTCTTATCTGGTAGTGGAGGTGGAAAAGAATATATACAGTGGAATTCACTTATAGTGAACACGCATATAGTGGAAACTCGCTTATAATAAACGTATCTGAGTTCCGACTAAAATCTTATGCCATCTAATGTTAATTAATGCGCATAAAGTGAACTCGCTTCCTTGTTGGTTAATTCCTGAAAAACTCTAATTTTCAGGCCCATAAATAATTCTGCAATAAAATGCTAACGACAAAGATCGCAAAACCCCATGTATTTTAAATGGAAAACTCTTGTATTTAAAGTTATGAGTTAAATGTTAAAATTTGGGGCCGTTTTAACGATCGCCCTAGTATATAGTGTATCCATAGATATAAGAACTTGACTAAACGCAGCATGCTATTAACAGAGGATTATCCCAAATTATACGACACAGTAAATGAATAAAAAGCAGAGCTGTATTCAGAAATTTATAAATACATTTTGAAAAATAACAACAAAAATATGATATACATCTTAACAATAATAATACAAATTAACATAAATAAATGTAATATTCAATAAATTATTATTACGTCTTAATTATAGACAAAATGTCTCTTGTCTTTCCCGCTAAGAGCATTACAAATGTACCTGAATACCGCCACTACTAGTAGTTTATGGCCTCTCCTGCTGTGAAGGGTACCACCCTACCTATTAAGGAATCATGTCAAG
Source organism: Carabus problematicus (assembly GCA_963422195.1). NCBI lineage: Eukaryota > Metazoa > Arthropoda > Insecta > Coleoptera > Carabidae > Carabus > Carabus problematicus. Next base: position 9,894,625 of record OY728588.1, on the reverse strand, counting down.
TTCTTATATCTATGGATAGACTATACATATATGTATCTTCATAAAAATGTATATATATATATATATATATATATATATATATATATATATATATATATATATAATGTAGTAAAGCATGTTATATTTACTTACGATGAGAACACGGAGAGAATACTATTTTCACTGCTGGCACCGTCACGTTTCGACGTAATGTATGCAATTCTGATAAAAGCTCGGTAATTGATTCCAGCAATGCCCCATCTCGGCGTTATTAAATTTACCGGAACAATAGATAATACTGGTGCAAGTCTTACACTATAATTTCAATAACGCTATCACAAACCCACGCGCATATACACTTCATTTAATATTTCATTTCACTATTATAAACTCTTATAAAATCTACACTACAACAATACAAGAGTATAGGATATTCCATACACTGTTTGTATAAAGTAGAGATGCGGATATGTAGATAAAATATTCAACACTAAATGTTGTCCGTCAATATTGAAGCGAGCCATGTCGATACAAATAACCACATTTACAGTACTGACAGCTGATTATCTAAACAGCATTCATTGTTACACTTTATACTGTTCTAACAAGTTGAGGAACATAATGTAAAATCTCGCAATACACTAGTATAGAAACAATTACATAACTAAAGATATTAAACCAGGTTGAATCGTATTACGAAAAGACGTTATAATCAGATTACTATATAAACCAATAGGACTTAATCTTGTTTAAGTATTTTCTTACAAATATTACATGGTTATCTAGATTAAAAAATGAACCATATAGTTTCTTCATACTATGTATAACAAAGTAAAAACAAGTTGTAATTAATAATAAACAAAGCATATTACGTACTAGTTCATTTACTGTTATTGTCATTAACAATTTTTAATAATGATCGTGCAAAGTAGGAATGTTTTCATCGCGATAGTTTTACTATAATAACCAGCCAACGTTTGTACATGTATGTATGTGTGTAATCTGACATTGTTAAGTGGTCTGGCCGTATAGCAATAAATCGGTCACAACTTTGCCTATTTATCAAGAGCAAACCAGTAATTTGAACATTGCTCAGATTATGAGCACATAATATAACTCTCGCGTGTCCCATCCAGTACCGTACCGACACAGTACTGGTCACAAACACCGAGTTAAGGGTCGTGGAACTAACCTCGAACCGTAATAGCGATTAGTACACGGTTCTGGAACAATAGATTATATCGTGCGCACACGTTTTACTTATGGCAAAATCTAAATTGAAATATAAATATCAATTATAGATTGTAACCTATAATTTAGAACAAATTAATTATTCAATTTGTTGTGCCATAAGTTTCACCTGACACGTGAAATTACCTTGTGAACATAGGGAAAATGAGGATTTGTAAGTGTGTATGCATCGAACATAACCTCAACTGAGAGTTTCTCAAGAATGAAACACGATTTAAAACCAGGAAACATCGTAAATAAACAGTGCATTCTTTGGATAACAACCCTTTCAGATGATTCACTGACACATTACCACATTCTATCACATAGCAACACTTCTAACATTCGCAGTATTCAACAAATAATCCTAATCTGGATAAATATGTAACATATTGCGCATGTAGACGTGGATGTATTAATCTCACACTGGTTCGAAATAATCACAAATGTATTTAAATTTAACAACAGAAATATATTAAAATGATTGTCGTGTCATTTGAAAACTGCTATAGAAGTCAATCATTTGGAATTCAATAATTTTTATTCAAAATTTAATTATCTATTAATATTGGCCCACTAAAAACAGAAGTAAAAATTTTCCGGACAAAAAATCGCAAATTTCCTTTATAAACAACAAAGTTGCTGCACTTGTCCATTTAATTTATCTTCTTTCTTTTTACTAAATTATTTCAGATTCCATGATACATATTTACATTTAATTGTTACATTAATACTTATTTTCTTAATATTGAAACCAATGTAACTAATCAAGAATCTATTGATTGGTGTAACATACAGTCAAACTTCTATAACTCGGATCACTATTATCAACAAAAAAAGTTCGACATATGGAGACTTCGAGTTATAGAATCTAGCGATTTTGACATTACAGTGGTTATATTACACATGTTTTTATTGAATCCAAATCGTGTACTACGAGTACATCATAATTTCGGTTAAAATATTCCGTAATTTTACCCGTTCCCGTTCGAGCTCCGCAAACTTACAAGGAATCAATGTGTATGTATTATGTATTAGTTTTACAAATAGTGAATTCCCCGCACAATTAAAAACTCAATACGAAGAAACAGTTTGAGGTAAGGGCGTATTATTGTATGAGTGAGTGTTGCTATATATAAACCAGGTATTTTCCTTATATCATACATTTTTGCACCAAAAAGTGATTGATCTTCCGCTCTCACTATATATTTTTGCATTGAAACGCAATAACTACCCGTGACCAGCGGAAAGAGACTCCCCGAATAAAATAAAATAAAAAGAACCAAGCACACACAAAAAATTTCCTCCGCAAACAAGGATTTTTCTTCAAAATTCGACTTATGGAATGCACGTGCCAATCATTTTATTCGAGTTATAGAGAAATTCGTGTTACAGAAGTAAAATTGCATGTAATTTGCTCTCTAAACGCTATTGCCACTGGATTCATTTCGACAGAAATTTCGACTTATAGAATGTTTTTAATCAAACCTATAACGTCTATGATTTTTGAATTTGACGCGTCGGTACAAGAATTCTAGGTACCTACACTACCAACTGTTCAATTCAAACGTCAATTTGACATTTAGCATGATTTTGTATGTCAAATAGTAGAACATATCCATATTTTTCTTCATTTATTGAATACATTTATACGTAAATGCTATAAACTTGTATTAGCAACAGTGATTATTAAATTGAAGGTATGCTTAATGTAAGTTTTAGTTATAATTTTTGTGGAAATACAATATAACCGTATATTTTTTCAACTTTCAGCATGTGCTCCGTTCTCATTCATATTTTACGTCGTACTAATGGTTTGAAGTTTTCGCAACGTTTAAGCACACATATAAATGCATCATGTGTTCACATCAGTACAACTGAAACCCATAGAGATTACGAAACAAATCCAACTAAAACAAGTTATAAATATTTATTTCTAGTAGCCTCTGGAATATTAGGTTATAGTTTATTTAAGAATACGGTACATGCAGCTGTACCTGTAAAGAATCTGGAAGGCCGAAGGAAGCAATTTAATTTCATTGCTGATGTAGTGGAACAATCGGCTCCGTCCGTAGTGTACATTGAAATAAAAGATGGTAGGCGATTGGATTTTTTTTCCGGCCGACCGGTGACCGCGTCTAATGGTTCTGGATTTATCATCGAAAGGGATGGTTTAATATTGACCAATGCACATGTGGTTGTGAACAAGCCATATTCTATTGTGGAAGTGCGACTTTTCGATGGCGCTACGTACACTGGTACAGTGGAACATGTAGATATGAACAGTGATCTGGCTACTGTTAGAATACAGTGTAAGAACTTACCTGTCATGAAACTGGGCACCTCGGCGGACATACGATCAGGTGAATTTGTGGTCGCAATGGGAAGCCCCCTGTCGCTTAGCAACACAGTAACGTCAGGTGTTGTAAGTAATTATTTATTCCAACAATCTGTCATTAATATAGGCCAAATTCAATTCTCATTCCTAACTTTAGGATCGAGCCTAATTTCCACCGTACCGTATAGTATCCTTGTTCATAAGACATATATTTATTGTTGTTAATATTTAAGATCGAGAGCTGAATTCGGTGTATTAAATTTATCAGAAATGTACATAATATTGTGGATTATTTTATTCGATGATTTTATAGGTTAGTTCTACACATCGTGACTCGCAAGAACTCGGTATACGCGGTAAAGAAATGGTCTACATCCAGACAGACGCCGCCATTACATTCGGTAACTCGGGTGGACCTCTGGTGAACTTGGACGGTGAAGCTGTCGGCGTGAACAGTATGAAAGTGGCAGCAGGTATATCTTTTGCAATTCCCATTGACTATGTAAAAGAATTTCTCGCCCAGTCTAAACGAACGAAACGCTCTGATGGAAATACATCTCGAAGGAAATATATGGGCATCACTATGCTAACACTCACACCACAGATACTCCACGAGTTACATGAGAGACAACATCCGATACCGCGAAACGTGCAGCACGGTGTTCTAGTATGGAAAGTGATTATTGGTTCGCCTGCACACTCGTAAGTACATTGAAACTTGCCTGTACTTCCATAACCTAATTCAACTGACATAATGTCAGTATTTTACAAATTAGAAGTAAAAATATCTTGATTTGGCAATAAAATAATACCATAACTTTCTTACGCAGAGGTGGATTGCAGCCAGGTGATATTGTTACGCACATAAATGGTACACCAGTGAAACATTCGAATGACATTTACGCAATTCTTAGTGAAACGAAAAGTCGTGTACTGCGCATGACAGTTGTGAGGTTTGGTCAGATACTGGAAGTGTCCGTCACACCAGAAGATACTGTCTAACCGGAATGGTAATGAAATATATTGTTACTTATTGTGAATGTAAATACGTATTTAATTTTCTGTAATGGAACATTTGTTATTAATGAAATAAATTGTTGATGTTATTATCAAACTACAGAGTGATCGCGATTAATTGTCCGTCACGTGACTTGAAAAAGTTCGTATTCTGATCGTAAATTATCTCTCACCGGAATAAAATTAGTATTTGTTGCTTACGTTACCGCCGTTTCAATAACCGCTTTTGTTTTTGAATCAGTGGCGGCCTGTGTTTTCAGTTTGTTGACATATATTTTCATGGTAATTATTTTTAAAAATCAACTGTACGCTAATGCGATTTGTCAATGATAATGTCAGTGTGATAATGATACGGCAAACAAAATATCAGAACGAAACGACAAGGACAATTAATTTCGATCACTCTGTATATATTTAAAATACATTTATCAATAAAATTTAGACCTATCTTGGTGTAAACTGGAAAAGATCTGAAAAGAGTTGGGACTATTTTTCTACTCCATCATATGAGGATAGGCAGCAATTTATATTTATTTTGAAATAAACACATAAAACATATGACACCAATGCATTTATTATATACACTTAAATCAATAAATAACATACATAATTCATTTATTTCATGCTCTTTTAATTAATAAAATGTGATCGATCATTAGCACTTTAGACTAATGTTAAAATATATATAAAAAAAACTATCTAATATAACTTTGGTGAAAATTTTGGTATAAAAATGGCATATTAAAGCTTAGTAATATATTTTAGGATTTTCGTTTCAAAGCAATACCTGAAATAAAAGAATCTTATTTCTGGAACACTGTGGATAAAAATTATTGCACAAAGGAGAGAAAAATAATCAATGACCTAGTACCAAACCCTCCAAATTGTCAAGATAATTTAGTTACTTAACAACAGAAAAAAAAAAACAGGCAAGAATTATTTTTACCTTAGCGCCATCTATACGCAATTAAACGAAGTAAATTAGGTAACGATCGTTTTTTCTGCGATTTCATACTTTTACAAATTATTTGCATGCGACCTTAGTAGTGTGTAATATATACAAACTTATACGATATATAATATAGCACTCGAATAATAATAACTAACTACAATTGGGAGTCTAATCAAAATTGTTGAACCTATAAATCGAGAATTGAATCCAATTCATTAGTATAAATGTGTTTTCCCTATGAATTCAGACTTACTGAACGATTTGATTAATTTCAAATTCAATTTACAGTCTACATGTACAGCAAATAAAATAAATAAATTTACCATTCAATATATGCTGTACATCGCGATTTACATATAATTATTGGTATTTCTTTCATTGTAGTTTCCCATTATAATTGTAAAAAAAGAACGTAAATATATAGGTACACCGCATAACAAAAATATATACTCATTAAAAATGTGGCACTGTCTGCAGACTAGACTAACAATATAACTAAATTAATATTAATAAAGCATGAACACACACGAGAAAGTAGCAAATATATGCGCGATTTGTACTACACATTTTAACCAAAAAACAAGCACATTTTTGTTCTAAATGTAACACTTATAACGAGAATTTCAGCTAACTTTTGTTCTTTGGTCGCTATAGCAACACGCTAATTTATATTTTCAGTCATTTACGTCATCAACGCTTTGTGTAATGGGCAAAATTGACAACTAATTAGTATAGTTTTAACCGAAACAATGTGTCTTGTACTTTTGTGTGAACTATTTTTCTTTGGTGTTAAATCGAAGATCAAATAGGTAACCTTAATTAGAATATACAAAAATAGTAACTACAATTTCGCTAGCTACATATAGAAGCTACCAAACTTTGGCAAATAAAAATCTGAGATTAAAACGAAATCATGACGTCAATTCTTCTAACAATTCTTCGGTGGATCGCTGTTCGTTCTTAAATTTATCCATATACTGTTTCGGAACAGTCCACTCTAGTAATATTTGTACGTTACGTTTTAATCGCTCCGCATCGGAGAGTGTATCATCTTTACACGGTTCCCGTCCAGAACCTTCAATCGATTCATACAGAACATCGTCAATGAGACGTTTATTAAATCCTAACTCATCTAAACGTTTCTGTGAGGAAATCTTTTTCAATAGTACGGCAAGTAATAGACGCATTCTGTCCAGCGCCATTGGTGGCTCAATACCAACAACTTCAGGTTTCTCTTCTTCTTTCACCGTCTCCACCGTTATACTCTTACATACCAACATATGGTCTTCCAGGTTGCTTTTGGTCTTGTGAAATGTCTTACAGAAGTTGCACAAGTACGGTTTGTCCGTTTTGTGGATACAAAACATGTGTTTCTTCAGGTGTGGCAACTGCGCGAACGCAATATTCTCGCACAGTGGACACCGAAATGGTTTCTCGCCCGTATGACGACGTGTATGCAACTTCAAGGCAGTCGAATGAGCGAATGCTTTCCAACAAACTTGACATCTATACGGTTTCTCGCCGCTGTGAATACGTTGATGAACTGTCAGTTGAGATCGTTGCGCGAACCTAGCGCCACACGCGGCACATCCGTGCGGCTTGTCTTGGTTATGTGTACGCATGTGCTGTGGCAGATGTCCCTTCAGTTCTTTGTTGCATATCTTACAGTGAAATGCTCGTACATTATTGTGGAAACAGTTCAGGTGTTTCTTCAGTGCATCACGTCGGATGAACGCTTTGCCGCAGATGTCACACACATAGTCACGTACATCCATGTGACGTTTGATGTGAAGCTTCAAGTTTGCCGAACATGTGAACGCAGCTTTACATTGTTTACAAGTGTACGGACGTGAGCCGGTGTGTGTACGTGTATGTTGAACTAGTTGGCCACCGCGGGCAAATGTTTTCGGACAATGCGGACATACGTACGGCTTGTCACCGGTGTGCACACGCATGTGCAACCGTAAACGTTCCTTGATCGGGAATGCTTTCTGACAGTAATTGCAAATGAACAAATCGGGACTGTCAATGTGCGATGAGTGTTGCGATGCAGTGTGATTCTTCAAGGAACCAGCCTGTCGGAATCGTTTATTACATTGACCACATTCGTATGGTCGTTCATCCGAGTGTGTGCGGACATGTTTGCGGAGATCATTTTTGCCGAGAAATTTCTTGCCACACACGTCACAGCGATGTTTGCGAGATTTATCTTTGGAGTTTGTCATTTATAGTTATTTATATGTCTAAAAGTTTTGATGAAAGATGGCAATATATTGACTAGATGAATTGTAGTAGTAATGGTAGATAGTAGTGTAGAATTATTGCACTGTCACCCTTGCGCCTAGTACATCGTTAACATGCAACCAAAACCATTATAGTGCAGAGTAGTGTGCAGAAAAAGTAAGTCACCAGACACCAGAAACTGTTTTGTTAGTATTTAGAATAGTATCTACCGATTTACTATTTACTTCTTCATATACCGCACCAGTATCAGCCGAGTATCCATGGCCAACGCTGTTTTGTCTCTCGTACTAACCTAAAAACATACATTTCAAAAGTTACTCATGCATTCATTCATTCATTCATTCATCATTGGAAACCTCTAAATATCGTAAACAATGATATGCAAATTTCTACATAATTCCCACAACGAAACACTACAGATCTATAAATAATCACTACAATTCAAATTTTACTCTCCTGCACCATACTACATTATACATTATTCATTTAAAATTTATTAATTAAATAAACGTTATATATAGATAATAAATGTAGGGTAATTGTAACTCATCGCGCTGTTAAAAGGTGTGGCAATTTGATTTACAAGAATAAAATATAAAATCAAGTACCAGTTTTGTTTATAAAAATAATTACCTTTGTTACGAGGGACCAAAAACTATCCGTAATTATAAATTCTCCCATTCTATGCAGCCGAAGTACACTTATGACATTACAAAAACCACCATTTTCTTGCGTTTGTGTTGAACAGACGCTAGGAACGCTGAACACTGCAGAGGTTAACTAGAGGGCGGTTAATTTCAAAAATTATCAACATCAAATAATAAAACCACTATCTCAAAAATCAACAAAATTAAATTATTTTTCAACATGACATTTTATGTTGTTCTGCCGGGAATCTAATTATTTTTATTTTTCAAAATGGTGTCCATATTAAGCGAATATTTAACGAGTGGTTACTACTAGAGATGCAAATGCGGGTAGAAGTAACAAAATCAATCAATCAATCAAAATGATTCAAATATAAATAGGAAAAATGTTGTAAAATATATCGAAAACCTACATTAATACTGTTGTATATTTAACTGTTATTTTAATGTTGTACCTGAAAATTTAATATACGAATTATAAAATGTTTATATACTTTTATTATTTTGTAGCGTGAAATTATAATACACATCCATATAACTAACTACATATATTCAAACAAATAAATTCATATGCTGAGTGCAAAGTTTTTACAAATATTCTCTATCCGGATTAGTTTTCTTTGCTTTCTTATCCCTAGCACGTGGGAACCACCTATGTTTCGTTGTATGCGTAATATTCATTAATTCTTGTCGAGCAACCTCCGGTGTCTTTTTCTTAAACATCTGTTTCAATTCCGGGCTCATGACAGTTTTTAAAACTGTGTTACTTTCCTCGATAACTTTAGCAGGTATTGGTCTTGTACACTCATAAGGAAAATCCTGGCGTGGATGCCAAGCAACAAATGTTGTACCATCATCTGCAAGCACTATTCTTTCTTGTTTTATAGAAATAAAACGCACCGCCCCTTGGAATTTATTGATTATGTTCCGTGAATTTAACAATCTTACAGCCATCATATATATTATTTTTGAGGTTACCTGTCAACACAATGTTTCAATTCCTGTAAAAGAAATAAAAATCGTTATTTATTTAATAAATAACTAATTAAAGTAAAAGTATTGATTTATATTTACCCTTAGGTGTAAAAAAATACAACTTTTGTTTAAAATTGTTGTAAAAATATTACATTATGAGCCAGTTTTTAAAACAGCGTATGTTCACACCAGACGTCGAAGTTAGAATGTTTCAAGTTTAAGTTATTTTGACTGTGATCATAGTAAATAATTCAAGTTTAAATCATTAGACTATAACTTATTATATTTTATTGTAGAATTAAATACGTAATTCAATATTTTTATGTAACTTCCACATGCTAAATAGCTTTGCTACGGTACAGTAATGAAATAAAAATAAGAATAACAAATAAACATTGGACTTTGATAGTTTTTATTTAGTAGCAACTATTTACATAATTTAGTTCATGGATGAACAAAGTGAACTGATTGATATTTATAAAATTACACTAATTAACAGGCTACAGATGTTTTTCTTCTGTTTAGATTTTTCCTGGGAAAGTGCCAGATTCAAGTTGATCGTCCCATTTCTCCACCCATGCATTTGGGCACATGGCCTCGAAGCATTTCTTGAAATACTGGCATGGCTCGTACTTCTCACCCTTCAATTTCTGACAACGATGGAAATCCAGATAGCTCTGGTAACAGTAGCGCGTCTGGTTCGTATTGGGGAACCGTGGATCGAAGGGTGCGGTGGATAATACTTCCTGTTTAATGGCGACGGGCATTCTGACTGAAAGTAATAGATAGATACCTTTTGTTTTTACCTAAAGTATATCAATCAATTAACGTTGCACAAGATGAAATCTGTTGTACATTTTGCAAACAATAGTCAATCAACTTCTCTATCAATCAATATTCGTTACGAAATCATTAGGAATGAACAGTATTGTACATTATTTACAATCTTATCTTAAATACCTTACATGAAAATTCACAGAAAAAAAAGATATTTCAAAATGTATATAAATCGTTCGAGAAAAAAAGAAATCTAGTGTGATTACCACACGACCTTCTTATATACATGTGTATATCGAAACTAAATTTAAATTAATACATATTTGTCATTTTAAATGCGTATTTATGTTTGTACATTCATAAAACTTCTATATAAGAAGTTTCGTAACTCTATCTGTACTCGTTTTTGAGATAATGAACAAGCAGACACACATCCATTCATCCACTTACGCAACTAAAAAATCTCACAATCGAAATTTTTCATTATGCCTATACTTTCTTTATACTATGTGTAACAAAGTAAAAATATAGGCTGAAATAATAAAATTAACAGCAAATATACACTGTTAACTTCATTATTACACTGTCTGCCTAAATAAATGACGGTAATATTTTCCAACATAATAGATTTGTAAATTTTAAAATATGAATTCTATGTGTAGAATTTTGAAAACAAATCATTTTTGTGAATTTTCTGTATGACATCATTTGTGCACAGTATTTGTTTATAAGTAACTATAGAGCCTACCCATTTACACCAACGATATTGAAAGTAGAATGGAAGATGAACAAAATATTAAATACTATTCAAACATTTTTTGTTACTAGATTACATTTTCCCACTTAATGTTCAAATACTGAATCATTAATAACGTCATATATATATCGTATATCGCTGGTGTATCGGAACGTTTAGATAAATAATTGTTAAATAAGTATTCGAATAAGTCTTATTTGACCAAGGGTCGTGTTTTGGAGTCGTCATCGCAACACGCCTCTTTGTAACGTTTGACTTCTTTCATATACACAGACCAAGCATCTTTCGGCTCCTCTTCGACCTCCGTGGGGCTCCTAATTTTCTGTACCAAGCCCGTCTTCAATATCCGACCACCCCGGCGTTTGCCGAATATCGGTATAGATTTTTTCACTTCACTAATGCTCGCTGGAACAGGTTCTTCCTTTTTCTCTTCGGCCGCTTTCTCCTCTTGCATTTTCTTGAACATTTCCAGAAAGCTACCGTCATTTTTGAACGAGTTTTCCTGCACAGGCACCTCATCATGTTTGGCGTATACCTTTCGTATGTAATCTTGATCTTTGGGTACTTCGCGTACGTATTTGCGTCCGTGCGAGCGGTACAGTGACGATGTATCACGGTCAGAGTATGTACTACTGGAACTTGAGCAAGAACATGAACCATTATATCGGCAACACCGACTTCTGCTACGTCGACAGTGGCTGTAATAGTCCCGTGATCGTGATCTGCTGCGACGCGACCGTGATCTAGAATGTCTAGAGCGTGATCTGGATTTAGTGTGACGTGACTTGCGATCGTCGCGCCTACGGTGTTTTCGCTCGTAGTGGCGGCGTCGGGAGGTACTACGCGACCTGGACCGTGAACGCCGATGTCGCGAGCGCTCCCGACGACGTCGTTTCGTGTAATAATCACACGAACGTGACGGTGAGCGACTGTCCGTACGGGACATCGCAACTGCACATTGTTTATCTGTGCTACGGCTTCTTCGATTGTACCGTTTAGCATAGTACTTATCTCTGGTGTTCTTACTGGTGCTGCTGTACGCAACGCAAGCACCGTCATCGTCAAGTGGTTGACCGTCCAATGAACTTGGTGCCGGCGTTTGGTCCTCAGCGGTGTACGACATGTTCTACCTACAAGAGAACTTGCAGGTATAGTTATCTGAATTCCAAAACACAATAATTCAAGTCATCTTGGTGTTCGTCGCAGTGTCTACAAGCGCCATTGTATGATATTCTAATAACACACAACATATAGAATCCATCATCATTATGACAATCTGTTCTTCGTACCATCATGTATCGTTGACATGATTCAAACAACGTATACTTACTTACAAGAGTGTGTATGTGTGCGTATAATATACCTATCTACATATATTATAATAACATCAAATGCCACATATCGCAAGAGAAAAGCCAAAGTTAAATTTCATTCCTAATATTAGAGAGATTGCATTCTTACATTGTAGTTATATAATTTACAATCGTGCTATTTTCTGTAGCACCTTGGATAAGTAACCAACGTAGATTAGGTAATCAATCAATACAAAGTTAAAACTAAACCATGTCAATGTTTGCAAAATGTACACTCATATTCAAGCTTGACTATACTAGATAGTAACGATTTGTAAGTAAACATTTAATTTAGTTATACCTGTTTTTCACACTTTTCCTCGTACTCGTACAACCTTCGAACAAAATGGCTACCACTATTCACCAGTATTGGACACCAATCAGCAGCTATTTTGACGCACAGACCAAATGTGAACAAGAATAAGAACAATGTGCGACGTACTAAAAGCGCTTGATAGATGTCACTAGCTGTCCACAATACACTAAAACTGGCTAAAACGTAATATCTTAAGTAAATAAATATTATTGTTTACTATTATTAATTCTAAACACTCGATTGAAAATTAATAAAGAGAAATAATATGAAAGATAATATTTATGATAAAATGCTTAATTAAATTCAGTATTGACATATATAGATATGGCAACACCGCAAAAGTGAAAACAAAACATTTGTTTGCTCATTATTGAATCTGTCAAAGTATTAAATGGAAACTGTTTGTGAATAATTTATCAGCGAGATGGACAAATAGTGATATCGCAAAGTGCTTGAATCATTTTTCGCCAGTATACTAATATAGTGCAGCGTTAAATTTTAGAAAACATTTAAACATTCACATGAAAATGTTTCATTAAGCTTAAGTAAACATGTAAAAAATTATAGTAAAAATGTTTTCCGAATATACAAAGAATCTTGTAATATACTATTACAATTTGTCAACGTATTATGTGATATGTGTGCTTATGTCAGTGACTGCAATAATTTTAACATGGATTTTCCATACCAAAAATCTTGACACTGAAGACGTAAAACTTGAACTGGAAAATGTAAGTACTATTTATAAACTTGTAGCAACATTATCTAAATTTAAATTACGATAATATTTTCGAAATTTAACAGTAGTTTTATTTTATTTGTAATACCGTTAGTTATTGCACGATATTATTAATTATTGTTTTTTAATATATGAAATATTCGTATATATAAAATATCATTTTGTTCGTGTTATTATTTAATCTACTTAGTCCCAGAACGATGAAGCAACAACAGAAACTGTGGATACCAGCAAGGAAGAAAATGAAGATGCTTCTGACGATGCAGAAAACATTTTAGCTTCTTATAAAAATACGAAGAAGGTGACAATTGAGAAATTGGCAGCAGAACTGACAGATGATCAATTAGAAGAAGAGAAAGAGTGAGTTTGTTATATTCTAAATATGTTTAAACATCATTGTTACTTGCTCTATTTCATTTTTATGCTCATTTTTCAGAGCCGAGAGAGCACAATTAGCTGCCATTTTGGAACTTCTCAAACAACAGGAAGACAAGTTTCAAGTTGGATCCATGGAAGAACTTGAAGGGCAACTTAAGCTGTACAGATAGTACTTTTAACACGCACACACATATATGTATTCAACAAATTTTAGTAATTCTACATTTTACACTTATGCAAAGGGCCAGTATATACATGCATTGCTTTTAAAATATTACATTTTAACATTTTTTATAACGAAATATCAAATAAATACCGTACCAACTATGTATTCAGTATACGTTTTTTGTAATGTCTAAATAAGTACACGTTTTATTGTATTTTCACTGTAATTTATATTAATAAACAGTATAAGATATTTATGTAAATGTTGATTTATAATTTAAAATACATTAACTTGTTTTATTCATTAAATAAATAAGAAATACAAGAACGCAATTCGACATCTGTAACAGATAGATTAAATTAATTACGAATTTATTAAACGAAAATTGCAACTGTACATTATTATCAAGAGCGCAATGTATCATACATCAATCATTTGTTTAAAAACATTTAATTTCAGTAAATATTTCGGCTATCATCCAAATTTTAGTCCACAGTTTGAAACCATAGAAAAGTATGAAAACGATCTATTTTATACTAAGTTTATTAATCAACGTGTTTCTATATCAATACGCCAGGTCATTACGTGAATATAACGAGAGAATGTTAAGTCTGCGTAACGTTCTATAAACACAGAACAAAATGTCACGTTATAAACAAGTGTCAAAATTGTTGTACCAATTGGGTACTGCACTACATGCAAATTCCATACGCCATCATTCCAAAATACTAATTACGACTGGGATATTCGGTTTTGGTGGTATATTTTGGTTGTCGCTGAAGAAACATCAACGATTGAAAGCTATAAATAATCAGGTGTCGAAGGAAAATAATTTTTTCGTTGATGTGTCGAAAAGATGTACACCTTCCGTTGTATCGATTGAAGTAAAACATAATCAGAAGATGTCACCGGGCACTGGTGATCCGATGGTATTGTCTAGTGGTTCAGGATTCATTATAAGCGAAGACGGATGGATATTATCCAATGCACATGTTGTTCTGAACAAGCCGAATGCTCTTGTCTGTGTTGTTACCGCTAATGGGGCGGCATACACTGCAACTGTACATGACATTGACTTGAAACATGATTTGGCATTGTTGAAAATACCAAGCACAGGGTTACCAAGTCTGTCTTTGGGCAATTCTAGCAGCGTGTCAACTGGTGAATGGGTTGTGGCATTAGGAAATCCATTAGCACTGAAACATACCATCACTGCTGGCGTTGTAAGTTTTATTTTATATGTTATATTATCCTGAGAGACTGCACTCTATGTCTGACTTGTAATGTAACAGTTATATGCAGACTAATTCTTAAATTCCTCTAATTGTAAGCCATTGCATAGAACATTTATCATTACATTGGTTATTGCTGCATAAACACTACTTCAATCATAATAGTTTATGAATTATTTTCACTGATACATGTTTCTTACTGAACTGCAGATCAGCTCAGTAGATAGAGATGCCCGTGAACTGGGTATAACGAGTCATTCCATGAAATATATCCAGACAGACGCTTCCATAACATTTGGCCACTCGGGAGGACCACTCGTCAATCTGGATGGAGAAGTGATCGGGATCAATAATTTAAAAATTACAGCAGGAATTGCATTTGCAATACCTGTCGGTATGAACTAATCACTAAATATTGTTGAATACATTCAATTTTAAGCAATTTTTAATTCTCATTCTACCTGCCTAATAATTTACTAACAAGTATTTGCGAAAATATCATTACTTTTGAATTTAATAATCAAAATACAATTAAACATTAATATGTAAAGACATATAAAGCAAATAATTAATACAGTTTTAGTTAAAATATCCTTGAAAATAATAGAATTACAGAAGGCATTGAAAAACAGTATCGTTTTGTTTAGCTGACTGTGAAAATTTATCTTTACTGTGCAGATTATGCGAAGGAGTTTTTGAGTAAAAGTAGTATGTACTCTGCGAACAAACCATCACAAGTAACTGAACGGCCATTACTTGGAATTACTGCTCTGGAAATGAGTGCAGAACAATGGGATGGATACTTGAACCAGGAAGATTATGACAATTCGAACGCAATACATGGCGTGTTTGTATACAACATTGCCAGTGATTCTGCAGCAGATAAGTTCGTATATTATTATTTATTTAATTTAATATTTCTAACAAAGTATACATAACATCAAGAACTCTCCACTGGTGGAGATTTTTCTTACTGAAATTGCGTTTTAATTATAACAATTAGAAGCGAAGTTAGATGTATTATTTATTTGAATATAACAGTATGTTTTATATTATTATTATGTTTTGTTGCAGGGCTGGATTTAAGACTGGTGATATAATCACTCATATAAACGAAAAACCAGTGACAAAAACTAGTTCGATTTTTGCATCCATGTCTAATGGTAGAAAGTCTGTTTTTACAGTATGCAGATCAGGAATCAAAGAATGTTTTTATATAGAAATACCTACATAACTAAAAAGTAAACAATTATTATTTATAAAAAAATTAATAAACACGTAATCATAGATGTGTAATATTATTTTACCGATACAATAGGTGTATTCTTTTTACAATTTGGCTGACTGAGTTAAGAACTAAGCTAAGCCAGCTAAGCTCACTTGCCGGTATGTAAAAAGAACAAGATTTTTTATTTTTCTCAGATAGTTCACTGGCATGCAATAAATATAAATTAGAAGAGCAGCAATTTTGCACTGTGGTTATATTGCATATTAATTAATACCATCGTATCATTAAATGGTCAACTATTTATTCTATGTATTTATTTATAAAAAGTATTTTTTACAAAACTAATGCGTTTGCTACGTTTTCGTTCATAATTATAATAGTGGCATCGTTTACATATTCGAAATTATCAATTTTTAAACATAAAACAACAAAATAACTTGAAAATAACCTCACTATTACTCTTTATATCAAACTTTCGCGCGTACAAATGCCGAATCGCTCATCTAAGTCTGTGTTGCGGGTAGTGCGTCATCGGTAAGGGGGAGGTTGAAAAACGTAGATAAAGTGAGCTACGACTTGTAAAAAGAACACACAAATAACTAAGCCACTGTGAAATAACCAAGTAATTAAGCCAGCTTAGGTAAAAAGAATACACCTTATGTAAGTTCACACTTTTAATTTGTTAATAGTACAAAACACATACTTTATAATTGTTTGTTTTTATTAAAATGCACGTATTCCGTCTCTGTTGCGCTGTGCTTACAGAGTTTAGTTATACCGAGTGATTCATAATGACTGACTATCACGTGACCGGAAAGAGTTCGTATTATGATCAAAACTTTGTTCCATGGAATTAAATTTAGTATCACTTTACCGACAAAGAATAAATCGCACTATCTTTTCTTATAATATATGTACCTATATTTTATGTTTTGCACACAGTTCTAGTCAAGAAAATATGAATAACAGATTTAATATTAAGAGATGGCGAACACATGTATTATAATAAGAAAACTCCACGTTATTTTTCAACGTATTCTTGCCCCTTCCATACACAGTACTCCAATGCGATTTGTCTATAGTAGTTCAGTATCAGTAACACAGGCGGCAAACAAAAAAATCAGAACAAAGTAGCGCGGTCAATCATTCTGGATCACTCCGGATCATCCCCAATAACCTTATCATTACTTAGCAAAAAGTCAGTAATATGAACTTGAAATATACTATACACGTTTTATTTATTTGCACAGCCAAAAAGCACATAAATATGTACATATGTATATGCAAATGTACACAACTTTTCATTCATTACATATTCATATCATAATGCGACGTTTATAAATATAATTGGAACACATGTTTATTTCAGACAACATACAATACAGTGGTTCGGTAATCGGTTATACATTAATAAATCGTTCATAGTTAATTTAGCACCACGAACACGATTCGTGATGTGCTTGTGTAGGTATAGCTGAATAATAATAAACATATTTTACGCATAATAAATTATGAATAAAATTAGTGTGGTTTTATTTGTGTGTGTATTTTCGTTCACTGACTATTGCGGAAGATATAAATGCACAAAAACATTATTATTACGACGAGTAATTATAAATCTTTATTTGTTTGTTTAGGTTTTAATTATGTTGTGTACATGAGTCATATCTTTATATACAGAATGATCCAGAATGATTGAGTGTGCCGCATCGCTGTGATATTGATGTAGACCGCGTTAGACAGAGAACATTGGCGCAGAGAGAATGGAATTAAGTTTTGATCATTGTTATATATTCTGCTTTATTTTGTTGCGTTATGTTTAATATTCTAGGTTATTACATTTTACTTTTAAGTGCATATACATATGTACACAAAAGTTTTATCATTTTTGGTTTGCGTATTAAACATTTTCCGCTTAAGAAACCTGCGTGAGGCAATTTTGCCAAACTACTCTTTGTCTGTGTTATGCATACTGTGCGTAAGTATATCAGCTTTACTAAAATAAAGTCGCAGTTATCGCTTCATAAAATAAAAATTTATTATTTCAATATCCCTAACATCATAATACGAACTTCTTCACGTTAAGTGACGGTCAATCATTCTGGATCACTCTGTATATGTTAGTACATAATCATACACCGAGATTAATTTTTTGATTTTAGGAAACTTGTCCGGTATTCTACGTATTTATAGTGAAAATAATTCTAACATTAAGTGACATAACTGTTTGAAAATATTTGGATAATTAAAGTTAGGTTATAAAATGAATTATGTCCTTTAGAGTTTATTTAATATCAATAAGTACAATAATTTGAAACTTACACTATAAAAAAATGATTAGGATTCATTCGTTGAGCGTTACTGATCTGGGGAGTATAAGATTAAATTATCTGTTCAGATTACAAGAAATGAGAAGATTTTTTCTAGTATATACGCAAAGTTACCTGTGTGAGCTTGACGAGGAAAATTTATTATACGTGGAAATTTCCTCAGAGATTAGATTGCATCCCTGTCAACAATGAAAGTTAATCATTTCGAAATTGAATTTTGATCCGTTGTACGTTTTTAGGGATAAACTAAAAGTGGGTAGGTACACGTAACTAAGCGTAAACCATCATAAACATAGACAAAATTCACGGAGAAAAGAATTTGAAGGTAAATTATTCTATTTTTGATTGTATTTGCTAATCTGAATGCTCGTACTTTTAGATATTGGTCCGAATTTAACTCTCGAACATAACTTAGTTCGATCCTAAATAAAAACAACGAAAAAGACGAACTTATATGCCTTTCTTTACATTAATTGTACAACGATATTACACGTTAACATGGAAATTAAACTCAATCACGTTAAGATCGAGAGTTGAATCCAGCCCGATAACTATCCGGTCACTTTTCTAGTCTTTGACTAGTCGGCAAATGGACCGATTAATCGGTTTTACATTTTGATAAACTATAATAACAATGAGGAATAGGAATAAAATTTAAAAAAAAAATATTAGTAAAATAACTACATGTAAAATATTTAGTTAGTTATTAATCGTATGTCATATACATGTGTTTTTCTTCGAGACATACAATCACAAGCAATACCTTATTTACGGAGATTGAATATACCCAAACGACGAAATAAACAGATATGTTCTGACAGGTAACTTGACCTTATGGCGCACGACGCACTTGAAACAAGCTAACAGCTACATTGTATACCAATGATTATCAATTTTGAACTTTACCGCGACTTTTAGTGATGTTTGAAATTAGTCGGCCGACTAATCGGCTTTTAAAATGGCCGAATAGTCGGTAGTCGGCCAATACCGTAGTACAGATACAGCATGTAAGTTCAATTTTTTAAATGGAAACCATAGTTAATTTTTCTCTAGCTATAAAGCGCTATTTTTTCTGTTTACAATAATGTGTTCGTTTATATAAATATCTTTTATAGTTTTTAAGAAAAATTAAAAGTATGGCAAATAGAATGATCTTCGTAGTGTGGTATGAAAATTTGGTATAAAACAATATAACGGAAAATTAAATTTCGAGAAAATCACACTTTTGTCATTATCTAGTAAGCCATGCAATATTTTAAAAATATGAAATCGCCATTAACATCGGCCCATAAATGCGCAACTTTTATCTAATTTAACCGACTTTGTATCTCTTATAGTTTCCGAGATTCTTGTAGTGGCCCGTTTAAATAGGACACCTGTATATATTATATATTAATTAGATACACAGATGTATTTTATATCGATACATGTTTGATTGCTATTCTTAGATCCTATCTTCGAAGATACAATAGATATTTTTTCTTTCAAATTCTTTTATATTTACTATTAAATTACATTTTCAGAAAACATTCAATAATTTACTGCAAAAAATGTATTAAGTGTAATGAAA
The DNA here is from genome assembly GCA_963422195.1 of Carabus problematicus. Lineage (NCBI taxonomy): Eukaryota > Metazoa > Arthropoda > Insecta > Coleoptera > Carabidae > Carabus > Carabus problematicus. Next base: position 9,874,398 of record OY728588.1, on the reverse strand, counting down.
AGGAACCGAATAGCTCTACTCATACATGATTGAATGTCTTTAATACACTCTCCAAGGCAAGCAATACTTTTATTCTCTCCGCAACTTTCGTTCAAAGCTGTATACTAAATTCATTTTCAATGCTTCATATCCCCGAAATTTCAGTTCATAACAGAATATAGAGCCTGCAGCTATATACTAGAGCTGTTCCATCTCGCTTTACAATATTCTAGCTTAAGTTTGGGTCACGCAACACGGACAACAGCACGCATCTACCACACAACACCACAGCATTCGTTCGCAGGAGGTAATGCCTGTCCCGAAATAAACCCGAATGGATGATCGGACCGACGCTTGCGTCGCAGTCTATCGCGACGCAAGCGTCGGTTGTACAACCAGTGTACGATATTAGTAACGTCGTGTGAATCGGCTAGGACGCACCGTGAAAACGTGGTTGGTCAATGCGCGCGATCTTTCTTGAACAAGTCACGTAAGACACTTACAAGTATCAATCAAATCAAACCATGGCCGATGATACTCTGATTATGTCACGTGCCAAAGGCAGATCTGCCTCCATTTGTGCTGCTGGTTCGACCAGCATGGAAGCAATTGCTGCCATGGAGTCTACCAGCAATCACAATACTCCTGAAGGTGGAACACCAACAGGCCAGCGTAGACGACGACCTGCTGCAAGATCACAGAGTGCAAGAATCGCTAGTGGCCGGTCCATCAGGAGGCGAGCGGCTGTAGCAGCTGCAGCGAATAACTCGGAGGTGAAGAGCCACTATAATAGTGAACCAAAACTGGCCGATGAGTCTTCTGATATATCGCCAGGCTTCAAGAGGAAACACTCGACAAGGAGAGGAACGTCGGTATATCATAGGAAGTCTACAGCCTTCTTGGAGATACCAGATCAACGTAGTGCTTACGCAAGCAGCGGTGGTGGTGAAGAAGAGGATGAAGATTCCTACAGACTACGGTCTTTTAGTTTCACCAGTAAAGGTAAGTTAGGAGAAAGTTTTTATTGCACTGCGGAGACGGACCTGGAGATAATGCAGAACATTGGACCCTAGTGTATTGTATGTTTCTTGGTTTCAACTTGCGTAATTGTAGTTTACAAAGTTGTATCACATATTTTTATCAAAACCTAGACGCATGCAATATATTATCGTTCAATTTTCTTGCTCTGTTCATAGTTGACAGATTGTTTTATGAAAATTGACATTACAAATTTGTTGAGCAAAAGATTTGAATGCTCTTATAATATTTAGTTCTTAACATGTTACAAATTTACAAAATAATCACTAAAGATTCTTGCCTAAAGCTATCATACTAAAGGAATATTTATAATCAAATAAAAAAATAATTCTTCAACTTTTATTTGCACTCAAAACTAGAAAATATATTTGTGCTCAATTTTAATTCTTCTACGTTTGTGTCGAATTAAAATATTTGGTTTTTTAAATATACATTTTGCTTAGATTTTACTCAAACTTATAACCAACACAGTTCCATATTATTATCTTTGTATATTTCAAGATCACAATACGTTAAAAGTGGTTCAAGCTATGACAAAGAAGAACATTTAAAACACTTTGTTATAATCCTGAATACAATGTGTTGTGCTTTTATAATGTTGCAACATTGCTTTTCCACGGAAGACACTGCAATTAAAAGGAAATTGGGGCGGGAAGAAAATGTGAGACAAATTCTTCAAACTCTAATTGTGATGGCATGATTCAGTGTTTGGCATGCATCAAGTACGTATTACCCAGTATTACCTACACTGGTTTGTGGGACGTGCAGCATCTAGACGGAATAAAACGGGTGTTTACTTTTCGGAATTGCATCGTAATGAAGTCGAGTTACGTTTGGTTGGTAAAAAAGCCGAAATTGAACTATAAAATATCTCGTTAATTCGTTGGGTAATAACTAATAATCGGATTCCGAGCAATCGCATCTTAGCGTCCTTGAGGTTTTAAGTTAATTAACTTTGCGACTAGCATCTTTTTTTTTGTCTTCAATAACTTATTGATCAGTTTGAAATTGTCGGAAATCAGATCATCTCTTGGTCAGATATTTTCATAGAATGATTCTAGTGTTTGTGAATTAATATTTTATAGGAGTATTTGTTATATTTAAAAAATATGTAATTTAATATGTATTACCTTTATTTAAATTATAAACTCTGACATAACCTCATTACATTGGTTTACTGAGCAGTAAATGCAGAAGTCGCAATACAAATATCTCTCGATATTGATGTCTGGTGTTCTGTTTGTTTTATAACAATTATTATTGGGGGTAGTTAGTATTTGACAGTGAATGTATACTGGTATCAACAAGTAAACCGCACATTGCTATAGAAATTACATAGAGAGAGAGAGAGAGAGAGAGAGAGAGAGAGAAAGAGAACGAGAGAGAGAGGGAGAGAGAGATGTTCACCTGTCATCGTATTAGAGAATTCAACAACGAGCTTCCAAAGTGAGCGCCACAGACAATAATCAATGACCGAATTGTGCGAACCAGCGAACCATGCTATTACACACTGTGTAAGAGAGAGAAAGAGAGAGAGAGAGTACAGTCCAGTGCACAGAGTATGTTGAACCTGCAGAAAATTCAAAATACAGCGGAACCTCTGAGGGGCTATAGTCTATTCCACGATTATATTCCTGACTTTTTGATTTGTAATAATCATAAATCAAAAAGTCAGTAATATCATCATTGAATAGACTATACTAGAATATTGTTCAGTCTTACGTATTAATATATTTCGAAATCAGACATCTACGAGTACGTCTAGCTCAATTTAAAAGCAAGGAGGTTTTGCATCTTCGATGTACAGTGGAATCCACCTATACTGAACTTGCATATAGTGGAAACTCGCTTATAATGAACGTACATCTGAGTCCCAACTAAATTCATAACATACTAAATACTTTAGTTATAGTGTACACTCGCTTATAGTGAAGCAAATTCCTAGTCATTTCAAGTTCACTATAAGCGAATTCCACTGTATTTCAGTTTTATGGCGTAATATATTACACAACTATTATTGTACTTAGCATAAATGTGTTTCTTTTAACATTTAATTAATTATGTGCGCGAGTAAGAGAGTGTAGTAATTGTATTTGGTATTAAACGAAGCTTTTAAGTATATTTGAACACGCAGACTGTATTATTTCAAAAGAAAAATATGGTTGAAAGTGAAACTATTGATCGTTTCCGTTAGAATCTAGAACTATGTTGTTATCTATACCTGTATATAATTCTTCCTTATCTCAACTACATTTACATTGTTCACCTTTATTTTCAGTTATATTCTTCTTACTTCAAATATTCAGTTAGAGTCAGGTACTTTACTGCGCTTATGCATAACAAATATTCTAACGTAACTAAATTTTTCTATTAAAAGGTCACTGTATACTATTAATATACAGTCCTTTGTAACAATGGTGATTTGGTACAATAATCAAGTTCTAATTTGTATAAATATACTGCTGTATTCCAGTATTGCACCTTAATAATTTGAATAAAAGATATAGGAATGATAACATGCTGACTGAATGCATTCATAATTAATATTAGTCCATTACTTTTTAAGAGATTCCCAGTTAAATAAGTCAATCTTATTTCAAGTGCGCGTATTATTCAAATAAAAACTCTTTGCTTTTTCCTCAAGACAAAGTAAAAGTAATAAATGTTCAAAGTACTATCCTAATTGTGAAATAAATTGTCTCGTTTTTGTTCCGTCAATTCCTTGCTTCTTTCTCTGTAACACAAGGCATGCCCTTGGGATAAATTTAGTTAAATACAAACGTGAATAATTTGCTTCCTGTATTTCGTAAATACGCCTGAGCTTTATTTCAAAGTAATATATTAGAACGATTGTAACGAATTTGTGGTTCATTAATGTGGAACATGAACTGTTCAATCCGGAACAATTCCATGTGGAACAGATATTAATGAATAAACAATAGCATTTATCATACCAGCATGGCTGGTTGTCTGTTATTTGCAGCAACAGGAGTTTTGCAATTAACATTTATTGCATACGCGGCTGTCAGATAATGTGAATCACATGACGGTAACAGGAATCGAGTCACAATGTTCTGCTGTTACTTGTATGTATTTAATATGACGATACACTTATATTACACATCATGTAACAACGAATAAAAGTATAAAAATAGTACATATTATCAGATTTATAGAATTGTTATCGATAATAAAACTATTGTGTTCAAATGTATTTTTAACTATTCGAGTCAGTGGAAAGATTTTGTATAGAAGAAATTCTTTTTCATATAAGCATTTAAAAATAGAACATTAGAATAGAAATACTGCAGCTTGTGGGCTCCGCACGCTTGGGCAGTCCTGTAGAATGGAAACAGACCCCAGGAAAATCGATAGAACAGTGACAGAAAATCAAATATGTATATACTTTGCAGATGAAACTATAGAACTTCTAGAGCATGTTAATAATTAGTTGAGTGCATTATCATAATCAAACAAGTATGTTTGGATCAAGTAAACATATTCTACTCTACGTAAATCAATTTAATTCTAGGAAAATATTTCATCTATGTACATACATTTGTGGTTGTCTATGGACTCTGCTAGTATTTTCTACTACTAAAATTATTGATTTCAATAATCCTCTGAAGTTTAGAGCCTATTTAATGCCCTATTTAATTCGATACTCTCTATGCCCCCCGATTGGGCCTCTGAAGGGTACAACTGAAGTCTCTCGCTCAGCGATTCGTTGAACGGAGCACGTACGTTCAATCTTGCGCCTGGCTGGGTCGTTGGTTGGTCAAGAATATATATGAGGTCAACATTAAATGTTAAGATGTTAACTACACTATTGATCAAGTGGAAGCGGAAGTAAAACTTTCTCCATTAAAAATACACTTCCGACATTAGATAGTAACAAGCAATGTTTGGTTTCATCCCCAAGTTCAACGATTTCTGTTCATTTTATGCACAAGTGAGTCTTATAAATGACTGTAGATAATAATAAGACAAAATAATTTCTAGCTAAACTTTACAAATTAAATATTTCATGTAATAGTTCGTCGTAGCCAAAGTTGAAAAAATAAATAAATCTGTAAAACATCTTACATTTCCTATCGGTCATAAATACAAATGTCAAAATATTTTGAAGTTCGAATAATTATTATTTTAAAAATAAAACAGTTCATAGTTAAAAATAGCTGTGTGTTTGTAAATACATTTACTACGTGTGCATATGAGAACATTTATGTGGTGAATGGATTCTCTTCAGAGTGAGTTTTCAAACAAGTGTGAAAACAACATACACACATACGTTTCTTATGATTGCGACATAATTATTCATAGATTTAATCGTTTACAAATTTTCGTATTCTAGTTTGCTAAGATGCAATTGTTTAGTTTTATATTTTATTTTGATTACACAATTTCATATGGTGTCGATAGGTAGTATATAAAAGTCATACACATAAAAAGCTTTAACTTTTCTCGTTCAGCGTCAAGTGTTAAGCTATTTTCAACTTTCATATCTACGTTTTATTTCCTGTGTACATTCATATGGTTTTACCGGCGGAATTTTTTTTATCTTAAAACACATTTATTATTCTGATACTACTTGTATACATTTATTTAAAAAACGATGGTGCTTCGTGAGCCACCTGTATAATGTACACTTGTTCAAATGTTGACTCGTTAAAAATGGAAATTGTACTGCCAATGGATGTACTGGAAATGACAGATAATTTTTCTTTGATTATGTCAACGTTGTATGTTGTACAAGTGAATTTCCGGCTTACAAAATGGCAATAATTCGTTATGGTGCGGTGGGAATTGATCACGCTGGTTGTGTTCTGTTTTTCATCAAGCTCAGTGGCATACCAATGTGGTTGGTTAATCGGTCATGTGACCTAAGTTAAACAGGCAATTTAACCTCAATTCAGGCGCACGTATTTAGGCGATGGGATTTAATAGACGCTATCACACATGCATACATAAAAGAACTTCAAGGACCTAATTCCTTGAAGTAAGTTAAGACATCATATATCTCTCGTTCTAGAAACATGTATTGTCTTTAATGTTTAGTTTTTTTCAAATAATGGATGTTTTTAGATTTGGCGAATACAACTGGGTATACACTGTAGCAATAAATCATTTAAATCAATGTTTTTTGAGAAGTTACTGATGCAACTTGATGAGACACATCTGCAATTACTGACTGACTTTCTTTTGGCGGTGTTCATCAGTTTTGTTCCCATGAGTATCTCGAGTGGAAACGTTATTAAAAGCGATGAAATGAAGCAGTGTGCCTGCAGGTTACAAGAAGCACTTGTACCACTTCTATCCTTAGAAGCTGCCATCGCTCGTCTGTAATTTTATAGAAGATATTCTGTGTATTATCAGAGCAGGCACTAGCTTAACTTGAATAGCAAACTGAACGCGATCTTCCTCATTGACTTCGATCCTAATTTCTATAATATTATACTACAATGTTCATTTATATTGTACATAGTACTTAATATGATTCCCTAGAAACCTTACAATTTTACTGCATTTAGTAATCACACGTCAACGAAAAATGTACTTCTGAAATAATTTTCACTTTTCATAATTTCTTTTCGACATATTCCAACAGTTACTATTATAATGTTTGTTGATTCGAAATATTGACAAAAATAGCAGGAAATTCGTACACTTATTTTCTTTGCAAATTATGGGTATACAAACAAATTGGCCGACGAAACATTTGTAGCCACAGAATTAAAAACATCTTCGTGTTTTCTTTCTTGTAAAATATTGCATGATGGAATAAAGTCACCCGTATTTTCTGACATTATAATGAATTATCCATCGTGGTAAATTTTCTTTGTGACATTTGAAAGTCAGGCTTTCGAAGCTTGCTTGGCAGAAATATGCTAAAACCTTCACTGGTGGTGTGTTCGTGAATGTTGCACGTTCTAGAATTGCCATGTCGTGGTGCTGATGTGGTACAATGGAACCTCTACCAGAGGTTGACCGCGACATCGCGAGATACGCAGGCGAATAAATCAACGGATTCCAACGTAGAACTTGAATGGATTGTTACCTTGAACTTTATACGACTTGTACCAGTTGTACCATTAGTTAAAAGTCTTCCAAATACACACACACACACATTGTAACTTGGAATATCCTACTATCAGTGTAATTATGATTAACCTATTTTTAGTTTCTCCATATCATTATGACTGCTATTCATAGCTCGATACCAATTACTGCTAAATTTTTCTTCTAAATTTGACACTATTATTATGGAAAATGTTGTATTTTCATAACATTACTATTGCAATAGAGTCAAATTTAGTAACTCCATAGTAGAACCGTTAGTATCGAGCTGCGAATAGCAATCAATATGTATAATTCACTAAGTATTATAAGAAATACTACATCAATGATAAATATACATGAGAAAATTGAATTGATTTGTCAAGAATAACATATCTTTAAAAATAGCTATAAAATTGGTTCGCTTTTTTTTTTTTTAATTCGTTGACGTACACGACAGATTCCATCCGCTACGGCAATCCAATTTTGTTTTCGAATTTAGAAATAATCTACTGGTATCTGTGTAATCGCATCTACAAGATAAGAATCGATATTTTCGAAATAGCGATATAATTCAGTAGCGTCCATAGAGAATACAGCGGATAATTGAATTGAGTGAATCCATATTAGTTTTAATGTACGCGATACGAAACGAATATATGCGCTTTATTTAGTAATACGAGTAAATATTTAAACGTGAAATATTGAATTTCCAATAACTAAAACGTTTATTATTTATTATATTTAAAAAATCGTCAAAATAAATAAAATAAAATTTCTGTCAGATCTGACATAACGTATATATGTGTTAAAATCACTACCTTCTACATTCGAGTACACTTTTCATCTAGAAGGTCGTTGTTAAAATAATCATACATAACTTTAATGTATAGTGCGCCATCTTGTTAGTGTTAAAATTAATGAACGTTGTGTCAAGCAATGTTATTTGCAAGTGAATGCTGCGTGAATACTGCATTCGTAAGCTCAATTTAATTATTTTAATCCACCAGACATTGTCTATGTTATTTCAGTATATAATTACTATTTAGAACACATACTCACATGCAAGCACACGTCTAGAATAAACGCGCGTATAGTCTGTTCCTTGATTTTAAGTAATCGCTATTCAGGAATATTATTATGGAATATACTATACATATACTTATATATTTATGCACAGTTATTAATAGTGACAACTTTTCTTCCGAAACGCCGCATTGTATCCATAACTAAAAATGAACGGAAATACACTTCCAATGGTGACTTCCTATTCGCCAATATAAAAAGATAATTTGTATCTTTTCATAAACTTTTATCATCAGTTCAACGAACAAACACCGTTTTTTATGGTGCTACAAGCAGGTCACACACGCACAAACAAAACTGCTAAAGAAACAAATCGAACATGATGATGACGTTGGAAACATTAACGCAAATATAAAATCTATAAATAGAAGGAACATGCGAAAATATCGGCTGTAAAATATAACCAGTTAAATTTCACGGCATACCGGTCGAAATCGTTGTAAGTTGAGATCGGCAAATTACACTTGGAAACTAGAAATTGCCTTTAGAAGTAATGCTAAATTACAATGCAATTCTCCGATCGTAGTACATCTGGCAACCGTGTAATTAACTGTCAAACTTTTGTGGTTAAATGATAGTAGAGTTGTAGGTTATGCACTGTTGTTACATCAAATTAACACAACTTCAAATAAGAACTAGTGTATGTTGACACAGTATTATAACCTGACGAACGAATATACTTTTTCATTAGGATATTTTGAGTAATACAAAAAGGATTAATAAATGTATTGAGACACGGAGAACACATTTATTATAATAAAAAACTTCTCGTTGTTTTCCAGTATATTCTTGCGCTTTCCAAGCACATTACAACCAACACGATTTATCTATAGTAGTTCAGTATCAGTAACACAACGAGGTGGCAAACAAAAAATCAGAACGAAGCGGCACGGTCAACGATTCTGGATCACTCTGTACAACATATTTACTACTGCAATATTATGTAGATTGGATATGAATGCAAAGAATGTATAATAACATTTAGAACTTGGGCATACAACCGTAACGAACTATACAATATACACTGATCACTAACACTATTGCTAAACAACGTTACTATTGAATTATGAATGCAAATCACAAGTGCTGTTCACGAAGCCAAATGTAAAGTATAGACTTCAATAAATTAAGTTACTACCGTATATATACGCGATACACGCGTATAGAATTGGAATAAACAAGAATACAAATAAGGGGAAAATGAATACAGCTGAACGATATGTTTGATTCAAATTCAAATACGTACACGAAATGAAATCACGTAGTTTATTTCAGAGGCAATTTACGTTTCAAATATTTATTTATTTTATTTTACATAGGTATATTTCTTATTGTCATAGCCACCGAATTTTGCCAAACCCCACCTAAGCGACGCCTATATTCATTGTTATTTTCACTGTATAACTGACAATTAAAAGTAAATTATCGAAGTATTAAATATAATTTATGTATGAAGATGAGTGTAATTAAAATAACTAGATTTAAATATTGTAAAAACTAAAAATCGCTGGTTTAGATTTTCAAATAAACTCCAAAAATTAGTTGCCAATGAACTTCAGATTAGTTATAGACACAGAAGAAATATAACACCAAAAATAAATTGAACAACGCACGTTGAATTTCTCGTTTGAAACTGTTTTAGTTTTAGTTATCGATTAATGCATTACGGCTCCTTTGAAGACTATTTTTGATATTGATTGACAGATACAATGAGAGTAATTGCTACTTGAATAATTCCTTGAAATGTCAAACATTAAGCAGACTAATCTAAAATAATATGTGTACATTTTTATATCTTATTGCCCTGAATCTATTATTAAAATAATAGATTAAAGTGAAAACAGTCATAGATGCAGTTATGTTGACAAATTAAAATTCCCTGAAGCATTTCGAATGTTATATGTATTAATATTTTCTAATTTACTTTATATTTTCGCTAATTTAAATATGAATAGAAACTGTTAATTTCTTTCTTTTATAAAAGTGAACTTTGCCATTAAAATAAATTGAAAAGTTTGAAAAATTCACTTTTATAATACTATTTAAATGTTTATATTCTTTAATGTTTTCATAGACAGTAAACTGTCAAGTAAATTCTTGTTTTATTTCAAATATCGTTAACCAAATTATCTTTTAGATATTTTAGATGTTTTTTTTTTATATTTTTCAGTTTAATTAGCTTTTTAATCAGGATGACAGGTGCAGCTGTCAAATGTGCAAATTTGAAGGTTATGATACAAATGATAACTACGAGTTATGTTCGAAGGGACAAAGGGTCAACGAACAAAATGAGGTGTGTTTTTTTTGTAAAATTCCCAAGCTTGTAACTCAATATGTGTCAGATTTATTTAGTGGTGCGCAAAAAATGAGGTTGTCAGAAAACAGGGTTACTATAGAGGGTGAAAAAAAATAACAATATTTTGGGGAGATAATTTTGAGTAAAAAATGTCACATAAACATGGGACCTATTCCATTTGGTTGGGTAACTGCAAGAGATCAAACTTTGATCATCACCGTTGAATGTGTTAATAAATTAAACGATTTAACAGCATATTACCATTAAAAAATATTGAAAACTATAAATAACATGAAGTTTGTTAAATTAGAAAAAAATTGCGCATTTACAAGTCGATGTTACTGATGATATTAGTTTGGTGTTGCGATCCCAGCTCAGGTAATCCTGCTCTGCGATCAAAATATTTTAATGTTAAATATTATTCATGACCGTGTTTACTTTTCAGAATTGTTCATGTTGGCATTGTATTATCGCCGTTTCAAACAAATGGTTATAGTGTCATCGGCTTCCGTGTAAGAATTTAAAGCTGCCATTCGATTGCAAAGATAACTCTTATCCTCATAAATGTTCTGCAAGAAGAACCACTCATAAATGTAGTTAAATGCTACATTTTAACACTAATTAATTATAGAAAATAAGTAATTATACATACCTTACATAACGCATGATATACAAACACAAATTATGAAAATAATTTCATATATTTTGCAGTTTATTTTGTTTTTCCAGTCGTACACATAGATTTGGGAACGTGAAATTAAATGCGATGGGTAAGGTGTGGTTTGGATAAATAAACACTGCATATTTTCTGGCTAGCAAAAATTTCACGCAATATTTATGTTCGATGGAAAACATTGCAAAGAATCTTTCATCATCAGAGCTATAAAAATAATCGCTAAAAATACAAGTTACGACGTGGCTTTTCATTAAATCACCATCGGTTATTCGCATCTAGAGACATGAAGAATAAACAAATGAATGCCGTCATAACCACGAACGTAGATGTGAATGCGAGAAATGGGCGGGGGCACAATTAAATGAAGTTAATAATTTATGTTTTTTCCATTGTTGGAAAATTAAAAAAGGTCGTTTTGCGATTGGAGTGTAAAGCAATCACGTTTTGATGAAAGCACATCTGGTCAGAGAACAACTGATTGAAAATTGACGTTGTGTGCTGGATGAAATAAGGTTTTCTATCACGTGCTGGCGTCTGTAGTCTTGACATGTACAGCATTACAGATCTCTGCTGACGGTACATTATTTTTACGTCTACTTTGATAGATCAAAGATCGAACACATATATCGTACAGAATATACAATATATTATCTGTGAGACATGTATTAAGACTAAATGGAAAAAATCTCTAATATTATATCCCCATACGTTAACATTTTTAACAATTACTTATTTCAACTTGCATCTGAGTGCTCAAAATAGTCTTATAATATAAATATGTTCTGCAACTGGTTTAAAAACAATTTCAAGCAGTTGATTCTTAGAATATGTTTTGATACAAAAATAATAAAGAACTTGTTTGAAAGAGCAATAGAAATCGAAAGGATTGTGAATTCTGTTGAACAAACTATTTCAAACTTCTAGAAACAAACCAAAATTGTACCAACAAATCAAATAAGGCCATCGGCGACCTATGACCCTTGTCAACATGCTTCTTGGGACTTTTCAAAACTGTCACCAACTTGTCAAATGAATAAAATATCCATGTCATAAAATCTATTTGAATACTTATAAAAAGCCAAGCAATTAGACAATTTGCGTAATGTATTTTTATAATTTTTCTATAAATCATACGAGTATCTTCAGTAACTAACTGTAATTAGGTAAAAATAGTTTAAGGTTTTAGATGAATTTAAAACTTAAAAATAAGTGCTTCTTATATTAACGAAAATTTTATGTTTAGAGAGATATATTATTGATTTAAGAAAAATGGATAAATATAAAATTGAACCATATTTTCTTAAATTAGAAAATAAATTATGTCGTATTTCACTAGAAACACATTATAAGAAAAATATAAAATTGCATTACATGTCAAACAAATTGTAAATGCATAAAATATGGAAACGAATGAAAAGTTTTATGAAAACTCCTCTGGCTGTTGCAAGTTATATAACAATACTTATCGTTATAAATAAAAATAAAATCTTACTTCTATGAAAATTTAACTACATTAAAAGTAGTTGAAAAAAAAAGTTGAAAATAAAATTGTGTATGGAAAACTGTTATCTCCGGAGTAGTGTTTTTATTTAAAATATTACAAAAGCTGTAAACTTAATGTTATAATCAGTGCCCCCGTTTCAGACAGAAGTTTTTTTGTTTCATTTTAGTTTATACGAAGTTTATCAAATGAAAAGTATGCAAATGTGATGTTTACAATATTAAAACAGGTATCCGTATATCTGAAACCTTATCTATGTATTGCTCATTAAATCTGGATTATTATTATTAAAAATAGAAGATTGATAAAAAACGGAAACGGAATTAAGCACAGAAATGACTGCCATTCACAGCTCGAGACTAAAGGCGCTACTAGAAGAGTTACAAAATTGTTCTATTAACATTGTTGCTATAATAATACAACAAAATCTTCAGTAGTTTCCATATTGTAATAGCGTTAATTTTAGTAAAAACATTTCAGAGCCAGGTTAGCAGTTTATTTATTTGAACAGTCTTTGTGTTAGCTGGCAACTCTCTCCTGCTGTAGAACATTAACAAATGATGCTTCCTCGACTAACTTGGATGTAGCGTGTTGTTGCAAATTTTTTAATGACGCGTTCTATAAATATTAAGAACAATTGTCCAGTGCACTTTGCGTTATAATAATTGTGTCGTTGTAATTATGCCTCATGTTAAGACCTCATTAGTTGCAAAGACCCACAAGCACAATGTAAGAATATATTATTAAAGTTTGTACAGAACAGAATAGGACAGTCCTGACAGTTTCATAATATGTATATGAACACGTAGGTATGTAGGTAAATAATTAGTAGTAGTCATGGAAGAATTGTATGAAATAGTTTCAATTTCACAATATTATAATTATTCCCCGTTAACTTATGTATGTATTATAGTGACAAAATAATGATTTAATTCTGAATATTCTTTTTATAAACCTTCCAAATAAACTAATGTGGAGAAGCCAATTTCAATGATTCTATTTATACATTTGATTGATATTCAGATTTTTCATAATCCCGGGAGCTTTTGAAAAACAACAGTATTCATTTCAGAAATATTACGGTTCAAAAATATACCTAATAAAAAAATCGTAGGTTTCTGTTTCCGGAATATTTTCATTTATGCTTGTTTCACTATTTCTTTTAGTTTGTAACTCATGAGTTGTCATCGGCAGCGACAGGAATAGATCTTCAGGAAGGGACACGTTAAATCAACCGTTAATTCTACAACAGACAAAGAGTAGTATTAATAACGATATTTTTAGACTAATTATCTAAAAATAAGTACTTGCGGTTGAAATGTGTTTTACAATGTACATGTACCTTTCATTGTTATTTCCTTCAAAAAACATTTCTATTTACATATTAATTATCCGAGTTCAGTATAATTAAATAGAAAGAACAAATATGTGGCAGGAATTTTGAATTTACCATAAATGTTTAAGGCAGGGATGTAAAAAGTAACGTAACGATACTCGATAACGTTATGATAACGATTCAACTACAATTTCTAATATAATAAAAATAATGTAACGATACATTAATAACGTTATAATAACCAATAACGTTTCATAAAAGTTATTTTATAACGTTATTCTCTATGAATTAAATTTGAATATAGTGCTTTGTAGTTTTAGTAAACAAAAAAGTAAATGGTGCAGATGTGTCATGCTAATACAAGAAAGCGTAGTACTCTTTTATTTTGTACTATTCTTTAAATTTACAATTTCAGGAAAATTATTTTCATAACGTTATTTAGGTAATGTTTTATAACATAACAAGTCATTTTTATATGTTATTTATAACGTTATGTAATGAAAACAAATAATAAATAACGTTAAGCAATAACGTAACGATTTGAAACGTTATTTCATCCCTGGTTTACTGTACATAAAAAGTATTTATATTCGCATATGAACACTGTACAACTTAATAATTAATATGATAATTTATAGTTTTGTGAAACATTGAAACAAGTAAATAGCAAAAATCATGATATATTTCACAGTAAGAAAGTTGACGATATACATTTTACATTCTAAAATATCAGGTGTTAATCATATGAGGTCATATAATATACAGACAAATTTATTCAATTAAAAATATAATCATAATATGATATCTTGAATCCTCTCCTAGTAATATATCACAAACAAATTTTAAAAATCTGTTAAAGAAATAGAAAAAAAAAATAGATTTACATGTGTCAATAAGAACGCAAAAAAGGATTTGGACAAAGAAAATAACTTTTATGAAAAACATAAAAATTTATTCTATTATTTAATGAGATTACTTTTTGAGTCATAACTTCTTTTAGTCCTTTCGGCCAAGATTCCACCAATTTTCAGTTTCGATTTTATCCCATTCTTCTACACATGTTATATTTTTTCTATTTCTTGAACCGATTTTTTTAAATTTTTTTCTCATGGAATATTACAAGGAGAGGGATTCAAGATTTCAAATGATTATATGATTATACAACAGTATAAGTTAAGTGAATTTAAATAGAAATGTTCACTTGTCCAAATACTTTTTTTACCAACTGTATATATCGGGTGGTGACCACGACACCGGAACATAGGACTTTAACATGTAAAATCATATTTTTATAATTTTCTGTTTCCCTTACTATTTTAGAAAAAAGAGCTTCAAATAAATGTTGTAGAGCATAAAATTCTAAATTAAAATCAATAAACATAATTAATTTTGCATGCTTTATAACGGCAGATATTTAATTGAAAATGTTGATTGATTTTAATTTAGAATTTTATGCTCTACATTTATTTGAAGCTCTTTTTTCTAAAATAATAAGAGAAGCAGAAAATTATAAAAATATGATTTTACATGTTAAAGTCCTATGTTCCGGTGTCGCGGTCACCACCCGGTATAATTAAAATCTTATAGCCAATCAAATGAAAAATTAGTATGAAATTACGCGTTTAAATTGCGTGTAACTGGCATAATACCACCGTCTTTGAAAGTAATCGATACTGGCGAACTAAACGGACCAACACGCAATTGAGTATCAATGCCACGGACCGCAAAGTAATATTTGCCCACATTAGATTTGCCCACGAAACAGGTCATTGGCAACGGAAGTGCTTTTAGTTCAACGAGTTTCTTCCAGTTAGCGGTGGACGGTGGATCACTTGTTTCCTTGTAACAATACACCTGGAAGATGAGCATCTCCTCATAAGCGGACAAGTCCTCTTCCAGCATGAACCACGTCAGTGCGACTTTATCACGCATCAGGTGGGTCTTGATTTCTGGTGCTGGTGCCATTGTTTTGCTTGAAGGCTCTATGAAGTATATAATGGGTAATACAGGAAGCGGTGCTGGATGTTGATTGTTTACAGTTTCTTCTACGACTGACTTCTGTGGTTCTATAGATTATAAGTACATATTTATTTGGATGCGCTCAAGTATATTATTATTAAAGTTTGATTCTTACTTTGTAGTGACGAAGGTTCCTCTGCAGTCTCAGGAACGACTTCACTGGCTAACGCCGTGTCCTCTTCAGCGACAGAATTGTTCTCGGGGATGGGTACTTGCTCGCTTGATGTGACATTATTTGATGAAGTTGATTCGTCGTCGACGGTCAAATCGATAAAAGTATCTGAATCTAAACATAAGACATACATTGAATTTGTAACAATTAGTTGTTTAGATATGATATTTGGAAGGCAAAATTTATTTCGCACTTTTTTAATCATTGAATGTGATTGAATTTACCGTCTCGCTCGACTTGTACCACACTGAATTGAATTGGCGCTCTATTTAATGTCTGTAAAACATTGTTTTCAGTACAAGATATCTGATTAATTTGAGTTTCTAGGTCGTTGAACTTCTCTCGTATGGTACTTATAGTACTCGATATCTGATTAATTTGACTTTCTAAGGCACTGTACTTATTTTCCATAGAAGCCAGTTCTTTCGTGTTCATATTAAATTTTTTAAGCAATTCATCCGCGCTAACATGCTTGTCAATGAGGTCAGACAAGATTCCTATAGTCCATTTTTCCAGTTCGAATCTTGACAATCCCTGAACCTGTTTGATCTTATTCTCCAAATACTTTCGTATATTTCCTTCATTGGTACCAGAAGGTTTTAGTTTCTTTGCACGCTCACTATTTGTAGGATTTTCTGAATCACGTTTTCTTATATATTCAGTTTTCGATACTTTAATTAAATCCAACGTTTGTCCATTCCCATGTTTATCAATAAAATAATATTTTCCAGCTAAACAAAACAAAAATAAAACCGTTAAAATACCCGCCGTGATAAAAATATCTAATAATGAACATTAAATAAATGTTTTTATTCTAGCCACTTAAAATTGAAGAATTATTTACAAGGTTCTATTGGGAATATGCTTAACCGCCATCTTAAGGTAAAATTACTTAACGGATAATGTACTGATCAATATATTAATTGCACTTAAAACCTAATTTATAACAAAGATAATATAATTTGAAAAAAGTAAGATGATCCCCCTATAAATTATTTACGTTTCCTTAATCTGAAGATTTATCGGTTTAATTTATTACTTAACCTCAGAGAAGAAATTAATAAGAGCTACATTATTAAAATTTATTCTTTGAACAGAAACTGTATATAATATATACATTGTATATATTTCTTATTGTTTATAATTATATGTTTAAATAAATTACTTACACATGATGATGGCACAAGTTTTTGGTCTGTAAACTCCAAGCACATGTACATGAACTTACGAAAGAAACAGAAAACACACACGAACACACACGCACACACACGCACATATATATATATAAGCGTACTGCACTAAAAACCATTTGACTACAACGCCATAACCGGAAGTACTATACTTACAGTGACCAACTATTCTATATTAGGGGACGGTCTTATATCAGATTGCTGTCCCCTAAAATTATTTTTAAAGTAAAAAATTCTAAATGTCTTTTATTTTATTAGATTTCGGTTAAAATTCCTTTTTTGTAATTACAATTACAAATCAAAACTTTTAAAAATGGCGGTACAAAGAGTCCTACGATTCCAAGTATGTCTTTTGTTAAATGTAAGCAAGTTAATAATTGTAATTTCATTGTTTTTTGTTTGTTTTCACAAATGCATATTTACAATTGTAATAGGAAAATGAACGAATAACATTTAAATTATTTGAACGAAAATCTACGAGTCTTTGTGTTGACGCGTTTCTCTGCAAATCTACGCTCGATATTCTCAACCAATCAGAGCGCAATCATGAATATCTTGTTAGGTGTAAACAAATGATTCAACTGTATAACTGTCAAATACTTGAAATGAGCAGTATTGAAGAGTTTGGTTACATCATAACAATAATCTAATTGTTTTCATCACGGGCTCCTAGTTTAAAAGTGCAAGAGTATACAAGTCCAAAGTTATCGAGAAGGTTGTGATTTTCAACATGACAGACAGTGAAGAATGCAGGTACGAATTTAAGTTTTGTGATAACTAGTTCACTATGGATCAGAAAATATGTGGTTCATTCCAGGTAAAACTGGTAGTGTTTGTTATTGATTCTAGTTTCTAGTAAACGACTATCTTTTCCAGTAACAGGTTGGTGTCTGTCATCTTACTATTTAATATATATCCTGTGGCAATATTTAACAGGAATACATAACCTCTCATGTAAGATGCAAATCCCTAGAAGTTGATAAGTATATTTGTTATTAAAGTAAGTGTGATTGAATTATTATCGGTTCGTATCATTTCATCTCTCTGGTGTTATTCTGAAAACAATTCTTTCGTACAGAATATCTTGCTGTGAGCTCAATGAAGTTAAACGAAAAAAATAATTGGAAACTGGGACTAATTGCTTTATTCGTTACTTGTTTATTTTCTTCTCTCTGTGAACAATAATTAATCTCTATGCGGATGTATTTCTGAAGAAAAATATTTTCTCTTGAACGCCGTAAAACTTTAATTAATTTGTTCATTTGTCATGAGTTTTTTTTTCGTTCTACATGCTTGTAACGTACTTGACAAATATTGTTTCATAATTTATTCACGTATTTATGCATTCTTCTTCTGTATTATTCCCGTATATTTCTTTTTATAAGTCTTATTTAACCGCTGAAAAGTTTTTCAGCTGAATTTTATAGCTACTTTAATTTTTCGTTTGCTTTAGTTCTTTACGAAATGAAATTTAATTTATTTCAAACTAACGACATTCCAATGATACAAGTTATGAACAATAACTTCATTAAAACAATGTATTCATTTGAAGCTTAACTTCGGGTACGCCTAAAGAGATAATGCCGTTCATTGTGTTGAATAGGCGCCGAATACGTGGGTGCGACGGCCTCCACATGTTCAAATTGATGGGGGTGAGAGTACTAATTAGCCCCTATAGAATTTTATTTGAAAAATATATTTTCACATTAGGTAGGAGGATTCGTTTTTGTCGGCTGAGGTTTTTCTTTATCTCTATGGCAAAATCAAAAAGTCGGCGCCTATGCATTGAAGAAACTAATTTCTCCAACAGAATAGAACACGGGCTTATCTCGAGAAACCAGTCTCGTTAGTACAATTGTCTTGCTCGCTGGTGTTTTCCGTAATTTTGTTATTCAGTTGGTTTGACATTCGCAAGAGTAGACCATTGCAAAAACAGTTGAAGAATGATACAAATTTACTCAATATTTTTATCCTGGCTACAAAACGTAATAAAAAAACATTATAAATATATAAAACTTGTGTTACAATTGACAGATATACTTTCGATATTATAAATTAATAATGTAGATTTGGGATTAAACATTGATTCGCGTCAGTTTATTTACGGGCCATCTAATTATTAATTAACATTATATAGTGTTCACTTTGTGTCCAATTAATTATTATCACAGTACATTAGTTTAATTATATATTGTGTTGATTACAACAGAAAAGTTTATACATGTTTTTGCTTGTGATTCCGTGTAAATCTTGCTAATGCAATATGTAAACAAATCTCTTGTAATACGTAGCATAGCTGAAGGTAACGGTAGATATATTTTACTCATAACTCAACACCCTTTACACACTGTGACACCCATTGTTTTGACCTCATACACGTAATTTAACCCTTAACTGGCGGATTGGGGGCAAACGAGTAAATTTTAATTAAAAAATTACAAAATTGTGTACCGTATTTCAACCTCTTCATATTTCAGTACTCTTGCTGATGTATTACTGAAGTAATTAGTATGTTTTAGGATATTTATTGGCTAACGGTTTCAAATGTTATACGTATTTGGCATTTGAATTTTTACAAATTTACATTTTTGGCTTGCAGTGTACATATACATAATGTATCTTCAAATATAAAGCGTAAAATGTACTTTTGTGAAATATAACGTTCTTATTCGAGACGGTTTGGCTGCAAATCATAATAGAAAAAACAAAATCTAGGACAAGTATTTGTGCCAAATTTACGCGACGACCACAACTAAGTACGCTTGAAACTTTCAAAAGCTCTTGAACATTGACTGCGGGCAAGTTAGAAAATCGATTTGACAAATGTTTTTCAATTAGTTTGCAATTCCTTGTCGAGTATTTTTATGTAGTTTGTTTATTTGAGTAAATGCGAAGACTAATTGGGCAACAACAAACATCATGTTGGACTGGCTCGTTTATTAGTGGTTTACAAAGTTACTTGTTACGGAAAAATATTAACTCCATCCAACTTCCCAGGGAGAATGGAATAAATTAGTAAAGAAGATAACTACTATTCATTGCTCGAAACTAAGCTCTACTAAATGTTTCTTTTAAATTTGACGCTATAACTATGGAAAATTATGAATTTTTATAGCATTACTATAGCAACAGAGTCAAATTTAGTAGCTGGTAGTAGATCCGTTAGTATCGAGCTGTGAATAGCGGTCAATATATTTTTGAACGGATTGGTCATATTAAGAGTCAGGACTGGTCAGGACTAAAGATTTCGTCATTCGCTAGCAATTGATCTAGATTCTAGAACCAAGTGAATCACTTGTCATTTAGTTTGTAATTTCCCATCACCCTGAATGTAACGCATTGTAATTTTGTTTCGAAAACTATTCGTAAACTACTGTAAATCTCATTCGCTCCTGACTCTGTTAAATACGTGCCCATCATTCTGTTACATTGTTAGAAATAAAGTGCGGAACAGCAACGGATGAAAGTGGTACAAACATCGGGAGTCTATAGTACCACGTACAATGTTTGTTTGTGACTATAGAGTGGCTGAATTTAATTTCCGTAACTAACCATGAACAATATGTTGAACTGATAGCACTGTGACGGACCATTGTAGTTGGCTGCGTGTTGACAATGGAGCACGGAGGTTCTGTTCTTATTCGTATCAGCCACACAAACGTGGCTTGATCCAAAATGAACAATGCAATGTATCTAACTTGAATTAGGATGTTTCGTGAATATTAGAATCTACATAAATAAGCCTATTCCTGAGATACGATAATGAAATATCTAGATATGTTAACTACAAGGGATAATATTATAAGAGGATTATAAGTATGCCGTGGGTATAGTATAATAAATGAAAAAGAGGTATTTCTACGTTGTCTCTTTGTATAAGCCAGTAAAATATTGGACGCGCAGACCTACCAATAAAAGAAGCTAAGTTCCTTGAATAACTGGAGTCTCCAGTAACATCTCAAATATAATGACAAAATGGTTATTTAAACATTTCTTCTTGGTGATACAAACTTTTCTAGTTTTGTGCCTCAGTTTGATAGTTGCTAAAATTGTTAATATGCATACGTTAGGTTATTTATTCTTAACATTAGTTCAAAGTTTTTCACGTGCATGTTTGGTTTCTATGACGAGAGATATCAAAACAAGTACTATCGATTCTGTTTAGTAATATGAACGTTATGACAACAGGTAAACAACATAAATTCGCCTAGAAATAATTATGAACAAACAGTCCAATTTCTGTTAACCTTTAACGTTTCATACATAATTTCAAAAAACAAACTTTAAAATGTACCAAATACGAGTAAATGTATACCAACCCTAGGTGAAGTATTCGAAACTTTTTGTTATTCAATGATGAATAAATAGAATCAAGCGATAATTATTACATCTAATGAGTTCAATTATGTACATTATTCATATCATGTTACACAAAAACTTCTGTCTATACACAGGCATATATATATATATATATATATATATATATATATATATATATATATATATATATATATATAAATTCTGCATCTAAGTGAGCAATCACTTTTTTGACAGTTACAATGTCATACAATTATTTTTAATTTTGTTTAAATTTCATAGCTATTTCTATATATTATGTGTTTTCATGAAATTTTAAACTTGATTTTCTCAGTTCTGAAATGTCAAAAATTATGATTCCTGATTCCTCACTTAGATGCAGAATTTAATTCTCTACAACTTTTATTTGAAGTATTTTTCTCTAAAGTAATTTGGGAACTAATGCAGGAGGAAAAACTGATTTTACATGTTAAACGCCTATGGCCAGTTTTTTAATTAACACCCGGTTTATATATATATATATATATATATATATATATATATATATATATATATTATATGTATATGTATATTTAGACAAATGTTTTTGTATAACTTTATATGAATTTTGTATGTACATAATTGAACTCATTAGATGTAATAAATTACAGTGTAGAATTCACGCTTACTGGGCTATAGCTTGTTGAAAATCAGACCTGTGTTTGCATAAGGAAACGGGAGGTGTAAATTGAATTTGTCTTGCGTAATTTTGTATATTTAAGCACTCAAATATGCTTGGTTGACTCGGTACTCGGGTTACTGAAGTCATAATAGTGAAACTAAGTAAACATACATACATACATATTTAATATGTATCTTTCAAGTTTATACACTGAAAATAATATTGACTTTCACAAAAGCATATTTTTACAGCCAGCCTAAGGATACAAACTAGGTTCATTTATAAACTTAGTTCAAAGTCTCTTTCATTCCAGCAGCGTAATTGGATATTAAAAATAACAGTCAACTGGCCGATACTTGTGGTAAAACTTGGTTCATTTGTTCAGAAGTTGTTTCATAAGTATCAGTATTATTTGATCTTGTTTCCCCAAATATCTACGAGCCACTAGCATACAATGCTTCTGAATATTCGCTGAAATATTATTAATTAATGTGCAATTCTAGTTCAGTATGTTACTCTATTCAGGCTGATGCACAATGCGTTTCATCGTACAACGAAGTTGCTTCGTGTTTGTTGGTAACAACACATGTGTATATCTATTCCGCTATCAGGTTAATGAATACCGCGGTTACCGGAGCAAATGCAATACCAGCAACCAGTAACACGCTTCTAGGGTACACGGGAACCGTGTTATTTGATACATGCTCGGTTCTAAGCACATGCAAAGTCTGCAAAATCCCCGTATTGCTGATAAACACAACACTACGATGTGCACGATTTAAACATATGTACATTTATTTTAATACCTTTTACCGGCTTTTCCAAGAAATCTTGGACACAGGGAATAAACATGTAAATATAGAAAAATTGTGAATACTTCTAAACAACACATTTTAGAGAAACGGATTAAATAAAAAAAGTTGTTCAGTATTAAAAACTGTATAATATGATGCCATATTTAATGCTCAGATATATTTCTGTGGCGAGTAAAACAATTTTAAAATACTACATTTTAATGACTGATTAGGAGGTCGTGAAACAAAAATCCTATGTTTTGATTATTTGTTGTTGTAGTTAATTCATAGTAAATTTATTTAAGTCAAATATAGATAATAAAGGTTGATCCCCAAAGGGTTGGAATGATGACTTGAAACTTCAGACGTAAGGAAGTTTATTCAAAAGTTCATACAAAAAGTTGTAGTTAACAAAAATACATGTAATTATTGTTCCACGACCTGCGGATCTGTCATCAATTAAATCCCTAAGTCCCAGATATCTTGGGACGCCCGGTATATTACATATTTGTTACAAGCCCTACTCTATTTAAATACTGAACTTCAACTACTCATGGTCTTGTATTTAAGAATCAATTGTAAAATAATGTAAAGCGCTCTGCAATCTGCGCTGTGTGCATTATATTTTTCAGCTAATCCACTGGGAGAGAGGCAGTGAGCTGAATTTAATTATTAATTAACACCAGGTATCCCCAAGTTTGTACACCGTCCCACCTTCGTGACAGTTTTTAATTAAAACTCGGCACAATTGAGCATAATAAAATTATTATTACACCCTTATCCACAGCGGATGCTTGGTTTGTTTTATCCAAGAATGAACAATTCGAATTCCTCTAAAATTGTTTCGAGTATTTTCTTCTTCAAGACTGCCCCGGGCTTTGACGAAATAAAAATAAACTTCAAAATTCCCCCCAGACATAATCAAGGAGGCTGAGCTAGCAGTCTCATTACATTTTTTTTTTCATCTGAAAGTTTATTAAAAAAAAGCTTTTGTTCCATTGTCCAGCAAATATAATTTAAAAATTCAGAAACTTTTAAAAAGGCAGTATAAAAAAGTTCTATTTGTTTGCATATCAAATAAAGCTAGGTTTATACGAATTCTTAATTGGTTATTTTAATTCATGTTCACATGGAATTGTAAATAATATTTCAGTTGAATATAATTACATCAACTATTGTAATATGATTATTCTTTAAGATTTGTTGTTGTTTGTACGCAGTTGTCGTGTTATTATATTCCATTAAACAAGCGTAGATTTTAATTACTTACAAACTATATAAAGGCAGTATTAGACTTTGACTAATATAATTTCAAGTTGTTAGAAGCAACTATAATGAATGTTGCATAGTTTTAAACAAACTTAGGAAACCACATTATATACGAGTATAGTTGAGAAATTCATTGCAAATCACTGTATTTTAATAAACACTAATTTAAATATTGTTCCAACATTATAAAAAATTAAATCTATATAATTTTTATGTGAAATAACGTATACAAAATTTAAGTCGATCCCCGATTTGTATTAAAAGACATTAACAATAAAATATGCTTAACTGTAATTTCTTAAGATCCAACATAGTATATTCAATGTCTCGTTATAAAATTTTCTACATGCAATAGTTTATTTCAACTCACATACTTAAATCACGTAATGAAAAATGGCATTATTCCCAAAGTGAAACAGAGAATTCTATATTTTATTTACGGAATTTATTAATAGAAATAAACTTGTCACAACCAATGCATATACGAATATATGTGTGTAACCGTAGCAAATTATAGAATTATTTTATTAAGACGAAGAAGAGACCTCAATTTTTAAAAGTATTCTTTCAATTTGAAAGCTTTTAATTTCATTCCTGCAGGAATTTATTAAAAGATTGATGGAAATATAAACAAAAAGAACTATTGTAAAATATGCAAGTATGTCTGCCATTGAAGCAATTGATTTTTTCTTTAAATATGCAGATTACTTTTTAGATTTATTCATTTTAATTGAAAATTGAGCGTAATCATTCATTCAACTAAAGTTTCATTCTAATTTTTTTTTCGTCTCAAAATTAAAATTTTCTTATTTTCTTCGATAAAATGTTTTAAACCCTTATTATTTCAGTTGTGAAACTAAAACTTATTTAATTTTCTCTGAATAAATCTATATTTTATTACATACATGTACTTTGCTTTATTATAAAATATTCAGCTAAAAATCAAGTTTTCGGATACCAAATCATTTAGTTGGAAGTACAAAACTATTATCTACATCTATAACATTTACAAGTATATACACGTACGTCTATAAAGATTAATTAATTTTGTTTAATTTATAATGTTTTATGAAGTGATTATGGAGAAATAAAGTGTCTGCTACTCCAGTAATGGGAAAGGCGTGATGTTATGTATGTATGTCTATAAAAAAAATTCTTCTGAATTCGTGTTTAGGAACAGTTGTAGTAATCACTAAGAAATCAATATCCCTTTACAAGTTGAATCAGGCCGCCTGGTCAACACTCGCCGTCCCACGTTGGACTGGTGCCCATTTGGCATTTTGTCTTGTCGTCGTTACGCAGTGCACTGAACTGTGTTCACCACGGAAAATATCGGAGGTTGGCAGAAAAAAGAAACTGACACATCTCGTGGAATTTCCTTTCAACACCGAAAAGAAAACCTTCAGGCGGTAGCTTTCAGAATTCATTGTACTTGTGATCTGTCGGAGTGGATTAGAAATATAGCTCTTGGACCCTGACCTATAGCAAAGCGTGGATATTGTCGCTAGTAACGGCTCCATATGAGAAAACAGAATTTAGATGGATACTTTCATACATTTTGTTTATGGTTGGATGCTAGTGATTTTTTCGCGCAAGCCATATTAATAAAAACACAATTTATTGCATAGAATCACTTACTTGCTTTCTGTGTAATATAGTAAAATAACCTTCGGTATAGAATCGCTGTTCTTGTGGCACAAACTACGATTATATGAGTGGTACAGAATTAAAAAATTTGTAATTGAAATGTACAATACGGAAAAATACGATTTCGAATTTTTACCAATCCATATATTTTTATTTGACAGTTATGTTGACTTAGTGAAGCATATTACAATACATTGACGTACTTCAAAAAGTCTCCTTTGCGAGATTACCCGCATGATAAAGCATATATTTGCGTAATCTGATTTATTCCAGTCATATTTGTGATTGATATGCGTATGGATCAGTTCCAATATTATCCCAGAATTTACCTCTCTTGGTGCGTTTATATTTACAAAACACACTCACATGTACACAATACGAGTATAAGTTTACCGTGAGTAGATTTGAAAAATTCTAGAACTTTTTTTAAACTTCAATCGACATCCTTTGCCACAAGGAGCACGGACCGAAAAATTTCAAAAACACCTCAAACTTCAACATCGCTTAATAATCCCTACGCTGAATGCACGTACTCGGAAGAAAAGCTTTTATGGGTAAATATTTCGGGTAACGGAAAGATCAATCATGTTTTAGTGTGCCATGGAATAAATGCCAAAATATGCCGTGAATTACACTTGGCTGTTGCGTCATACTGGTGCCTAATGTGCTGCCAAAATTTCGTATGCATGTGGCGTCGTTAGTAAACACAAAACAAATAATAACGTCTGATCAACGCGAGATAGAGATATAGTCGGTGGCATGTTTTTAATATTCAAATTGCAAAATGAATACAACATTGATTAATTGATGCATATCTTCATTTGTGAATGCTGCACTCGTACTACTAATATTGACATCGCGAGGTTATTGTTGCTGTTGATCGTGTAACAATTGTGTTCTCATCCAAGTCGAACTAGTGCTGCTCCTGATGCAAGTGGAATACATACATACTGGCTAGTCTGCTTTATTCTCGGGTTCCATACATACCTATGTACATGCATCATAGGTGCTCGTATCTAAAATTAAATTGCAAAAGTAATGTTTGTCGTCAAGTGCCATTGAACTGCATGTTAGTTAAGGAAGATCATACACATTCACACATGTGAGAATATCACTTATAAACGAACACAAATCATGTGTTTCCAGAGTAAAACTACTTCTGGCCGCCATCCAGATTTCTATTAAGGATATATTCGTTCTGTAATAAAAAAAGTCCATCATTTCCTCGAAAAGTCACGGCTTTACAGTCTCACACGATGTCGATGTTCGTTTCGAGCAAATATTTTCACAAAACAGCATTTTTCCTCAACATAAATTGCGTAGTTTCTTCAGGTTATGTTTATTAGAAAAATTCATGCTTTTGTGACTAGAAGGTATTGATCAATTTTCAAGCTTTTTCTCCTATTAGTTTGTCAAAAAGTACTCTTTTGGTATGTACTAGTTCCTTAATCAAGCACATTTTAACATTATGTCGTCATGTATCACCAGTTTCCATAATTTCCTTTGAATATTTATTGTGATACTCGCAACAACGACATACTGTTTTGATACAATGGTGACGACGTAAGCTTTGAGAACCAGTTCGTAGTACAGGTTTACTTGGTCGAACCATTGCAGGGAATAGAATCCGTTGATATTTATATCATTATTATCCTCTTTGTAGGAGTCATCGTGTCGCATATGTGGGCGCACATTCGAGAAGGAATGCTGCTTGTCAGAGACTAGAATTACTACGCTTGGGCTGTTTGTTTCGATGATAATACTCTTGAGGATCTCCGTAGTACGGTTGATGTCTCTTTCAGCTTCGTATGGAAAATTAACCATGAAACGATGACAGTTCAAAAGTTTGCTTACAAGATTCACTTGTTATGGAGGCATTCTGCATGGCGTAATGATTTTGTAATTCGGTGTACTAAGAAGTTTGACAATTAAAAATGAAGATAAATATGAAACTTTCGGATTGCAAACATCAAATCATTAATTGTCTTGGTATAGTGTTAGTGTATCAATGTATGTAAACTATCGCCCGTCTAAATTGTTTTTTCTATTTCGTTATTACTTTTTTCTGTTGACTATATTATATATATATATATATATATATATATATATATATATATATATATATATATATATATATATATAAAATATGACATCATACTTATGTTTAAAAATTTCTTTGAACGGTTTAGATGTTCAAATAAATTAACACAGTTCTGGACTTTCATCTCCTTTATTTAAAAGAACAATGTCTAAAAATACAGCTGTCGAAACGCAGTCGAAACGGTGTATTTTTAGACATTGTTTTTCTATATAAAGAAGATGGAAATCCAGAATTGTGTTAATTTATTTATTACATTGATTCTAAAATTCGAAATAATACATCTGTTTTCAGCATACCGCTAATATTATTCTAAATATACAGTCCATATAACAACTAGTCTCTATCAAATATGAAGTGAAGTGAAATTATATACTCGTTTACTTCAATAACATAATTCTTATACGAGTATAAAATAAAATTGGAAATACTGGGAAAATATTAAATCAATCTCCTACAGATACTTACAGTTCATACATGATAGAGTTGCAAATCTTTAACCGGGAATAAAGAAAATCTATATATTTTCTGAAGATTTTTTTAACATGAATCGTATTACTCCTGTTAACTGCGATATAGTGTGATGTATTTCTTTAAATCCATCTGGAGAGGATCATAGGAAATAAGTTATACTTATACAAAAAATGGTTATCAACAAAAAAAGAGAATACGAATGAAATAATAGCATTCGTATTTAAAGTGTGTGTAAACGATGATAAATGAAAGAAGAAAATTAAGAAATGGGAAACATTCCAAATTATGCATAAGTGCGTTTTACATCTATCAAATTTTCATCAAATAGACGTCAAATTCATGTTTCCGTCAGTGACCATGGAAGTACTTCAAATTTATTTGTCCTTGTTTTGATTCGTGAAGAGCGTTTGAAGCATTGTACGTTTTTTTCAAGGTCAGTGGGGTCAAATTTAAATGATTCGAACAATGATTGTTTGACAGGTGTAAACCAGTGTACTAAAATTTAGGTACATTACAGTTTGGAACTTGTTGATAAACTATTAACAGATTAAAACACAATTTAGTTTATCATAACAGTACCCAAGAGAGATTTAATGCCCTTTTACCCTTAGAACAGCAAGCACCGCAACCCAGGAATAAATAAAAATTGTATTCTTGTTTGCAAGCGTTTTTATTCCAGTCTTAAGGGATTGTGGACATCAAAAAACACATAAAAACGGAATAATAGTACATTATACGGACCAAAATCACCTCAACAAAAATGTGAGGTTAGAATACAAGAGGTAACAAACAGGAAAGTAGAGTTTCCACTTGGATACGTTAAAATAATAAATAAATGTCTTATACTTGAAAAGATAAACATAGAAATATAAAATGATTGGTTGATTATTTCTAAATTTTAATTAATGTAGTATCTTTTATTTAATTGCAGGCATCGTGAACAGGGGTGACTCGTTCCGAAGGCGTCGTTCACGTAGCAACAGTTTAATACCACCACCGACAGGGGCACCATTGCCATCGCCCGTTCACAGTGCCCCCTATGCGACGGACAACTATACACCCACAGATACACAGACATACACAGTGGCACTGCTTGGGGCGCAGGGTGTAGGTAAAACAGCGCTCATCAGTCAATTCATGACGTCCGAATGTATCAATGCATATGACAGGCAAAAAGGTAAAAAACAACAGAATTATATATCATTTTTCCTTAACTTTCTAAATGGTGAATTCATGTTTTTCATAAATTTGCTAGATTTTTAGAATCAATGATTCTAGAATTAAACCCCATTGCCCGACCGAAATAAACAATATATTTATTGTCAATTTATTTCAATTTCAACAAGTATAAGATGAAATAAACAATTTTGTTGTCAACTATTAAAGTTTTAACAAGAATCAACTGATTCTCCGTCTTATAAAACGTTTTTGCGTTTAATGCTAGAATTGAAACAAATCTAGAATCAGTTTACATTCTCGAATTAAAGCTCGTCATAATAATATAAGTATAAATGGAATGTTTCAAGATCAAAAATTCTAATATGT
The DNA here is from genome assembly GCA_963422195.1 of Carabus problematicus. Taxonomy (NCBI): domain Eukaryota; kingdom Metazoa; phylum Arthropoda; class Insecta; order Coleoptera; family Carabidae; genus Carabus; species Carabus problematicus. The sequence goes on along the minus strand of OY728588.1, from coordinate 9,844,243 downwards.
TAAGAAACTGATACTAAATGGGGCATTTGAGAAATTATAAGCATCAGATGCAACTCGTATACATATATTATGGTCGTATCAAGTTTCCTACATAATTGATACGGGTGACTAAGTTATGTTCAGCAAGGGAAAACGAAGATCAGATCAGTATACATGAATGTATGTCAATCCGTGCTGGAACTACCTTCTCTGATGGAGTTCTTTGCTAGATCAATAAATATTGTCTGTATCATAAAGTCTGCCTAAAGTGGATTCCCTTTCTTCTAAAGGAAAGCAAAGAAAGAGATTGAAGATTCAGAATCTCCGCATTGAACAGTATGGTTAATAATGGATAAAATGGCCATGTAGGAATATCCCATATGCTGGTTCTGTACACATATAATGTTAAAGAATTGTGTCCATTTATCAAAACGCTCCCAATGCACTTGGTAAGACGCAATCAATCACACTGCGCTTGTGTATATATTACAGACACAGTTGCAATGTAGTCGGTTTTGTTATTAACTACGTGTAGAAAGTTTATCTCGTAAAGTTTTCTTGCAATACCAGACACACTTTTTACTATTTTTATTTGCGCAACTTCATGCTAGAATATACATAGATAACAACGAACCAAAATAACCGGAATTGAAAAAAAAGCACAGAAAACGGAACGAAAAAACACATTGAATTTGCCTATAAAGACATTTACTAAAAGCCAGACGACGATGTAGACATGCTTGAAAAATCGAATGTTGATTTATACAAGTTTCATTGTGTATCTTGTTAATTAATTATAATATGTATTGAAATATTGCTTGGCAAATAATTTCGCATGGTTTCTTATTGTTCTATAATGTTTAAATAGTTTTTAATTACTGTTAAAATAAAAACAGTTAGTCATGTTTTATAATCGTCCAAGATGAATAAGCTTCAGCGCTAAACAAAACAGCGTTAAACGAGATCATTTTATATTAGGTCATTTTCTATAAATTGATCCATAATTTCCATAATAGTGTCTTCATAAACCGCGTTATAACGAATCATTGTAAATTTAGCACTTTTTGTGTTCAACAAAAGCGCGTTATATCGAATCAACGTTAATTGAGGTAGCGTTAAGCGAGACCTTACTGCATTTGAATCATAGTGGTTGTTAGGACGAGAATTAACTGAAATCTCGTATCAAGACTCCACAATATGACATGAGATATTTTCGTAAATAGGATTTCACTTGTATAAATACATTTACTGATCATTTTGTAAATAAAACCATGGGCGTCCGTAGAAATTTGTCCAGAGGTGGGCAAATAATTTTCCAGAGGTAGGGAGACAAAGAAATTTGTCCACAGATTTTGAAATATACATGTGATAAAAACGAAAAAAAACTAATGTATACATATACATAGGAAGCCCTCCGCGGACGTCTATGAATAAAAGCAATACTGTTGGATCTCATTGCTCTGCTGTTGTTTATTTTATCTCGATTTAAATTCAAATGCCAGTTGGCCTTTGGGCATTAACTAGGTAAATAATATTGTTGATTCCATCCATTTACAGATGGTGAATGTTTCGTTAGGATGTTCGCATATATCTCTTAGTTGATATGGGTAACACATGTACGTATTGCATTACATTACATCCGTGATCCGTGGTGCTGGCAATTCTGTCGACAACTCAGCCGTCGCATAATGTAATTTCATATCGATTAAAATAAAGTAATACGCGGTATGGCGCCTGTTAAATGAAATGAAAATTATTTATAACCCTTACTATTAACGCTTTCTACTTTTCATATTTTAAACATTGTCTATATTGTTGCTAATACATAGATTGTTCTGAAAGAAACAGAAAATACGGACAGTAGTTCTATAATGTTTAACGTTATACAATGTTTAGCAAATTCTGTTATTAGATGTTTGACTTAATTTATAACATATCTTGTGTACATTCAATCCTGACATTTATAAATGCATATTTACTTTCGTAATTATACAATACCTGAATGTATAACTAAACTGTTATTGATGATGTAAAAATTATTTTTATATTTTTACCATCGCTACGCTCAATTCAATACCCATCCGCCCGAAATGAAATTTTCCAGTGGTTGTGTTGATTAATTTTAAATTCAAAATGGCGCACAAAATTGCATTTAGAAAACATGAATTTTATCGTTGAAAATGCATGATGTAAATCACAAATCGTTACACATTATTTAATTATTCAGTTTTTCAGTAATTGAATATGATCCGTGCATATTAATGAAGAGCCATTAAAATTGGAAAGCATTAGTAGTGGATATGTTACAGTAAAAGCTTGAAAAGTTCACATCAAGTTATAAATGTGGTTTAGTTATTTATTTCTTACAACGTAATACATTTGCTTTTCGGTTCGTCATATAGAACGAATGCAAATAGTGACGTTATTGTACCTCGTGCCAACAAAACTCGTTTCTAGCTAATAAAATGTTGCGATAATGACATCACTAATGGGACTCTGTGCCAAACATATGTTCATTATGTAAACATTGCACCTGTAAATATTTCACCAATGACTGCGGAGCCATGTAAGTTTAATCTAATTGTGTCACATACTGTATACATGCAACTGTATGGACTTCACACCCAAACCTTTTGGTAAATATTGAACATGAGTAACATGACACAGAATTGTTAACGAGAAATCAGAGTATCAAATATTAGATAGGCACCTACATTTTTTTAAACATAATGTTTTAAATTTTGATTATTACTCATACATGGTATAGAGTACTTGTATAGATAGCGAAGTTTCTTTTTTATTACTGGAAATTCAAATGATATTTTACTGAAACATGCAATAGCACCAAGAAAAGAAACAAATATGCATCCGTGGTACAAAAATATTTTGCTTGCATCGTAATAAAAATACAAGTATATACGTTTATATTTTCCATAGCCTTGGGCCCTTTCCATATGCGCTCTATAATTAAAGCCTATTAAAAACAAAACTGATTGTAATAACACGAGATCTCATTTAATTTTACATGAAAATCGACAATTTATAAACGCACATGCGATGAATAAATGTATTGTTCATTTTAAATTCCAGATTTAATTTGATCCGTCTTCGGAACTTTTAAAAAAGGTTAGTTGAGGGTGTACAACATATATGTACGCTTCTGAAAATCACTACATAAATGTTCTTTGTGACTGTTGGAATTATTTACGTCATGGCAGATCTAGATTTTACTTTCGTTCATATAATCCACTTTAAAACAGATGTACAGAAAAGCTGAGTAAATTGGAACGAAAAAAGAAGATAAAACAGAAACAAAAGGACGATGTGTAAAAGGAAAAAAAACAGAACGGGAACGTTGCTAAGCAGCTAAATATAAACAGACGTTTGATGTTCTTACAACCATGCACCTATATGCAAACTGGGTGCAGAAACATATACGTACATATGTGCTAGTTGTGTGCATGTGTATGACTGTGGTGTTGATAACGATAATGTCAGCTCACTTTCACCCGCTGCAATGACTAATTTCTCTTCAGAAACACCGTTTCCCAGAACTATTCAACGAATTACTGAACTGTCTTGTATAAAATAGTTTAGTTCAGTAAATTCTCAAGTCACGAATATTAACGAGAAATTCTTGAGCTAACTTGGGCTAACTTGATTAATGCATTAGTACAGTTACATTACTTTTTTTTCTACCAATGTTATTTGCAGCAATGCGATTACCTAACAGTTTGATTAAAATATGAATGAAGTTCTATAAATTAATAGATCATTGCGACCAATGTATTTATCAAGTTAGAGATCATACAAATAGTATTTCGATAATTTCTAGTAATGTTTTAGCTTAAATTTAGGCTCAGTATCAAGAGGACTGTTTATAATCATGCAAGATTTGTAAAATTGCAGTAAATAAATGTTTAGATGTATAAATTATCGATTAAAACTAAAGTATTGTATTGAATTACGTTGTACTTGATCTATGTCTCTATACTGTAATTGTTACCAATAGAAGCAGAGCATAAAGATAAATGCTTATATATTTGTCAGTGGTAGTGTGTTAAATACTCACTTGTAGATGTACTTTACGGATGTTTGTTTATTTCTATTGCAATTTTCTTGCAGTAAATTATCAATAAAAGAGCAAGACTGCCGTGTATACAGAGTAATTCTGTTTTGTGAACTGGTGTTTCGATTATTGATCTAGAAAGAAGACTTACAGCCACTTTAGATTCTAGGAAAATTAATTAAACCACTGAGGTCATTTTACTATGTAAGTGAAAACTTTCAATAAATCAATGAAATTTAATTGCCGTTCGCATTCCTACCAGCAGGAATCTTGTGATCTCCGATCGGCATTGGCTTGCTATTGGAAATCAATAGAATTTTACACTGGTCTTGCTGACAGATGATGGTAATTAACAGCACGGGATAAGATGTGTTATCGGTGTTGATTAATAAGCATCATTTATCTGATTTAATAAATAACCTTATTCGTAAAAATATCGACCATCATTTATAAAAAAGCGAGATGGATTAGTTTATTTTTAACCTAAAAATGCATTTTCTTATCTATATCCAATGAATTATATACAGATAATAGAGGTTGTACAACGTAAATATTACAAGGAAAAATAAAAGATAAATGGAAAAACAAAATAAAAGTTGTAGAAAACAATATCCGAAAGAGAAAATAAATGTTATATACATTTTTGTTCTATCTAAATTTGAGTAAATAGTATATTATACACCAAGGGAGAGACACGTCTTATTTTTCTTGAGGTGTAATTTGAAATACAAATACATCAAGAGAAAATGGTGGTTTTTTCCGAGGTGTAAGTATATACTATTTTTTTCGCGATCGGGAGTAGAAACATTTAATTTAATAAATAAAGAATTATATTAAATCGTTGCGAAATTGCAATATGAAGCCTTTGGGAATGTTTCTATGCAACGCGTATCATGACAACATACATCTGTATACAAAAACCTTTGTTATAATAAAAACTCCCCCAGGGAAATTGTTGTTTTATTTCGTCTCTAGGGAGTAAATGCGTTGCATCTGTCACAATTTTGCGGCCATAGAAACCGATTTCTACGTCTACTTCTACTTCTAAAGGACGTGTTAACATATATATTTACACGTCCGGTTTCTCTGGGATAGAAGTGAAGCATTTACTCCCTAGGGACGAAAACACTTTTCGTAAGGGAGTTTTTATTATAACAAAGATTTTTATAAATAAATGTCTGTTGTCATGGTACGCGTTTCATGGAAACATTTCCGAAGGCTTGTAAATATTGCAATTTCGCTCCGATTTATTTATATTCATTATTTATGAAATTAAGTTTTTACACGTACGGGAGTAGAAGTCGGTTTCTATGGCGTCAAACGCGGGACAGAAATGAAGCATTTACTCCCTAGGGACGAAAACACTTTTCATAAGGGAGTTTTTATTATAACAAAGGTTTTTGTAAATAAATGTGTGTTGTCATGGTACGCGTTGCATGGAAACATTTCCAAAGGCTTCTAAATATTGCAATTTCGTTTCGATTTATTATAATTCATTATTTATGAAATTAAGTGTTTCTACTCCCGAACGTGGAAAAAATAGTATATACACCTCGGGAGAGACCACCATTTTTCCCTCGATGTATTTGTAGCCCTCTGGCTTCGCCCTCGGGCTTCAAACTACACCTCAGGAAAAATAAGTGGTTTCTCTCCCTTGGTGTATAATGTACTATTTTCTACTCGTGGAAAAAATAGTATATACACCTCGGGATAGACCACCATTTTTCCATCGATGTATTTGTAATTACGCCTCAGGAAAAATAAGAGGTTTCTCTCGTTTGGTGTATAATGTACTATTATATGTTCATGGCAATATTCAAAATATCATATATGCTATGAAAACAAAATATTACCAGAAATACGCATTTGAAATGTCAAATAAGTGTCAATTTAAATCGTGTGGTGACCACACCAGATTTTTTAGTAGCGATTCATGTAATGAAATTACCCGCAAGACATACACCGAGGTAATTGAATTACATCCCAGGGAGACATCGGTTAATCGAGTATGGGGTCGTTAAAACAGTGTTATTCCACACTGGACGATGTTCCATTGTTTCCTCAAAATGTTCAAGCAGTGCCTTGTGTAAGAACAGGCCTTCCTTCGTAATTGTACGCATATAAAGAGAGTAAATTTAAAAAAGTAAGCTGTTGGTTTATTGTGTTATTTACTTCATCTTCTATCTGCAGAGATATATTAGTAACTGAAGCGCTTGTATTCATGCTTTAGTTAATCACATTTGTGATTATAATCAGATGATACCAAGTTTAAACACACTGTGTGCACGTGCAACAGTAAGTAATCTTGACTAGTGAGCGTGCGACAGGTAATTCGATTATTCATTATTGCAGACAAGAACTATCACAACCAGGAAATGCATCCTGACACACCGGTGTGAATATGAAATTCAAAGTTGCAGTGTTATAGTTCTACCTTCTAGCCAGGGGCAAACCGTTAACTTTGGGGCCCCTAACACAATTTGAGCCAAGGCCGTGCCTAGAAGTATATTCACCTGAGGTAAAAGAATACGATTTCGCTCCTACGTATACAGTTTTTTAATTTTTTAACCAACTTTTAGACTTATAATGCCATTGTGCAGTTTAAGGTTCAATATCACTGAACTTGAATTCCTATTTGCACCCTATAATACAACGTAAATACAAACGAATTAGCCGTGAATGATTCCTCAAATGAAATAAAATGAAATAAAAGCGCCAATGTCATTTTTACAACAAAACCATTTCTTCAAAACATAGACAAAGAACATTTTCTCCATCTGTTGGCTGAAAATCATTTACGATACAGACAAATAAATTGCAGCATATCTTTTTTCGAATGAAACAAAAGTATATACCGCCATCTGTTTTGCCAGCTGTGAAGTTAAAATATAACCTCTATCGCAGACGATGTGCTAAATTATTCGTAACGGAGCACAGGGCCTTCCTAAGATATTTGGCGCCCATGGGCTTCTAACAACCATAAGAAAAGAGCCCATACGTATATTCGGCTGACGTTTTTTTTTCTTTCCTAATAATCTTCGGCCGAGGCTTTTTAGCAAGCAAAAAGGCTGGCGCCCCTGGGCTATAGCCCACTTAGCCCTGTGGTTAGGGCGGCCCTGACGGAGCATCGCATGTGGCGTAAGTATGTAAATTATCGTGTACCATTTACTAGGATATTTACTGCGAAAATGTGGAAAAAAACTATAGTTTTTCCATGATTTCCATTCGTTGTGTTTCACCGTAAACGTTTTATGTTTTATTTGATACATGAAACACATAGAGACATGTATATGGTTCTGAAATCTGACATTTTGGATTTTTTTAATCCGCAATTTATTTTAGTTCTGATATAGTATATTCAAAGATCGTATTCTTGACTTTTTGCTTCGTAATGATTAATTTATTGCGCAGGGCATTGCCAAGCAGAAATAAGTGAAAAATATATGAACGTTGCACTATACTGTGTGAATGTTATATATTGCATTTATTTACTTTTGGATAGAAATATAGATGAATATACGATGTATGTAAATGAACGAGTAAACAAAATACGTGATAGTCAACGAATAAATATTGTATTGTTGAGATACATGTATACTACGTACGTGACAAATCAAATATGTTGTGTAAAAATAGAATTCCGTTTCCATGCACCGGAGCCAGACAGAAACTTTTGTTTTGAATGTTGAATAAAGTGACCTAAATGTTTTTGCTAGAGTAGAACTTTTTTACCTATATACATATATTCTCATGCACTTATAAAACTGTTAACTTGTAAGTTCTAAATATTGTATCAAAAAAATCTGGTGTGGTCACCAGACGACTTTCTTATACACATATATGTATATCGAATTTTGAATGTGTATTTCTGTTAATATTTTGTTTTTTCTTTGTTTTCGTAACAAATATGATAATTTGAATACATGCCATGAGCATATAAATATTTTTACTCAAAATTGAATAGCGGTAACAACTTTATTTGAAAAATTTTCCCATATCTCTTTTAGGTTCTCAAATACGAAATGTTTCATTTTCTTCTTGCGGTTTTTCAATTATACTCAAAATCTAATCAGCTCTTTGCATATTTATAAATATTTCTAAATATTATCTATACTCGTTTTTGAGATAATGACATACATCCATGCCACACACAGACATCATTGCGAAAATTGTCAAAACGTTTTCAGAGGACCTCAAAACATGTATACTTTTATAATACCGCGTATGAGAAAGTTAAAACAGTACTGTTTTAAAGTTTGCTATTATTACAATTTAGTAGCAAAGAACGTTGTATGAAACTATTGAGAAATGCACCGTAATTATTTCCGTTCGTATTACATTTGATTTTCGTCCGTAATTCTCGACGACATTGAAAAGGGAAAGAAAATAGATTTGAACATCTCGTTTGCCATAGAGAAGCTTTTAAGTTTATTTTTTTTCTTCATGTCTTTCATCTACCGTACGGCTGGAGGAGCAGAAGAGAAAGTAGGAAACTGAAAAGTGTTCTTCGCGGACGATAGAATGAAATGCCATCACAAATATCTTTTATACCAGAAGTGACCAAGACCACACGTAACTGGATTTAACATCGGTTCAACTCACACTGCGGTCAAACTGTTATTCTTCCGGACGGTTGAATCATTTTCAGGGAAAAACAATTCATTTAACTAAATTGAAAACGTGAGAGTTTGCTGTTTGCTGTGTAGGCATTGTAATGAATACACACACTCTACGCGAGCAATTCTAATTCCATTTGCTTAAAATGTTAATTAAATAGGATTGGTTTGCAAACAACACACAGATTTGTATCATATTGTGTTTCAGATTAAAAAAACACACTAAATTCATGACATAGAATTCATTATGTACTTGACAAATATCTGATGTCAATTCTTATTGTGAACCTCGCTTAAATGGTATGATCCGATTACTGATTCGCTCAAGATTCAAAGCATTGAGGTGACAGTACAAAATGGAAAACCTCCGAAAATGAGATCGAACACTGTATGTGTTTGATCTCATTCACAATGATGTCTGCCACTGACCCATTTCAAGTTCATTCAGCCTTCGGCGAACACCGTGTTTATTATAGAATACTTGTATTTTCAGAATTAGTGCTGCTAATAATAATCCCACTGGTCACTTTACAGCTGCTGCTGTAAATTGTTGATTACATTCAGCCAAAACGAAGACACATTCACTACCTATTGTACGTTCGGCTGCATTACCTGTATTGCTATAATAATACTGCACCCATCCGCGAAATGTTTCAATACCAGCGCACAAATGAATGTTATACGTTGTAACGTGCATGTAATATCTTGTTTAGCATTGGTAAATTTAATATTCAGTCGTTGAATGTATGAGCGCTATTTAACAAAACTTTTTTCATAATATGTCGATATAATTATCATTTACGGCTTAAGTAAATTATACGCAAATCTTTATTCGAAAAAATAACAAGGACATTCATGTCTGGGTGCAGCTTCGGTTGTGTTATTAAGCTTATGCGTTTTTGTTACTCGTGACCTACTTGAGACAGCTAAAAAAATATGTGTAAGAGCCGATACACGTGTTGTGTTGTGGTTAAATTTAAACCAAAGTATGATTCTCAGTGAGTTGAAACTGTGTTAGCACAGAACTGTCACCTGATCCATTTAATAACGTCAAGAGCATTGAAAAATATCCAGATATGCATTCGTAATTCATATATGAATTATGAATAACTTTAATACTACTAAACATATTCAATATTGCTCATTTTGATTCGAGTTGCCCAGAATTTGTCCCAGAAAACTATTACTATTAGTACCGAATTCACTGACTATTCAACAAAGTCAATTTGTTGACTGAAAAATTTGTTGGTTTGACGTTTATAATACATAGTTAAATACGGTAATACCCCGCACAGTGCGGATTCGTACAGAACGGTTTTTAAAAAATCCAAATTTTTAGTTTTATTAAAGCTCTAGGTCTTCCAAGTGGTCTTTGTGACCTTAATTAAAACGTACAAATCACATTTCTTCCATAAAATATGACTTCCTTGATGCAACCAATGGATCAAGGTGTCATTGTGACAATTAAAAGTTTTAATAATAATAATACGTTTTAAATTAAAACTTATTATTTTTGGAATATATAGTATACGCTGATTAGGGCGGATTCAAATAGAACGGCACATTAGCGGAACCGATTAACCATACTGTGCTGAGGATTACTATATTTTCTTTAAGAAATTCCCAGGACGTGATGTTAGAATTTAACTTAAAATGTAATTTTTATTATAACATTTTTGTTAATAGTTAAATGAACTTTAGACCATTATTCTATTTAGTTCTATACATTTTGAGATATTCATAAAATATGTTTATATTAAAAGTTTGGGAATGAAAGAGAAATCCTTTTCAAAGGATTGTATTGTATAACTTTGATTATTCATTCATTATATTTATTTGTGTTACTTAGTTTTTCAAACAGCTTGACGCGTACATTATTTATTACAGACAGGACCCAGTGTATTCAAAATAAAACAAACGAAATGTTTGCAACATTGATTTCAAATATCTGTAACGTCTTATAACCATTCCATTGTACTAAGATCAATATCGTCATTTCAATTTTTATTTCCCCACAATCACTCGCCACATTCTTTATAAAACATTTATATGTTACGAAACGCTATGCAGTTTCTGCAATGAACTAAGTGTACGCCAGCAATGCCGCGCCCTCCGTCCACACGTCATTCCTTTTCTTACAATTGCTCGCCACATACTCCTATCTTTACATAACTCCCTGGTTGATATCCACACACCTTGTCACACATGCTCTCCTATTATTTTATAATTTGCTTGTCTTCATAATACATTCACGTTCGATGTAAAATGCTAGATTTGTTTTGATGCTAAAATTAAACCACGGTTCGGTTATAAAGACGTGAATCAGTTGATTCTGATTGAAACTCAAATAATTGACAACAAAATTGTTTATTTTGTCCTGTAATGGTTTAATTGTAGAATCATTTAATTCTCGAATTAAATAAGCAACCGGACTTTAGGTGTTCATATGAATTGTCTGTGTTTGGCGACACGTTGTAACTGTTGTACAAAAGAAGAAAGTTCTATTTCTATTTTCTCTGCATATTCATCTGTTATCTTCTAGCAGTGACAAATGCCACGCAGTATTTTCACAAAGTTTCTTGTCGTGTTCAGAAACGTATATCACTGGGTTCTTCGTGCTCTATGTGACGTATACTGTAGCTGTGCTTCTGGCTAAATTAAGTTTCCATTCCTCTGAGATATAAAGTTAAAGCTTCCTGAATTCCATGTATGATTACATACAAGTACTGGGGGATTACAAATTGTAGATACTTTAGGCTATTACAGATACCGTACGATTACAGTTCCATCACATCATCCAGTAATGAGATTAACTAAAGTCAGTAAGATTTTCCTCGTTCATCTTTATCTTAGCGAAGTGGAAAAAGTCTGTTGAAGAATCCATATATTGAGGGTAATTATTTTTGTTTCAGAATCACCAGGCGAACAAGCAGTATGCATTATGCTGAATGGTGAGGAATCAGAACTGCGGTTTTTAAACATTGAACACTATAAGGTAATAACCATAATTTTCAATCAAAACACAGTTTTCATGATTGCACTTACAAGACTAGATACATTATATTCTCCTACAACTATCATTTATTGTATTAGAATTTTCTGCAACTGATTTCTTTCTGCAATAAATTGTATTATTTTGTTTTTTTTTTCTATATCTGCCGTGTGTCACAACACAATTCAATTTCGTTATTTGAAATACTACTGGTTCCACGCTTATTAAAGTAACTGTGTATGCGTGTGAATCTTTGGTTTCAGGATATAGATAAATCGAATCCACCGCACGCATTTCTGGTGATGTATTCCGTTGTTGATAAAGCGTCTTTCCTCCGGGCGGAAGGTGATTTAAACCGACTGATGGAAGCTGAACTCTTACGCACCCGACCAGGAATACTCGTCGGCAACAAAGTAGATCTGGCGAGAAGCAAAGCCGTTTCGACCCAAGGTGAATAAACCAGTATTTATCTCTATATTAGACACTTATAATTCGTAAGCGATCTGGATACACTGGATGCTATCTTTAGACCAACGATTATATCTCTAATTTCATAATGATTAATTTCGCCAATATAAGTACACCCATGCCAGAACATGTAATCTGAATTTAAAGTAAAATATTCAATAAATCATTATCAAATGTTATGATTTTGACGGAGAAAGACTAATTTATAAATTAAGGTACCTTGAACAGTTTACAAAAGGAAAGTCTAAAAGCAGATAAAACTTCTGTACAAACACACTTAACGCTAAAAGCACATCTTAATAAATTTACATTTTTTTCTTCCACTATTCGTTCAAGCAAACTTTATAAACATGATCTACGTTGATTCGAACCAAAGAAAAAGTTATACCTTCTTGATCGAAATAATTTCGGCAAACTTGATACTTTCACAGCGACAAATAATTGGAAAACATACAGTATTCTCCGGTATTTATCCAACCTGGAATTAATTTAAAGCATATATATATATATATATATATATATATATATATATATATATATATATATATATATATATATATATATATATATATATACAGGGTGGCCCTAAAATGCGTGGACATCGCTTAACCACAGATTCCTGGGTCGAAAATAAGACGATTTAACTAAACTTACCTATATGCAATTACGTTTCGTTTAGCTGGTATTCTGCTTCAAAGTTCTTTAAAAAAAAAAGTTATTTTATCCATAACGACAGAACGCTTGGATCGATTTGGATAATATTCGGTACTGTACTTCTTACGGATGTAGGTCATCTTTTAAGGTGATATTAGTTATTATCAGTGGACCATTAGTGTACGAAACACGGGTAACCCGGCATAAATCAGTCCAATACTTTTTAATGTTAAGGCCAATAACTTTCAAAAAAATAGTTTCAGAAAGAGACATTCAATAGTAATTTTTTTGTTGTTGTTATCTGTACTGATATCTGTTAAGGTTTAGACACAAAAAAATAAAATCTGAGGGACCGCGCACTGCATTTCATAAAAAAATGTCATCTAGCAGTCTGGTTTTTTAAGAAATAAATGACGATATGATATTTATTAGTGCAATTATTTAGATTTCCTTATAAAAAGGAATCGCAGATATTTAAATCTGGTGAACGAGGTGCCCATTTTGCAAAAATTCAAAGGAAAACTAAATAATTGCACTAATAAATATCATATCGTCATTTATTTCTTAAAAAACCAGACTGCTAGATGACATTTTTTTATGAAATGCAGTGCGCGGTCCCTCAGATTTTATTTTTTTGTGTCTAAACCTTAACAGATATCAGTACAGTTAACAAGAACAAAAAAATTACTATTGAATGTCTCTTTCTGAAACTATTTTTTTGAAAGTTATTGGCCTTAACATTAAAAAGTATTGGACTGATTTATGCCGGGTTACCCGTGTTTCGTACACTAATGGTCCACTGATAATAACTAATATCACCTTAAAAGATGACCTACATCCGTAAGAAGTACAGTACCGAATATTATCCAAATTGATCCAAGCGTTCTGTAGTTATGGATAAAATAACTTTTTTTTTAAAGAACTTTGAAGCAGAATACCAGCTAAACGAAACGTAATTGCATATAGGTAAGTTTAGTTAAATCGTCTTATTTTCGACCCAGGAATCTGTGGTTAAGCGATGTCCACGCATTTTAGGGCCACCCTGTATATTTATCTGCACGTTTATGTCTGTGTGTGTGATGCATAACTTATTTAATTTGATCACTTAAAATAAATTGAGGCGGTTGAATGTTTGATGAAAGTTTTACGTGTATGTAAATGTTGTGTGCATATTTGTTGAATAATTAATTAATAATTCAGAATAAGTTTACTGCATATAATATTAAAGTGAAATACGGGTTACCTAATATTAGTTTCATTTATAAATTCTATCTATGCACAGTGAATTTATACCCATTTCAACACGACTCAATTCACGTTTAGATATATGCATGGGCGCCCGCAGCATAGGGCAACGGGGGGGGGGGGGGGTGTTTGCCCCCCCCTGGAGTCGTTAATTTAGAATTTTTTTTGTTAAAACCTTATGCTTTTTATATATTTTTATGTTTTGCCCCCCCTTGAAAAAAATCTGCCCTATGTTTTGCCCCCCCCTGGAAAAAATTCTACGGGCGCCCATGGATATATGTACATATTAGTGATAACTATTTAAAATGGAATAAACAAATATTTTATTCTACTATATAAACAAGACATATTTTAATAACAATATTTACTTATCCTGTTTTGTAGATGGTAAATGTCTCGCTTGCACGTACCGATCCAAGTTCATAGAAATCTCTGTCGGCATCAACCACAACGTTGACGAGTTGCTGGTTGGTGTGCTGAATCAAATCAGGCTGAAGAACGCGCATTATGGACATCTAACGGAGAAGGAACATTCACAACCGCAATGGTACAAGAGCCGGGGTGTGGTCAGAGCTAGTATGAAAGCACGACAGATGTTTACATGGTTGTTTGGCAAGGAAGACTCAAAGTTCAAAAACTGTGAAAACCTACATATTCTCTAGTGCGTTTCATTGATGCTCAATCAAAGTACAGAGACAATTCAAGAGAGACTACGGCTAATATTGCATGAACAGGAAATAACTATGTACATTACCATTATACATACAACATCAAATCAAATTCTTATGAAACGCATTTGTTTCCACATGACATTTTACAATAATTCATACATTAAAACTTACAAACAAAATCGTAATGATAAATATTACAAAACTATATACAATAAAATACCTACCGCCAAATTGAAGAATCACTACGATAATATATTAAATTCAAGAATTATTTGTGTATATTCTGTTCTTGCAAATGCCAAAAATAATCTATTATAACTTAAGTGTTGAAAAGGATAGATAAATAATTGGGACCAACGTGTTATTTTCACTTTTACAGGATAAAATAACACAAAAAAATTAACGCATAATTTAAATTAAAAGCTCCTTTGGATAAATCAGTACACGGTACATATTATGTATCCCAATTATTTATTTACTTGTAATATTTATAAATAACTGATATCGCCAAAATAAGTAAATGTACGTCGTCTGTTTCTTAATTATTTTATTGAAATAACGTTATAATAAAAGATATATGTGACAATAATTTAAATAACAAGTGTTTCATATAATTAAAAAAAAAACATGTTAATAAATAAAATAAAATGTGTCCTATCGTAGATGGTACTAGAGCTAGATTTCTCTATGGTAATTATAATTATGTTTTTCATTTGTTCATTATTTATAAAACTGTTTTAATGTATCGACTAATATAAAAAAAGTTTTTATCAAAAAAATTGTGAAACAAAACATATTTAACTTTGATATATAATAAAATGACCAATATTTATCATCTACTATTTATATGTCTATTTCAAATTATATTTTGCAAATAATATGATAATATTATTAACTAGAACATCTATACGGTTTCTCACCAAGTTATATCAATTCCATTTATTTTGAAATCTGTGCATTCTAGGTACTCTCCATAAGAGATGTGGAATAAATGATATGAATACGGTAATATGGAAAAACTATATAGTGGAATACTGCACGGTCGGTAGGTACTGGGTATTAGGATTAATACTTGAGATCAGTAGTCTTATGTATTGAAATATTTCACAGAATTTCTATTGTTAGGATATAGCACACCAAACAAACTAATTATTACAAATCACGATGTCAGGAATAATATCGTATATGAATACCGGTATATGAACTGATGAGGTGCTGGCCGAATAAATAATCTTGCACAACTTGAACATTTATATGGTGCCTCACCAGTAAATGGTCGCCTATAATACACTAACTATTAATTAATGTACAGCACCAAATTTTAAATATCGGGAACTTAATCGCATATGGCATTTTAAATATAATCTTTGCCTTACACATTTTAAATAATTTATTTAACTAATCCACACAAATATACAATAATTAAGAAAAAATAATACAATTCACGAAATACATATGTATAAAAAAATTAGCGCCATCTGGCATTTCGTATTAACAATTCCTCCTGGTGAATCAAACTAAATTTACAACGATTAATCACTAATTACAATTATATTAGTTTTATTTTATTATAGATTGAACACACTTTGCTTTAATACATGTGTGTGTGTATTACTAAAAATCTAATTTATTATTAATTACCCAATTTACCCACCAGAAAAACGAAAATATTGCAATTTACTCGCTCTTGAAAAAGTTTACCGACCACTGATTTACAGGGGCTGGTCCAAGTCCGATTCTTCAGCCATGATTTCAATGAAATTATTATCCATCTGATATTCTTCTTTTACCTGGTTTCCACATGTTCGCTTTCACAATCATTCTCGTCATTAGCGAGAGAGTGTTGAAGATGTGCGACTACTTCCAGTTCTGTTTTCATTGCTACAATTGTAAAAATTTTATAATCTTCTAACGTTATATTTTTAATCTGCTTACTTGTAATGTCTGAAGCTATCGGTACTTGTAATATCCCTTCGTTTCTCTTATTTCATATTTACAATATCCAGATAACTTTGCAATATTGGGCGGTTAACTTTACCCATATTTAGAACACTGATAGTTTTCTCTAATTTTACATTACAATCGTCACAAACTATTATAATCCGCTTCGATTTGAGGCTTGCCTAAAACTTACAAATTAGAAGAATGACAAGTGAATAAAAAGCAACAAAACTAACCATATTCATCACGTGGATTATAAGTAGCAAATCTTTGTTCACCGCTGTATCGATCTGCTTCAAATTATCTTTCTGCTCAAGGCATAAATAACAGAACTCCATTATGTACACACTGAACTTACAACTGACTATGAATAAAGTAAGTCTGGAATGCAAGCAAGTGCAAGTTAAAGTAAATAATTTTCTTCCGTGATATTCTCCAGGCTCCTTTTTATTCTTTTAGTTACAATGTCGCCAACCTCTCAGCACTTTTAAACACTACCTTACAACCTTAGATCATATATATACTACTAGATAAGCGAAAGCATATCTTCTGAAAGCACGTTTCTGTTATGCGTAGGATCAAGAGAGATGGAATAAGGGTTTCCTGTAAGAGCGAGTGAGATAGAGTAGCAGAGGCAAAGTTCGGAGTGCGCAGACTCACAACGCGTCATTTTCCGTGCACGCGTTGTGTCAAACAATGAATCGAAGTTTACATTAACTGTAGGATACTGTTGGATTTTTAGTGGATGCAGAATAATTTCACTCTGTATTGAAAAAGATATTTCATATATTTTAGCACTCTACAAATAACATGTTTCTCTCAAGGTTTCATTCATCGATGGTAACAAGTACAACAACATGTAGTGTGACAAATCATAGAAAAAGAAAAGTAACTAGTATATGTAACCGTAACATACAAAAATCCCTAGTCGTTCCTAAAGTCGAAGACAACTATCTTTAACAGATACATTTTAAATCAATGTAGTTGTTCCAATAGTAGTTATGGGTTTAATGTTAAATATTTTTGGACTACATTTACTTACACCACTTGAACTTTTAAAATTTGAACTATTTCGCGATCTTCGTGCTGCAACTTTGCGCTTGCGCACTGTGAACTTTGCCTTTGTTTTCTCTCTCTCTCTTGATCCTTCGTATAACACGTACCGCTCATCCAGTAGTATATATATGATCTAAGCTTACAACATAGCCATGATAAATCAACCTATAAATAATGCTAAACAATTTGTATGCTCTATATATAAATAAAATACCTGGAAAAGGTTGGCAGACAAAAATAATTGTAGTCATCTAAATCAAAACAGATGCCACAAAATCATAAAACTTCTTTATAAAATTCGAAATTTTGATGCATATAGTGGCGCCTGCTGTTGAACATATGATAGACTGGATATTTAAGTATTGGCGCGCGAGACATTTTGTTATTTGACAGTAGAAATGTTTTTTTTTTTTTATTAAATTTTAATAGAAAAATTTGGTAGCACCCTTGGCATCGAGCTGTGAATACTCAGATCTGTTTTTAATCATATTTCACCACCAATTACAAATTCTGTTATTAATATTTTAAATACAGCAATTAACTGAAATGATTTGGTTATTTTCGTTATTCAGAGGATTTGCGTTTGTTTTACCATTTTTCCCTAATCTCACACAACAAACACCACTACTAACACTACATATTACCATGTACATATTTCAGAATTAGTATTTTATTGAAATGTTCAATTTTTATTATAATTTATATTTATTTAACAATTGAGCTCTATTTAAATATATAAATCAGTTGTATGTATGAGTTTAGTACGTTTACATATGTAAATCATTGATCCAAATCATTTAATTCATCATCTAGGTCGTCTAGGTCATCATCTACGAATAGGTTCTCGTTGATTGGCACGGCGGACGCGTCTTCTGTCACCGATTCACTCGTTGGCGATTCTGCAGCTTCTGAATTTGTTTGTGATGCTTTCAATCGGTCTTCTGTAGCTATAGTTCCGGTATTATCCGCCTAAATACATAAATAAATGTTATATTGCCAGTTCCGAAGTTCATCGTCAATATGATTAATAAAATGTAATTTCCGTTTTAGGAATATGTCCGTTTTATGAACTAGTCAATTTTAGTTAAGATCACGACGCGTTTCGAACTTTCGTTCGTTGATAATGAACCAAGGTTCGAATCGCGTCGTAATCTTAACTAAAATTGACGAGTTCATAAAACGGACATATTACATCTTATTAAATAAATGTAGTAAAAATATTGAAAGCACAGATATACATCAGTTCTCATTGATTTATTTTCTCACACACTAGGGATAATTCCATTTACCTCTTGCGCTTCAAATTCAAGCAGATCCAACTGTAATTCCCGGTACTCAATCTCATCACTATCTTCATCTTCTTCTCTTGTATACGAGTCGAATACATCGTCTCCGTCTTCCATATCAAAGTCTGCCGCCAACTCGGGATTGAAACTGAACATTTCACGGCCGGACAGTCCAATCTGTCTGCCCGCCTTGTAATCGTTCCGTTTTTTCTCCTCCTCCTTCGTTGCGGCATCTTTCTTCTCTTGCAACTTTCGTTTCTTCCATGCGATGAACGTTTCCAACGTGATGCGCGTCTGTTTCGGTCCGAGCGCTGCTCGTTCCTTTTCGATCAGATCCTCCAGTGAAATGTCACTTTTCTTGTCCTCTTTTTTCTTGTCTTTCTTCAGTACGAAGCCGGGCGGAAGGGCATGACGATAGATACACTTGGTGCCGGAGGGACACTCCCAGAACCAGCCGTACTTGGATTTCTCAACGGCTTCCAAAAAGTGTTTACAAATCTAGAAGATGAATACATACATAAATTCGTGAAGCACATTGGTAATGTTGCATATTTGACAGAATAACATAATATAGTAGGAGTATTATTTATCCATATGTAATAAATACAATTACTTACAATATCGGTTGTTGGCATACTCTTACTTTCTCCAGCTTTCTTTTCCACGACTTCCATTAACTTATTTTCGTCCCAGTTCTCCATCGTGTCATCCGTATCGTCTGGATCGCGCATATCGCAGTACAGAGAGCGTTTTTCTGCTTTTCTCTCCACAGTTAAGTCGTGAGAAAATTTACACCTATCCCCTTTGCCACAATTGCCTTGTTTAAAGAATGCGCACACTACTGATTTAGGATCAGCACCTGAATATAAGTGAATATTAATCAGATTCTATTTCATATTATACTGTTGCACAAAATGACGTACCTTTTTCAATCTTTTGTGTTTGTATTGGTTTAAACAATAAATTCATTTCCTTCTGCTCTTTCAGTTTTTTTTCTCGCTCCAATTTCTTGGCTGGGTCTTCGCGCGCAGGATGTACACCACCACTCTTTACCTGTTTCTCTACTTGTTGTATAAACTTCTGTTGTTTCGCCCCTTTCTTATTTTTCAATCCGAAAGTTTTATCCTAAAAAGCAGAATATGTCACTTATTTCACTGCACACACTTCTAATCCTATATTTACAATACATGCAGTTTGATAATGAAGGATACGCATGATCAAATATGTATCTTATAGGTTATTGATTTAAATTTGTCAAAATAAATTTCCAACTTGTATATAATGATTGGTCAACGTATAGAATACATTGGAAGTAAATCATTTACCTCTATAACTTTTTCTTTCTTTTTTTGTTCAGTTTTTTTGCTGGGTGCTCCCGGTTTCGCTTTTGGTGGCATATTGCTGGTTGATGGTAAGTTGCAATTTTAAGACAGGCTAAAGAATGTATTATTAAAGTAAGTGTTAATCTACCTAGGATATTAAAAACATAAAGTATTTTCTAAATAATAAAATATCACATAAATACTTCACACATAGTGATAAGAATGCAAGGTATTCAAAACGCACATGTATTTGATGAACTCTGGTGTACTGAATCTAGAAAGGTTCTTTCAATTATCAATCAATGTTGCCATGCTTCAAAATACCAATATATTACGCAAAGTTAGAAAATAAATATTTACTGATATGACGATTTGAATAAATATAAGTCGTTTACTACTTCAATTTTACAATGAAATTGCGTATCTGAAAATAATTGTAACATTTACAAAAAGAAAATAATTTTAGATTTGGCCAGATTTGGCAAGACCGTATATTATACTGTCAAATAATCTAGGGAAATTTAGCTGTCAATCACTTTTGTACTCTTCTTCTTGATACACAAATACAATTTACATTACAATATCAAGAAGAGTTGTAGATTTTTACTTTTATGGCTTGCTTATTCATGTAATGTCAAATAAGAAATTAAATGATACAAAGTGGAATGGTGAAATAATTGTGAATTCTATGTTCTTCGTACTAATATAATAACTGCCGAATTAAATATGTGTGATAGTTTAACGAAAAGACAAGAATATAAAACATGATTGTTCAAGAACCAATTCAGGTAATTAAATTGTGAAATTATTATTTCATTCTATTTTTCGTTGCTAATTCACTGGTAATAACAGTATAAAACATAAATGATTATGTATTATTGTTTGAATTACATTTTTTGGGTTATTTTTGTTTCTGTACAATATTCTAGAAGACAATAGAAATTTTGACAGTTACAATTTTTTTCAGGCTGCCATATGGCATTGTCTTAATCATTACGCGTATAATGATGCAGTATTTCTATCTGAACGTCTATATGCCGAAGGTAAGTGTTACATTTGTCTTAGATGGTACGGAAATATGTTCTGCAGTGTTATTGTTACAGTCAAATCAGATGATAGTTTGTTCCTTCTCGCAACATCGTACTACAGATCAGGACTTCGGAATCATGCATACTCTGTACTGAAAGATCATCCAGGTTCATCTCCACAATGTAGATATTTATTCGCGTCTTGCGCTTTAGAATTAGACAAGTAAGTGCATTCTACTACTTTATCTATTCATTACACGTATTAATTGATGCTGTTTCACTAGATATGTTGAAGCAGAAATTGCTCTATCGGGCAACGACTTACAACAACGGAATCTAGATGATCTAGTAACAGAATTCGGTGATGAAGCATCATTTGCATTGCAGCTGTTGGCGAAAATATGCATCAAAACCGAAAGAAAAATAAAAGCAGTCGAAGCGCTAAAGAAGGCGTTGAAAATCAATCCATTTCTGTGGTCATGTTTTATCGAATTGTGTAACAAGGGCGAGAAACCGGACGCTAATCGTATATTTCAGTTGAACGGACTGGACAATCTGCAATCGTGTCACGGTGTTAATGTGAATAACGTCGCGAATGTTGAAAGTGTTGTAGTGACGCCCGTCGTACAGAATAACATTCTACAGCAAGAGTACATCCAACAAGTCTACCACATGACACCGTCACCAGCTGCTGTGCTGCAGAGTTCCGTCAACCAGTCAAAACTGTGCACACCTGATGAAAGTCCATTAGCGAATCCACTAGTATTCTCCGGAGTAGCTGCATTACCTGCTACGCGAATAAAACCAGTGCGGTATCGTAGTGTTCTCGGCGGTGCGGGCGCAATGAGTCCACTAACGCCTAGTTTCGGAGTACTGCAGTTGCAATTCGATAGTTCCACGCCCGATTCGTACTACGGTACTCCAACTATAGTCTCACAATCAACATTAACCGAAGCGAACGACCAGAAATCTCTAGCGAAACGAGTACGAGCACATGTTGGCCAACTGATCAACCGAAAAGAATCACCGTTACAAATTAGTAAACCCGTGTTTAGTCAATCTAGTAACGTAACTAATACAATATCTACACCTAGTTCACCGGCAACATTAACGTCACTAGCTACACAAAATGTCCGACGAAGTTCACGTCTCTTCAGCAACAGTTACTCGGTGAAAGAGAATAATAAATCGCCGAATAGGAATAAGTTCGTCACGCCGAAATCACCGTCGCGGAAAAATAACAAACGTCTTACGAAAACGAATCTTAATAAGAATGTGTACAGTGAATTGAATGCGCGTAATCGCGAGAAAGAACGATCGGAGACGATCACATCGGGCGAGAATAAAGTCTCGAATAGTGCAATATCGAATACGAATGTAAATAATAACTACAATAACGTGCAGCACGGTGTGTCGATGCAGAAACAGTGCGCGGAAGGACTGATGCAGCTTATGCGAACTTTGGGACAAGCCTACTTGTATCTGTCACAGTTTGAGTGTCGTAAAAGTATAGAATGTTTGAGTACGATCAGTCCACAGCAGTACAATACACCGTGGGTACAGTGTCTACTTGGCACTGCGTATTTCGAGTTGGCGGAATACGAACGGTGTATTGAGTATTTCAATGAAGTGCACAAACGCGATCCACATCGATTACAATGTATGGATGTGTATTCGACGGCGCTGTGGCATTTGCAGAAAGAAGTTGCACTGTCCGCACTGGCACAAGACTTGATCAAATTTGACAAAAACTCACCAATCACATGGTGTGTAGCGGGTAATTGTTTCTCGCTGCATAAAGAGCACGATACAGCCATTAAATTTTTCCAGCGAGCTGTCCAAGTCGATCCAACGTTCCCATACGCGTATACACTGCTTGGACACGAGTATATTATGACCGAGGAATTAGACAAGGCGATGAGCAGTTTTCGAAGTGCTATACGACTTGATTTCCGACATTACAATGCGTGGTTTGGAATTGGTACGATCTATTCCAAACAGGAACGGTATCATTTAGCGGAAATCAATTACTTGCGAGCATTGTCAATTAATACTCACAGTTCAGTGTTGATGTGTCACATTGGTGTTGTGCAACATGCATTGAAGAAGGCGGACAAGGCACTGCTGACGTTAAACGCAGCGATAGCAAATGATTCGACAAATCCACTGTGTAAATTCCATCGTGGTCAAGTGTATTTCAACTTGGGCAGACACGCAGAAGCATTGAAAGAGTTGGAAGAACTGAAAGAAATTGTTCCTAAAGAATCACTGGTGTATTATCTGATTGGAAAAGTGCACAAAAAGTTAGGTAACACAGACCTGGCATTGATGCATTTCAGTTGGGCGACAGACCTGGATCCGAAAGGTGCTAGTAGTCAAATTAAAGAGGCATTTGATCCGTCAGTAGGACGCGCACATACCGATGATGAATCGCCACAGTCACCGACAACGGAGGATTTTCCAAATGAAAGTAGTTCGTTACCACAACAGGAAGCGTCACAAGAAGAACTA
The DNA here is from genome assembly GCA_963422195.1 of Carabus problematicus. Classification (NCBI taxonomy): domain Eukaryota; kingdom Metazoa; phylum Arthropoda; class Insecta; order Coleoptera; family Carabidae; genus Carabus; species Carabus problematicus. The sequence continues at coordinate 9,820,405 of OY728588.1, read as the reverse complement.
GTATTCAATGGCCTACCAGAAGACAGTGATGATAGTTTGTAAATAAAATCAAAATTCACCAATAGTTTTCTTGCAAAACACGAATGAGGTTTAACAATTTGGAACTAACATTTTACTAACAACAGTTGGTACTACTGCAACAATATTTGTGTATGGTTAAAACTGTTGCAACGTCAAAATAAATCTTGCAGAAAACTTTTGTGTGAATTCAAAGTGTTTGTGCGAGAATATTCGCCTCGTAAATAAAGTTTTTAATGTAATTCAATGTCTTTATATATATATTACACATATTTGCTGATGCAGCTTAATAATTAGTACTCATCAATACCTTTATTAGCTCTCATTTTACAAAACCACGCCAACTCCGATGACTACATAAAACTGCCACAAAGAAAATATTATTTAAACAAAATAATTTGACTCGAATAGCTAATTGAACAGCCGTTGACTGATATGTACGTATATCCAAAGATCTTAAATATTTACTGTACTAACGTAGTATTTATGATATTGTTTTTTATTTTAATTTTGAACCAATTGGCTTAGCAGGTAAATTTTGTGATTACTTGAAAATAAAATTCATTATAGATTATAAATAGATGCAAATACTGTTTTAGAACAAAAAAAAAACATAAATTCTATAAATTTTACTGTACACAAAATCATATGTTCCAAGATGATACCAAGGATAATAACTTATATTCATAAGTAATTAACTGATTGATACGAAATATTGTGTATATTATTTAAGTACAGTTGTTGTTGTATATGTGACTTTGTGTAACTGATAATGATGCCAATATGAGTGTGTACTAGGATTCAATTTAAGTAAAAATATTTGAAAATTTCATTTCATCCATTTTATTCATAAATAGCATTTGTCCTATTCACTTACATATTTAGGAATTGCTAAATCATTCATTATTTTATTAGAGGGAATTCTGTTAAATTTTATTTGTCATTGTGCAGAAATAAATTCAACTTTGTCTATACAGGTATTTATTGACATAAATTTGTACTAATGCATACTTTATTCTGAACATGAAAATCTAAAATTATGTAATAATACATACAATTAATTACCTTAAATATGTATTCGGCAAATATTTAAGCTAAAGGACAATGCCTATATCTTAAAAAAAAAACGAAATTAGAATAAAAACAAAATAACTATCGCAGTTTAATAAATAAATTTAGTTAATAGAACTGAAATTAAAATAACGTATTTATTTCCGCAACTATTAACTTTTATTTATTTATTACAATTTTATAACCTATATAAATTCAGTCATGTTAGTTCTAAAATCTGCCACCAGATGCGATACTTTTTAACAAGTCCCCTTGTAATAAACTGTCTAGGGCTTTTTGTACTGATGGGTCATTTAAAATCGGTGTTTTTGGTGTTGGTGGCACAACTACTGGTGATGATGCGGTTGGAGTAACGCCTGTTTTATTCAGTATATTCATAATTCTGTGCTGTAATTCCGCCTGTTTGGATTTATCCTGTTCAGTGTCCCCAGAATCACCCATCTCATGTTTGTACTGGTGTTCGCGTTTCTCTTGCAGGTATTTGATTAAACGATCGAACTGTAACGTAGTTAACTGTCTATTGTCCGCAAGTAAGTTAAGTAGAATCTGTGGAAAGAATTAAGTTATTTATCTGTGAAATTGTGGTGTGGATAGTGAACTAACTTGTACAGGTTCTGGATGGCGCTCTGCTGCGATAGCTGCTGATGCAATGGATGCACTGGATGGTGCGTTTTTCTCACCACGCATGTAAGTGTCAAAATTTCTTGCTATAAGCGCAACTGCATCATCGATGGGCATGTTTCTATGTTCTGTCAAAGGATATTATTATTACTGGAGTATAACGCATTACTTTATGATTTGTTTTTTACCTTGTGGTATCCCATGTAAGATATTTAATGTTAAACTACGGTGTTCCTCGTTCTGGGGCATGACTAGCACTGCATACAAACACCCGCGGCTGGAAATGTTCGCTAACACCCTGCCAATAGGCACATCCTCGTTAGGAAACAACAGATCCACTGTCAAACCAATAGATTTTAATCTATGTTCAATATACTCTGCATATTCACTGAAAAAAAAAACAATAATCTTATTTTAATGAACACAGTCTATGAGTATGGTGTAGTTTAGACGATAATTTGAATGTCAAGATGCAGTGAGTGTATACATTACCGTATTCCTACTTCATTCAATCTATCTTGGCAAGATTTCTGTCGCATAAACTTTCTTATGTTCATTTGCTATTTATTTGATTTACTTACGTTAACGTTTTTGATACGACAATAATCTCACAATCGTTTCGTTCAGAAGGTGCTGATACTCTATCGGGTACGGACGCTGTGACTACTGGCGGTGGATGATAACCACTGCCTCCCGTAATTGTATAATTGTCATCTCTACCATAGTATGCTGGTCCATCCCTGTAAAGTATGTTTCTGTTATTTCACACACACACACACACCATCCCACCTAAAACTAATATAACCTGTAATCTCGTTCATCAGTTGCCGGCGACATAACTCGGTCTCTCTCTCGCTCCCTGTCCATTACCATAGGCCCCCTACCGCCCCCTCGACCTCCCACACCGCCACCACGTCGCATTTTACGAGGTGGACCATCGTTTGGTTTCTGAATTGGTCCTGTAATATTTGAAAATGTCATAAAATTTACCGTTACTTGTATTTCGTATTTACTACCTGGTCCACTACTTGCTAAATCTTCAGCAGGCTGTACATTTTTACTTTTATTATCAATCGCCTGCTTTACATTCAACTTTCTCCCTTGAAACATAACACCGTGTTCATTTTGAATGGCAAGCTGTGCACACTTGTCCTCCTCAAACTGGATAAAACCGAACCCGCGTTGAACTACAGCGCCTAAGATAGTTCCGTGTGATTTAAAGTGTTCCTCTAATTTATCTGGCGTTACAGTTTCATCTAAATTGCCCACGTATATTCTACTGTTCACTGTTGCTGGGTCTCTCATAAACGATTTATCTGATCTATACATGACTGTAAAAAAGTTTATATTAAATTTGTGCCTGACTATTAAAATTATATTACTTGTACCTTTATTGGTGACTTAGTTTCAAAGTATTAAAGTAAATACTTTTATTAAATGAAATATAAATGTTAAATAGATAAACAACACTTTCGTTGGTTAAATTTGTGTTGCTTGCAGTTGCTTGTCACTTATTGAGATGAAGATAGCAACAAAATTGAACAAATTCAAATAATTTGTAAACATGTTTATAGATATAGAATTGAAGGAAAAGTGAGTAATCATAATTTATTACGTCTACTAACTATGTTAATTTAGCAAAATATGTAGTTAGTCACTTATTATTAACAAATTATCTCGAAGATCAATCCATGTTTTACCTTGTGCTTTAAAAACATTTGTAACGCGTAGCTCGTTTCAAGGTCGTGCCGGCACAGTCATGTTTCTGCAGTTGGTTGCAGTCAGTTGCAATCTTATGTTTTTTTACAGTATTGGCGAAAAAAGTCAAAGTAGCTGACATCTGGTGGCCTAAAATAAAAGCTTCGAGTCGAGGATAACAGAAACAGGTTAGCATGTAAATACATGAATTAAATTTTTAATCATATCAATTATGGAATTATTACTGAGTTTTATTATAAATATTATATTAAAATTAAGATATTAGTAATCCGTCATCATTATAAGAAAAACACTTTCGTGTGAAACTTGTGTAAATTCAAATGACAAGCAAATTAATAATTTCTGTTTTAGGGTTAGCTCACTATTACAATGACAAATAAAACATTTTCGTGCATTTTTATTTCCACTTTGATGGGATACACCATTTAAATTGCTTGTTTGTATACAAAACGCTACAATTTCATTTGTATTGTGTTCTTTACAGCCACACATAGTAACATGAAAACTGCTTCACCTTCTTTAATAGGTCTCGGTGAGCTTATATATTGAAATATATCCACTAAATTGACTTTTACAGCTACCATATTACACAGACAAATAATATTAAACTAAACAACACAACACAAATCGTAATATTATTGGAATAAACCACTAAATAAAACGTCTCCCAAGCAAATCACATGTAAACTTCCATTTGTTATCCTCGACTCGACGCCATTTTGTGCTGCCACCTACAGGAGCTTTTTTCGCCAATTGTATATTGTATGGCAGTGTCTGTTTTGGTTGGTTGCTTTTGCTGTGTTATGATTCCAGTGTTTGGGTATCGGCGAAATTTAAACATAATAGTTATTTTGTTTTATTGTAATTACTGTAAATATAATGTAGATACGATTTTTTGTTTAAGTTTTTCAAAACATCTGAAAGTATTGAAATCTGCTTTAAAAATTTGCTAAGGCAAGTAACCTCAATGTTATTTGATTTTATTAAGTGCGATGTTTAGGTTAAATATATTTGACAATCTATGTTTATTTGATTTTAAAGATGATCGAATGGTATTTAGAAGCGGAAAATGGTGATGCGGACCTGATACAAATTGTCGAATTGAAAGAGTTTCGCTCTTTTACTGTAGGCCGCAAACGAGATTTTGATATAATAAGCCTCAACCCTCTCGTATCAAGGACTCATGGCTTATTTAAACACAAAGTTAATAACAAAATATACGTTCACGATAGTAATGTAAGTACTCTTAGTTAGAAATAGAGAATGTAAAAGCCAAGTCATAGGCAAATTATAATGTGCAATATTAGTCATAAAAATGAGTAGTGTTATATCACCTTCTCGATAACAGTGCACACTTTTAATCGAGAAGGTCTTGATTTACGTTATCTACGGTATATTTATACAATATACTATCATCTAATATTATTACACTTTCAAATGCTTACATATATTGTTGATGCATTAAAAATATTTATATGTTGCAGAGTTCAAACGGTATTTGGGTGAATGATGAAAAAATTACACCAGGTCAGGATCATTTGTTGAACGAAAATGATCTGATTGGCATTGGAGCCCCGAGCTCAGCACAGGAAGCACGCCTCGAGTTATTCAGATTGCGGGGTACACATCTTATAACTGATTCCGACAATATTCCGGTAATAATTATATATTTTTTAATATGTTATTATACTCTATTCAAACACATATAGGAGTGACGTCATATCAGATAAATTTTATTCACAACATAAACAATATAAACTATCTCTTTCCTACACATTTTACTTCTATAAATCTATGCGCACATCGTATTGTTATAAGGGGCGGGACTTATCAATAATTCGTTTATTTTTTATGACGTCACTTCTACATGAATTTGAATAGACAATATAACTGCATAACAAATGAACATTGCAATATAAATTACGACCTACTCGATTAAATGTGTACACTGTTATCGAGAAGGTCGTGATAGAAATATAAGCGGGTTCGGTTCACGCCTTGCCATACACATTGGTTTACATTCTACAATAAACTGAGGTTGGCTTGCTGTGAGCTGGCAAGTTTTACGTGTAAAGAACGTTAACAAGCTACCTCGGATAACTAGGATATAACATGGTACATTAAAAAAAAAAACACATTGGCCCGTATGCTCACCCACTTTTATAACACTTTTAATGAAATCTTTCTTGAAAAAGCGCGTTGTAAAAGCAAACTAATTCTCATCTCACTTTTAACGAAATAGCGCTTTGAAAAAGCGGTGATATGTTCATCCACTTTTTGGCCGATAAAAGTGCATTATTTGGTCAGATATGATGGCGCGCGCATGAACGTGGTATAACCCAATAAATATATGTGTTGATGTAGAGAACTTATTTTAAGAAAACAAAACATGTTTTTTGGAAAATGACATATTGTTGATATGTATAGTTAATAAATTACGTGGTAAATGAATGAATTATTTTAATACTAGATATATTAAGGGGAATCAATAGCTAGCGCGCCAAGCATAAAAAATGCTGTTCGAATTTTTCGCTTCTATGGAATATAATAATGAGATTCAGTACAAAACAGTGACTAATGATTAAAATAAAGTCTAATCTATTCATCATGCTAAATAAAAAACAATTTACTCATACTATGCAATCATTATCGGTGATAAATACTGCATATGCCCAACTTTGTGCCTCAATTATACCTAACATGATATTTTATCGTAATTTGACGAACGTGCAGTGGTGCCTCTATCGGCAATACAGTAAATGTCTCAAGTACACTCTGCGAACCAACGAGATGAGACAACGCTAGTCTATGTGTGTCTGTAGCTGTGTAGCGCGTGGTATTTAACTTTGTATTTTGTGACTATGAATTAACAAAATAATAAACGTAAAATAACGAAAACAGGATTATATCTTTGGCGAGAAGAAAAAGTAAAAGTCGTGCAGCCAAGTAAGTAAACTGAAATAATTGCTAATAACAAAAATTTTATTTACAATTGTACGCAGACGATGCAGAAAACAATTAAAAATGAATCCGGATATAGTTATTGACGAGGATGCATCCATGTACATAAGTATAATGTTAGAAGCAAATTCACAATTATGAATAAAAAATTATGTTGCAGAGAATGCGAAGAAAGGAAACTAACGCTAAATACAGATCAAAATACAGTAGATGTAGAGAATATTGAAGTAGATTTGAATATGTACAATTGTAATTATGCACATTTCTCGCATTCTCAGGTAAGCAGTAAAACATTATGCTATCGCCAAAAGATATAACAGTGATTTAGTGAACGGGAATCGTACTGGGCAAGGGTAACTGGGCTATGCAGCCTTAATGCTGTGCCCGCCTGCGCGTTATTCAAGGAACGTTATTGAATGTTTGTTTATGTTTCGGTATTTGTTATGACTAGGGAACTAAGAGAAATAATTTTGGTAAAGATATTAATATGAGTTATAAGTATATATTCCATCCCAGACAAAATACAAACATACTTAACATCACGTCTTTCCCATTACTAGGGTAGCAATATATAAGTAGTACATTTATATTTAGTATTTCGATGATTTTTGGATAACATTTAAAATAAAATTAAAAATAATTTTAAATTAACGAGGCAATTACAGCGCTTTGGATGTTTATTTTTATTACTAAAAATAAGTAACTTAACAGGTGTATTCTTTTTACAATTTGGCTGACTGAGTTAAGAACTAAGCTAAGCCAGGCTAAGCTCACTTGACTATATGTAAAAAGAACAAGATTTTTAATTTTTCTCAGATAGTTCACTGGCATGTAAGAAATATAAATTAGCAGAGCAGCAATTTTGCACTGTGGTTATATTGCATATTAATTAATACCACCGTATCATTAAATGGTCAACTATTTATTCTATGTATTTATTTATAAAAAGTATTTTTTGCAAAACTAATGCGTTTGCTATGTTTTCGTTCATAATTATAATAGTGGCATTGTTTGCATATTCGAAATTATCAATTTTTAAACAAAAAACAACAAAATAACTTGCAAATAACCTCACTATTACTCTTTATATCAAACTTTCGCGCGTACAAATGCCCCACAGCTCTTCTAAGCCTGTGTTGCGGGTAGTGCGTCATCGGTAAGGGGGAGGTTGAAAAACGTAGATAAAGTGAGCTACGACTTGTAAAAAGAACACACAAATAACTAAGCCACTGTGAAATAACCAAGCAATTAAGCCAGCTTAGGTAAAAAGAATACACCTATTGTTCCGAATGTTCGCACTGACAGACTAAACCAAGAATTTTTGTTCATCATGCACTACCTCTTACCAACACACCACAGTCGTACCCAAATTACACGACGTATGTACTTCATAATCGGATAGCGTATACGAATTACAAAATGTTAATAGCGCGCTAGCCTATGATTTCTCTTAAGGTCGCCGTTCGAAGTGACTAAATCGTAGTTCAGTTACCATTTCAGTACTGATGGTCATACAAAATTAATATTTTTTTTGAGTTATGGTAAATATGTATCTAGGGACTGACGTATTTCTTTTTTTTTTTTGGAAAACTAGAGTTTGAGGTACTAAAACGTTAAATCTAAAAGTAAACAAAAAAAAAAATTACGTCAGTCCCTCAAAAAAAAAATTAAGGAATTTAAATCTGTTTAATTTTTCTTTGAAACATTTCCCGTTTCGGTTTGGTAACAGAACTAGAATTTCTCCATAAGGCCAATGTCAATTTTAGTTCAGCGTTATGGCGCAAGTGAGCGCCGAACTGATAAAAAACTATTTTCCACGAAGTACAGTAAGCCAATTGCGTCATGGGCGAAGTCACTCAGATGTAATAAATATATGTGTGGACCGTTGTAGATTTAGTCATAGGTATGATCGAACAATAATAGGCAATATACATTTGGGTAGTAGTTGGCCTGTGAAGTATAAGTGTGTAATAAGTAATATCCATTCGCTTTAGATTTTATATAACTAAATAGTATAAATCCTAGATGAGAAGTATTTCTGTGAAATTTACAAGCAAAATTTATAAAATAATTATGTACCTATTTATGAATATTTATTCGCTAATATAGGGTGTTTTACATATATTTTAATCAAAAACTAAGAATTATGAGACAAGCGTTAATTAAATATGCGTCGATTGATTCTGATGCACGCAATCATTCAAAATTCTAATTTGATAAATCCTTATGATCAGCTTTAAAAACTATTTATTTTATGACACTTCAAGACATATAAAAATTTAGAGAGCCATTTCTCCTCCTATGCAACTCAAAAAGGTAAATAAATAAGTTGTGCAGAATTTAAAACCGCATAATATGATGTTTCAGTGCTCAAATATTTTTGTATAACAAATAGATCATGATGGAAATATTGCATTTTAATGACAGATCAGGAGGTGACAGAACAAAAATGCATGTATTTTTTGTTAATTACAACAACAACTAATCTAAACGTAGTGTTTTTGTTTCACGACCTCCTAATCTGTTTAAAATATAGTATTTTTAAAATTGATTTACTCATTTAGAAACATATCTGAGCATTAAATATGGCATCATATTTGATGCAGTTTTTAATTTTGAACAAATGCAGGTTCTGGGTCAATTTAATTTAGTGAACAAAAAATGTTGTTATTTTGTAGTCTATATAAATGATAACATCGACTTGTTTATTGAAAAAAATAGCAAAAGATGACGATCTTTGGAACATAAATATGTATGCTACAATCATTACAAATATTATATTGATTGCATTTTACCCGAAATTGTAGAAAAAATATTCCATGAGAATTGAAATGTACAGATCCCAAGTACCTTGGAGAGACACAGACCAATAGCAAGGCTAAAATATATATACAGGCTGCTATATACTATATATGTTAGTTTAATTTTTTTGTTTAGGTTTGTCATCAACGGCAGAGATAAGCTGTAGTATTATAGTTTAGTATTCATGCCTGGTTTGCGTCTGTAGTGGCCTGTAGTAGAAAATAGTATCGAGTGTTTTAGGTAACTTGAAATACAGTGACTATATTAAAGACAGTGTAGACAGACGTCAAAACGCCGCCATGTTTCTGCCAATGGCATTAGTAACAAAAGAAGGATATTATCTTTATAGCTGGCGTTGCTCATGTTAGCAACAAAAAATAAGCGTTTTGACGAAACTAAATGAATATATTATTTAATATTATACATATATTATATAAATTAAAATATCAATTCACATTATAACAATTATTTATTAGCCATAGATTTGAAGTTTTTAAGCACAAAACACTACCAAATACACGAAAATATCTCAGAAAACAACAGAACAGATCACAGCTATTTTTCAATTCAAAGCAATTTGGCAGGAATATGGCAGACAATCTCATCGACCAATCAGCATGAATACATTGGTGACCACACTGTCTTTAATATAGTCAATGTAACTTGAAAACGATTGCAGCGCTGCGACGGAATAGTTTTACAAGCCCAATTTGACGGGGACCTTAAGAGTTCATTGCGCGGTACCGAAAAACAACTATTTTTTGGGAACTTGTAGCTTGTTTATTAATACATGTATAATGTTGATTTTTTTATATGTACGTAAATACATTAATTTCACTAATCAGATTTAAAATTTGTCAATCGAGTGCACTTTTCGCATCTTTAACCTAACCATTCTTCGCAAAAATATGATTATATCTTGCACTACTTGTCCAGGAGAAGTTCCGAAAATTGTAGTGTTTTTATATAAAAATAGAAGGTTTTAGTTTACTATTTTAAAGCTAGCTGTCGCAGCGGGCGTCATTGCCGATTCGTAACGCTACTGACGTATGATTGGCTAAGACATATTATCATACGAGTATTTCTTTCTTTCTCGTTTACAAACACTGTATTTACAAGTGTATTGTTGTGCAATCTATTGTTGTGCAGTGTATTATTGTGCTGTGTATGAATTAGTATTCAATAACAAGAAAACATTATGCTAGTTTTTGACTAATATTATTGTGATATGGGGCGCAAATATAATAATAAACGTTTAAAACTATCTGCCAAACGGAAGTCAAAAACACATCCTAAATTTAAAAAAAAACTTGTGCTAATAAAAGACAATAATGAGTGCGAATATTTATTAGATAGTAATCGGACAGTTGATAAGGTGAGTTCTTAGTTTAGTATTGCAATTAGAATAATAAAAAAAAACAGTAGAACTATTAGCCGTAAACAAACAAAAATTGGAAGCATACTTTGTTAATAATAATGAAATATATAAGAAAATTATATGCTAGTTTGAATGTACTTTATCGGCCAAAAAGTGGGTGAGCATACTGTTATGGGATGGACCGGATACCGATTCGGTGACAAAGGCCGTGTTCGAATTCAAGATTTTAGTATTTTAGGCAACGAAATTAGGGAGATTTTTGGATCTTAGCGGTCAATTTAGGGTATGCAATTCAGGGCGTAGTGTGCTTTTACAAATCCTAATGTCTATTTCTAAAATCCTAACGTTATTTAGTGCACAATTTAAGTTATAAAACCAGTCACGTGGTACATTAGTGCACTAAATAGTCCAATTCGAACGCAGCCAAAATCACGCACCTTGGTTGTGTAGGTACCCCCTCTTTCCTCAAGGTTATCGGTCAGCATCCCTTGACTTGGACCGGACGCTGCCATATTCCTCAACCCTCGGGATGTCCTTGAATCCTTTTCCCGAGAATAATGGGTGGGTAATATGGCCTGTTTTCAGAGACATTTTTAACAAAAATACAACAAAAAGTAAACGGGCCTAACGGTTTGAAGTGTAATAACAAGACAGGACAGAATTGAAGTTGATTGCAGTGGTCCCAGCCCTTATCGTAAAACACGGGTTCCCAACCGGTGGGTCGCGAAAGCTTTTCAGCCGTGTCGTAAAAAAATCCTCAGTCGAACGAAACTAGTACATATTTGACATTTTTATCAAATGTATATTGGTTCTTAGTGCTTCTATATACAATTATGTATATACAATGGAAGCCGCTATAAGCGAATTCTGTATTATTTAATGGGCATAATAAATAGGTGTGCAAAATTATTTGCTAATGCGTACTTGATAAGAACTACAGCCTGGAAAGTGATATCTGATACAAAGAATTCAACTCGTGTTTAGTCTAGATGGCAGTTTATGTTGACTGGTGACATAATATATTGCAAACACGGGAAGCGCAAGAGTCAGTTGTATAACCGCCTTCAGAGGCGAAGCTCACTAGTAAAATAAAATATTACAGTGATTAAATATTGCGAGAATTGATTCATTTTTACAGTGTATAAATGTAAAATCACCCTCCGAAAGTGTTATCATGTTTCAAATTCGATATCTATGGGCAGAAGAATTAAACACAGTTATTGGAAATAAATATCGTAATGTATATCTTGTAATTATTACATAAGTTGTGGCTAAAGGAAATACGAATTAAAAAACAAAACAATGTATAATATTGTTCTGTGGCTTCTTCTGCTTCTTTTCATTAGTTTGTTCAAAGCGGTTCCGTTTTATTGAAACAGTAGCTATTCATCTTTTATATCAACTGAAAATAATAAATATCCATGCATATATCATTGTAAATTAATTAATTCACGTTAAAATGTATTTGTTATACGTAACAGCTTGTAACAGCTTTGATTACATTTACCAAGGTATTTATACATTTGTTTACTGATTAACATCCGTTTGAGTATTCTGCATGCTATTTAGATTGCATTTTGATTTTATTAACTGCGATAGTGTGACTGTTTTAATAAACATTTCATATCAAATATACTATTAAATTGAACCAACTTGTAAATATGAAACGTTGAAGTGTCAGACTTACTAGTACTTCTCGAATAATATTATGATACCACAGCCTTATTATTAATTTCTGAGAATATTACAATATGCGCATTATTGTTGGATGTTTCTGTAATTCGTTTCATCGAAGTATTTTTGTTTATATATTTGTGTATATGTAAATATGTATAGAAAACCACATATGCAACATTTCAGAAAAGACCGAAAAGTTCAAACGATGAATACGGGAAATAAATAGCGAGAAATGTGTTTGAAATTATTTGAAAACAAAACTTCCTTTCCCATATGTATTCACCGTGTTCTTCATATTCAATTATTTTATTTCATTTGAAACGAAATGAATTCTATTTTTATTTTCAGAAACTCAACCCTAAGAAAGAGAATACACCTAACGAAACTATACCACCTACAGTTTCGAATGCAAATGTTTCTCCTAGTAATGACAAATTAGCATCAAATTCTCCTAAAGTCTCTAATAATGAAGAAGACGGTGCTAACAATGATATCAAACAATCGAATGGGCCTAAAAAAATCGAAAATGTTACCTCACACGATCCGAATAGTACTTCCAGTTCTAGAAATGCAATGCCAATAGTTGTTGATGATGTAAAGATTGAAAGTAATTTAAAAGCTGACAAAAAACACTGCGTAGAAATGTCACACGAAACCCCAACGCATTCAGAGAACAACGGAGAACATGTATTTTCATTTCCTGAAGATGAAAGTGAACATATAATTCCCAAGTATGCGCATTCTTCAAAGAATTCACACCCGACTGATTCTGCAAGCAAAACCTATGACATCATCAACGTAGATGAAGACCAACATAAGGAGAAAATAGTCAAAGATAACAGTGTAAACAATAAGACTGTAGAAAATGTAGTGCCTTGTAAAGAACTGATACCAGTAGTCAGGTTAGATCGTTTAGAACTCGCTTCTTCATGTAGAAAAAATCAAAATGTAAAAGTGGCTGATAAACCAAAGAAGAAATTTGAAGTAATATCTCCGTCATCTTCAGACGATGAAAATGAGAATGTTGATAAGAATACGAAGCATAAACAGAATGTTAATACAAAATATTCAAATAAAAGCAGTTCTGAAGAATCACCGGATATATCTTTCAAACAATGTTTCGATAAATTGTCGCATAAGAAAACTTCTAAAGTATCGAAATCTTGGGATAAACACAGAGATATTTCGGATAAGGAAAGTTATGAACCGCGTGTACATAATAAACATGGTAAATTAATAAGTAAATCGAGACCAAAGAAATCAGAATCTAGCAGTAGTGAGAAAGACAAACGAAAAGAAAGGCTATTTGAAAAATTGTTTGGCAAATCGGACTCTAGAGAAAAAGAAGTTGAAAAGTCTGGGTCCAAAAAAAGAAAAACGTCTTCAGATAGTTCCAGTTCGACTGAAAAACAAGTTTCTTGTCTAACCTCGAAACCTAGAGTAAAACGAGCTGAAAAGTCTGTTTGTAAAGAAAGAAAATTATCGTCAGCTAGTTCCTGTTCGATTGATATACCAATATCTTTTCTAACCTCAGCATCTAGAGTAAAATCATCTGAAAAGTTTGCTTCAAAAACATCCTTCAATAATTCCAGTTCTGAGGATGAAGCAATATCTAGTAAAAGATCAAATTCAAGAGAAAAACAAAAGGGGAAATCTGCTAGAAGCAGAATAAGATCTGACAGTTCAGATTACAGCGACAAATCGGCACCAACTGAAAGAAAAAATGTCAGACAAAATGAGATCAAAACTAAAAAATCGACTACACATTCTACTGACAAACCTGTATCTTTTGAACGCTCAGATTCCAAGGACAAACAACTGAAAACGGAAATGATAGATCACATTTCACTTGATTCTAAAAATTCGAATACATCTCAGGAAAGCGAAGTTTCTGTAAATGTAAAACTTTCTGTTGCCGAAAATCTATTTGCCGAAGTAAGCAAAATAAAACAGATAAAATCAGAGAGTATTTTACAAACAGTGCCGGATATACAAGAAGCTAGTACAAGCAAGACTGTTCCTTCGGTCGAAGAAGTCAGAACGATCAAACAAGAAATATTCGATGAGCGTCAAATATTAGCTGAGCGTCAACTATCACCAATCATGTATGCATCGCATGTGTCTATAAGTAGTGAATCAGATACATCACCACCAGTGCCGAAGCCAAAAGTACTCAGTGAAGTCAACAACAGTAGTTTCAGTATTAGTTGTGACATTGGTGAAATCATATGTCTCAGTGACGATGATGATATTTTTCCGAAATCACAAATGTTCGATGACGATATCATAGTGAAAGACGAACCATTATCACGTGACGAGCGCGAAGAAGGTATTGCTATAAAATCTGAACAACATTCGGAACATGAGGAATATGCTGATGAGTATCCAATACCAGAGAACGATGACAATGTTTTTGGTATCATCAAGAAAGATGTGGAATTTGATGACGATGCGATTCTTGTCGACGATGATGAGAACGATGAAGTGGACTCCTTGTGGTACAGTAGACTCTCGCAGCCGGGATTCTCAAGTTCACAATTGGAAGAACCACAGGAACAGTTCGATGATAAGAATATTATCAGTATTCGTACGGGTCCAAAAGTTTTGAATTTCCTCGACGATAAAGACTTGATAACGAATGAACTAAATGAAGCACTTGATAATGAATTACAGCAAGGAGTAGACTTTGATAAAGAATCGTTGTTTTCACCACGAACTGTACAGTTGCATCAAGATGCAGAAGAAGCAGCAAATATCAGAGATGACAGTGTGCCTATATGTGTTGTAATTCATAGTATCGAACCGCGTTCGTCACGATCTGCTATCGTTCGAGAACCAACGGTAGATGAATTAGATACAACATCAAAATTAGACGATATAAAAACCAAAATTTCTACTAAAAAATCGTACGCTAAACCACCAGTTATTGATGCACCACATCTTATCAAAGGCCGCAGAAAAACGACTGAGGAAATCAAGCCAAAAGGGCTGAATAAACGTGGCAGAAAACGGAAGCAAAGTGTTGATGAACGAGCTACTACTGCAGTTGTACCAGTACCAGTGAGAACATTCGGTACTGGAACGAATTTGGATAAATCGGTGGTAAACGAACTGCATAAACGGCATAAACGTCGTAGACCATCGACCGATATACTGCCGAAGGATAAGAAACAGGAGATTCGCGAGGAGCGAATGAAAAAATTGAAAGAAATTGCCCAGAAGACGGCAGAAGATAAGAAACAAGATGAAAAACCGAAGAACACATCGAAACCTTATATTAAACTGTCATCTAGTCGGGGTTTGTTCTTAACGGATAAGGGACCAGTACAAGAAACGGAAAAACGGAAAATTTCTGTAAAACCACTGTCAGAACTGGAACCCAAGCCAAAGAAAAAGTTCGTTATACCCAGAAAAAAAAACGAGGAAAATAATAAAGTAGTGGAAGAGGTGAATACATTAGCTGTACCATCAACCAGTAAAGATAATAATGTTAATATCGATAATAACAAAAAGAACATTATGCATCAAATTCCGAATACGGTTATAGAGGAAGAAAATCAGAATGCTATCACGGAGAAATCAACGAAAAAACGTGTAACATTCAATGATAAGCCACAGATACGTGTATATATAATCGATGAAGGTAATCATATGAACAAGTGCACGTCGAAAGATGCTCCGTTACCGCGAAAAATCATACAAACAGTACCACCGACCAGAATTGCTGACGATTTGCCCGAAAACATAGTTCTCTGTGATATTTTATCATGGGTTCCGATCTGGCTGGAAGAACAGAAGAATATAAACGCTGCCCCGAAACTCTCCATGCACAAGCCCATTCAAATGTTACACACATTTAATACACACGGAGACTATTGTAACATTGTTGTACCATTACTTTTGTTGGAGTTGTGGCGATCAGTGTTCAGAGATTGGATCAATTCAAGGTGTGTTACATTTCTTAAAAAGTTTAGATTGTAGAATATCGCAAGATTTGTATGAGAAGTTCGCATTGTAAATTCAAAATCAAATCAAATGACATGACGGCTAATCTGATTACGTTCTTCCTTCCAGAAAGCCGATTATGTTGGCCTGTATCGATGATGTACAACCGATGCATATTTGTAGAATGAATATGCTATCAATACATTGTCATGCTGTTATTACAAAACTCGACAGTGATCGGTACTTGCATCCTGTACGCGGTGATCTGTTGGTGATCGAGATACTGTTGGGTGATACTAATCGCCAGTGTGCTGTCATCAAAAAGTTAGGTTATGTTGTTGACATAACCAAACGACGGTTGAATGCTAATGATCTGATTGACACTAAGCGTAAGTCAAGTAAATCAATGTTACGAACATGCATGTATAGTTGCGAAAATGCTATTTCATTCTTACATTTCTACCATTATATTTTATAGTGCATTTAACACAGCTGTGTATTATTGTTTTTCATATTGTAGTGATACATACAACGGTGATACCCGAGTTTCTAGTGCAATATAAAATTATGCTGAAAGATTTCAACACAGAAATCAACCGAGATCGCCTGATCCGCATACGGGCCATATCACGTGTTGGCACGTCGTTACGGATCTTCAAATCTGTATCGTTACTGAACAAATCCCCACTGTGCAAGTTTATATTGAATCCGCAAGTGAATGATTACAAGGTTCCAAAACTAACACACACGAAACTAGTTATTTCTGTAAGTACATACTGTATTTGATTACTTACATTGCGTCAATATTGAAGTATTTCTCGTCTTACAGGATAAACTAGATGTAGATCAGGTAAAGTGTATGGTTGAGGCGGTTCAGATGTGCGTTCGACCTGAGCCGGGGATCTATATGATCCAGGGGCCGCCAGGCACGGGTAAATCGCGCTTGATCAAGAATATTGTGCACCAGTTGATCTACGGTGAACGAAAAGCGGGTACGAAACCTAACTGTATATTACTCTGTGCACCATCCAACGGTGCCATTGATGAGCTGGCGAGGAAGCTACTAGAAATGCGACAATCCTTGCCACGTACGTGATCACTCGTGAACTGTGTTTTCATTTAAAATAAATTGTGTACACTTTCTATTTTATTTTATTTTGTAGAAGAAAAACGTTTCAGAATGGTACGATTAGGCCCACCAAATTCGATCCATCCGAAAGTCAAACCCGTTTCTCTACCTCATCTGGTCGACGCGTTCGTTCAAAAACAGTTGAATTTCAAAAGGGAGGCAAATGATGCTGTAATGGATGATCTAAATTTCAGACAATCGAAGATAAACATGTTGAAGAATAAACTAGTATCACTTCAAGGTAAGAAATAATGAATTTAATATCAATACTCTTTATTTTCATTGATTTATTATTGATGTATTTTTTTTAGAACGAAAGTTAAATACAACAGATGTGGAAATACAACTTCAAAAGGCAAAGAATGATTTGGAATTGTTTCATAATCGTAGTAAGAGAGAAATATCGTATCACGAACGCAAAGCATTGGAACGTACATCCGAAGAGACTGTTATTACTAAAGCGGATATCGTGTGCAGTACTCTGTCCAGTTGTGTTGCTTCACGTATGGAGGAAATGTATCACAGGTAAATGATTTAATATAATTACCCGGTTTGAAGAATTCATACGATGTAATTGTTGCTTTTTACAGAAATTTATTACATTTTACCTGTTGTATCATTGACGAAGCTACCCAGAGTGGCGAACAAGAGACGTTGATCCCGCTGATTTTAGGTATAAAAAAGTTAATCCTGGTAGGTGATCCAGCTCAGCTACCAGCCACAGTATTATCACAAGTATGTTTTATTAATATTATCATCTTTGTTTGTTTTTTAAGAACAAAATTCATTTAAAATCCCTAAACTAAATGAACAATATTTCATCTAACAATTTTTGTGTTATCTCTGTTTCAGGAAGCCAAACAATTAGGTTATGGAAACTCGCTATTCTATAGGATTCAGAAATGTTTCGAACATTTGCCCGAGAATCCTATACGTATGTTAAAAACCCAATATAGGATGCACCCTGATATATGTAAATTTCCTAACGAACATTTTTACTATGGCAAACTAATAAACTCTTCTGCCCTTATTGACAACAGAAATGCAAACATCAGGTGCACGTTTAGTCTCCGCTACCGGGTGTTCGCATTGCGCGCACCCCAACACCACAGCGCGGCGCATGCGTATCTCAACGTACCGGAGGCTGAGTTTGTACTGGTGTTGACCAAACTTGTATTGGCACGTACCGATTATAGTGTCGGTATTATCACACCGTACACGAAACAGCGGGAATACTTGCAGCGGGGACTGGAAGAAATAACAAAGTAAGTGTTTCAAATTATCATAAACATCTTTACATCATTTTGCAAGCGGGAACTCTTCGGTTCTTTTCTAGAATTCGCGATTATTTCCAACGATATTCTCATTGTTTGTAGCGATTTAATAAAATTAACTAATGTCTTACGTAGTAAGTAGGGTTTATTTGGTTTTATCGAGTTTATATTTAGGTTAGGATCGGCATCATAGTGCATGTATTTTTGATTTTATACGTTTGAATTTGTAATCGATTTACGAAATTGTTTCGTGGGCAGTTTGTGGTGTAACGGTTCGATAGTTACTGGTTAAACACTATTTATTACTGGGTTGATGTACAACGCGTGTGGTTACAGAGAAACAGACAAGGCGATTGATCGTGTAACTGTCAACACAGTTGACGGATTCCAAGGGCAAGAACGTGATGTGATAATTATGTCATGTGTTCGCCATAATTCGAATATGTTTCTCGCCGACCAGCAACGGCTTAACGTGTCGTTGACACGTGCCAAACACGCACTGTTCATATGTGCAAATACGGAATTATTTAAGGTAGGTACCAGGTTTTGCTTATTATTTCTCTACATATATATCTCGATACTTCCCTGTACGGCATTTGAATCATGCGTTTATTTTATTTTGCTATTCACAGTGAATAATTTCAAACTAATTGCTTGTTTACTATTTCAAATGCAACAGCATTCATTGTTTAATTCTTTTTAATGTTTTATATTCGAGTCATAAATGCATTGCTTTAATTATTTCATTCCTAGTTTATAGTTTGCACAATAACGCAAGTACGTTTCATTTAAAGTTTAATCTGTTGCAATGCTTTTTTTATCAACTGAAAATCGTTTTAAATAATAGTAGTCACTTGGTTGAAATTATCCATTAGAATCGGTCCTAAAAATATAATAATGGTTTCTAAATAATTATTTCCTAATTCTAGAATGACGACATATGGACAAAACTTGAACAAGATGCAACAAAGAGACGTTGTTTGAAATATCTGACCAAAACAGACTATGAAAATGAAAAGTATGTGACATCGTTACTCTATAAGAGTTAATGTCATACATTATTCTGGTTGTAAATTATTCACGATATAAGTAACATTGATCAAACACGTATTGTTATGAAATATTAAATACAATTTTTAACTGTATATTTATAGTACAAATTATTTTTTAACTACCGATTAACAATTAATTTTTTTACCCAGTAATATTTCAATGATATATTAGTTGTAATTTGTATTGTAATTAAAATATGTTTTACAAATGGTTACATTCCAATGAAACGTTTAAATATTAAAATTCAATTAATATTTTTATTCGTACTAAAAAAAAAATCCCTATTTTTAATAGTATATTTTAATAGCAATTTATTATGACATATCATTGATAACATCTGGGTAAGCTTTACTATAACTTCCAGCAGTTTTTTTGATAAATTTTTACCAATATATTTCTATATAAAAGTTATATTTATAACAATAAATGACAATATTTGTTACTTGTACATAGAAAATACATGAACAGTGTGTTCTTATATTGTTACGTTTTATTAAGTCTTATTGTTTATTAGTTGTATTAATAAACAAATAAATAAATTAAGCTATATTGAGAAATTATTATGATTTGTTAATTTAGCCTAAACTTCAACAATGTAAGCCTATTTCTTAGCACTTTTAATATTTTATATGCACATGTGCAACTAAAGACAATAATTTATTACACTATTTAGTCATATTACCATTTGGCTGTAATTTAAAAATGTTAATCTTTCACGATCGGACCTTTTTAAAAACCAAGTAATGCATTTCGTTAAGTTTCCAAGCGATTGCTAGATCTGAATTTTGTATTTCAGTTCTAATTATATTTGACTTACATTATAATACAATATTACGCAATTGAACATGATAAACATTGCAATGCAAAAGCTTAATACAGTGGAACCTCGATATAACGGAGCAATGCGGGCGAGGGGGTGTCCGATATAGCCGAATTTAAATTTTCTAAATAAGCTATTTATTAACTATCAAATAGAAGTATATTATAAACGAAAGTTTACATTCTAATTAAACTTTAAAATTGCACTTTATTAATCTTCAGACTATACGCACGTGTTGGAGAGTTGTCAATGTTTATTTTTAAACTTCTTGGTTTCGGTGACACTGCTTTGAAAAATGTGTGAATTTTTGTTTGTTGTTTCTTAATTATTAACTCTGTAAAATTGCGAAAGTGCGTGTAATATGCTGTCCGTTATATCCAGGTCCGTTAAATCGAGGTTTCAATGTACATTTTTACAAACTACAAAATGTAAATAGATTTTTTTCACATTAAACTCTTATTTAAAAGTTTCACTGTCATCAGTTAAAACTTATATTATTTCTCTTTTTTAAGTTGAATAGAAAACTATTCTGCAGTGAATATGAAATGTGTGATCGTTAAAATTATTAACAAATTGTTAAAATGTTTAGATCAAGTATTAAATGTACATATTTATTGAAGTAGAGTGTCAGAATCAACCGATGGTTTTTATATCAAGCCTATGTCAGTTTATATAGTTGGTAAATAAATAAACTTTATTTCTTTCTGTTGTATTTCAATAATCCAATCCAATTGTTCCTCCCACGATCTTCTCTATGGAAAGGTACTCTTGAATCGAGAAGGTCGTGGTTTTTCCATATGCTATTCATGGCGCCTACTGAGCTGCTTTAAATATTATCTCGAAAAAAATTTATTCAACGACAATGAATAGTTACATCGAAGCTTAACTACGATTAAAAGTAATGGTGCAGGTCGTGCATAGGAGTATTGTTGGTTGCATTGTATAAATACAGTAGAAGCTCTTTCAACCGGTCGCCGCTTTAACCGGCCGCTTCCCGGAATGCTTTTTTTTTTCGAAAAACCGTGCCTTCAAGAAGACAATTGAGAAAAAGACAGAAAAAATATGTAATGTATTTATGTACATTAATTTAGGTCGGTATTTGCTTACCAAATCCAGCCAGAAGTCCGGTCCCGTACTGGCCGGTTACGAAAGCTATATTTATAAGTTTACTTTCTACTTTGTCATGAATTTCCAATTGCAAATCGGCCATATACCCGTGTATTGTTGGTTGCTACGCTACATTCCACGTTGTATTTTGTTCATTTATATTTGTTTTTGTTACAGTTTGTTTTGTTGGTCACCTTTGAGTCCCCATTTGGCGTTTTCTTTTCCGAGTAACGCTTTGCTTGCAATGTTTCCTGCAGTAAGTATTATGTTTATTAGATATGCATGTGCCAAATTATATTACCTTCCGGCCAAGGAGGCCAGTATAATATGTACATACACACGTATATTTACGTTGAGTGGGCAACACGAAATGACTACGATTATTGTTCCTTTATCTACATTAGACTAAATATTATTACCATTTCATTGCCAACTTGCATACATGTTACAGCCAATAAATCTAAGAAGATATTTTACCTTTGTATGAACAAGATTTTCAGTGAGTATGCATGTATGTATGCGTGTGTATGTTTTAAAGAATAATAATTTAATACAATTTTCAATAAGTTTTTTTTATTATTTACTTAACTATATATATATTTTTTTTCTCATAAGGATTTTTTTTTCTCATGTTGGTGATTCGTTTCTATTATATTTGAAAACTACGAAACTATAATTTAAGGTACAATTTAAATGAAATGACGTAGAATTATACCTGTGATTTTAAGACCAATCCTACATTTTGCGAAATTGGTCGAAACATTACTGATCAGTATTGCATACTCACATTTAATTGGATCTCGGGTAATTCCTGCCAAGAATGTATATACGATACCAAGAGCTATTATTATTATTTTTCAATGTTTAAAATAATTATTAATAGTTTCCTGTTTTTTGTCCAGTTATTAACGGCCCTTATTTAGGATAGTGTAATTATTGTATTGCTATTTTTTAAGAATCATGAAATCTTTGTTGTTTATATGTGGACATATTTTTATACATTATGTTGATTTTTGTACAGATTTATTTAGTGCCATTATTTGTATACCGATATTTGTCGTTTTTTTATTAATATATGTTTAATCTATTATTGTTGTACGACGAAGTCAGACGTTACAATACAACTTTTATAAAATTTTGTATTTATCGATGTTTATTTATTTACAAAGTACAATTCCAGTAATTGCCAAAAAAAATACTACAAAATATTAATGATAATAACCTAGGCACACATACAGTGTGTTATGATATTAACATTTACCTTTATAACATCAATTGATTCGGGTTGTGTTTTATTATTTCAAAATCCAGTTATGTGTAAATAAACACAAATGCAAATAAAAATTTCTGAATACATCTCTGTTTTTTATGCATTTAGTACCTGTCATACTTTGGGATAATCCTCTGTTAATAGCATGCTGCGTTAATCCTCCGGGAATCAACTCGAAATATCTTTGAACGAGCTATATATGAATAAAAAAATTTTAGAAAATAAAATTATCAGGATTTTATTTTAGAACAGCAAAAAAATAATGTTGACTTCAGGGCCACAAATTATGTTGTACGGACCTGTTCTAGGGATGAGATTTAGCGCAAAATTTTTGTCTACAGATTTATTTCTTTTACATTCCTTCAATTGAATTATTTCACTAACGAAATAATATTTCTCATCAGAAAGGAATTAAACTAACAAAGAAAACAAAACATTTGTTATATATAGCTTCGTCCTTAATGCATTTACTATAACTACGTTTATTCATTTATTGATTTTATTTCTTGTTTCGATAAACAAACTTCTAAAAAAACCAAAACATTAATTTCGTTTTTCTAATATTGTCTGTGTGCCAATTGTGTTTGCGCCAATCAATTTATCTTGTCGTCACTTATAAATTTCATTTGTTAATGGATTGTAACAAATGTTACTGAATCATAAACAAGCTAAAGTGTATTCTTAATATTGCTAATATTAGTTTATAATAATATAAATTTTCCTTGTTTTGCAATATCTCTGCCAGTTTCATTTCCTACATTGTTGTGTACTGTACATTGTAGTATTTATTCCCACTTACGCCCATTTTCTCCTATGCTACACTAAATATTTATTATCTTCTTCATTCACACACCCAGTTTATTTTGTAATCATTCTCTTTGATAAATAAACAAACTTAGGTTATAAAAACCCATTTAGTTTTTATGCAATCTTATAGAATGAAAGACAGAGCAAGAGCGTGTAGTTACTCGTTCGCTAAATTTGCGCGAGTAGTGAATTCGCCTGCGCTTTACGAGCGCTCGCCTGCGGTCCCTCAATACAATCAGCCAGTTCGATGTGTGCATCGTAGTTGGACGGACCGCGGACTTTTGCTCGTCCTGCCACTCATTTCAGTTCAGTCATCGTGACAGTTGTATTCAGTGTACGTGAGAGTTAGTACTACGAACGTCACGTTAGGTTAGGTGCCTAGTGTAGTGTTGGTGACAAAACAGGGACGCCTAGTACTGATCTTTATTCGGTATTCCTGCAGGACTCGTTTTCAGGTAGGAAATTCTCTTACTTTATATGTGTGTTATGCTCGTTACTGAAAGTGATCGTTATAATAAATTGAATTTAATAACCACTTTGACAGCATGCAATGTTCAGAGAACATTGTTTGCAATAATTGTACTTGATATTTATAAACAACTATATACTGGTGAATTACATTAAATCAACAAAATATTTCGAATTTGGTTACAAAATAACCTAAATATGCAGAGGTTATAACAATTTGTAGACACTAATGAACACTTGTGCATAAATCATTTAATACTATTGAAAATGTATGCAAATTTAGTCGCAATTAAAATACAATCGTTGACAGCAATTCGAAAAAAGTTTACTTATTACGATTTCTTGTAATAGTTTTTTTTTTAATATTTTTTTGTTATATTTTATATATTGTTTAGAAATGATCTATTTCTGAATAAAAATGTTACACTTTTAATTTGATAAGATAATACAGTACACAAACTATTATCAGGACCAATCGATTTTTTATATAACTATTGAATTATGATAATGAGAGTCTACCAGACTTATTATAATATTTATTATTCATTTAATGTTATATTTTATTTAGAAATTTGTCAAAATCTTGGAGTACTTTCTGGGAAATATATATCATACTTCTGAATATTAAAATCTTCATATTTATTTATTTATAAATTGACGAACTAATAGAGCTTTTACAATTTAACTTAACATTTGATAATATATTTAACTTGAAAAGACAAGCGACGGCGACGTCAGCGATATATTTTTAAGATATTAATTACGTTTGTAAACTGGTTATAATTGAAACTTTTTACTGTTTTTTGCATAAATAACCTATAAGTGTAGGTGCTGAAAGTCGCGCGTAAATTTACTACTGTAATGACAAATAGGTTTCCCTGTTTATTTATAAATGCGTAATGCCTGAAATAACTCACTGGTACAGTGCATTTGTTCCAAAATTAGATGCCAGTGTAATATGGAAACACATTGACACATTTCAATAAATGGCTAATTGCATCGTCTTGATTTTTACAAACACACAGAATCATAAATCACTCTGACTACTACTCAGCTCGATACTGAAGCCGCTACTACTACTACTAAATACACTTTCGCTCATTTAAAATTCTAAGTAGCATGCCAGTAATAAAATAGTGAAGATAAAATATATCACCAACTGCTAAAACATCTATATTCTTTCGTTGATAGCAGCAAAGCCTAGAGAGCTTTGCATTAATCGAACCAAACACTATGGCTCGTCGACAGGAGGTCGGTGAGCTAAAAAAGAAACATTTATCTGCTTGTGAATACGTATTTCAGGAACAACAGAAAAACGACTAGTAATAAATACTGAAAGAGACGGTGCGTAAACATACAAATTTTACATACACACACACACACACCCTTAAACAGTTAGTTCTTGTGGGGTGGTGTCGCAGATCTAAATCACAGCGATACAATATTGTCCAGTGCCAAAAACAAACACGACAGTTGTAGAATTAACGAGTACCGGATCTAGTAACAGTTTTGTAAAACAAACCTAGCGCTCACAGCGTAAGCCCCAAGTCACTGTGACGCCCGCTTAGGCCTATTTTGAAGAAAGATAGCTGTTTCGTACGTTACGCGCTAGAGAATGGCGCCATGAAAATTTTTGGCACCGGACACCGAATCTCCATTAATAAATTAATCGTACGCTCCCAGGAATCACGGACCAAGGTCAGCTACATAAACAGCTGCACGGTCATCTAGGCCAACCAAGGCCATTATGAGTCATGATCATGCTACTGGGGAGAGTATACTTTTACTAATTCGATGACAGACGGTAGAATGGTTTTTTGTTGTAGATAGAATGAAACAAGTGTATGCTTCATATATTATTGATATGATACCTTACCTAAAGCCATTACGGTTACATTAGTCATAAGTATTAGAAACTAAGGGGAAAATTATTTTTAAAAGCTTGTATTCTAAATAATTAATGTCATAATCAATACTGGTTTACTTACGCATAGCATTTGGAACCAGTAGAAATTGGAAATGAAATAATATTACAGATACATGCTAGTCTAACGTGTTATGAAAAGTCTTTTACTTTGATAGAAGTCTTTCTTCTGTTGTAAAACTTTTTCCCAAATAGTTTTGACATATCTGCCCTTCCTTTTGTTTTGATCCAGAATACCCCGTCTTATTCCCGGTTGGACCTTGTGTTTGTATTTGCGAAATATCTTATTAATTTTTGTGGCAATAATCCCGGCTGCTTGGAGATTTGCTAAATTTGAAACGTCAGCAAAAGATCATTCGTATATGGCTGGCATTGTATCAATATGAATTCCCTTCCAAGCTGCTCCTGGGTAAAAGCCGTTTAGAGATTGGTGAATACAATAATGGAAATGTATCTCTGAAGTCACACAAACATCGCGATATCACGAAGTTTGACTGAACCCCTTGCTGCCGGCCAGAATTAGATAGTGCAGATATAAAATATGGTTTTGTTTTTCTTGGAAAGATAATTTTAATAGTGCAGTGCGATTAGAAAAAGAAAAGCAGTTTGGCGAAAAAACTTTTGCGTTCATCGACATATACAATTGATGAATGGCATAGATATTTATTTATCTAAGAAGACATTGCATGATTTCCACTTCTAGTTGGACTTCAAAATAATATTGTAATTTTTAGACAAAAGATGTTTCTCACAAAAGTTGACTAAAATCTCAGGCTAAAATGATTTGTAATCCTATTTTTTTACTGACTTTTATTTAGCTTAACTATGTTTATTTGTTTGCTAGTTAAATTTTGTAAACTTCCATATATCCACTCGACTTGAATCTTATCACATTTATAGTTAACCCTGTTACATAAATATTTAGGTATATTATTCAATATGTACGATTTATTTATTTATTCTTTTTAGTACATTTTAACAAAAGTTTGTTTTTAAAAATTATTTTTCATGTTCATGTTCATACCAGATGGTACAATGCAAACTTTTGAACGAAACTCGTGAGCTTATGCAAGTCCCATTTGTGACGTCACATTTAATCCCGTTGAAAGCAAGTTGTCTAATTATTTTTACTAAAACTTTGACATTGTGCCCGATCCTCGTGTTCGCATAATGAATTATTGAAATAATTCCCTCTTGGCGTCCTTTGTAAAAGTTGATGATATCTTGTGAGCGAGAGTATATTGACGAGTATAGCAATTAATTTTCACACTCCGAACTTCGTAACAAATAATGTAGTTCTCTACACGCGATTTTCTTCTATCTGCGGAAGTGCCAACCCTCTCCCGCCCAGTTGCAAGCCACTGACTCAAGGCCAGCAGGAGTGGGCGTTTGTGTGTGTGTGTTTGGAGAATATGAGATCGATCTTATATAAGCGAACGCGTACAAACACACACACACACGGGCACACGCATAGGTACATTTACACGCAGAATACATGCCAATGTAATATATGCAGTCTCCTTTACTTACACATGTGTGTGTGTGTGCTATATAACTCTTATTCTAGAGCTGGTTTGACCTGTATAGCTTCTAGCACGTACTAGCAGTTATTCTGTACCCTGAAAGTGTTGTTCCCGTCCAACCGGAACTTTTTAATATATCATCCCGTTATTTCCTTTTCAAGTAGCCTTGTAACAGTGCACTATGTTAGGTTATGTTACGTTTTTCAGCTTGGTTTTTCAAACATTTTTACTCTACTCCAACCATATTTAGAGAGACATTTGTCTCTTTTGTTTCTTAGTTTATGATGTAATTTTTATTACATACATATTGTATGTGTACCGTTACTATAAAGTATTGCTTTGTAGTCAGTGTAATAAATTCTTACAACTGTTATTTGGTACACTTAGTTAAACTAAACTAAGAATACTCGTATTATATTTAACTGTCATTGAAGATGATTTTATATTAATGTTACTTTCCTTGTTTGTTAACATTTTTCACTGACAAATTATTGCGATTTACTGGAAAATCGTGTTAGTGTATTGTGAAATTACAAGTGTACCTACAACTGATGCATGCATACATTTCACGAAGCATAAATATGCCATGTTAGTAAAAAATGTGACGCAAAAAAATACATTTTCATTAATTGAAAATAAATATGTCACATCGCGTAGCTACATTATGTAATAACTATTACCCTTTGCAGACACTCTCTTGTTATTTAATATTTGGCAGTTCACGCCAAAAAAGTCTGTAGAATGTAAAATATGTTTGAAATTCTACCAAATATGGAATATATTTGGTGACTTACATGACGCATGTGTTGTGCAGTTTGCGTTTGCAGTTTTTAAGGCGCTTTCGTATGCAGTAGTTCCTTTTAAGGTTGTTTTTTATTTGCTCCATGGGCGCCGTCAAGATTTCTTCCCAGCGGCCGAATTTAAATAAAATTGTGTGTTATTATAATATTGATTATTCAATACAGTATTTGTAAGCTCTCATCTTTATTCACGATATATAGAAACTATTTTTAGATTCACATGTTATTATTGTATTATTGAGTATTGGTTTGTATTTTTAGGTCAGTATCTATTTTAATAGTTGCATTTAGATGCTGTGGATTTTAACATAGCTATTTATAGAGCGCTGCATATGATGCATATCCGCATAGTTTATACAGATCCACATTTACATATATCCGTATTTTAAAATAGGCTGAAGTTTATTGCTTATAGCAATAAACATAAATAAATATTACAGATATTTTAATAAATTTTCGGAAATTCAAAGAAAAACTGTCATGTTAGTAAGCTAAAGAAGAACATTTGAGTCTTTAGTGCAATATTATTCATATTCTGTTTTAAAGTATCTTGTAAAATACAAAATAAAAGAATACGAAATCATTAAATTGTCACACCATTTTTTTGACCTAATATAATTATCTAAATATAAAATATTAATCGATACTTGCTATATCCATGCGATATGTTGATCTATTGCAACCTTGACGGACGTGTGTGTGTTTGTGTGCGTTTGCATACGAATATTGGCTGACAGCCATGTAAAACATGCCAACTCTTACTTTTGATTATTTTTCTATTTACATTACACTTTCCACACGACATTCGAATCCGTCATGATGTCGATGTTTTAGTAAATGCATTTTTTTTGTTTTGGTTGGTTGGGTGGTGCCCTAAATATTCGGAGACACATAATGCTAAAATATACTAAGCGAAACCCGCATTGAACGAGGTGATTTTAGGAAATCTGTAAGACGTTCTCGTGCTCTTCTTATTTTCAGAATTTCCGTCCATGAACGCGCGTTATAACGAATCATTGTAAATTTTACGCTTTTATGGAGAGTTCACTGAAAAACCGCGTTATAGTGAATCAGCGTTAATCGAGATTGCGTTCAGCGGAGAGGTCTTACTGTATATATATATATATATATATATATATATATATATATATATATATATATATATTCCTCATACTTTCACTACATGTTCATATTTATTTTAAACATTCAATAGTTTAATATTTGTTTCGATTAGAGCTCGAAGCATTTCTGGCGTAAATTTCGTGTGTTCTGTATTGTCACGTAACTGAATCAGGACTAGAAGAGAACCAATTCGGGTGTGAATGCAAATGACAAAAGCAAATCAAGCACAACGCGTAATGGTCCGCCAGAATTTGCCTTCCAGTAATTAGATAACGTAGGGACGATCCTCGTATCTTCCGATTTAACGGACTCTACTAGAAAGTGTACGTAGTACACCACGTATCAACAGGACCGTCCTAAAATATTTGGCACCCGTGAGTTACTAACAATAATGCGCATAAGGGCATAAGAAAAAGGGCCCATGCATATATTCGGTTAATATTCATTCGGCCCAGGTTTTTTTTTAGCTAATAGCAAGCAAAATAATCGCCGCAGAACTATAGCCCTTTTAGCCCTGTAGTTACGACGGCCCTGCGTTTCAGTACTACACTTATGCTTATACAGACGAGGTTTAATTCGAGATTGTAAACCAATTCTAGATTTGTTCTTGATTGTAGAATTAAACCGAGAGATTCGTTTCTAAGACGCAAATCAGTTGATACTCTATGATTCGCATTACTCAAAGTTAAATAATTGATTACAAATAAATTTATTTGTTACGTGCAAGCAACGTAGTTTAATTCTAGAATCATTGATTCGAATTAAACCTCGTCTCTGAGTTACCGAAGATTATACTGTTTGCTTAGAATATAAAATTAAATCTTACTCAAGTAATCGGACAAGAAGTTATGATATAAATATCAACGGTAATTTAGAAAATGTTTGTGAAATTGCATATTCTTAAAATGTATCATATTGATATTATAAAACTAAAGTTGACATGTTTGCAAAATAGTCTAAATACAAATATTTACATCCCACACTTTCAATATTGCTTAATATAAAACGTGATTTATCGATCGTAATGCCTCTCACGTGGGTGAAACTACTTGAAACTAATTTGACGTTTTGACAGTTAACTAAATATACAATGCTATATTACCTGGTCAGTCACGTGTATACTGAAATGTCAGAATAATTTGGTACACATTACTGATGAACTTGTAATAATAATACAAATAACTTGCGAGGCACAGACCGTGTATCCATATACAATAATATTCCCCGCTTAACACTATCTTGATTAACACTGATTCGCTATAATGCGGTTTTCATGGAACTAAAAAAAAAAAAAACGCTACATTTACAATGATTCGTTTAACGCGCGTTCATGAAGACAGTAATTCTGAAAATGAGGAGAGCACAGGAACTTTTTATAGATTTCCTAAAATCATCTTGTTTAACGCGGCTTCGCTTAAAGCTTGTTTCGTAGGAACGTATGCTAAGCGCTATACGCGTAGGTAGATGGAAAGATTTTTCACATGAATTGTTACGAAAAAAACAAGTGCATTAGATTGTTGTGAAATTTGTAGAGCCGGATGTGAAAGAATGGTCCAAAAACTTTTCACATTAGTGGGATGGATACGACAAAAGTTCGCGATGTTTTTTCAACAGATAAAACTTGATATTACATTTTATATCACTTTTGACATGTAACAATAACATAGCATAAATAATATTAAAAATTATCATATATTCTTAGAGATTCATAATTATCGCAGATATAAATGAAATAATAGAAAAATGCAGAAAATGTTTCATTGAACTTATGTACAAAAGAATGAAGAAAATTGTTTATTATTTTTACTATTCTTGAAATAAGAAAAATACAACCATGATGTATGCGAATAACGAACCATACTGAAGTTGTATATCATTTTTGTAAATAAAATTCTGTTGTTTAAATTTCCATATTGTCCATTTCATTTTACAGTTTAACTCTTGTTCCTTTCGACCAAACATAATTCTTCTATAAATCTTTCTTGTTTGTTTTGCCTTTTGATTAATCACCGTGAATCATTATTCTTATTCGTATTGTTGTGGAAATTTGTTCTTGTTTTGCCTGAGCACTTATTAGTTTTAAACATTTTCACTTACTTCGTCATTTATATCCGTCTGTCAGCTGTGTTCGCCTTCTCGGCTGTAGTTAATTTAAAATTCAGGCATTTCCCGTCTAGCTACAAGTCATCTCTTATACCGTTACGAACAGATGAAGGCAAGGCTTAAGTTGATTATCCTTGCTAATTAGATGTTTCACGCCTACGATTATCCGGCTACTTGTATCTTCCGGCCATTTAGATCGCAGGATCCTCACTGTTGCTGGCTTGTGTAACTCCACATTGCTCGTTGATCTTAGCCGTTATTCCTTATCTGTGCAGAAATGGGATATGTTATATTGTAGTTGTGTTGTCAGCGGAAAAGGCATGCTCGGTTGCCTCACAGCATGTGTGTATTCTTGGTTCTTTCTGTTCGGTGCTTGGATGAACATGTAAGTGGTTTATATCGTTGTGAGTGTGTGAAACTTATAAGTAAATTAGAAACCCAAAATGAGTAGATCATACCATCTAATTTGTAGAGTGTTTCGTAACAAATTATAAAAAAATACCAGTGTAAAAATGAGACTCCTGTTCATGTTTCTAGATATAAATATGAAAAGTTTCAATCAGTTTGTTCTTGAGTGCACTTATTCTATTTCAGTAGATTTTATCGTATTAATAAAAATGAAAATATTAATTTAATAGCCCAAGCTGTGCTGGTTGTTTTCAAGTTTCTATTGGGAAGATAATGAAAATTTATGGTATCTAGTGGTTTCATTTCATATTACTCTAGAGTCTAGAGCAACAATAATATAGAAAAACTTTCTTGTGTATTTGACGTGCATTCTTTATATCGTTCCAAGATGAACGTAAAATATATTTCTTACACCCTAGGTGACGTTCATAACTACTGATACACTTCGCTTTTATCATGAGCATGAATTTTGTTTATTAATCTATGGTGGATCGTTCCTGCGGAAATATATATTTATAACCTATAAACTACTCTGGGTTGAGACCAAAATGGAGAAGTTTGTACGATGCATTCTGCTTTGAATTTTCTTTGTACTTCTTGTTTAACCTAGCGAGTTCGGTATAACAATCAAAATTGATAATTCTTATGAGAGAAATTAGGTTGTTCGCACCAAATGCATCATTAAAAATTAAATGCACGGAAAAGAATTCATGCCAATAATACTGGTCACACTACACGGATCAATAGAACAGTGCGGCCACCATAACACTGTGGGGAAATACACCAGTAGTAAGAAAAACTCCAAGTAGTGATACACGAAGACCATTTATGGGCAGATAAATAAATGATGAAATGACATGTATGTAGAGAATTTTGCTACCTGTACACATTGTGAATGTGTATATGTTGGCTAGTCTTACATACAATTTAGTAGAATTGGCTACTCCCTGAGTACTTGTATCTTTTAGTTGGTGTTTATTTCTGCGGCGTACAACAAAAAGATCATCGTGGAATAAAAAAAGATTAGGAATTAGAGCTCAGTGCCAGCTTGGTAGTGGCAAGATCGTGTACTATAATAAAACAATGACGTATCCATTGGCAAAGTGGTTACGCTATTTATATATGATCTATCAACCTAGTGGCTTACATTGAAGTGCTATCAACGCCATTAATTCTACATGTGGCTCCTGGTTGAGTTATGTCAATGTCTGACATCACTAAGATGATACAAGCATTGATTAGCAACCTGTAATACTTCTCACTTAACATAAAAGCATGACAACCAACAATTCCTACCTAATGATTATGTAAACCAAATTCGTGTATGCTTAATGTAAAATACGTTGTACCTGATTTAAGATAAATAAATTACATTGATTATTATTATGTATATACTTCAAGGAAGCTCTGTTCGTTCAGTCATGTCATTCAACATTTGATTGTCAGGAGAAACATGATGCAGTGAGGTGAATGTGCGGCTATAGATAGCAGATCCAGGAAGGAGGAGCTCTTTGATGTTGTAACATCGAGAAGTAAAGATAGTGCAAATTTACATTCCTCATGCCTGTTTGCAACATACACACGAGTGTTACAGTTATGATGGACATTGAGTCATCTACGATAAAAATATTTCTATCGCTGTATACAAATATAGTATGTATTGGCATTTATTATTAAAATACACTCCCTCATTACCACACATATGTGTAGATTATTCGCTTGAAGCAAATGAATATTACCTACTAAAGCTAAACTTCGACGATTAATGAAATACATTTTTGAGGTTAACATCACACTCACTCAAGTCTAACTAAACAGGGGGTGTGTCAACAGTGCAACGTGTCTAATCAATGTTCTATTCCGGACGTAGTGTTTGGTAGGAAGAAAGTCTCATTAATTAGATCACGTCGACTGTTTAGGGTTGTTTTGTTCCGTTGATTCGTTGCATTATCGTATCGTGCGCGCACACTCAGTTTAATTGGACAGGTCCACTGACACTCCTGTCCCACACGCTCGCTGCCATACAACAGACTGAATTAAATTCTACTCTAATTCCGCCATACTCGGTGCTAGGTGGAAATGCATTAGCAGGATCACGCTTCAATCCAACGACAATCCTTCGTTCTATTTGCAAAACTGGACAAATGTCACAGTCGGACAAAAAATACAGCAAGCTCCGAATGTATTTTGTTCCTGGGCAACAATATTTTGATATAATGAAAAGTAGAAATTTAGAATCGACAGTAATAGTTGTAACTGTCAAAAGTTCATGGTGCACATAACACATAACCTAAAAGTTTGACTCGGCCACTGCTGGTTGCAAATATGTTTATGAATACGTTTACAACGTACTATTTTATAATTATAGCTTGTTTATTGCACGGAACAAATTCGATGAGAATGTACAGAAACGAAAATAGAAAATACAAAACATGTTTATATTGCATCGCAAGTGTTTAAACAGGTATTTCATGTGAGTAATCGTGATAATATGTTATTAATTATTGTCTAGCCTGCCCGAGCCCAACTTATATGCGCAGTAATTGTGCTAATAATATTGTAAAATAGATGTAAATATAGCAAGTACGAATATCTGCTTCCACATTGTTTCCCTGGGATTCTGGAAATAGTCTAATAGTTCTGAAAAATATAAAATACGTAGTAAAACAAAGTAATTTTTATTTATATATTTATTAATCTAATAGACTTTTAGAGCTATATTACTGGCTTGAATATAATTTTTTTAACTCTGTATGTTTCTCACTGAAATAATCCACTGTGTTACCTTTGTAAACTAGGGTTATGTACGGTCTTTTAAATAATACCTTAAGGTCGACAGCGAATACAATTTTAAAAGTAAAAGTGTTGATTGATATCTACTGGTTCGATACGCGCCATTGTTCTGGAGAAAGTGAAAACGTCATGCATTTGTCAACATCAACCAGTGAATGAATAATGAATGATTATATTAGCATCTATTCGTTCTCCTACACTGTTCGTTCGCCGATACCTTGAAAAAAAAAAAAACGCAGACAAATTAACCTATGAATACTTAACACCTTATCGATCAATGTAGCGATGGTAAGGTTCACTTGCCACTCAAATAATTGTTCTTTAACATGAAGATTATGCTATCAAGTCACCTTTGTACTGATCTGAGAATAATAAATATTCATATTGTATTAGTTTCTAGATAGGTATCGTCATTATTCCTCGGCTTTCTTTATGACCTAATGTCTCAAATTTAAGTGAACTTTTGCAAGTTGTTCTATTTCAATGGAGCGATATGGTTTGCGTGTATTTTATCACAAAACTACTCAAACGCAAATGAGTAACCTTTTGTTACAAAACAATGTATTATTTATTTCGATATCTTATTTAACATAGATTAATATCAAAATGGCAGTCTAGAAAAATGTTCAACTATTGTTTTCTTCATAAGTAAAAAACGTTAACTAAAAAAAAATCTAATAATGATTATTGTAGAACAAAAATAGCATATTAGAAAACTTCACCATACGTATTCGAGAACAAAAAAGAATACGTCGAAGTTTTCATATTACATATTAAGAAAAATGTCCAACTTTTATTCTTGCTGGCTATATTTTTGCTTGATGACTTTTCAGTGCTTTTTTCCTTTTACTCTTTTGATTGTGCTTGCTTCTGGAAACCGTATTACTCTCTCTGAATACAATGTGTATGCTGCAGAATATATTTGTAGCTGTTGGTAGAGTTAATTCAATTAACACCCTGCGAAATTTCGTTGTTGAAATAACGTCATCACGATGGTGCAATAAGTACTAGCACGACCAAAACAAACTAGGTAGGTATTCTTATCAGGTTTGGTGCACGCGGTGCATATATATGAAATTTACACTGGCCCATTTCCGTGCCTCCAAAAGGTGCGGCTTACCCGGATATTACAAGAGCCAGGACATATATGAATCTGGAAAATATAAGCCTTATTTATAGTCACACATGCAGCACACCAGAAGGAAGTGACCTGTGCGAGATATTTAATAACAAACATATTTATTTATTATAACGTACATAATCTTTAGAAAGATATTACAAAATTGTAGTTGTGTAGAATTTCTGATTCCCTAAAGCATGTTGACTATTTCGTTAGTGTTATTTGGTTTTGACACATTTGAAGGTATGCATTGTCGAGTAGCTTATGAGTGTAACATCTTTTGATACTGTTTAAAGCAAGCAAGTTTGAAGAAACTCCTGAAGAATCGCAATCACAACCACATAGCGTTAGGACGTTTTACATCTATCAAATGTTCATCAAAGACACATCAAATTCATGTTTCTGGCGGTGACCATGGACTAATATGAAATACTTCATATTTATTTGTCCTTGTTTTAATTGGTGAAGAGCATTGATGTGGCGTTTGAAGCATTGTCCGTTTCTTCAAGGCCAGCATTGTCAAATGTATATAATTTGAAGTTGGACAGATGTAAAACGAACTTTACCTACGAGATTGGTATCGATACCAGCGATACCGCAATGTGTCATCACTATTTCGCATATCAACATCTGATACGATGGGGAAATCGTCGTGTTGAAATGTAGATTGTGCTGGGCAATATTGGATCCACCACAGACACGCGTCGATGGAAAATTCAATCTTGTAACATGGTTTACATATCAATATTAGCGGTAACGTGTTTTCCCTGTATCCATTTTAGCCATGCTCTGCTCCGGGATTTCTAGGATGTCTGCTCTTCATGCCAGTCACGTATATATCACTCTTGGTGATGGTGTTGATACAGCATATCCCTGAAATCTGCTTCTGGCACTGTAACCCTCACTCACTCGTCTGGTTTAATCCGTACTGTTTGTATTCGTCCATTGGCGTGTATGTATGCATTATGAGGGAGCTGGGTGTCTTACAAAAAAGATAATTATGCCGAATGCTCTAATTTTCATGATAAAGAACATTGATATTAATATATATATATACATATATATATATATATATATACATATATATATATATATATATATATATATATATATATATAAGTACCTTATTATAGACGTCTGTAGTCGTGGGTGTTTTATAATTTTTTGAACATGGTACGCTCATGACGATGATTCTGACTTGTAGCAACATCTCCACGTACGAGATGCCAGGCGGATCGTTGTAATGAAACTGGTCTAAGTGGAATTATCCATTGCGCTTGCGACAAATGCATTCTATAGCCCTATATACACAGTTTCCGCGGAAGGCAATATTTTATTTAACTTTTTCAAGTATAATTTCCTTTCAGTTGGTTTACTTTTTAAACTTTTGTTAAGAAAAAAAAAAAACGCCTGATTACATCATGTTAATGCAAAGTAAATTTGGTTTATGAATTAAAAAGTATTTATATATGAATTAGGTACGCGTTATAAAATGTTCGTGCAAATAACTAAAAATATAAAATTACTGTAATACAAATTACAAAACTCGAATATAATGAAAGATTATGTACAATTTTTAAAAATTAAATTAGTTTGTTTTATGATTTAGATAAGATGTATGTAAAGTATGTGTCCGATCGTATAATTCCCCTTGCAAGACGTTAATTAATGTTTAATTGTGCTACGCCCAGGTAATTGGCATATAGCGTGATCAATCCGAAGTCCAGAAATAAAATTGTGCTTGCTAAATTTATAATGTTCTCGAAGTTGTTTAATAAACATTGCAATATCTGATGATGTTTATTTGAAATTGTATATTTGAAAAGTGTTGTTCATCATAGTAACACGCTTTCATCTTCTATCATGATAGCCAAATTGAACTGAAACTGAACTGACGTGAACTGCGCGTGTGTATGTGAGGTGTTCGTGAAATGGCTGCCAGCACGTGAACACGCGTATAGGAATTTAAGCGGCTACTTGAGATAATGAAATGCTTATGTAAATATTTGCGAAAGATGTTCTATACTGCTGTTTGAAACTGCAGTGTATTTTAACACAACACGACGGCATTGTAGAACATTATGTATTTGAGAAATATAGGAACGAATATCACTAGTAAAACATTGTATCATATAATATGTATATTAGGGTGGTCCTTAATATGGATATTTTCGAATTTCTTTGCTCCCAGGAGCTCAAATGCTTCCAAATTGATAAAAAAAAATTCTCTGAAAGTTTGAGCTCTTAATATTAACTTTAAGATAGTCCGCGCTCCAACCTAAGTTTCTTATGGAAATAACATGGGAAAAATTCCATTTCTTTTTTAGAATTTTATAACTCAGCGACAAATGAATCAAAAGTAATAATTCGCTTCATGTTTTATTGTAAATTTGACGCTCTACAAAAAAGGTTTCTTATAATTTTTCGTTAAATCTATTGGCTCAAGAGTTATTCGAGCTCAAAGTTTAATTATTATATAATTATTAATAATATCAAGTATAATTATTAAGTAAATACTTATTTTATAAAATATATCAAATTTTTGTTGTAAAATTTTTATTTATGATAGAAAAAAGCAAATACAATGTTATTCTTGGAATTGTGATTAATATGTGTGATTTTTCAATTAATAAAACAGATAGTTTTCTGATTTTCAAGATAAAAAAATGAAAGTACAGGTGAAATATGATACCCTTCGGATAATTAGCCTTAATCCATTTTCATATTTTCAATTATTGCAGATTTTCGAGTATCAGCATAATATTGCTTATATTCTGATAAAAATTGAACTATAAATTGCTGCTGCTCTGGGTTTTTGCTTAGTATACTATGGTATTCTTCAATTAGTTTTACTGCACGCTCAGCAATATCATTAACAACCTTCAAACTTCTTACCAATAGCAAACCCTTCTGGTAATCTTCATTTCGACACCACTCAGACGGATTTAAATTGAAAATATGAAAATGGATTAAGGCTAATTATCCGAAGGGTATCATATTTCACCTGTACTTTCATTTTTTTATCTTGAAAATCAGAAAACTATCTGTTTTATTAATTGAAAAATCACACATATTAATCACAATTCCAAGAATAACATTGTATTTGCTTTTTTCTATCATAAATAAAAATTTTACAACAAAAAATTGATATATTTTATAAAATAAGTATTTACTTAATAATTATACTTGATATTATTAATAATTATATAATAATTAAACTTTGAGCTCGAATAACTCTTGAGCCAATAGATTTAACGAAAAATTATAAGAAACCTTTTTTGTAGAGCGTCAAATTTACAATAAAACATGAAGCGAATTATTACTTTTGATTCATTTGTCGCTGAGTTATAAAATTCTAAAAAAGAAATGGAATTTTTCCCATGTTATTTCCATAAGAAACTTAGGTTGGAGCGCGGACTATCTTAAAGTTAATATTAAGAGCTCAAACTTTCAGAGAATTTTTTTTTATCAATTTGGAAGCATTTGAGCTCCTGGGAGCAAAGAAATTCGAAAATATCCATATTAAGGACCACCCTAATGTATATATATATATATATATATATATATATATATATATATATATATATATATATATATATATATATATATATATATATTGATCGTGGAGCTCCCGATCCTCGATATATGCCCCACCCCCAAATAATGAATATGAGCTAAAAAGAAATAACGTCCGCTGAATGATTGTTAGCTAAAAAAATTTCAGCCGAATGAGATATATAAATAAGGGCCCCCAACATCATAACTGACCCAGGCCCCATCTCACCTCTCAGAGGTCCCATGCACTTGCCAGTGCATAATTCTATACTTAGGTGGAACTTTTCTCATAAACTTCTTGTTTTAAGTTAAAATGTATAGTCCCCATATATATGCTCAAAAATAATATTACACCTTGAACAGTACATGCATGTGGCTATGGTATATTTTAAACCCAATTTCGATACATTCTGATGATGTAATCTATATTTCCATCACATGATGACGTACCCTGGTGTAGTAAGGCTGTCAGCACATGTAACATGATCGGGAAAACATCACATACATCATCTCAAGCAACATAAGATTGTCGAAACATATTTATTTTCCTTCCGGCTGACTCCATGTAAATTTATTGCCAGTTTGTAATAGGAAATAATTTTCGATATTGAGACATACCTATAGGTTGATGAGCAGGCACAACAGTTGGTACTACTGGTAGTATATCTGGGCTATAGGGAATTAATATGTAAATATAGGAATATCGTTATTACTTCTGAACGATACATTTTAA
Organism: Carabus problematicus; assembly: GCA_963422195.1. Classification (NCBI taxonomy): domain Eukaryota; kingdom Metazoa; phylum Arthropoda; class Insecta; order Coleoptera; family Carabidae; genus Carabus; species Carabus problematicus. Next base: position 9,780,204 of record OY728588.1, on the reverse strand, counting down.
CGCTTAAGTGTAAGTAAGTAAGTTGTTCAGAATTACAAACTGCATATGATGTTATGTTTAGTGCTCAAGTATTTTTGTATAGCGAATAAATCAATTTTTAAATATGGCATTTTGATAACAGATCTGGGTCATGAACAAAAACTCCAGGTTTTTCTTTTAAATTAAAACAACAAAATTTCAAAACACAACTTTCTTGTTTCATGACCTTCTAATCCGGCATTAAAATATTTTCTTTCAAATTAATTTACTCGTTACAATAAGTTATCTGATCATTAAAAATATGGCATCATATTATGTAGTTTTTAGTTCTGAACTTTTTATTTATACTTTTGTTCAGATTACAATTACAATTTCTCTATATTTACATGTTAATTCCCTATGGCCCAGATTTCTTGGGACACCTGGTATATATATTATACTATAGGGCCTAAAAATAATACTAGAACAGTATATTGATCCGAGTTTTATTATAACATAACATGGAATAATACTGAATTGAAATATGTAGCAGAATTTATAGGTTTTAAAAACCCTTGTAATATTTATTACGAGTCCGATTTGCTTAAAAATAATTAAGCAAAATGTTACAGGGTATCACTGAAATATCTGGAAAGTATAGTTTTATAAAATGCCCAGTATATTTTGTCTATAATTATGGATTTATAAGCAGTAATTCGTGAATTAGATACAGCGGATATGAATGTTTTGGAATCTAGAAATAAAATCATATAATTTGAAGAGTATCCCAACGGAATGATGCAACATGTCATAAATTTTCCCCGTTGAATAAAAATAATAGTTTTAGGAATATAAACATAATATATAAAGCACTATAGGTGCAGAAACTTCAACATGTTATAATTTATACTAAATCCACATGGGTTCGTTGGCATAAACATATCTATCTAGAACCAATAATACACAATATTAATCTACAGTTTAGTTCAAACAACTATACACACTCATTCAGATGAAAAGAAAATCTTATAGAATTATTTATTAAATTATAATATCTGACTGAATTATAAATCTTGTGAATGTGTTTGCCGGAAATGTTGGCTGCATTTCAAAGTATTTTCGATTTACTGCAATAATTCGTCGTAGGTGGCTTTGCATGGAACATGATTTTAAAAATACAAAAGTGAAAAAGAAATATGATTGTCTCTCATCTATTTTTATCAGAGTTAGCGCCTTGAGTTTTATTATTTCTATAAACATAACGTCTTTCATCGATTATAAATACATATCATCGCGACTGCTTCATATGTATAATATAAACTTAAAATTTAAATATTTACTTTTGAAAATTCATTAAACCAAACTGGTTATTCTTGTAACGGTTGGCATTGGTTACAGTCATGTAATGTAACAGACAACGTAGAATATAACATAATATCTATGAAACAACACATTTCGAATTAACTCTTTAATTTCAATAAAATAATTAGAGAATAACTGTCGTAATATGTAATGACAAATATTTTAATTAAATGTTTTTCTTTTAAAATCTCTAGTCAATTATTTCATTGTCAATTTTATAGGTTGCATGTTAATTAATTTTTCACAATTTTTCTAAAGAATTTCCATTTTATGTCAACGTCATCCATTCTGACGCCATGAATCTGCGAATTTTGTACAAACACACAAAAAATAGTTAATCGTTTATTGATTATCAGTTCCTTTATTGTGGATCTTTTTATAGCGGAACAACATGATTGACAACGAACAAAAATGTTTTTTTTTTTAATAAAACAGAATATAGCCAATGATCTGTAAAGGTATTGTGTATTGAATATCGGTATATTTTACAATAGAACTGTTATCTACGCAACTACAGAGAATAATCATTTGTTTGATATTTTACTTTTGTAAGTAGGACGGGTTCGAATTCAGGTCTCGAAGTTAACTAAGTCCAATCCTAAATAATAACAAAAAAGATGAACTTATTTGCACTATAGTTGAACAAACACGTTACCGTGGAAATTAGGGTCGATCCTAAAGTTAGGTACGAGAGCTGAATTCGGTATTTGCGCTGTATGCACGTACTAACAGTGTATCATAATTAGTTTTCAACGAGTTTATCGTAATTACAATAGGTATAGTCTGTTCCACGATTATATTCCTGACTTTTTGAATTGTAATAATTATTTTATTGAGAATGCTATGTCCTAACAATACAAATTCTGTGAAATATTTCAATAGATACAAACAAAATTATAACTCTATTCCGTACTGACTCGAGAATGAATGTTACTACACAAAATATCGACTATATAACTGAATATAAATCAAAAAGTCTGGAATAAATCGTGCAATAGACTATATCATGTATTCTTTTAAAAAATAGGGTATTTTATAGAAGGAACGCTTCTTTTAAATCATAACCAAATGTGTTTTAAAAATGCTGATTTTTTATGTAGGCAATTCATTGAAACATCAATAATGTACGTGTGTGGTTACAGGTTATACAATAAAAACCATCAGTTACCAGTTACCAGATGTGTCCCACCTGACATTCAACATATTCAGCTGTAGTTAAGAATTTTATTGGAAAAGAGTACTGTTATAAAATGCACATCTGAATTTTACAATATTCCGAGCTATAATCAGTTATGTTGTATATAAGCAAATTTTGCAACAAAGATTATTGTACAGGCATCATCTTTTAACTCAATGAGTGAATCAATTGCTTCGCGTTGTCATATATTACGTTGGCTAAAAATATAATTTAAAACTAAACCTGACTACAATCAGAGTGACGTTGGAAACCTTTACGAGAAAGATGTGAAGTTCGTGAGACAGCAAGTTGCAGTTCTGCTGTAGTAAAGTTCAAATTCTTGTCTATGCTTTTAATCGAAATGTCAAACGTAACAAATTTGTTGCTTTCGCCGAATTAAATATAGTTTATAGGTCAGTCATATTTGAGACTCGTTTATTATTTTAATAGGTCATTAATTTGCCAAAGGGCAACGGTTATCAGCTGTTGAATTCCAATATTTCCAACACAAAAATACACATTTAGTGCTGCATGAAATTTTATTTGACATGTGACTCACAATAAAACGGACGGAATGAATAGTAAAAATACGAAATATTTGCTAAGACAATCGTCCAATATGGATTCTTATCTTAATGTTTACCTATAAAAGAGAATATAGTTTCATATTGTCGTGGAAACAATAAAAATACGAGAGTGCAGTCATAAAATATAGAAATGTTTCTGAAGAATGAACATATTTGCAAATACATTAGTTATTAAATAAAATATTATTCAAAAATCACATTCTGAAATCAACTGGGATGTTCATATTATTACATTTATATTACAATAATCATTTGTATTATATTTTGTACATTAAATATAAATTATTTATGTTTATTTCCGAATAGAAAAAGATGATTATTAGAAAATAATAGCATGAAATATACACTATATATTTTTTAAAAAAACATTCCCTACATTTTTAAGCATACATATGCTAGAATATTATACTGTTATTAACTTTTGTTAACATTAAATTCTTATTAACATCAAACATGCTTTTGCCTTTAACATTTAAGGTTATACTCGTATGCGTGTATGTACCTTATATAAATATACATTATAGTATGTATGTATGTGTGTGCTTTCGTGTATTAGTGCTATTCCCAGACCTAACCCTTTTTAACCCCAGAGAGATAAATTAGTGGGGTAGAACAGCACTGGGCGGTGATCGTTTAGAAAAAAAATATAGGTGCCATAAGTTATACGATCGCCATCTAATATGGCCCTCTGGCAGAATAACTTTATGGTTTATCTACAGTTTGTATCTGCTGGCTGAAAACGAACCATTCCTTGTCGATTGGCACAGCCAAATAGTTACTATATTATGTTGACGTTTCTCTTGATCTTATTTTGTGTTTGGTTAAATGGTTTCTTGAATATTCGAATATTGCATGTGACGTATCACGTTTGTTTTTTTCAGAAGGATTGTTCAGATTAAATCTAATATGATATTTATGTTAATGCATGAACTTTTTGTGGTTATAGAAAGGTACAATTGGTTAAGAATAAAGTTGCGAAATGATTACTAGAATGAATAGGTTTATTTAGTACAAGTTCTTGTTCTTCGCTTGGCAATACTGTTTGTTAATCAAGCAAAATACAAAGAAGTAACACTAAACAATTTATGTAGTTGTAGAACAGGGATGAGCAACCTTTTTTTACAATGGGCCAACAACAAATTTAAAAGTTTTGTGCGGGCCGCATATAAGAAACGTATTAAACTATGAAGACTAGAGATAAATGATAAACACAAATTATCTCATGAACAAAATAATAACAAAATAACACAAATAAAACATATAATAGAAAACAAACATATTTTAATGAGAAGTTTGGCATTGCTTCTTGACAGCTAGTTGGTCTATATTTGCAAATATAGACGATACAACAACTTCTATTTTTATCCCCAACTTTTCATTTTTTTGTTTATTTCGAGGACATTTTGGTAACTATAAAAATAGAGCAATTAATTTTCAATCGACGCAATTAGTTTTTTAAATTTAAAAATACTGCCTACCTTTTTTATTACAATACAGTATAACCTCTTTAATCCGAATTAATAATTGATCCGGATTATCGAAATTGCGGATTGTCGAACCAATGAAAGAAAAATAAATTTCTCTAAATATCTACGAATTTCAACATTCTTCCAATAAATAGTACATTATACACCAAGGGAGACAAACCACTTATTTTTCCTGAGGTGTAGTTTGAAGCCCGAGGGCGAAGCCAGAGGGCTACAAATACATCGAGGGAAAAATGGTGGTCTCTCCCGAGGTGTATATACTATTTTTTCCACGTTCGAGAGTAGAAACACTTAATTTCATAAATAATGAATTATAATAAATCGAAACGAAATTGTAATATTTAGAAGCCTTTGGAAATGTTTCCATGCAACGCGTACCATGACAACACACATTTATTTACAAAAACCTTTGTTATAATAAAAACTCCCTTATGAAAAGTGTTTTCGTCCCTAGGGAGTAAATGTTTCATTTCTGTCCCGCGTCTGACGCCATAGAAACCGACTTCTACTCCCGGACGTGTAAAAAGGCTCTTTATTTTAAAATAAAAAATCAACATCTGTACAACATATCGTATTTTGTTAGATATGACATGATTAAAAAAAATAAAGTACATATGTAAATCTAAAAAAGTAAGAAGTGAATCTAAGAAGCTGTAAAAAATTCAGTACTTTTGCACTGTTTGAGCTCATTTTATTTTTCATTTCGGATAGAATTAGATTGTGGTGATTTCAGTATTATTTTTTCGAAACTTCTGACTGCCTAGGTGTGCATCATACGTCATGGTATCACTTCCACTTCTTCGTCCGAGATTGATTCATTCTGAACATGTTCCAAAATATTCATATCGTTTATGATTCCCATGATTCTTCTTGTCCGATAGCCCATTCAAGAGCTTCTTGTCTTGTAACATCTCCAGAAATATGGTTTATCAGTGCAGTATTGCACATCTAAGTAGCGCGAATTACTTTGCTGTTCGCTGTTTGGATTAAAGAGACATTGTTCGGATTATAGTTGTGAATTTCCGCTGTTCGGATTACCGGAGGTTCCGATTAGAGCATGTTCGGATTAAAGATGTCATTCTGTAGTATTGAGCCGATTATTACAGTATATTAAATGCACTTTAAGCAACCAAACAAACGCCATTATTTTACAGCCAGTTCTCTTGATTGCGTATGTTTATGAAATAGGATCTGCGTTACAGAATATATATATATATATATATATATATATATATATATATATATATATATATATTATTTGTTCTTTTTTCTAAGTTAACACAGAAATATATATTTAAAAACGGGCCGGAAGATAAAGTAAGTTGGGCCGAATGCGGCCCGCGGGTTGCTCATCCCTGTTGTAGAATCATGTTCCTATGTGTCATGCATGAATTGTAACACATGCAGCCAAGTTGAATATCATATTTCGGTACTAAATATCATGTTTTGCGTAACCTCACAGCATGTATAGTGTTCAAAATGCATAGAATTATACGTTTTGAATACTAAATAAATTACATTTCACATTGCAGCACATCTGTAAGCTTGTTAAGACTTGGAACTAAACTGCAGCTGATTTGCAAAAAGGTTATCTTTGATAAGAAATTCACAGAAAACTTAAAATTAATTTGTTATTTTTAAATATGTCTCTTTTATAGCAAGTATATTGCTGCAATAGTGAATAGATAATGTTATTTTTGTTTCATTATTCACTTGCGGCTATTTGTAAAATCAATGTGTGAAAGTTGGGGTACACTGACACCCTTGCGTATATTCTACAGGGTAAATAATATGTGGCACGGTGATTTATACAGTGCGAATAATGTAAGGCTATACATTGGCAACTTTATTTTAGCGTTAATCAATTTGCCCATGCTAGTATCAACTCGTTGAATAATTTAAAATTAGACATAGGGCATTTACTTAATGTTACCATGGTGATATCATACAAAAACTCCAATTTATTATGGTTGAATAATGTAAAATTAGACACCAGTCCACAGACTACTATATTTATTTAAATCATTTACAGAATTTATTCCAATATTTTATTAAATCTATTACATGTTATTGAATTAAAAGTACACTTCAAGTACTGAAATTGTAATTGGTATCAGTACATTTCCAAAATCACTTGGGGGTGATAACTAAATTTGCCATCGTTTGATGACATGTGATGGGCCCTGCCCGGGAATTCAAAGCTGAAATAATCAGAAATTTCTCGCAAAGACGCCCCTTCTAAATACCAGGAATACATCTTAAACTTTTCTTCTGTGATGTACATTTTTTGCACTAATTATTACGCAAACTCGTGAGATATCAGTAACACAATATTGAAAATAGTGACATTTACCAAAACAAACGTCATTGTAATTTCAGTTGTTACTGACATGGGCAAATTGATTAAAGCTAAAATAAAGTCGCCAATGTATAGTCTTACGTTATTCGCACTGTATACACTTCCTGCTGTGGGGTGGTCCTGCATGGTTTAATTTACAGCAGGAATGTATGTAGCAAGAATGTTAAGGCTGTACTCAGGTGGAAATGTTCATAGTGTAAATTAGTTTTCATTATACTTTCGCAATGATAAATCTAAAATCGGGTGCCTAAACCTATCGTTAAAATACTTAAACATGTTTAAAATAAATCAAATTATACCACCCTATTTATTTGTAAAATTAAAAGCATAATTTTATACACTATTTTGAAATTCTTCTTTTATTATTGATTAATATAAATGTCTCACTAAATTGTTTTTCACAAGGAATCCAATACCTATTCATATTTTAATAGAGAAATAATAGCACTCACTTAACCTACGTCCTTTTCACGTACATTCGATAAACGTACATGATTATTTATCTTTCCGTACTAAGTATTCATTATTCGTACGAACGTACATCATATTATACAAACTCGTCGGAAATACACACAAAATGCACCATCCGCTTAACGTACATACACTTACCGTACCGAAATTTATGCACGTTTTGTGTACGTTAAGTGAGCGCTGACTGTATACGATTATACGTATTATATTAAATTACTTCGGTTTAATTCACAATATATATTATTGTATTGTAAGATAAACGTTATACAGAATCATTTCACATTAAAACATGCAACTTATATAACGTGTATGTAGTGCAGGTTGCAGCTTAGGAGCTTTTAAGGCACATATGTGATTTTTCATAAACGATTAACTTCTTACTCGCATGATGTTTACTGATGTTTACATTACTATTTATATTTTATCTTTTTTATTATAACCAATGCTTATTGATAGATTTACATTATAATGAATATATTTTGACAAGCATTCTCCTACTCTTGTGCAATGATAAGTCATGTGCGAGTAAATGATTATGGAAGTCTATTTATCTGGCCGGATTCCAAGTGTAAAGTGAGTTAATATTTATAATTTAGGAAGAGCTGATCGTTTATATATACTATTTTCCGTATGTCATAAACGGAACTCTAGAAGTTTCCCATCAGTTTTTTAAGTGTTCTGTGGTTTTTGTTGTGCATATTCATTAGTTAGGTGTACGATTAGAGTGCCCTGGCTTGCAGCCAAGCCATTCTGAAGGTATTCTAGGGTTTTTGTTTTAAATATTTCAACTTTCCTATTTTTCGTAAAAAATTAACATATGTACATATCTTTGACTGTGTTTCAATAATTATTTTTAATTATGCTTACTTTGTAAAATAATTACATACAGTTTTCCTTTTGGACTAGATGATGTTTTCAACTGCCAAAATACGGATGTTATATTTGTAACAAACAACATTTTATTGACCGATATACTATAAATAATTTAAATGCATATTTCAAAAGCTGAATGTTTTAAATAAGTCTGGTGATATGTTATTTTAGATGTTAATAGATACACGGCTAGGCTGAGCTAAAATGGCGTAGAATAACATTTAAAAACAGTTCAAGGTCTCTGCGAAACGGATGTTGTCTGTTAATTTCTGTGTCAACACAACGACCATCAGTTTGTCGTCAAGATGACAAGAGACAATTTATTTTAGCATTTAATAAAGTATGTTTAGCAAGTAAATATCAATTTTGTAATGTTGTTCTTCACATCTAAACAAATAAAACTCCATCATTTTTATTCTTGATTCTTCATAGTTTGAAAATTGGAAATGAAAATATATTCTCACAATCTTGTGACCGGATATAGTTCCAATAGAGATTCGACTCAAACTCTTGCATTAGCATACAGATGGACGGAAATGTTTTTGCTGGCAGTATGCTGGTCTAGAACGATGGTACTTTGCAAGAGGACAATAACATCAAGCTGCTACTCTTTAAGTCCAACTGCTTCGCATTCTGTCACTTTATTACACCATTCTCTTTTGTCGCCATCTTCAACAAACAAAAGGATCTTTTGAAAAATGAAATTCCCAGATCCATACTTCAATATGTTAACTACATAACCTAAAAATACTTTTGAACTCTATAGAAACAAATACTAAATAAAATATGTAATAACATTTTGGTTTCTACAAAGTCAAGGCAATTTTATATTTCAAAAGAAAATAGTTTCTCTTCAAAATTTTATGTAATTTCAGTTAACTTCGCAAATATTTACTTAAACGAGAGATTACATAAAGTTTTAAAGCTTACAAACGAAATGGATTTTAAAATTAATATTTATTTTTTTAGACAGATTTAGAATTTGAAATCATAACTTTGATGTTATTGGTTTGTTTTTAGCTTTTAATTTTTATTTCATTACATCGAAAATAGTATTGATTCACCTTTTTTTAGACAGCTTAAAGCAACGGTTAAATATTTCGTTTACGTAAACAATAATTCGTTTTTTATAATAATTTATGTCTTTTATATAAAAGCGAAAAATTCATTGTATGATTCATGGTACATGGATGAATATTTCTAATTAGTTAATTACAAGAGAGGCAAGGAGTCTACTGTACATTGGCAAAGGAGAAAACCGAGCTTTCAAACGTTAAAGCTACACAGCAGTGGAGTGGGAGTAGTGACGTGCAGTGGGGGTTGGCACGTTCTCCTTTCATTGTCCCAAATTCGGTGTGGAAACTAGGTCATCTTGCCGGTGTTCTTGAGTCAATACCAAGGTGCTTGCAGATTTCACCGAAAACTATATTCGGAATAATGTGATTTTTATTTAAATTTACCTGCACATCGCCTGTTCTTTATCATACTGCTGGCAACGCATGACGAAATACTTCTTAAGGTATATTACCTGTTATTTGTTTGACGATTTAACTGAAAAACTTATTTCATTCGCAATGCTTCTTAATTCATTAGCAGACATGTCTGACATTTATCTGTCAATATGGAATTGAATTCTCGTACCTTTGCTGAATATTAAAAATCTTTCGTTGGCATTTGTAATCAAATTTTTTCTCTGCCTTTGTAATTCGACCATAAAATAATGTAACAAATAAAAATACATATGTTAAAGCAAGAATATGAAAATGCATATTTACATGTTTGTGGATTTTAATGGCATTCTGTTGAATAATAAATGAATTTCCCTGTGGATTCCGCCTGTGCACATTTCATTTCAACGTACCTAATATGTTTTATAAGATATTTTTGATCCATATTTCCATCCAGTATTTTTTTAAGTGGAAGGATATTTTGCATTAGTAGAAAATTTATAGAATTGTTTCAAAACTGTGTCATTTTGGAAAAAATACTGTTTATATTGCAAATTATTTTTAATGAAAATAATAATACTAGTTTATACAGAGTGATCTAGAATGCTTGACCGTCACGTGACTAGAAGTTCGTATTATGATCAAAACTTAATTCCATTCTCTATGCAGTAATACTACGGTCTAACGTAATTCGCTATCAATATGATGCGTTGCGGCGAAGAAATAATGAAAACGAAGCGACACGGTCAATCATTCTGGATCACTATGTACATGTACAAAATTAGAACAACTTACATGCTTTCATGATTTTCCATCACTAGAATTTATCTTTCCTTTGTGAAAATGATAAATATATATCTTGTCATTTGAATTGATATACGTACATACAGTGAAATCCATTTATAATGAACTCGCATGTAGTGAACGTATTCCACCTAAATAAATAACATACGAAATACTTTCGTTATACTAGAGGGTGGGTCAATATGTCCGTGACTTTTTGAATTTCCTGCCTTGAAACTTGAATCAAAACATTACTCCCGTTAATTGCCAGTTGTGGGTAGGCTGCTGTCAAATTGTGAGTAACTTACATCATTTAGTTTTTGAGTGACAGCCAAAATGGAAAAAGTGAATTATTGAGTGCTCATCAAACATTATTTTTTGCGCAAATGGCGAAATTTCATGAATTTGAGCTACGAATTGCTCCATCATCCTCTTTATTATCCGGATTTAGATCCTAGTGACTATTTCCTGTTTCCAAACCTGAAAAAATGGCTCGGCGGAGAGATTCGGCTCCGACAATGAAATCATCGCCCAAACAAACGCCTATTTCGAAAATCCCGACAGATATTATTTGGACGGGATAAAAAATTGGAGAAACGTTGGACGAAGTGTATTAGTTTCCATGTTGAAAAATAAAACTTTATGCCGAAAAAAATATCTTTTTATTAAAAAAAAAAGACTTATTGACCCACCCTCGTAGTATATATTTACTTATGCTGAACAAAATTCCTGGTTCCTTCAAGTTCACTATAAGTGGATTCCACTGTATTTAGTAATTCCTGAAGCTACAATTGTAGTAAGATATTTCTGAAACACTGTCATGCGCGATGTCGTGATTCATCGAACTGAAAATGCACGATCGTTCATTACAGCCTGTAGCGTGTATAATATTCGCATTATTGTGCAAGATTCCAACCCATTTGTGTTAAATGTTCAGTAATTTTGTTCTACTCAATCTGCTACGTGTTAATGTAACATACAATATACAACAACGACATATAGTCTATTCCGCGATCATATCCTTGACTTTTTGATTTGTAATAATTAGTACATTGGAGGTGTTATATCCTAACTATACAAATTCTGTGAAATATTTCAATAGATAATATGACTCAACCAAATTGTAACCCTGTTCATTACTCATCTCAATAACTGTGCCGAGCGTACAGTATTCCACTGTATAACTGACCACTGTATGTCGAAATGGTATCGTATTAAAAATAGCAGATACTAAAATGCACTTATTCCAACTCTGTTATGGTATACTCACAGTGGTCAGTAATACAGTGGAATATTGCACAGTCTGTACGATTATTGATATTCATTTTTGAGGAAAGTATTTAACAGAGTTACAATGTTGCTATTTTCACAGAATTTGTATTGTTAGGATATAGTACTTCAAAAAAACTAGTTATTACAAAGCAAAAAGTCAGGAATAAATCGTAGAATATACTATACAATACCGGCATACGCTGATATTTCCGTGTGCAGCAATCTATCTTCGTTTATCTCATGTTGAATGAGCGCGATAGCTTATAAAAGTGGTGTGTAATCAGCGAACAATTCATGATTTATGGTCACGTGTTTGGTATTCATTGGCTGCGTGCTTTAGTACAGTGTTTCTCAATCTATGGGTCGGGACACAATATTGGTCGCGTAAAATTTTTAATTGATCGCGAAATGACAGCTGCTACCTTGTGTCAAAGCGAGGAACTGATGAAATACAAATATGTTGGGTCCCAGTATAACTACTAATATGTCAGGTCGCCTGGCAAAAAGGTTGAGAGACGCTGCGTCTAGTGTCAGCACAAATGTATTTACGGTACCCCCTTGGACGTTGAATTGACCACTTGCTAACGATTATTTGTGGTGTAAATCACGTTGTTTGCCACCTTGCTAATAATAGTATTGCTCGTTAATTGTATACGTATTAACCGATCATTTTCTTATATCATGGAACAGAAAGAAAACTGACATTTAAAAACAGTGTGACAGAATACAGTTAGGTTTATTAATGTAATGACAGAATGGAACAAAATATTGTATGGCTATACTTTCTTTTTCTTATCATGAACAATAACTTTTAAAATCACAACCTGAACTTGCTCGGTAAGGAAAAAACTTATTAGTTACTCCGTATTTTCCTGAGCAATTTGCATATTTCATTTCTAATACAAACATGCAGAAAATGTTCTTACTTGTCTGGAATACTATATTTAGTGAAAGTTATGGTAAATAATTCCCTATTAACCTTTCATAATCATGTTGTTGCCAGTCGTGCATGGAATACAATAATAATCTTGATTTTAACTTGAATATAACATAAATTAGTATGCATTCATTTTTTTTATCAGTTTTAATAAGTTGTATTATCTAAACGTAAATATCTTAAATTTACAAGAAAAAATCATTTATATTTCTTATATTGCATCGTGCTCATTGTGTCCAAAGACAATTTAAATTTCTTCGAATGAATTCTAGTGCTGATAATATTGCTTAATGTCAACAGACTTTAGTTTCATTCGATATTTGCAAATTATCAGTCATCGTAGTAAATACGTACATAGTTATTCTTATTTGTAGTTGAAGTCTCACATGTGATTAAGTATACACTGCAAAATATGCGGAAGGAAATGTTTGTCTTAGAATATACAAAATGCCGAGCCAAAGAGAAAAGAGACTATAAAAGACTATGGGTTGTAGTGCTTTTGAAAACGTTTTTTCAATACAAGAAATGCTTTGTTACGACGCGCCAACAGCCCAAGGGGAATCCTTAAAGTCTTCAGCCGAATAAAAAATATTTATATACACACAGAAACATTATCATATTGTTTTAAATGTAATACATCCATATTTTATTTATATCTTCAGATATACGTTATAGGTAACAATATACCGGTTGTCCCAAGAAATCTGGGACATAGGAAAGTAACATGTAAATATAGTAAAATTGTGATTACTTCTGAACGATACATTTTAGAGCAAACGGCAAATGAAAAAGGTGTTCAAAATTAAATACTGCATGATATGATGCCATATTCAGTGCATAGATATGTTTCTGTAACGAGTAAATGAATTTGGAATCCTGCATTTTGGTGATAGATTAGGAGGTCATGAATTTGCAATTTTTGTTCCATGACTTGCAAATCTCTCGTCTAAATGCGATATTTGAAAATTGATTTCCTATACAAAAATTTTTGGGCACTGAATATAACATCATATTATGAAGTTTTTAAATCTGAGCAGCTCTTTTACCTACATTTTGGCTCTAAAATGTATTGTTCAGAACTAATCATAATCTTTTTATATTTACATGTTAATGTAATGTTAATGTCCCAGATTTCTTGGTATACCCGGTATAGGTGTACAATTTTGTAATTTTGCATAATTTAAATTTACTTGTTGAAGTATATTATCATATATTTTTATTGTTATGAATGTTTGATAGTATATTGTACGTGCACCCTGGCCAATCACGTGCTCCATTATTTTTTAATATACTGCGACCAAATAATATGCTCTTGTCACGAACAGTTTCGTATATATAAATAGAATTAAATATAAATGAAAACAATATTCTATTTCATGTATTTTTGTTCCAATTCTTATAGAACAAAAATATTATTTTATAATATTGTAAATAATTTACCGGAACATTTGTTATTTAATTTAATCAGTTGAACTAGTACAGAAGTACAGTGGAATTCACTTATAGTGAACTCTTATATAGTAGAAACTCGCTTATAACGAACGTATCTCTAACTAAATGCTTTATAGTATACACTCGCTTTAAGTTCACTATAAGCAGATTCCACTGTAGTACGAAACGCCAGTTTTTAGATTTCACAATAGAAATCTGAATAAGAAAATGTTTAGAATATAGCGCGACTATTTAACATCAGAAACTACGACAGATTCAGCACGATAACAGCGTCGTGGTGTATCTGCACGAAGGTGTTTGTAATCACATGAATTTAACATAACATAACCTATTAAAAACTAGCACATGGAGGTCATTATGTTTGAGTAGCTTATTTTTAAACGTACAATAATTTTTTTTATCGCTATTCTACATGGATACATATATATATATATATATATATATATATATATATATATATATACCGGGTGTTAATTAAAAAACTGGCCATAGGCGTTTAACATGTAAAATCAGTTTTTCCTCCTGCATTAGTTACCAAATTACTTTAGAGAAAAATACTTTAAATAAAAGTTGTAGAGAATTAAATTCTGCATCTAAGTGAGCAATCAGATTTAATTTTTGACATTTCCTAACTGAGAAAATCAAGTTTAAAATTTCATGAAAACACTTAATATATAGGAATAGCCATGGAATTTAAACAAAATTAAAAACAATTGTATGACATTTGCTGTCAAAAAAATTATTAAATCACGAATATTTAGATAAATTTGTCCCGAATAGAACCATTTTATTACTTGAAGCTTTTCTTCATGTGAAAACTGTTCCGTAGTTTTAGAAATATCTGTTATTGAACGAAAATTACGAAACACAAATATTTTTGACAGTTACAATGTCATACAATTGTTTTTATTTTTGTTTAAATTCCATAGCTATTCCTATATATTATGTGTTTTCATGAAATTTTAAACTTGATTTTCTCAGATTTGAAATGTCAAAAATTAAATCTGATTTCTCAGTTAGATGCAGAATTTAATTCTCTAAAACTTTTATTTAAAGTATTTTTCTGTAAAGTAATTTGGGAACTAATGCAGGAGGAAAAACTGATATTACATGTTAAACGCCTATGGCCAGTTTTTTAATTAACACCCGGTATATATATATATATATATATATATATATATATATATATATATATATATATATATATATACATAAGGAATTAACATGTAAATATAGAAAAATCCTAATTACTTCTGAACAATACATTTTAAAGCAAAAGTGTAAATAAAAAATTGTTAGTAAAGAAGCTTAAAGCTCTCTCACGTTTGTTATCGTATATTTCGCCGTTATATATGGTATATTCCGGGAAGAAGGGAAGAATTAGTGAACGTGAGTAGCATTAGAGACGAACTAACCGATTCCAATACACTGGACGATCAGACGACAGATTCCAAGTGTAATAGTTCGCATTCCAGCTTTTCTCATTCTTCTGGAATAACCGAGGAAAAAACCGCTAAGTCACAATTCCGTTAGCGTTTGCCAGCTGCTTACATACATATATGCGTCAAGGACTGTATTCATCGTTTCAAAACTCCTGAATACATTTTTGCAAAAATTCCTACGAATATTTCACTTGCAGTGCCAGTTCTAATACTGTAAGTGCGTTTTATATCTGTCAAACTTTCAATCATTTAAATTTGACCATGCTGGCCTTGAAAAAACGGATAATGCTTCACGTCACCAACGGAAACATGAGAATTTGACGTTTGTCTGATGAAAAATTTGTAGATGTAAAACGCACTTAATTCTGGGTAGAAATATTTTAATGGTAAGACGCACTATGCGTACGTAAAACGGTAATTACCATTATGTGATAATTTATTACCGGTTTTCTAATTACTACGCAGTGTGATCTCAACCAGCGAGCAACCAATTATAACCCGATAAGACTGTGGTTAATGGTTACTGGTTTCTCAAATGTTTATATCGCTATCTTACAGTATATCGCGAATCATTTTATTTTGATTATTAATATTAACATTTGTTATACATTGTAATAGATTTAAATTAAATTCGAATAATATTTTATATCTAATTTTAATTTTGGAAATGAAAAAAATACGTATATGTTAAAAAAGTATTAATTAAACAAAAAATTCTGTATAATGTCATTCTTCTGGGATTAAAAACTCTAAATACAAAAAAACTTTCGCTGTACTCCTATTAGGATTAAAGTAGATAGTAAGCTTCTGAAATTTTTATTAGCCAACGCAAACTTTTGGTTAATACGTTTTTACACGGCATTATTTAATAATATACGTTTGGTACTGTTCTTCAATTTTTTTTTGTTAAATTTAAGCGCATAATTCTTTTAGTTCTTGATTTTTTCATGTTTGCTTAATATTTTAATGTCAATTAATCATTATTCTCTTAGTTGTCTGTGAAAATACTGGTGAATTCATAGAGTATATGATTTATTTAAGACGTAGGCATTCGTTTTAGTTGTACCTGAAACCCATACATACACTCACACATGAATATAGTACATTCATACATATATCACCTGTACATGCATGATATTTGCTACTTATAATATGTATAGAAGAGGGCGGTACCCGTACGGTTGCTATGTGTTGCTCATGGATCGAACTACGTTCGTGCATTTCCGCGCCCGCACTCGGTAGCTCGTCTGAGCTTTCGTGCGAAGCTCCGACTGTTGCCGAACCGTGTACTGGTCGCTCTAAACGAGAGCCCAAAGGTGTCTACGATCTTTACACGTAACCGAAGCTAGAATACTTACTGATAATGTTTTGTTTTGTAATATTCAATTGTTATAAACTACACAGTAAATGAAAAAACTATATCGGTGCGTTCTACTTTCATTTGTTTATCTCGTTAGTGAGTTATCAGTGCCCGGTTGTGATCACAGTAGGCGTCCCCACGAACCGCAGCCTCTTTGTTTTGGAATGATGTTCTCGTTTCGTAGAAATTCTCACTGAATTGTAGATTGTTTTTCATTTTACGCGTAGTCTACGACATACGTGATCTTGTGCACATATCATCTGTGTTACTCAGTATACTTTTTATTATTTTTCTTAGCTTGCTTTGAACATCAATGCCAAATATTTTTGTTTCGCGCTATAAAAATCAAGATCGCGTCGCGTTCGATGTTAAATGTTAAGGTTGTCTTTTAATAAAAACTTGTTTTCATGCCAACAACGTAATATATATGTAATATTGACAGGAGAGGCGCTGGCTCATTAAACCCAAGTATTTATTTCTATCTGTCCGTGTATACGTGTGAGTGTATCAACCTATAGACATTTTTTCAGCTTGAATTTTGTCATCATGAAACAGCGGTAGAAATCAATAAATTGATACATCATTCGGCGTGTCTAATCAACATGCATATCAGTACAATATCTGTACAGTATCAGTAATCTAACGTCAGTAACTTGTATATATTTTAAATATATAATAAACAATTAAAAGTGTTTGTAGAAAAACATAAATTTGGCATATTCTGCAGTTGTAATAAATTATCTAAGCTTGAAAACAATAACGCAGATATGTTTGGTCTGAATGGTTGCACTGGTTGAGGTATCAATGAAAATGACAGAGTCTGTTGTGCGCGGTACTAACCTATAAAAGCGGTATACAAAAGTGACAGAATAAAATTCGGTTGCACGTAGTGCGTTAGTGTGCGTATGTGTGTGCGTAGGGTTGATTTAGGAGGGTATAATATGGACGAGGAAAACGAACAACAAGGATGTACAGCCAGCTGGCCGGATGCAAATCATCAGGTGAGTAACACAAGTGAAGTAGGAGAACTTATTTTACTTACAATTCAGCTAGCCATGATGTAAAAACAAGTATGCTATATTTATTTCTCTTGTTCAAATCACAATTACTGCCCGTGATCATTGAAATGATAGAATATGTTTATTAATTCAAGTACAGTAGTATCTAGCAATAACGGCTACGCGTTTCGCAATAACGCGCTATGAAATCTCCGTCGGTGATACTTAAAATTTTATATTTCTTTTTCAATTGTAAATTATGTACTAAATATATATTTAAACATAAACATTGTATAAATTTCCCAGTCTATCATTGTTATTAATAATAATAAATTAACGCGAGGCACGAAAAAACCCTAATTCACTTTTCATTTAATGGCGAAGGTCTATTCCGAGGTTCTACTGTATAAGTACAGTTTTATGTCATATAAGTATATTCAACTTAGTAGAATGTAAAGTTCCTGTCGCAGGTTACAGATCGAAGCAGTATTTGTTTGTTGACATGTGCAAATCTAATTGTAGATAATACGTGATCAATAACTATACTATTTTATCGGTATGAAACAATATTTATTTTACCTGTAAGATAAGCGAGCTATAGTACATACTTATACTTGTCACTTTTATGCAAAATGTAGTATTTAACGTTGAAATACAATTATTGTACCCATTTATTATGTGTTATATACTTATTAAATCTATATTAATAAGCATGTGAATTTGCTTTGTCTCATTGATCGACATTTTTTAACGTCCAGCTGTAATAACAATGTTTCATATTTGTATGATCAAAACCAACTTGATCATTCGGGATTTCTGAACTAAAGTCTGTTGATTTCCTAAACGTATTAGCTCCTTCAGTCTGGTATAGTTTTGTTCGTATTTGTCTGCTAGTTATAAAACAATTATAATGCAACACGCGAGTACAAAATACACGCAATAATTTCATACTGTACACACTTGCATATACATATGTTCACACATGTATTCCAAAGCGATATACTATCAGTATGCATGTTACGTTGGTAGTTTGGCATGATAGTATTGAAATATTTATATTAAATGTAAATTTCCGCATAACTCAGATACGCATCTAAAGCTAGTTGAACTTAGGGTTATTGTACCCTAGACATCCATAGATACTAATATATGTATACTAATATGAGGTTTAATTCGAGAATCAATGATTCTAGAACTCAGTGAAATAAACAATTTTCTTGCCAATTATTTCAGTTTCCACAAAAATCACTTGATTGGCAACTTTAGAAACGATACTTGATTTCATTCCTTGGAACAAAACAAATCTAGGATGATTTATTATTTTAATTAAACCTCTTCTAAGGAACAAGGGCATGAATCTGCTAAATTTACACTGACATATTAGATGTTATATATGCTAGTATCGAACTATTATGAATAGCAGACACATAGCAGTTGATAATAGTCTGAATCAACATGTCCTGTATTTTTTTCGCACAGAATTTCTATTGTTAGGATATACCACCCCCAATAAACTAGTTATTACAATTCAAAAGGTCAGGAATAGGATCGTGGCATACTTGGAACTAACTAGTTCTGTCATGTTTAATGTTTAAGAACTTTTCGTTAAACGTTTCGTCTAGCGCTCTTGTCTGAATAAACAAGAAACTACTTTTTTCATGCTTTCTTTTTTGTTGTCAATGTTGACATTAGAACATGAATGCCTTTTTAATAGGAGTATAATTTATTAAACTAAGCGTAATTTATTATACAGATCTCATGTGCAGTTGGTCTAAAATAAAATACACAGTATCATTCTAAATGAGGATATATTCAGATTGAAAAAAATGACAGCGCCACTCATAGTCTTTCAGACGGTATATTCATGTACTAGCGCAGGAATTATGAAAGTGTAATTTACCGGCTGAAAAATTCCATAACTGTCCGGATGTTGAAAGCGAGTCGTTGTTTTCATTCTGTGTGATTATT
Organism: Carabus problematicus; assembly: GCA_963422195.1. Lineage (NCBI taxonomy): Eukaryota > Metazoa > Arthropoda > Insecta > Coleoptera > Carabidae > Carabus > Carabus problematicus. The sequence goes on along the minus strand of OY728588.1, from coordinate 9,760,270 downwards.
CATAGTTTGTTTCTCTCTCTGTCTCTCTCTCCTTCTCCCTTTGGGTGTGTGTGGCTTTGTCACTGACTACGATTGTCCCGTTGTTTCGCTATTTTATCCTAAAACGTGTTTTTGTTGCTTTACAAAAGCAACTTTTTTGCGCTTCGTATTACAATACACACAGGAGAAACAAATATACATAATTGAGTCAAAATCGTTTGATAGAAAAATATGTTTATCATTTGTTTTAACCATTCATATAAGCTCAATATTAATGACATTGCTAAGAACTACAACTTTTTCATTACAATTAATACTGTTGCTACAGTACTGCTATAAAAATAAACAATTCCAAGAGTCAAATTTAGTAGAAACAAATCTGAAAAAACCACACGACTTTCTTATATTCTTTTTTTTTCAAATTGGCATAAATTTGACATTTCAAATGCGTTTTTCTGTAAATATTTTGTCTTTGTTTTCTTTTCATAGCATATATGATATTTTAAATAGATGCCAATGTATAAATACATTTTACTCAAAATTGGATAAAGATAGAACAAAAATGCATAGAACATTTTTTTTTCTTAAAATTATTGTTTCCTATAACTTTTATTTCAAAACCTTTTCCATATCTCTTTTAATTTCTCTAATAATTTGCAATGTTCGATTTCGACGTTCAGTAAACTTCCTCTTCCGGTCGTGCGATTATGCTAGAAATCTAATCAGTTCTTCGTATAATCAATAAACTCTTAAATACGAAGTTTCATTGTCCTGTTTTTGTTCGTTTTTAAGATAATGAACCTACAGACACACAGCCACTCATTGCGAAAATAGTCAAAACGTATTCTGGGGACCGCAAAACATGTATTTCCAGCAAAATCTCGCAATTGAAATTTTTCATTATTCCTATACTTCCTTCATACTACGTATAAGAAAGTAAAATTTAGTTAACGTTCTTTGTATCGCGCTGTTATTAGTTATTATACATAATTGTTTTTCACTACATTTTTGTACATTTATTAAATGAGAATAAAGGAGAAATAATGCTTACTTATTAATTACAAGGCTGTATAATAATTTCTTTTTCTTTACCAATTGTCCCAATCAGATGAATAAATTCCATCACTCGTTTATTCTACAAGAACGTTTGAACTTTCGTACCCGCATTGTATCTCACTACAGCGTATGACACACCTATGTACTCTGCGAGCTTAAAAGCTCCCGAAAATGGCCGAGACCGGCCGACGTGTCATGCTGCATTCATAGTGTCACGCGGTTAGACTACATTAAGCGCAAGGCGTTTCAAGGCAATGTGAAATGAAAAGTTTGTAACCGCACTTTGGTAAAATGGGAGTGTATACTTGTGTTATATATGATCGAATATGAACTGGACAGTTCCTATGTATAGTTTTATTTACTTACTACTGAGTAATATTCAGTGAATAAGTGGAAGAAAAGAGTGTAACCAATGTGTAGAAAATATGTGCAGTTATTTGCTTTTATTAGTTACAAAACACGGGCTTGAATGTACATTGAAGACAATAGGTAATTTGTAACTACTGTAATATATTATTATGTCTGCATACTTGTTAATTCTCTCTCTTTCTCTCTCTGTGCATGTGTATGTGTGTGTGAAGATATCGCGTTACGGAATGACATTGTGCACGCCTTGTGCATTAGTTCAACAGGTACACGTGCACAATTCGCTGTAACTAAACGTGTATTCAAACTATCATCGTAATTATTAACATGCATACTGACTTACACACACATGTCTGCATACATGCATGCATTAGTCATCAGTGTAACTCACAACAATGATTATCATATACAGCAGCAACAATTCTACAATTTGTGCTAGCAGTTTTCCTACTTCCTTAACAGCTAATGTCTATGGAGAGACAACATGTTAACTCGGCAGTATAAATCACGCTTTAAATATTAATACAGACCTACTAGTAGTGCTAGAAGATGCTAGTATAGAACACAATTTAACCACATTCAAAACACTAGAATATGTTGTCATTGGATCAGTTTTAAAATGTTCACAAATGAAATGAAAAGGTATGCTGTACATTTCATGGTTGAAAAAATTCTACGTTCGCTCGATAAACTCGGAACATTTAAAACTACTAAAGGGATATAAACCGGAAAAATTAGGGTCATAATTTGTACCGAACTGAGCCGAACAACGTCGTACTATAGTTCGTATCGTCTCGTGCGACTTGTAAATAAAACTACGTACAACATAAGGTACGAACGTTAAATATTTTACTCGATATAAAATATTTACTCTTCATATCAGTTGAATGTGTGACTAAGGTGAGCCCTATGATAAACGAAGATAGAGGTTATAATGATACATAGCTAAGTGTATTACGAAGCGGATTAGAATGTGTTTTGACAAAATGTCAATATTAACACAATTTATGAAATAACAAGTAAAATGAATTAATTGTACCGAAATTCTAAAAATTACAAATATCAGAACGAACAGATCAAGTACAATGAACAATTTAAGTCTGTAACTATGTTATTCGATAACAACAGTTTGAAATATACATAATTAATTTGTTTACACATTTTTAGTTAGCGAATATATAAATATTGACGGTAGATTTTTTCCATCAGAATTTCTTCGTGTCGATATATCACCATAATTAATTTATCTACATGTTCCGATATCGCCCTTTTAATCTAATTAATTTTTCGAAGTCTCATTAGATAGTATTCATGGTATGAGTAATTGAATTTCTAAATGTGTTATTTGAAAACGGGTTATTATGTGTCATTATACGAGTATGTATGAATTTTCAGAATTGTGCAATGAAAAAATACATTACTCTTGGGACCAGCATAAAAAATATTTTAATTTATATTTATGAAAAATATAAGGACTTTGCTCGCACCTAGTCCTAAATAATTTTGTGTTTATATAGCACAGGAATGATCAAACTGTTCACCTAGTTTTACTTTGACTCGTCAAATAATCATTTGTTTGTTTTTTAATAGCATAAAAAATGTTCTTTTTTGACATTTTTATTTGAATGTATAAATGATTTAATTGTTTAAACTTCAACCTATAGATCGCGATTAACCCACTAGTTATCCGCTAATTTAATCATTTTTAGTGAATATCTACAAGTTCTAAATATTTGTATATTTTCTTTACATTTCTACATTCACCTTCATAGAATGTATTAAATATTAAGTAATGTTAGCTGTAACGTTTCCTAATGTAATTCCTAACCCAAAATATTTTTATATTAAAGAAAGCAAGTAATACCGTTAAAAAATAAATAAATGTTCGTATATACAAAAATAAACATTTTTGTCAGGAATTTTCACGGAAAATTCTTAAGAAAGGTCAGCAGATTATTGACAATATATTTACTGTTATTTATTGAGTAAATTTAGTTCAATATTGTACAAAATACTATGTGAAAAATATACTATAGCTATATGAGAAGGCATTATGATCTTGTTGGAAAAATTCAGCTGAAAGATGCAGCGGAAAGTATGATGTACTCGGGGATTACTCTGCAGTGACGCTAACTTATGACCACTATCAGATGCACTGTACATGGTTCTAGTTTTTAACACTTACGGCGCAACTCTTACGTCATTTTGATAAACTAGGCACTAGTGACTGAATTTAATTTAGATATGTATGTTCATACATTTAACGCGAAGCATATAATATGAGACCGTTTTAATTAACGAAATAATTGAGACTAATAAATTAAATGTACAAGAATTATATTATTTAACAGAAATATTCTCAAGAACTAGGCTTATAAATGCTAATTTTCTAATAAAAAATATATATTCTACTTATTTGGAGTAACCCAATTAAGCATGTTTCCTTGGTACTATGTTATATAAGCACTCGTATTTTCGTTTCGATATTATTGATTTTTATTCGAGATTTAGTTCGAATTATGCAGAATCTCGAAACAAATATGTAATACTGTTTCCTTATCATTGCTAATCTATTTAATATTACTAAAATATTAGTACGATTATTTAATTTCCAATTATGTACAATAATATTCTATCTTAATGTTATAATTTATTATATATCTGTTTGTTGTCAGTTACGCATGAAGTTAGCTGCAATCAGTTAGTCACATAGTCAACATTAATGAAAGCACATGCCCCTCTTAACATAAACATAAACAATAATAACAACATTTTAGATGGAGAAAGACAGAAAAGATAGAGAAGCAGACAAAATGAAGTGATTTTAGAGCATTTACGACGAGTTATAAATAATAGTAAAACAATGATTCTAATTCTTTTTATTGCATGTGAAAGTGCTTTATGCTCAAATGCGTGTATAATAACTGCGGTAATTCTACTTACAGCAAACACACTTGAAGGCATGGATCATAAAATTATGTAATAACGGCAAACATACACTTGTGCATACATCCATCATGTATGGCAAGGTTCTACTCAATAATGCACGTGTCAATATTGTTTGTACTCTAATCTACACATGCATGTCATGTGAACCCAAGTGAACTTGGATCCTAAACCATGAAGGGAATAAATTACTTGTAACTTTTGTTATAAACACATATATATATATATATATATATATATATATATATATATATATATATATATATATATATATATCGTCATGAGACACACGGTATATATCAATAAGGTGATATACATATATTTGATACTGGTATTTGTACACGTGTGTTTGAAATGTGCCCTGTGCATGTTTAAATGTATGCGTGCCTGAGCAAACGTGTATTTGACACTCGTAAAGGTTGCAAATGGTGTAGCTATTATAAAATAAGATCTGTTGTTAAAAAATAAATGGATACAACACATGCAACGAACACATGTGAATTTTCTAGCCCTATATGTACAATTTTCACGCATTCGAATACTTTATCATAATTTTAGTATAAAAATTCTGTAATAGCTCCCACCTGCGCGTTTACTGCTCAGGATACTCTCCTACAAAACAAGCGCTAAGCGAACCCCGCGTTAAACGAGTGATCTGTAAGGAAGTTCCGCGGCTCATCATTCTCAGAATAACCGTCTTCATGAACAGTAAATTTAGTGATTTTCTTGATGAATTTACGGAGAAACTGCGTTATAGCAAATCAGCGTTAAGCGAGATAGCGTCAAGCGAGGGGTCTGTAATAGAATATATTGTAGTGTGTAATAATCTATTTGATTAGAATCATTCTATCAAAAGTTTCTCTAATTCTAATTTGTTACTATTTGAAAACGAGTGCACATTTTCTTATCTTTTGCGTAGTAAGTATTTTACAAGACATTCGTACTCAGCATCTCGTGTAGATTCGACATATATTATCAAACACATACGGCGCAAACACAGTCCATTAGCAACGTAAATTTTACAGTTAATGAACGAAATTAAACCGACATTCGGGCAACCGAACCGGATGCAGATGGCGTTAGTGTAGCCATCAATTCGTCACATGGTTCGTTGCACATCGGAACGTGTGTGATTCGTAATTTGTACGTATGTATTCTGGCAACGGTAGCACTAGCTAAAATGTGGGTCTATTGTAACTGTTTCAATATATATATATATTCCAATATGCATGCGTATATGTGTGTGGCTCTAATGAAATTTTGAACGCAATTGTTACAGTTCAGTGCACTGCGTGTATCGATCTGTTCATAATGGTTCCTATATATCCAGTTATTCCATCTCCACACACGTACATATCTACCGAGTGTCCCAAGGGATCTGGGACAATTTTTTTATTTACACTTTTGCTGTAAAATGTATTGTTCAGAAATAATCACAATTTTTCAATATTTACATGTTATTTCCCGATGTCCCAGATTTCTCGGGACACCCGGTATGTATATGTTTATTATGCGTTTGTAAGCAAAACAGAATCAATGTTTTGACAGTGTAGTTGCATAAAAATGTTTATTAAACTAGGGAAATTAAATCAAGAAAAATCATTTGGATTTACATATTTCAATATTAAAATTTCCTGCTTGGTAAATAATAAATGAATTTTCAAATGATTTCTCAGAAATTAATGCAACCATAACGAAAAGTGCAAAAATACCTAATATTGATCTAGATATTATATTTTATCTACCTATAAAAGTTGGCCCAGGTCAGTCCACCCCTGGACAAATACTAGGAATTGTTTGTGAAGGGGTCTTCTTAGAATTCAAACGAATCAATTGTTTTGGATGATTTCAACAGAAATGATATTTGATTACGAGAATACAAAAAAGGAACAATTTCTGGTTCCAAGAAGATAATGGAAAAAGCAATGTTTCATAGAAATGAATTGAATAATACATAAGTTATTTCATCGGATAAATACCGAAAATTGTAATACATAATTGTAAAATAAAACCAGAGTAAAAAACATGTAAATTGGAAAATTACTTTTAGTAAAATTATCTACCATAGAACAAATTTAATTTCACGTTCGAGTGAATTAAAAAAAAAGGTTATTCTATAGCCAATAAAAATACAGTTTCAATGTATAGAAGCAGCAAAATGTTCCTCTATTTGCTGCAAGTTGCAGAATTTAATTCAAATGGTTGGTTATAATAGTGAAACTGTGTTATCGAATGCGTTCAAGTGGTAACTGTACCGGTTAATACCAAAGTTAAAACTGCAACTTGAATGGGACTAGGTTATGGTAATTGGTTATATTATGCAGTAAAGTCGAGAATAGTAGACAATAAATTGGAACACAATTATTAGAGTTAATTATAGTAAATGTTTTTGAAGCCTTAAATTTGAAAATTCAAGCAGTAAAATTTGATCATCCACTTAAATGTGATAAATCCATCATTCAAATTTGAACGTTCATTTAAATTTGATAAGTTCAGTAATTCAAGCAATGACGAATGTGGATTTCCCCAGCTCTTATTATGATTCTGAACACTTCCATTAGTATCAAAACACCGAATGAACCATTATATTTTAAAAAATTATAAGAATCTCTGAACTAGAATATCCAACGCAAAGGACAAAGAACGGTGGTTGATCGCGTTTTTGAAAATGACGTGAAAATTTAACGTGATGACCTGAATTGAATATCCAGTCGTCATACTTACATACTCATTCATCACATGTCTGGCATGCAGTATAAAACCAAACAGACAACATTGCCTACTCGGATAAGATCTGCTAAATAATATAACAGACATCTACTTGGTATGTTTAACATTCTATGCAAGAATTGAGTAAAAAATTCAGTACTTCCTTCTGTATCGATAAAATTATTCAACAAACTTAAATATGTTTTACGCTTACATAGACCTCCACAAGCATTGTTTTGTTGGGTTTGTCTGTAGAACAGTTACTTTCCAAACGATATATAGGTATTCTTCTTGTTTAATACTGCATCACATTCCTGCTTTACGTCATTCCACACATAATCATATTATATTTTTCTCTATTCATCAGATGCCAACGGATAATCTTCAATTCTGCATTGAATTTTGATCTGGAAACAAAAGATGCTTTCACGAGAAACGAGAAGTAAGCTTTTCTGGTGACCCGGTTGCGTATTGGCACTAGGGTGCAAGAGAGACAACAATATTCCCGTGAACTCTGACCTTTCCGAGGCGCTACCCCAACGGTATTACCCTCTCCTTGCCTGCCGCTTCCACTCTTGTTCCAGTTTCTGCCCGAAATGGCCAGTTAGGCCGTTGCCATGCGCACAGGTCTGTTGATGGCGGTACAAAGTCTTGATGCGAATCAGCATTACCTACCAACACCATCCAGTCACGACCATTAACTCTGCCGATAAAAGTGCCACAACCGGTGTCTTGGAGTACATTAAAAGAACTACGAGTGATGCATTCAGGAAACGTCTCCCATTTTGGCTGAGCGAATTATAGTTTATTTTTATTGTCATTAACAGAAAAAAGCACTTTTGGATGGGCTGATGGCATAAACATTTAAGTATTAATGATTTGACAAGTCGTTTATGATGGGAAAAGGTTATCGTCTATAAGTGTTGGATGCATTAACCAACAATACTTAATGTCCTATTACTCTTATCAGTATGAGAGATCCAAGGTATCTGTGTTACATTTGCGGTAAAGCTATTTATTTTAAATGCTAAAGATGATATTGCGTCAACAGTAATGAAATAGATGGATACACTCGGTAAATCACATAACTCTGATAACAGTTAGATTTTTATAAAGCATGCTTTTGTGTGTATTACATCAAATATAAAGACTAAAGAAGATGAAGTAATTCATTTATAGCCTTTGACATTTTTTGCTAACTGATTGAAACGCAAATGTCAATGGTTTTCAGAAATTTAATTTGAAAGAATACGTTCAAGAAACTGTCATACATTCGTTTTAGAATTAATTTTACTTGAGCTTATGTTATAATATGCTAGACTTAATTGAGTTTTTAAGATGCAAGTATCTTATGTTTACATTTATTCCAGGTTTAATGAATGTAGCTTAATACGTTATTTGAAACTGTACATTTTTAAATTTATTCTGCTGTTTTAAACGTCTCACACGTATTATTCTTCATCCAGACTGACAAACAGATTGATGATACAATCACAGTGATTGTTTTACATTAGAGACGTGTCCTGTATAGCCATACTCCTAGTCCATACGGCGATGCTTGGAGGACTCTAGTTCCTACGTTTTGAACAGAGATATCGTACGATCCTTCACTACTTACTATGTAGCATGACTGTCTCTCTATCTCTCTAGTTCTCTCTCTTTCTCGTTCTCCCTTTCTCTACCTGCGTGCGTATGTGAACAATATCTTTTCATCAATTCAATGTCCGTACCAGATAATCATAGTGTTCTTTCGTATCGGGCTTTCGCCGTTCACGTTGTAATAATGATTTCTTCTTTTGACGGTTGGGGTGCGGCAAATATAACAGATGGATAGAGGTCATATCCGGCTGCTACTGCTGCTGATATTGATTGAAATAGAATGAATTCTTATACACTTTCCATCTCTCTCTTTCTCTCATACAATTACAGCACGTTGTGTTGCACGTGACCATTGGAACGCGTGAGAGTTGCATGACGTACTTGTTTTCATGGATATTTCCCAGAGGCTACAGAACTTTTCGAACCAAATCAAGAATATAGAAGAACGGACGAACTATAAGAGCCGCCGGTTTCTTACCTCCTAGTATAGACAAAAGATACACGATAGAATGATTCTGCTAGTGGCAGCTGTTTTCTTGTAATTCTGTCAATATATTCTTTGCAGTGACAACTTTGGCAATTGTCTGCATAGCAACGTGAGATATCTAGATCATTAATATACCAAATATTGCGTGGACGAAAATACAACAGACACTGTTAAATAATAAACAACTAGGATCCAAAAATATTGCACAGCAAAAACGTTGTTTTCTGAAGCATACCAACGCAATTGGGTATTTTTACTATGCAACTTGTCAATACCCTAATTAATTATGCAATATTCAAATTGATATAGAAATTAACGGTCGATTCTCTCATTTTCTTTATTCATAAATTCGTGAAGGGGCGTAACAGTTAAAATAATGATTTACGTGCTAAATTAATGTTCCATTCTGTAGATTAAAATTTATGGTGTTCCAAGACACGCAATTTTTACCTGCATAAAAGGGTCATTAATTCGCTTATAATATTTTTATTATGTCCCGAAAAAGCAAACAAAAACTAACACATTTACACGCATAACCTGTGTGGATAATTAAAAGGAAATAAAAGAATGTTATCAAATTTTAAATATGAAATGAAGTTAATGACGCTCTATGATCAGTAATAGCTGGGTGGAGATATACTTTCAGGATTGTTGAATTTGGCGAAAGGGTAGCAAAAGTTTTTAAGCTAAAATTGTGCTAGATTTAGTTGATAATTTAAGTTAAAAACTAATTCACATTTCATGGGCTTCAGTAGATGCAAGCGTATGTCAGTCAATGACTAGTTTAATACTAACACTATATGGGACATCTAATACTAGTATTAATACTTACTATATATCATTAATCACTGATAATGAAGATAAGTTACTATGAAAGTTTAAAACTTCGTTCTAGTATATTCACATCATTCAACATTTCAATTTTATTATCTATCATAACTGTTTATAACAAAAATGATTCTAAAATAAACATTTTTGTTACTAATATCATCGTCATTTATTATCAGAATCGTTAGTGAGCTTTTCTGTGTTTATTCAAGTGTACTTGTCTTTATAAAAGCTACAGAGTTGTTCGTTAGTGAATATGGAACGACTAATTCTGTCTGTTCGTTTTGACAAGCTGCGCTCAAATAGTGAAAAGCCACAAGGGCTCCCTTTCACAGAGGGTACAGCATTGCGAGACGAAGTACAGACTGTGCTTTGTGATAGTCGTTTTCTGCGTCATCGATCTGATCCGGAAAATGGCGAATTTAGTCACCAACCACTTACGGCGAAACTGGCAACGGCTCGACAGTGTGTAGCCCACGTAATTTACTCTCCTGTATCCTCTTCCTCTCTTCATCCTTTCCCTCTTTACTCGTCTCTCGCGCTCTCTGCATGCTATATCTTGTTCCTCACTCTTGCTCCTATATATCGCGCTCTGGGAATGGAACAGGCCACTTCATGTTACGTCACGGCCTTCTTAGAATACATGTTCATTATCTGTCAGAAGACGATCGTTACTTGTTCGCTATCATCGTTGTTATTCAAGTGGATGATTCTTTCTAGGAAAATTTGTTGTAGTTGGTTCTGGAGAGATGGTAGTTTATTTAGATATCGCAGATGAAGATATGATCAATTTATTTTTACATGGCCTAGCATGTAATGATGACATTTACTTGAATTTTGATGTTATAACATTTTACAAATAAACTTTTTCTTTTAATCAGAATTTGTATATAGGCACTTCTCAATTAACAACCGCATTTGAATTTTACAAAACAAACTCTTTCTTTTAATTTCATCAAAACTTGTATACAATCACTCCTCGCTTAACGACCAAACTTCGTCTCTACGATCAGGTCGTTAAGCGAATTGATCGGTAAGCGATCGGCTTTGTAAGTTTTGGTTCTTCTTCATAGTTTTCAGCATATCATTCTAAACGTTTATTAATTTGTCCTGCCATAAACGGCGAACGGGGATTCCCTCGGTCGTAAGTTCGAGCGGTCGTTAAACAGGTAGGTCATTAAATAAGCAGGACTTGTATACATTTCTAGATACTAGAATAACATTAGAATTTACGACAACATTATCGAGAGAAATTCATCGCACTCGTCTAGTTACATTCTGGAGTTTACGACATTCGTACAGGTTATAAGTGCAAGGCATACATGTATGTTTATGTATGTATGTATGTATGTATGTATGTATGTTTTATGTTCGGATCCAATTGGACACTGGATCAGTGTCTCATATAACGAGTTCAGTTGCTGCTTTAACGAGCAAACATATCAGATCCGGTTCGCCTGAACTGAACTGAACATGAAATTGTCATCATGAAACATTTTTACTTGTCCTGTCGGCTGACAGATGCAGTTACAGCTCTATAAGTATAAATAAAACATTTATACAAGAGTGTTTACGATTTCCAGGGCCGTCTTTTCGCCCGCTTATAGAAGGGGTCCGGTTGCTAGGGCCTCGACAGAGGTTTTTTTCTGTTATTCAGAAAATTAAATGAATTAAAGAAGGCCTGTTAAATACCCATGGCCTAGAGTCCGTACAATTCATAAGACGGCCCTGGTTATTTCCCAAAGAAATAAAACATAAAGACTTGGTTGTTTTCATCGATTTAAGAATCATGACCTAGTCGATTACTTTTAATCGAGAAGGTTGTTATTAGTATTACATAAAAATCATACTTAATGTTATTCGGTTCACAATAAAAATGTGGTATGCAATTATTGACATATAAAGAGTTTTGCAAGATTATTATCAAAAACAAAAACATATTTCATGATCAAATAGATCTGGGACAAGCACATATCTTCCAATGATTTCCGTCATCATTCAGTTGACGTTTATTTAAGGGGGTACCGGTTGTACTCCAGTGCGGGCAATTCATTTCAAATCCATGTAAATTCACTATTCAGCTTTAAATGCTTGTATTATCCTCTGGCACGGATTCGTGAAGATTTATATGCAAGAATCATTGCACGGAATGTCAGCACACTGCCAGTGGCGTAGAAGAAGAGTGGGGCGCGGAGATGGAAGGGGGCATGCAAAGTGAATTGATCATTTGAATAAGGACCAACATTATGAGAATCCCACGCAATTGGAGTTTCCATCTATAAATAGCAGTCTATTGTTTCTTATCGATTCGTGTAGCGTGCAAGAACGGTAGTCATTGTTCCGAGGGGAAGAAGGATTGGCTAAGTAATATTGTCGCGAAAGGACACACACACACAGTTACATAGCATTCTGTCCAGACGATCCGTCAATCACCCATTCTCGTTTTTATTCGAATTAATTCAGAATAGATGTAGAAACTAATTCATATCAGATATTTGATTATCACCTTTTAGGTTAAGGAAGACCCAATTATATTGCGTTGTAGACAGGGCTGGCTTGATATTTTGCAAGGAAGATACACGAAATCAGTCCACAGTATTAGTTCTTAAGTATGTTTGTTTACCTAAACTTATTCTTCAATCGTTTATAATATCCTACCGATGTAAATTCTAATACTAAAGAAAAATTACATCGAGTCTAAATGAATAAATTCCAAAACCATCTTTTTAGTTTGCCCTTGACAGATGTAGAAATGAACTTGGTAATGATTTATTCAAAAGACAGAATTGTTAGAGAGATGCATTTATGAAACCTCAGCATCTGTAACTCATTGAATCGTAGAACGAATAACAATGAAAACTGGCTAAGATTCGGAATAAACGCAAATGTGATATGTAGTCTGCACTGTGGTGGCTAGCTTCTATCATTCACATGTACAACCTTATGCATATGGTTTCACATTCTATTATAAGCGAGTATGCTTTGTGTTTGTCGCTCAATTAACTCCCTCCCTCCGCCACTACTCAATCATATCGAACGTCTTTTTGCTTTGCTTGTGTGTGTTTATCTATTGACTCTAGATATTAGTTATCTAATAGATAATAAAGTAAAAATGTTTTCATACCACTTTACGGATATTAAACTGTTTTCTTTTCATATTCATTGAGCTAGTCTTCGTTTCATTATTTGTTCAGGTGTAAGGATCACATATATATCTCTCGGGCACACGATTCTTTCATGTTTGGTTTTGATTATTTCTCGGGTACATGTTCCTTTAATTTTACATATTGATTATTTGTTGGGTACATGTTTCTCACATGTTTGGTGTTGATTGTTGTCTAGATCACGATGTGGCAGCGATCAGGCGGTGACCGTGGCGGATGAGAGTCAGACGGTGACGGAGCAGGTGGGGTCCCTTGCAGTAGCAGCAACCGTCACGTGACTACGTTGCCGCCGACCACGCAGCGGCGGCTACAGTCCATGGTGGGCGACCGTGACGGAGATGGACTGGCCGTCCGCTGGGAGCTCGGCGAACCACCACCACCACCACCAGGACTTACAGGAGCAGCAACAGCAGACGAGACGAACAACAGCAACAACACCACCATCATGCAGCAGTACCAGCAACAGTACCAACAGCTGTACCAGCAGCAAAATGCAGGCGGTGGTAAAGAGGTACGGTACGCACCGTTCCCGTCGACGCCACCATTACCACCGCCATTACCACCGCCATTGCCATTACAAATACAACAACAGCGCCCGTACTCAAGGTATGCACATCAGCTCGTTTCATTTCTATACAACTCACAAATGATTTTTCATAAGGAATATTGATAAAATTATTCACAAAAGTTAGTGATCTGTCCTGATTAGTTCCCTAGAGTATACCATATACCATTAGAATTCGATCATGAACCCTCCAAAACCTGAGCATTTTCATTAGAGTCTAGCAATCAGTGCTGTTTTTATATCTAACGAAGTGTCAATCTCACGGAAGATATCTTACATCCATGGCTATTGAATATGGCATCCTTCGATAATGTACGTACGTATGTGTGTGTGTGTGTAGATCTATGACTTCGTTACCACCGGAACCGTTCATGATAATGCGTTCCAAGGCGCTAAACCGGCGTGTCTCTATCAATGTTGGTGGTGTGAAACACGAGGTATTGTGGCGCACTTTAGAACGATTACCGCACACCCGATTAGGTAGACTCAGGGACTGTAACACGCACGAAGCGATCACGGAACTGTGCGACGATTATTCGCTAATAGACAACGAGTACTTCTTCGATCGCCATCCGAAATCCTTCAGCTCGATACTAAACTTCTATCGGACCGGTAAACTACATCTGGTTGACGAGATGTGTGTGCTGGCGTTTAGCGATGACCTCGAGTATTGGGGCGTGGATGAACTGTACCTTGAGTCGTGTTGTCAACACAAGTACCATCAGCGGAAGGAACATGTGCACGAGGAAATGCGCAAGGAAGCCGAATCGTTACGGCAACGTGACGAAGAGGAATTCGGTGATGGGAAATGTGCGCAGTATCAAAAGTGGTTATGGGACTTGTTGGAAAAACCTACCACATCTATAGCAGCAAGGGTGAGTCACTATTTAGCTGCTAGTATCTAGAAGCTTTGTTAATTATCATGATAGATAGTAAGGCAAACTTCTATTTAAATCAACATATGTATAATATATTTTCAATCTACAGTAAAAGCTTTTTGTTTCAAGATTATTAACACAAAATACTGCAAAATCAAAATGGAAATACTAGCTTGTTCTGAATGAGTATATTAATGTTTAATACTACTATTATGTAACAATTAATATATGTTAGAAAAATGACAACTACACGTTCCAGCGTTTGTTGATCATTTGACAGAAGACCATTAGCACCTTGGTCGTCTGAGTGACATGTTCGTTATTAACTATTTCATGGATGACTTGGTCAATCTTTTACACTTTTGCACCAAAAGCAGATCCGAAATCCCATTTTACGTAGCTATCAAATCGAAACTGCAATTCATGCTTCTTATATCAAATACTTCTTCAAACTAATATTTCACAAGTGGTGTGACATTGTTATAAATATTTAATAAAACTTGTTTTATTTTGGAGACCTAATGTAATTAAGAGTTATTTTTACTAACTGTCAATCTAAGCAACAAGATCAATATTTCATATTAATGCTACACTTCTTACAGAAACAAACTATTTACATAATCATAGTGAGATTTTGCCAACTTTTGAATAATAAATAAACTGAACAACATTACTGTCACTGTCGGAATATGAAATGTATGTTTTGATCTTTTGTAAAACTAAATTAATTAAGAAACTAGTTACATTTTGCGCGGATTGAAAGAATATCCTAACAAACTTACGTTCTGACAGATGGACGAGTAGCTCTTTCTCTGCTGCTGTGTGTATATAAACAGTCTCCCTCTAACACTCGTATTCAATCCACATCAACTTTGTAGAAACTCAATTTTCGGATAACGGAAACGAAACGCTTAAATGCCTTTTTGGAGAAATCACATTCGGCGATAATCTGAATTCTCTAAGAGAAGTGCGCGTTTGATGGAAAAAGTTAAAACACACGAGAAATCAAACTTCGGTAATTGGCAATGAGTCGAAGCTTTCCCAGTTTCGAAACGAACTTTTCATTAAGCGAAGAAACTGATCACTTAGTATTACAGTTCTGGTTGTCGAATATTGAACGACTAATGTTCCTCGTATTACTTAAATGAGATTTACATCAAACAAACGTCAAATTCATGAACGTCAGTGACCATGGACTAATATAAAATAACTCAAATTTATTTATTTTGATTCGTGAAGAGCATTGATGATACGTTTGAAGCATTGTCCATTTTTTCAAGGTTAACATGGTCGAATTTAAATGATTTGAACTTTGAAAGAGGTTAAACATAATATTAACAGAAAGATATTAGTTAAATGAAGGTTGCAAAGATTGGCTACGTCACCCACATTTTGAAGTTGATTTCGGTATCTGTAAACAAACAGGGTTTATATAGATTCGGTAACAAATAGTGGAGGAATTCAATTTCACACTCTTACACTGCTGTATTATGTTGCTTACATGACCAGTAAAACATACATACATATATTACGAAGCTCCTTCGATATTGCCGTCAGCAGACCATGCAAACGTCATTACCAGTTCAATGGTTATAAGTGGCCATCTGTAATGGGGTCCCTGCTGATATTCTGACGTTTGTTTTACTAATAACACTCGCAATCTCCAAGTAGTGACGTCGTACTTCAGTGCCACGTCATCACTCTGGTTCAATGCACGACCGACGTACTAACGCATTTAAATATAACCGTTACGCGAACAAATTCATCCTCCTGTAACCGTGCAAGTTCACCATTTGACATACATCTGGACTTACGAGATATTATTAATATATTAACATTAAACCATCTATATATGTACTGCTGAATTGTTGAATTTATAATACAGTTTATAATTGGAATTGATCGATACTACGTAGTATAAAGCTTCTAATTTGTTGGAGAAGATGAAATTTGTTATTTATCAAATCTAAATACATTTGTACATGGTATTATTCGTTCCATTTACGAAAATGTAATTGAAAGGAAGGGTTACTACTACAAGATTGTACATAATTGCATTTTATTCCCTACAAAGTATTGTGTTCACATATTGCTGCCAAGCCACTATTTTTCATCTATGGATCCATGCTTCACCAAATCCAAATGCTGATAAATTATAAAACATGGCGTGTGTAAATTATGCCTTCTATATACCTAACTGTATTATGTTTCAGTGTTGAATGTGTTGCAAAATGACCGAACATTTGGAATGTCGCTGCCGTATCTCCTTCTATTTAACTATCTAACTGTTATTTTTTTCCGATTTCTTCATTGATTTTCCTTATACTAACTTATTTGTTTATTTTTTGTATCATTGTCGTTGCTGTTTTTTCTAATTATGACTGTGTGTGTTTACATATATGGCAAATAACTGTTCTAGATGTTCCCTGTCACCTACTTGGAAACTACTACGAAATTTTGGTGTGTTATTTGTGCATTATTGGCTTTTGTGTTTACGATGGCAATGGGCATTCGCGACGACCAGACGTCACAAATTGTTATCCCACCCTTGGTCTACTATGTTGTCCCTCGTAATTGGACATTGGCTCGACCCAAAGAACTTGACATTATCACACATGATAATAATAGTATGACCCGTGTGAACAAACACCATAATCATTGTCACTATATCTCTTTCTCTCTTGCATTTATCATGGATGTACATATATACTGGAAGTATCAACTTCTATCGCTTATTCATGTACATATATACTCTGCTGTTATCAGTTTCTTCAGAGATCATTCATGGTGCGCCATCGCTGACGCCACCAATCTTCTTAGTGAAAATGTCAACACAAAGAGTCGATGCGCCATTGTCTGGTTATGATTGACACGTCAAGGGTATAACGTGAAAATTGTGCAGCTCTTTCAGAGTACATTGCCGCCTTGATCCCTCCAAAAGGGTGTTGTACAGTTGCTATTTTCCATACCCGATGTGTACTAAAATAAATAAAAAAAACTAAAACCGTAACTGCACCGTAACGCTAGCGATATTAATACTGCACTACCACTCTGTCTATCTCTAACTATTTATTATTCTCACTCATCTCCACTTGACCCTCTGTGCCTTCATTTACTTCTTATTGCTCTTTATTACTTTCTAATTGTTTCACTCTATCTATCTCTTAACTGCTTCACTCGCTTTGGTCTCGTGACTGTTGTGTTATGACTTTTGATGATTAAGCTTCCCATTTTTTATTTTTACTTTTACTAATAATCTTTTGCACTCACACTTGCTGTAAATAGGCATTATCGCATCATTTTAATTAACTACCAATTATCTGTGATCTATTTTCGGTTTTGTTTTCGCGAGAATCACACACACAAACATGAACTACCGTTGTATATATACCTAAACACTGCTGCACTCTACGTACATTCGTTCGTACTAATCGATACCTACAATTATGTTTTGATTTTCAGTTACCACCAGTTTCGCTATATAATTGAGTTTTAGACCCTCCAATAGACACACACTTACACGTACACGTAATGATGATGTATTTGATTTTTACGCTCGTGTTGTCCGTCACAATTAATAACGTAACTGATGTCTTTGGTGTTTTGGCGTTCCGTTCCGTCCGGTGATTGTGCGTACTAAAGTGTTATACACAAACTGTATGTTCAGTGTTTGTATCGCGATGTGTACCGCCACATTTAGACACAACGTGCGAGTAGTAGCTAGTGTTGTTGTTCTGTAAAAGACCGTATGCACCAAAATTTCCCTCCAGTGCAATGACAGCGTGGCAACTCACCCGGACGGGATTCTAGGTGCGCCAATGTGTGCGTCTATCTAATTTATCTCTATCTAAAGTCTCTCTGTGACTGTATCTAAGTAAATATTCGTACACGGTTCCTCACGGTACCCCTTATCGGGGTCTCTCTCTCTCGTTTTCGACTTCCAGGTGATCGCGATCATCTCTATACTGTTCATCGTGCTGTCAACGATCGCGCTCACCCTGAACACAATCCCCAGCATGCAGGTGAACGATGAGAAGGGCAACTTCCAGGACAATCCACAGCTGGCCATGGTGGAGGCCGTGTGCATCACGTGGTTCTCACTCGAGTACGTGCTCCGGTTCAGCGCGTCGCCCAATAAGTGGAAGTTCTTCAAGGGTGGCCTGAATGTGATCGATCTGTTAGCCATAATGCCTTATTTCGTGTCGTTGTTCTTGCTCGAGACGAACAAGAATGCGACCGATCAGTTCCAAGATGTCCGACGTGTGGTACAAATCTTCCGTATCATGCGTATACTGCGAATCCTCAAGTTGGCCCGCCACTCTACCGGGTTACAATCGCTAGGTTTCACTCTACGTAACTCGTACAAGGAACTCGGGCTGTTGATGTTGTTCCTCGCGATGGGCGTGCTGATTTTCTCTAGTCTGGCGTACTTCGCCGAGAAGGAGGAACCCGGCACCAAGTTCATCAGCATACCTGAGACATTTTGGTGGGCGGGCATCACGATGACGACCGTCGGTTACGGGGACATCTATCCCACTACCCCGTTGGGGAAGGTCATAGGCAGCGTGTGTTGCATTTGTGGTGTTCTGGTGATCGCGTTGCCCATTCCCATCATTGTCAATAACTTTGCCGAGTTCTACAAGAACCAGATGCGTCGTGAGAAAGCATTGAAACGTCGCGAGGCGTTGGAACGAGCCAAACGTGAGGGCAGCATTGTCAGCTTCCATCACATCAACCTGAGGGACGCCTTCGCCAAGAGTATGGACCTGATTGACGTTATCGTCGATACTGGTAAGTACTTCCTTGTTCATCGTCGTCTTAAATATGTGTAGATAGTAACATGTGTACTTGGTGTACTGTTGTATATGTTTGTGTGCTATTTCTTATCTATTTAGAAACATATCTGTCTGTATAGTATATGTTGTAAGTGTGTGTGTGTGTGTGTGAATGTATGTGTACATATCTGTATGTATTCTGTCCACTTAATCACTACTACTACTACTACCTCTATAGATGTGTGTGTGTGTGTGTGCATGCATTTCTCCTGCGATTACCACTAACATACTTGTATAATAAATATACTCGAAGTAGATATACATCAGTAACTAGTACGCGAAGGATATCGGAACTTTACTCTCTTTCTTTGAACATGTAGTAATTCATACATACGTATTCCACTATCTTCATTAACTTGCTAGATTTAGAATATTACACAGCTGCAGAGTTTTGCATTGATAGCGAATTGTAAATAAGAGTAACTCATCTTATGTAGAGAGCTTCCGTAGCATCGTATATGTACACTTAATTCACTGATCAGACATGTGGAGTGCCGCCTTCTTAAGCATCTCTCTAGAATTCTGCCTTATTCTGCTCTGACCCGTTAATATTCCTACTCATTAGTTGTTCTAATCGTACAAATTAATAGCTTGATACGTCGTGCATCTTTAATTCGTTGTTCAATTCTATTTACAAGAATATACTAGAGGTTAGAATAAATGATTTTTATAAACCAACATCCAGTCACCACTTTTTCATATATATACATTTCTCTGTTTTAGAATATTCTCTAGTTATTTATCTATTTCTAGTTTTTACATATAATACACTACCCTACATATATCTAGTTTTGAATGGCCAGACTTGAAACACTTATATAGTTATGATAAAATAATTGATTTGATGAAAGCTAGTTTTTTTTTTGTTGGCGGGTGGCTCGTGTTAAAGTGTTAAGACGGTGTCTTCTTCCCCAGGTGACAAGTGTGTTCTCATTGGTGGAAACGAAGACAATCCCCGCTCTTCCTAAAGACACTGATTGGGACGCATGCCGGCAAATACACTTAGATGTATAAGCGTTTGTTTACCAAATAAAAACACTGAAAAATCCATCATCGTCCATGTGCATAACTGCTAGTCGTACAAAAATCATGCACCCACCTTGTGCAATTAGTTATATCGTATTTATATATATATATATATATATATATACCATTTTACCGACTGTCACGTCACTTTACTACTACTACAATTATTATTATTATTACTATATGTATACTTAGATATACGTACCGTATTTAACCTTAACATATTTATTACTTCTACTATACCTAGTATATAAATATATGCTGCTGCTATTCTCTCTCCACAAACGCACGCATACCGTACATGTATGTGTGTGTGTGTGAGTGTACACTGTTATTATTATTATTATCTCTTGTACTGTTTATGATTCTCCTTTGTATTTATTATTATTATAGTATTATTATTGACTGAGACTGGTTGATGACTGTGCACTACCGATGCTTTGCCAAATGTGATGATGGCTTCACGTTGTGTCTATGTGCACAAGCGAGCATAACCGTAAAAAGGCGCGCGTGCGCGTTAACTCTAAATGCGTAAAGCACAACCTACTACACCACATACACTGTTGTTGTTGATGCTTTTCTCTAATCATTACAAAAAACTAGAACTACTCTTTCTCTATACATGTGTACATAATTCGCGCGTTAATTCAGAGCTCAATTCTCTCAGGGAGGTGGCATGATGATTGGATTGATGGCTTTGGATGGTTAGTGGGGGTGTGCAAAAGTGGTGGTGTTGTTTACCTGTTGTTTGAACACATACGGTACAGACGGTCCGGGTCGGTGCGTGGCACGGTAGTTCACCGACCGACCACGGACCGACGGGGACTGGCACGCGAGTCGGTTGTTCATGCAGAGTGTACTCACCACCAGGCCACAACATCACACAGGCCGACGGAAACAGCACAGAAGGTGAGTCGCAGAGTGGTCGTGGTCAACGTCCCAACTACGATGCATTGGCCATACGTCATCGACGTACGAATTCCTCCCATCATGTGCCGAGTCTTCCCGCTAGCGATGGCCATCCACCTCCGCCAGCACCGTACTCACCACCTGCCCAACGGCCGCTACTTGATCTGCAGCCCATGCCTACGGCTGCCGCAATCGGGGCCTTGGCTCCACTCGCTCAGGAGGAGACACATCTGTTACCCGAGTCGCCCAGGGGGTATATCTCGCCTGCGGTAAGTACCCTTACATATTCTATGGCTAAATGCTACAAAATACAATTTCATCCAAGTAGAATGTAATCGTCCGATACTTGCCTTACATTTGCAACTTGTAACAAAATGCTATCGTCATTTCAAAATGTCCAAAATCAACAGCAGGGGTACACTAGAACTATAGGTAGAAAGATTCATCGAATCCTATAGTAGAGGAGCATTATGTCTAGTTGTTCTCAGTCTATTTCTAATAGTATATTTCCATAATACTAAGTTGAATAAAAACTACCAACGTTCAAATTACCTACATACCAGTATATTTTGAATGGATTCCCTTTTTATTCGCTTCCAGATCAGTATGTTGTTCGGTTAAATGATTATGATTTAATCATACCCTTTTCCAAATTGATAAACGTAGTCTTCCTGCTATATTTACATTTTTCTACCTGTAGATCAAAAGTTGCAATGGACAATTGAAAGATGATAATTCTTTTGACAACTGCATCAACTTAAAATGCGTGATATCTCGCCAACAATTAGGGTCCCGTTATATGAACACTATTTCTATATGTTGTTCAAAATGCGCAGTGTTCAAGACAGTACTCTTACCAAAGAGATTGCTGTTCAATATTGTTCATTTTGAACTAAGAATCACTGTCCATACAGCTAGTCCTAATGTTCCCCTTGGGACGATTTGTATACCTACCCTGCCCTACCAACACCCCCCACCACTCTATTCCATTTCTATGTGAATATATATATAACGCATCACACAGTAACATCTCTTTATAACCAGTCTAACACGATGTATGTTCTGCATATTGCATATCTATATGTCGTCTGGTGGTATTTGTCGAATGCTGAATATTTTATATATATTTATATAAGATAAGACTAAACGTTGCAACTTGCATCGAAATTACCTACCTTACTATTTTACTACTATTGCCTTTATACCACAATTATTATACCCATTATATTATTCCCCGTTTACTTAGTGGTGTGTTTCAAAATTTAGAAGACAAATGATTAGTTTAAAAAATCATATGAGTAATAACTTACCACAATTAACATATTTATTAGACTTACGTTATTCAATTATTTTTGTCTTAAGAAAGAATTCACCAAGATGACAGATTGTCAAAATTGTATGCTATATTATTTTTGGTATCAAAATACCATCCTTTCATATGAATATTTACAAGTAGAGGGAATGTTGTAATTAGTGATGTACTTTTAAAAAATATTCACACCTTACAATAAATAATTATGGATCAGTGTTTCTTGTTCATATATACTTGTACATATTTCAACGATTCCATGGATATACTTTATACAAATATGATGTGGTGTATGCATAATATGAGTTAGAGAAGAGTAGCATCATTTCCTCCTTGATATATTTGTGCTCGAATGTCACACACATCACCCTTTAAACATCCTTTGGATGGATATGCTGAAAGTTATGACGCATGCAATATCGACACAAATCCTTGTGTGTTCATTTCATTTTTATATGTGTGTATCTTTGTGTACTTCTTTTTACAAACTGTTCGACAAATAATAATTCTTTTGTAAATTGTTTATTTACTAGTGTAATCATCACAATAAACTATTGGGTCATAACGAATCAATTAGCAAAATTGGACATAGTAAAAATCATGAATAAAACTGCTCATGGCACTAACATTTTAATAGCGGTACTTACGCTCCTTTTTAATGTCTATACTGCATCAATAAACGTGTGTCTTCTATTTGTAAATATTTTCTAGTCAGCAATCCATTTAATAATAAAATAGAACATGTTAAATGATTTATCTGTTTTACTACGAACTCCGGAAAGTTGACATGTTCGAAATATCCTCCAGGACGACAGATATTTCCTCTCATTTGCAACATCTTGGCACACGGTTTGATTAATTAAAATTTACTGTCTCGCATTTTGCGAACGAAATAGCAAAATATTCGGAACTTTCGTTGGCACAAGTTTGAGAACATAAAATTTGATTATTGTCAACCCCCTACTAGCATAAGCCCTGGCTGTTAGGGAACGAATGTACGTGTGTGTGACAACCAGTAGACAGGGGCGGACTGTTAAGTTTAGGGGTCTTGGGTTAATACACTTTAGGGATTGAAAAAATTTGTATAATTTATTTTTTCTTAAATTTTTAATATCAATTGCTTTATTTTTATTGTTATACGGCGAACGAGGAGAGGGGGATTTGAATGAACAGGGCCCTGCGCTGCAGCCCATAAAGATCATACTTAAATCCGCCTCTGCCAGGAAAAGTACGAATTTGTCTCGTTTGATGCATAATAAATCCACAACCAATCCAAGGTTCCCATCGTAAAACTAGTCACTTCCGGTGAAAAGTGACCGTGGCCACGCCCACACATCCGATAGGGGTGGGGTTTAGTGAGGTTTTTGTTTTAAATTGTGATCAGCAAACATTTGGTTTCAATATACGAATATATAGTGCCAGTTAGAGCCAAGGGCAAATCTGTATGAGTACTCAAGAAATTATCAATTTCTTTTACAACTTTGTTTTAGGTACTTTTTTCTCAAAATAGCGTTCTTTATATATTCCAGTCAGAGACATTTGCGCATGTATGTTTGCATTATTTCTCTTTCTAATTTTAGAATCAAATAGAGTGCCTATATTACCATTTTTTTATAGTTTATAGTTGCGGTTCATTCTTTCTATGTTTTATATACTTCTTCAACTAAGTATAGTAGACTTACGTATGCTAAAATACTCGTATATTCTCCAGTACGTACCTTACGTCTAAAACGAAGTATGTACTTAGGTTAGAATCTATTTTGCAGGAAAATTATTAGTGTATAGTCTATTCTACGAGACAGTGAACAAATGAGAATGGGAACAAGTGAGACGCACTCATATTTTTCTAGTCCGACTGGATATTCAATATTGTACAAAATATAATATCATAATGTTGCCAACAAATTCAAAAATAATTGTCTGTGTATTTATCAAGTTGAAGAAAAATTGAATCGTATTTCAAAAGTCAGTTGACATTCGAGCACAAAAACACGTTCTTCTAGGTTTTCTTTTTATTTATTTCCTTTTTCGGGGGGATTTTTAGTTTCACTGGTTCCAGCATAACTGCACAATCATATTATTCTATTTTTCAAATACTTGGCATTGGATTCGTTCCATCAATTTCAAAACAAGCAGCAGCGGGGAATCAAAACGAACACAAAAAGTGTAAAAATCCTGACATATATGGATGGTATTATTGTGCATTGAACCTGAACTTATGCGGTCTGAAAATTCAATGACATAACCTCACAATTGCATAGGTACATATCGTATGTGTACATCTATCTCTTTTGTACTCGATACCTCCTCTACTATTTTTTTTTGTCACTACCTACTTATTGTTCTCGTACTTACTACTTATTTACTACTTACTATCTACGTCATTCTTGTATTTTCGATCTGTCTTGTAGGATGACAGCAAAAAATGTGAATCGAACAAGAAGGTCGAGAAACTTGATGAATTGCCTAGTGAATTCGAATGTTGCTTTTGCACCTCAAAGGTAGTGTAGCTCTATCTCTCTATAATTTACAAAACATATTTCGCTTTCATCGGTTCACTATTTTACCAAACAAAATACTAAATACGTATTTACGTCATTGCACACTTGATAAAACCAATTCAGTATCAACTTTAGTCATCTGTATTATCTCAATGTAAACTGAAGACCTTCTTAATGCAAATATAACTGGACATAGAATGGTTGTTTATCTTGTGTGTAATGTATCATTCTGTGCCATTTCATGCTTTCTTCATTTAAATTTAACTAACCTAACTATAAGAATATAACAAACTAAATCTATAACTACACATTTGAAATAAATCTTAACTTTTGAGGTTAATCAATTTGCAACCATAGTTGTATGTTGAATATCTTGTTGTTGTTGCATTATATGTTGTGTGCTTTATGTGAATGCCAGCTGTGATAATGATAAAACATACAATACAAATTTATTCCATTTTGGAATCCTATTTCGTTTAATACAAAAATGAATATTTCAATTACATAAGTTAAGAATGACGTTTCCTTTTTCATACAATGCATATTTATTAAATGCTTATGCATTTTTGCCCCTTCCATGTACTGTACGCCAATGCGATGTGTTCAGTATCAATAACACGAGGCGGCACGGCAATCATTCCGAATCACTCGCTACAAAAGCTCAATTCAACATTAAAGAAATCTCAAGATCACATTTAATATGAATGTGATTTTTTGTAAAATATGCATTTCAACGGAAGAGGAAACGTAACTAAATAATTATTAAAAATAAACTAATATAATAGTTATTGTATCAAATTTCACCAATTCATAAGCTACACATACATACATACATTCCATCTATTACCTACCAACTTACCATTGCCAGATTTAAAGCTGGGTGTTGTTTCAGTAATAGTACTTCCCATCAGCCATACTCATTGACACACTGCCACATGCGTGTATCATTATATGGATATCGGGTAATTGCATTTGAATTTTAGATGGATCAGTCGGATATGGATCACAGTTGGCGTCCAGTTAATTCTGTGAATTGTGTGGTAGCGAATATACTATGTTTTGCATGGTGCATTGGTTTTGCATGTCGAGTTGTAATAATAAGCTAACATTACATACGTACGAATATGTTCAATATGCAATAAGCATATCACTTCATTGTTGATATTGAGTTTATGCGTGCAAATTAAACTGACAACAATAGTTGAGCGGTAGAACTGGTTGCACGATAGTGTTCGATTAGCATACACATTGAACTGATCTGGATCATGCTTTATTGTATAAATATAATTGACACACTCGTTGAGAATGCTGAAGCAATTATATGTATTTAATGCAATTGCTTTTATTACCAAAAGATAATTTAGCTTACATTATATACTTCACAAGCTTCTCAATAACAGTGTTTACTATTAGAGTGTAATCGAGAAGGTTGTGCTTTCATTTAAATAGTATATACCGAGTGATCCAGAATGATTGATCGTCACGTGACTTGAAGTTCGTATTATGATCATTGCATTCTTTATCCGTCAATACTTTTTATCCAACGCAGTTCACTATCAATATCACAGAGATGCGGCAAAGAAAAAATTAGAACCTAGCTCCATGGTCAATCATTCTGAATCACT
Organism: Carabus problematicus; assembly: GCA_963422195.1. Lineage (NCBI taxonomy): Eukaryota > Metazoa > Arthropoda > Insecta > Coleoptera > Carabidae > Carabus > Carabus problematicus. The sequence goes on along the minus strand of OY728588.1, from coordinate 9,733,488 downwards.
CGGTACACACACATGGTCAAACTATCATTTTAAACACAAACACTTACACGTTTATTAAATAAATTTTGTATTGTTTATTTAAAAAATTTCTGTTCGTCCGTTCGAGTGTTCGATTTGTAACGTGTATGTTTCTCAGCAAATAACACACGCTTTAATATTTTTTCATCGTACGTCCATGGATGGTGCGACATTATTTTTTTTTATTTTCATTTTCATTTTTTTTTATTTGTCTATTTTTGAAGCTACGACCATCCGCTACCACATTGCTGGGCAGTAAGCGAAGCCGTTGTGTGGGCGAATGTATACCATTGCGCGCCAAAAGTGTATAGTTATGCTGCGTTCTCTTCCATGGTCTATGCCAAGGTCACTTCAAGGTGAGTTACACACGCACACACACAGAGTATAGATATTGATTAACAATGATTAATCAATCAGAAATACACGTGTGCAAATACAATTTTATCACGATTTTATTTGTTTAAGTTTACAAATGACGTATTACATAAACTAACATTTCCACTAGCATTACATTTTACTAAACCACCTTGCAATACACGATATTCAAAAGAGAATATTATGTTGTTTGAAAATACAAAGTAATAGTTTATATTTTCAACTAGATACTTTTATTTCCTGTTTTATCTTCATCTACAACATTTATAAGCACAGATGGTGCGCAGTGTGTCATAAGTCAGGTAAACAGTAGATGACATGCATAACGTAGATCGTAACTGAACGATTATTATAGCGATCTGATTAACTGGATGTATATTTAGCTCAATCAGTCATCTACATGTAAGGGTGCACAAGAAGCGTTATGTACATATTTGTAGTGGAAGAATGCACTTTGAACGATGCACGCAACTGCTTGTATTTTACACCAAACTTGCAACAAATATTATATGCACGTTAAGCCTCGATTTCACTAATATAGTTTCTTTATGACAGTACTATCATGAGAATTCTAGTGATAGGACTAACATGTCACTGTTATGTCTGTGATAGTTATGAAAAAATAGCTGACAGGCGGGGCTTGTTACTATTGCTGTCGCGAAAGTACTATCAACTATCTAGTCAAGCGAGATAGTGTAAGAGTCCTCTCGCGACAGTGCGGAAGTGACTATCAAGAAGTCTACCCCATGATAATTATCACGATAGTTGCTATCATGACAGCTACTCTCGTGAAAACTATTATCGTGAAATCGATGCTTTAGAAATATAGGTAGTATGTAGGTTTGTTCCAGCACTGACTGTATAGAAACGAATTCAGTCCTAAATAAACATTGTATGTGATTCAGGAACAGTTCAAATATTCTTGTACATTTGGATTCATTAAATTATTTAAACTTCATCCTACGCTGTAATGATATTCTTAGAGCTTTATAACGAAACAGCATTGAACGAGGAAGCGCTAAATAAAATTCAACTGTACTAGTTTCCCTGTGTAACTTTAGTATTTCAACATTTGTAGTTTTTTTTTAATTAAAGCTTGTGTGTTTTAAACCTTTTGCAAAAGAAGCTTAGTAGTTTTATTTGTAAAAGGAAATCTGGTAATGACTCTATTCAACAAAATTTATAAATATTTCAGTTTTCTCATGTTTCACGTTACACTAATTACGTACTCTTTCATTGAAAAGTTGGCTTCGTGTAACTGATATACGTACACACGTGAATAAGTTTGCATGCAGTCAGTGTTGATACAGGGAGCTTGTAATGACATGATTTAATTTTGTAAGGTTAGAAACATGCACGGATATTATAAACGTATACATTCGTACATATTGTATGGAGACTAGTTGTTGAAAACCAAACTCACAGCGGGACTCACAAGCCGAACTCTCTCCAAATCCGTCACCTCAAAACAAACAATTGAAATCATGAACTATCTTGTGATTTATGTCACAAATACGGCAGTGTTTAGTGCACTTGATAAGCATGGTTCAATCCACGACCTTCTTGATTAATCTAGAAGCTCGTGGTTCAATCTATACTGTATCCAAACTATGTTACTTTTAGCTAGTCACATATTTCTAATAATATTTGACTATGCTTCCTAATAATTACTGAAATAATTTCACATTTTATAAGTAAGAATATATCTACATACTGTTTGGGGACTGTCACATAAATATTCCAAATTACCAAACCAAATTCTGAACAATATTATAAATATTTCTATCTATAAATATTACTGCTAATTCAGACTAATAACATATTATTCATATTGATCAAACAAGAGAAAAATAGTGTTTGGTAATTTAGAAGCAAAAAAGAACGAAACATTTTAGATTAAGTAATGTATAATAAAATATTAAAATCTCAGTTTATCATACCGTAATATCTTCATAATTCATTTTCCAGCCGACTCGACTATTTTTATTTCTGTTTTATAGCGAAAAATAAATAAGCTTTGTCTAACCTAGTTCGCCATATGCATTTTACAAACGTTTTTTTTTTTTTAGTTTCGTTCGTGACTGGTCACCATCTTGTTCTAGATCAGTGATGCACAACCTGCGGCCCGCGGGCCGCATGCGGCCCTTTTTTCAAATTTTTGCGGCCCGCTTGCGCATTTTTTACAATAAAATAAGCTAAAAAAAAGAAAAATCTCAGCCAAAAACGACAAAAATAGGATAAAAAATATCTTTTGCGGCCCTCGACCCAAAAACGGAATTATATGCGGCCCCCGACTCAAAATTGATGTTGTATGCGGCCCTTCATACATAAAAGGTTGTGCATCACTGTTCTAGATAGATAAAATTTTTTTAAATGTTGATTTTACGTTGACCTGGATAAACAAAAATCGAATTAGAAGTTTTCAAATAATGGCGTCTCTTTGTTTGTTTTGTTCTTTCAAATTTGAGAAGCCCTTTTTTCGTGTTTGTTCGGAGTAAATAGAGATTTACGGTCTGTCAAGGAGAACGTGATAGTATGTCTAGTATTGTACAATGCAATGATTTAAGTTTTCTATCGTAGAAATTCATTTGATCGAATTAGTGGAAGTAATTTTTATTAGATATAATATCGGAGACTTATTATTATCTTCCGTTGTACAACAGGAAACAGAAATCGCGTGAGTAGATTCAATTTGTCTTGAGCAATTCTGTCGTTGGATGTAGGAAATGTCATTGTGTCGTGTATGGACGTATGTTTGTGGGAGTCAACTAATTTGGTCGGGCACTGTGTCTCTGCAGGATTACAAAGAGTTCATCGATGCGGAGAGCCTGATGCCACGGGCGACGAGTGACCTCCGTAATCCGGTGTGTCTTGAGATGAAAACATTGCGCACTCCCTACGGCAATCCATACACCCGAACATCGTACATGCCCTTCTGGGACGCCAATTTCACCAAGATGGCCGCGCTGCAGCAACAAGAGCAGCAGTACAACAATAATATGGCAATGATGGTTAGCAATGCAGCCATGACGTTCAACAACAACCGGATCAACAACAGCACGAGTGCAAACAACAATGCCAACAGCAACACCACCATGCTGCCGAACAACAATAGCAGTGCGGCCGATATGGGCAGCGTTGACAGTTCCGACACGTTCGCCAGTTGCAACACACATCCGTTCCTCTCGCAGGCGGACCTGGTATCGGATGTGGTGGATCCATCGTGTGCGAACGATAGCAGCAACCTGTATGTTAACCCAATGGATAAGAGCTCTGATAACAGTCCAGTACAGGCTTCAGTTCTCTGCTTTGGCAGAGGTGGCCATCATGCTGGTGTCAAGAAGTCCGCGTCCGGGGACACGGCACTACGTAGTCTGGGAGCATCGCCCATGGACGAAACGTTTCGAGGGTTTGGCGCGTTGGACCGTGGCAGTCGGGGCAGTCTGAACGATTCACCATTGCCGAAGCACCGGAAAACACGTTTCCAACAGGTCGGTACAATAGAAGTAGCGAGCACACTCGCTCTTTCCTCTCTCTCTGTAGCATCTATATGTGTGTACACTGATAGATGTGTCTTGTATCCACTTGTTCAACACCACAACGGCGACATTAATGAGGTAACGCAACCAATCACAAACACTACGTACTTATATCAACATTACTCCTCCTAGGTACACAACTACATGAATTGATCAAAGTAATTCACATCCTACGAAAACAAATTGGCAATCATTTCAACTGTTTTTAAACCAAATAGAAACCACAGATACACTTCATAAACATATCTTCGACAAGGTCTTTCAAAACTGATGCTATCTCTTTCCCAATTTGAGAGGGAGATATTATATTATTTAAAAACGTTTATAGTTTCATTAGCTCTTTTTCGTACAAGTTTAAATACTTGTATGTTGTAGAAATTCAAGCTTTATCTTTTTGAAAGACTGCATGTCTGCTGTGTAAATGTGTATTGTAGTTAGTAAAATATTACTACTATTCTTAATACACAAAATAGTGCTCATACGGTAGGTACAAACTAAATGTGTAGTTTTAATTGCATGCAACTGGTAGCTACTCTTCATAAATGTGACTGACTTCTAGTGAAGTGCTGTGTTTTAACTGGTTCAAGACTTTTAACAATTTCTTAAATGGAAAGTTACAAAGTTAATGAAAATATATTTGTCACGCGATGACCTTATCTGTTGCATACTTCTAAACTGTTACAAGAAGCCATTTTCAATTTTCCAGCCATTGAAAATTCCTAATGATACATATAGAATGTGCTAATGTTTATTTGCTAAATTGAAATAAATGATTAATATCTTAGCTAGTAACAAATTTCCGGCTGTCACATTTTATTCTTCATTGGCACAACCTTCAACTCAAACAGGTACCAGAGAAAAAAACTATTGTATCCGGTCACTGGCGATATCACTAACCAATATCAATGTATTGATTTCAATGGGTCATTCAGTTGTGAATGACTATTGAAATGTATTCACTAGATGCTTGCACCGATTCCAATCAACAGTATGTTCACATAGTTCATAGTTGTGCTGTTGTACACGGGAATTAGATGAAAATTTCAAAGTTCAGATATCAAATACGGGTAGCACGATCATGCGGACAACCTAACCTACAAGTTCGCGTGTGTGTTTTCAAACTTTGGGATTCATCTGGTACGAGAGCCCTGGGATTATACTGTCAATGTCCATTCATTTATAATGAACTTTGTATCGATCGGATTAAAGTTCACAGGGTTCTGAATATGTTTTATGCCCAAAGGTTGTCATTTAGCAAGTTCTATTATTCAAGAGACGCTCAAAGAGTAGTAGAAAACGAGGTTAATTCATCAATCCTTACTCATTTGTTAATTAGATGGAGACATTTTGAACTATTCATAGTCACATATTAAAGATGACAGTAATTATAAGCCAATTATTGATTATAAAGTTACCTCGAATTGTAGATTCACAGCTCAGTAAGTGTATTTTCAATTTATTATAAATCAGTTCTATATCATACGTATTACAATTAGATGAAAACCTTTTAAATTATAATGGTCACAAATGTTGAAAAATTACATTTAATATCAATAAAAACTGCAAACTAAAATTCTTTAGTATGAAAAACGAAATATAGAAGCTGATCGATTTGGCATTTAAGTAAGTGAACATATCCGTCGATCGTTTATATGACTTGAAGCCTACTTCATACAGATCGTAAATCATTTGCGTGCTGTTGTTCCATTTAAGAAATTGCCGGAGCAAAACGTTCCACTCTATCGTTTCTCGTGTGTTACGTTCGTAGAGTATTCGACCACGAACACGTTTCGGTGACACAGCAACCGAACGTCCCCGGTTCGAGTCCCAGGAGAGCTTGGAAAGCAATAAGAAGTCATCGCGACGGGCATCGTTTATGCCAACGAGAAGTCTTGCTTCCGCTACCCGCATCATCAACCAGCATCTGTTCGGACTGCAGACTCTGGGTGGATCTAGGACAGGTAAGATAAGTTATCACCTGCTTCATGCTGACACTAGCATAAAACAGGCTATCCTATTTCACAATCTTCACTAAGCAGAATAATTCATTGTTAAATGTTAGTGAATAATAAACTTACGTAGATATATTAGAAACTAGCCTTTGTAGAGTAGCTGTATTCCTTGTAGCTTCATTAAAACATACTATTCGACTAGAGTCTTGCAAGTTCATATGTTGCCCTTTGACATTACCACACATTTATAAAGATATATAGCGAATCGATACAGCAATGTTCCGGTTCCTATTCAGAGAAAAACCGGTTAGTACCGTGTGTCCGTGTTACAGGTAAAAACGGTAGTAGCAAATCATCGTTATCAGCGGACTCGATCGACAGCCACGCAAGCCCCCAACTGGAAACGCATCGTCGGTCAAAGTCGATTCTGAAGAAATCCGACAGCAGCGGACATCGGAACGGTCGTACGGAGGATCCAGAGAGTGAACGGCTCATCTCTGATAACATGTCCGGTACAGGGATGGACGGGGGTTCTGGTAATGAGTTCTCACCAGATAAGCATGTGTCGAGAGCAGTGACCACATCTCCACCGGTCATACACAGGAGTTTCAACCAGCAAAGAACTAGTGTAAAATCGTTACCAATCAAATATCAACCATCACAACAACAATATAACCAGCAACAACAACAGCAGCAGCAGCAGCAGGATGTAGTGGACAAGACAAGAACTTTGAAATCACCCTTGTTCTTATTAGATGATATCTTAACTGGCGAGAAACATCAACGAGACCGCATAGCCGAGAACAAGTACAAAGACACAAGTGACAGTGGTGTTGGTGGATGTGTTGTTGGTGCTGGTGGTGATGTGCCCTTGTACATATGCCCGCCACCGCCGCCCATGGAGGAGCATTCCCCTACGGAAGAAACGCGGTTATTGCTGCATCAGACGCCGGTGCTCCAGCACAAACAGACGGGCAATTCCACAGCTAAAGGAGGCGCTCTAACTTCGTAGCAGTTACTACAGGTATACACACGTAATACACCAACCCCTCTGCCCCTCTCACTCAATTTCAGGTACATACAGTGGATCAACTAACCCTTTAACAAGGTCATGCAATAATCATTACTAGTTTTACAAACATTATTTGTAGTGATTTGCAAATGATAAATCTTTCCTTTTGGATAATTTGTAGATACATAAAACACAACTCAAATACAATAAATCAAGCCTTTTTACTTCGTAAATAAGATACTAGAAACAAAATTATATTAAATTGTATGACAACACAGTTCACTTTAAATAGCCCTTGCTCTCCTCTGATTATAAATCGCAAAATACGAATTTACTAGATTTACTTTAATCTGAATTCTAGTTTATATTAATGATGCAACGAAGACAAATTGACAAGTTTTCACTAATACTCTCAACACATCTTAGTGCGATTAGTGAAATGATATATATGTAGTACATAGGTGGCTATAGAGTTTGATATCTTGATTGCGTTATTGAACCGTTAGGTCATATGGAACGAATGCTTTTAATCTCCTGTTTTGCATATTGCGTGAACAAAGATAAAATTATGGTAATTGCCAACACACGGGGTGTGTATGTATGTGTGGGTGTGTTCCAGTTTAAGAAATATCAATAACAATCCAATTCACAGCCATAATACAAAACGAATCTAGATACTGTAAGCAATGATCATAATTTTAGTGTTACAAACGCAGTATGAAGACCAACATTTCCCTACTTAGGATGAATGATATTTGTAGCAGTATTTCTGTATGGTTAGTAGTGATATTTATTGCAATTGCATGTATATTAAAAATAGTTGGATGATGAGATAAATTTGAATAGGAGTGTAATATTATCAAAAGTGTAAGTTCTTACGTGGTTAAATTATTATTTCTTAGGATCAATTACACTATTGGCTTCATTAGCAACCTCATTATAAACATAAAGGTTGAATTTATATACAGTATATTCCACTATAATATTCCTGACTTTCATTTGTAATAATTATTATAACTACAATATTTTCGACGCATTATTAAACAGGTTTCTGTGTACAGAAGAGAAAATATGTTTGCTGTCAGTAGGTTAGGTACTGAAAATAGCTGTATACACACACACGCCCCAAACCTGCAATTACAAGCAAGAAATTAGACCTGTCCAACCTTTAACAAACAATCAGTACATTTACGTACGTAAACGATCATTAGCTGAGCCTTGCATGTCATGCATCCCTGCTGAAAATAACCGCGCCCTAGAAGTTTATAGTACCAAGGACGTAACTCACACTTGGATATCGCGATATACCAGCTATTACTAGCCCAGACATATGTATGTCAGTTCACTATACAATTAGTGTTATATTGTCATATAAAGACGGGTATAAACATCTGAGGAAAAAGTCATATATTCTGCTCTCCTGATTTTCCGAATTACTGTCTTCATGAACTCATCGGAAATTTAGGGCTTTTTTGGAGAGTTTCCGGAAAATCTGCGTTTTTAGCGAATCAGTGTTACTGAAAGTAGTGTTAAATGGGGTCTTACTGTACATTTGTGTGTATGTTTATTTGACATTTCGTTTACTGCTTGAAATATTTGCTATGACATTTTTATTCATGGTTATGTGTACAGTATAGAACTATTTATGTAACGTACGTATTTATTGGTCGATATTATAGTAATTATTCCTTGTACTGTGTAAACTAATACTTGATGGTTTGTTCTTCTTGTGTTATCATGTGTACAGAGTTATCAGTGGCCGGTATCCGGATCGCGCACCGGATATATCTGTGGTGGTGGTGTGCCCTGGAGGAGGACTTGCGGCCGATGAACACACGTCAATCGGAAGTGATGCAAATGAACTGGAGTTTATCTTGACCCAGTTGTGAATAATTGCAGGACACAGAGACGTACGAAATCTATCCTACCCACAACATTAACACTACATCCACTACAAAACATAACCAGGAAAATATCGTCCTGTCAAAATAAAAAATAGAGAATGTTTGTGAAGCACCATCCCAACATCTATTACCATCTAACAGAAATACAACTGATTACCACCAAATATTCAATGTTCTATCTGTAAATATACCAATTGAGTAATGAAATCATAATGGATTAAGTCTAAAACAGAAAAACGACTGATATATAAATTATTACAAAAAAATTCCTAATACTTACAAATCTGTCATGGATTCTAATATAAATTGCAAACAACAATCAACAAAATAAACACAAGTAACGGAATTATTTACTACGAACCTTTCTTATGAAATTCATCATAGCTATTTCTTCTGTACAGATAATGTGTAAAAAAAATATAATCAAAAATTTTCTAAGAACCTCCCAATCGATGAAATGAAGCCGAAATTTATTTCAGCAACACGAATTATAAACTTGTATCTAGTAATTTAATAAATACATACATTGACTAGATTCAATTATCTAAAAATCAAAATGGCGACAGTGAATAATTTAACCCTTATAGACAACTGATTAATAATTAAAATATTGCACAGTGTGCAAAATGGTTGGATACCAAATACTTGTGTACCGTGCAAGTTTAACGGAAATGATTCTGTGTAACAGAAATATTTAATAAACGAAGAGTCAATGCAAAACAGCAATACTTATGTGTGTATGACACACGCATGCGCCATTGCTAAAAGAATGTGTGACGTTTGCTTCAGATGATTGGTGTGAAGCTAGTGTACAAGTACATGTTATATAGTGCAGGTGCATCATAGCAAATATGAAAGAAGAAGAACGAAGATATGACAACATGCAATGCTTTTTTATGTCTGTGATTAATTATTTTTTTAAACTAGTGAAAATATTGAATGTTCTAAATATTTTCTTGTGATGTGAATAGGAAACACAAACGATAATATATTATTAAAACAAATAATATAAATAGTGCTTATTTTGCAAAAACAAAACATTTATGAAGAGTTATGAAACAAATACGACGGAACGCGGATGGAATCACATGGCCCTTCTGTCACTTTTCACTAATGCTATAACAATTGTCCATCGTGTTGAAAAATACTGAAAAATGAAATTATCTGTGATGATTTACTTACTATAACTTATGGTGGCCCGAAGGACCGTGTAAATTCCATATGTAAACTAAAATGTTGAAAGGCAATTACCGTTATTTTGATTTCGATTAGGAAGTAAACCTAGTACTTATGTGAACCACTTCTCAGGCATGTGGAACGTTTGACGTGACATTTCATTTAAACACGTTCATTTACAAAATAATCTATATATTTTTTTCTTCTTAGTTCTTTTGAAGGTTGACAGTTGTTATTTAGTTATTTTCACAAGTCAAATACGTACATTGTTTCATTTGTCGAACACTTACTTGAAATTCTGTTTATCTGATTTGTTTTTTGTTATTGAAAAATTCAACTATGGTACGATGTATGAAATAATTGTTGAAACGAAATAATCGTTAATTAATTTTAGAAAACAACGCAATCATTGTTAGATGACTTCGGTGTGATATAGAAAATCCATTTGATGTACATGCTTCGAATTTAAAAATGCATTATTTGTCCTGGCAGGCTAAAAATAAAGTCGTTTACTTTTTGACAATTTACTTCCGGTTTCCGGTTTATAATTAACAAAAACAAAACTAATTATTACTAATAATAAATAATGTTACAAAAAAAAAACTAAACACGTACGAAATTTTGAAAACTAAAAATTTAGGCAGCATTTGCACAACTACGTAAAAATTAAAAAAAAATGTTTATCTTCCTCCAAACACAAAATTTATATTAAATTTTTAACTAAATTTAAGCAAAAAAATTTAGAATTTGGAAAAATCTATTTTAATATTGAAATATATAAAGATTTTATAAATTTAAGCTGCCAAAGTGAAAAAAAAAACTGGAATTGTATTTTTATTGATTTCGTTTTCAAATTTTGTAAATGACTGATGAGTAAGACAAAAATTGAAACTAAAATGATTATATTTTGGCCTAACAACATGGCCAATGATATATTGTTTCCACTTTTATTTATTTTGAAATGTATTTTAAATATACATAGTGAAGAATTGTTTTTTTTTTATTTGATGAATTCTTGTAACTATATGTATATAGTTTGTACGTATGTAAGTTACCATCTCACTACAAAAAGATTACTATTGTTACATTAATAATTAAGTAGACTTGTTTATATATTTGTACTCATTCCTATTTAATTCTGCCATACGTATATGGTTGTATTATTTGTTACCATTTACAAGATCACACATACATACATAATGTTGATTTTCATTGTTCAACATTTATATTTGCAGTTAGTTAATTTGTCGATATTCTGTTTCAAACAAGTAGTAAGTATTACATATATTTATATGCATCTGTATGTATTCACACTTGACATTACTCGTTAAAATAATAATGAAAAAAAAAACATGTTAAATGCGCTAAAAATAAAACGAGACTGCACATTATTCTGTATTACTACATGAAATTTATATATATATATATATATATATATATATATATATATATATATATATATATATATATATATATATATATATATATATATATATTGTATATTATTCTAAGCAGCGAAATTGCCGATTATTAATTTTGCCATGGTATAAATTAATAATGCGTAAATATTATGAATTAGCCTACTAGACATATCAGAATTGTAAATGATTGTTAAATGAATAAAAACAATAATTGTTCTGCAATCCTGAACATTGTTAATAATTACATTCGTACCCACAAATTTCTATTATCTGTCATTTCAGAAATTAAAACTCTTCAAATTTATTTGATAATATGTACATATTTGTAATTAATTATTCAGTAAGAACAACAATAACAATCCTAAAACAATACTTGTTGATAAATGCACAGTGCTCTCCAAACTGATATGTCATCGGGGGAATTTTCGCAAAATCCTCCTTATTTAAAATATAAACATACATCATATAACTTTTATTATCATATAAAAAATAATGGAACACAATTTATTAAACTCATTCGAATAGCACCGGTATATTGTTTAATTATGATTGAAAATTATAATTAATCATTGATTGTATTAGAACTGTAATGGTTTCGAGTAGTTAAATGATATAAATCTTTGCAGATATGTATATAATAATGAATACCGATATTAAACCATTTATTTTTCCTTTATTTTTGCAATATTGATTTATGTCTTATTATAATATTAAAAAAATCTTTTTTATTGAATTTTTTCTTTAATTGTTGGTCCGTACTGCTTTTTAATCAGGGATGTTGTTTATTAAGTGATTATGATAATGAGCAGTGCTTAGTCTAGCTAAAGCAAGCTGACTGTACCTGATAAAGACTGGCACGCATGTAGAATTGCTTATTCGTTCTGTTTTGACTTCCATACCGCTATATGAACTAGTATATAAAACAGTGTTCAGTAAAGAGTGAGTCAAATAAATATAAGAGAAATCATTTATTACTGAGGTCCAGTGTTTACCGTAAGTTAAAAATTTGAGCAACACTGAAATAAAGTAGGAGTACATACGAATCAATTATTATCTAATGTATTCATGAGAGCATAAGTTCAATTTATACATCCATGTACATTATCACTTAATACAATGTTAAATAGGGGATTCCCAGTAAAAAGTCAGCTTATAAACCTCGATGAATCTGGTTTCATCTATTTATATAGTATTTGATAATACATAGTACGATATTATTAATTAGTCGTGGACATTTTTAGTTGCTTCAAAAAATGAAAATGGAAGATATACTTCAGTTTATGGATATTTTAACTAGAGTGAAACTGAATCGCAATGATTCAGAACAAGAGATATTTACGAAATATTTTAACCGCATTAACCAGTAAGTACTAATTCTAATTTCTATCTAACTTCATGATCGTATACTGTTTACTTTGCTAAAATAAAATGTGTATTCTCATGAGGAACAAACAGAAAGAATTACCTGATTTATGACAATCAATTTTATTCAATAATTAGTTCAATAAAATAAAATGTGGTTTTAATATAAGAAACAATAATAAAGATTTACCTAATTTGTGGTATATACATGTAAAAATTTACTTTTCAATTAAAAGTATTAAAGCATTTCATACATTTTCAGAGACATACTAAAGGGATATCTCAACCATCAACCAGAAATAATGAAAGATATTGAATTAAGCAAGAAATATAGAATGGAAGGAAACACACATTATCAAGGGAATAATTATGCTGCCGCAATGTCTTTATATACAGCAAGTCTTACACTGGCACCCCGGGACAACATTGAGTATGCACTAACCATAGCAAACAGATCAGCCGTTCTGTATGTTCTGAAAAAATATAAGGTACTATGTACATTCCATAATCGGTGATGTATTTATTTATTTCGATTATGTTATCTAGGAATGTCTAGTGGACATCGAGAGAGTTTTCAAATCTGAATATCCTAAACACATGTTTTACAAAATATACATGCGTGAAGCTAAATGCTATTTGGAACTAAAGTCTTACGGAAAAGCCTCAAAAGCTGTTCGAAATGCCAAGACTAGTTTCGAAATAGTAAAAGTATCACTGAAGAAAGATGTTTCAGGTAAATATGTACTGCAAACTATTAAGTTCATTAATAATTATGGCTGTTAATATTTAGAACTTATCGTTAAGGAAATGAAGGATATTGAGAAGTCTTTGGAAAATCATTCCGATGCCGACAAAACTGTAGATGATCAGGAACAATCAAGTTTACCAGAGTTGACTGCTGGTGAAAATCCCCGTTTTGCATATGCTTCCAATGCGGTGGCCATGAGGTAATATGTTTGTTCATGTAACACTATTTGCTTCCGTTACTAACTTTTGTATATGCTTTTGTTCAGGAAGAACAAGAAACATGGCAGACATGTTGTAGCGAGGATGAACATTAAGAAAGGTGATGTATTGTTTGTAGAGGAACCGTACAGCACAAATATGCATCTAACCAGAAATACGTATTTTACGTATTGTAGTGAATGCTTTACAAGTTCATTCACCTGTGTTCCGTACGTTTTGGTATTAATTGTGTGATATTGAATTGTATGACATGTATGGTATTACATTGCAGATGCACGACTTGCTTTATGCTGGTTTTCTGCACTGATGATTGTCGACAGTTGCACTGGGATACAAGGCATCGTTGGGAATGTGCTGCTGTTAGAAGGAGTGTTATATCAAAAGAATTAAGTTTGGCATTGGGTGTTTTATTCCGCGTTTCGCACACAGGCTTCAATACAATTATACCGGACGCACGTGTTTACGGAAACAAGACTGACAACTATCCATACGTGAACCAACTGATGACACATAAAAATAATATACCGCATGAAATATATACCGGCTACGTCAAAGTAATTATCATATTACTATTTATTATATGTTATATTTAATACTGTCTTCACAATTTCAGGCAGCTGTATGGCTGGTAGTGTATTTAATACATTTCACCGATTACTTTGAATGGTTGTACGCTCGACATAACAGACCACATGGGTCACGTGAGGAACTGCATGGAATGGTTGGAGGGCTGTTGTTAAAATTTTTGTGCCAAAACGACACTAATAAAGATATAATTAATAATGCTATTGTTGCACGGGAAGACAAGTATGGTATCGGATTAAAACGTAACAATTTGGCATGTGCTTTGTATGTATCTAGTAGTGCACTGAATCATGCATGTCTCCCAAATACCGTGAAAAGGTCTGTACTTTTTCTCTACTCTAGGGTAACGAATAACTAAAATTTGATTTTGTATTAATTGTATAGCTTTCATGGAAGTACGAAAGTTGTACGAGCTATAAGTGACATAAAGGAAGGTACAGAAATAACTGCATGCTATTTGGAAGACCCAGATATGTATCTGCCGGAATTGCGGCGAAAAGAATTACAAGACACATATTATTTCACTTGTACCTGCAGTACGTGTGTTGATCATCATTCATTGTTTCCCTGGCTATGCAAAATGTGTCGTGGACGAGCATTCACTACATCTGATGAACGGATTGCAGAGTGCACGGACTGTCAACATACATTTCAGCTAGACAAGTATACGCAGCTGAAAGATAAGGCAGAGTTATATATGGGCATGTATTCGTTTACAAAGGAATTTAGTATTATGCAGCAAGCTATTGCAATTATGAACCGTATTTATCATGAAACTAATTTGGCCATGTCACTTGGATATACTAAATGCATGTACCAATGTGAGGACATAGGTAATAATAAAACATATCCATATAATGAACATTAATGTATTCTACAGAATGAAACCAACATTTTAGGTGATATTAAGAGCAGCTTGAAATATGTAGAGTTATTGGTGGACTTGTATAAAGCTATATACGAGCCGGCATCCGAAGAAAATGTAAAGATGTTATTAAAATACTGTCTGACACTTGTTCATTACTGTTTGTCATTGAAATACAAGAAACCTGGCTCATACACGTGAGTAAATGTAGTTATATAATCAATTATCCAGCTTTCTTATTATATTATTTGTAGGATATATTTGAAACTGGCAAAAGAAACTATTAACAACACTACAGAACTACTCAAATATCACATGTGCGAGAAACGAGCAGTCAGCTACCAGCAGAATATGTTACACATTTTGGATGTTGGCGACAATTTTGATA
Source organism: Carabus problematicus (assembly GCA_963422195.1). Taxonomy (NCBI): domain Eukaryota; kingdom Metazoa; phylum Arthropoda; class Insecta; order Coleoptera; family Carabidae; genus Carabus; species Carabus problematicus. Next base: position 9,717,925 of record OY728588.1, on the reverse strand, counting down.
AAGCTATACACCAATACCACTACAACATTATAAATGCATAGTTAATATACAAATGAAGTAAAATCTAATATAAATATTCAAAGTTTCACATGATATTAGTTTGCCACTTTCATAGATTTATTTGTTCTAGTTTGATAAGCATTTATTACAAGCATCTCTAAAAATCACCTACCTAAATAATTAATCAGATACTCAAAAACATAAAAATTATTCATTTTGTTATATATTTTTCTCTTACCGTGATTCAATTGTTCAGATGCTCGGTCTCGTCTGTTTGCAGATAATAATTTATACAAAAAATTCTTATACAAAACTATGTATTTCTCTGTGCTATTATTAGATGGTAACACATTTCTTTTAATGATCAAAACTATTTGCTATTTAAATCATTTGTGTCATCGATAAATAATTGTAATTTAATCATTCTATTAAAAATGTTACTAATAAACTTTATTTATTTTAAATTTATTAATCCACAGACCATATGTTAAATACTCCAGATTTTTATTATATTTTGTAAGTTAATAAGAATAAACAAATTCTTTATTACGTTGAATTACATTAATTATTTTAATAAATAGATATATATATATATATATATATATATATATATATATATATATATATATATATATATATATATATACCTATACATATATATTTGTTTTTTTTTAATGAACGGGTATTCCTTCCGTAGGTCACATTAAATGTACACTTTCTCTTGTTTTTAACTCATTACTAAAAAAATCAATGGTAAAAATCAATAATAATTAAATTAAACTGCAGTAAAACATAATATTGGCAAGTATGTAATGGTGATAATGGTGTAACCGGTGATAATTAAAAAATTTATCTATTATAAATTCAAATCACAATCGAATTATACATCAATTAAACATTGCAATACTGTCTGTAACTGAACCAATCTGAATGTGGGAGGAATATGGGAAATCCCCTGTCTTTTAACTTACACAAGAGTCTAGTTTCGAGACCTCCCCCAGTACCAAGATACACGAAGTCTACGAAATAATACGACATGATACGAGCATGCCTGCCTACATTTGCTGTTAGTGCAATTTATAGATTTGGCTACTTTACCCTACCCTACCTAATAATACACTACTCTGCTTAACGCTCCCCAAACATACCCTATCCTACCTGTAATAATAATTAATGCAGTTCCACGATTTCCTGATTCCGTAAATCTCAGACTTATATGTTCGTACGAGCTCGGTACAGGGAGAGCTCTGGAAACTAGACTGTTGTTTAACACACGCTTGTATTCTCAGTTTGCAATAAACACTACTTAAATAAATAAATATGTATATATATTTAAACTTTCTGTTTTCACTACTGTTTTTCGGGATTATTCGGGACAAATGCTATAAATTCGGGATCAAAAAACGAATTGTAAAAAATCGGGACAGGGACTGAAAATTCGAGACTGTCCCGGGAAATTCGATACGTATGATCACCTTAATATATAGGTCTAAAAATTAGAATTTTTCAGGAATTAGTCTACAAGGAAGCTTTATGAAAAAATTCCCTATCGTTAAAATTTTGTATGGATTATCTCATGCCAATATGATGTTATTTATTTATTAAATTATTATATTGTGACTCAGAAACACTGAAAATGTGTTTATCGATGTTAAAGTTCAATATCATGAGGAAGTATCTCGTGTGTCATGCCTAAAGTTGCCAATATATATTAAATTCATTCATTGGCAACCTACCCGAGTTCGAATATAGTGAACTGAACGAGCAAATTTAGTCCATTATATCCGAAAATTCACTATATGCCAGTTCACTTTATGCGAATTAATTAATATTAGATGGCATATGTTTTTGGTCAGGACTCAGAGATACGTTCATTATAAGCGAGTTCCCACTATAAGTGGATTCACTGTATATATGTAGAATTATTTACATTACACATTCAAAATGTACTGCTAATTATATTCTGTGATTTTATGAAAATATGTCTGTAAAATAAGTAGAAATTTTCAAAGATTGTACAGTAGTTTAAATGAAAGAAGTCCCTTGAAGGTCATTGAAGGACAGTACGAGTTTAGATTTTAACCACGCCCATTTTCGCATATTCAGTAGCGTCGTTTATCTAATTTTTAATGGGGCATATAAGATACTGTAATTTCCGATGGTGAGGGGTTAGCAGATGACGGGGAGATATAAACAAAAGAAGAACAATGCATGCATTAGTATATACCAGATATAAAGTTTTCGGTGAATAGTCGGCTTAGCACTGGTAACAACAGAAATACGATGTTTTGACAGTTCATTACGTTAATTATTTGTGTCTCACATTTTGAATTACAACAACGATTTAGATAATGATATAATATCAGTGGTTGCAATAAAAGTGATTTATTATAACTGTGTTTGTGTTAGTGCATAATACTGGTGTTAATTAGTGGTAAATAAGACAAATTGACAGAAAATGCAGCAAAATGACACTACACGCCTATGCGACAGCTAGTAGTGTAGGGAATAAGAAATCAACGTACGTTATTGCAATAGTATCGAGTACAACGAGCCTCATTTTGTTTTGCTTGTCGTAGTATTATTCGGACATTCTAAAGACAAACGCGTTATATCCATCCTTGTCGCGCGTGCTGTTTGACAATTGAAATGAGAGAGATAGATATATAACTATACGTTAATTCGTATATGATACAGATAACCTTCATGGGACTTCTTTCATTTAAACTACTGTATATATTTTTTATGTAGACATTGTTTTCTGTATATTTTCCTCAGTTTCAGATTGTATTACTCGCCCATAGACAGCTTTAAATAAATTCACCAATAGTTCAACATACTTTTACTATTTATTACACATACACACATTACACATACATTATACATTTGTATTTGCAGTTAATTGATTAGAAAAAATATGTTTAAATACGCTAAAAAAATAAAACGAAACTGCACATTATTCTTTATTGCTACATGAAAGCGAAATTGCCGATTATGCATTAACTTATAATACTAGACACATCAGAATTATAAACGAATAAAAAACAGTAATTGTTTTGCAATACTGAACCTTGTTAATAATTACATTCGTACCAACTTCTATAACCTAGTCATTTCAAATACTTAAATCCTTAAACTCTATGTGATACTACATATTTGTATTAATTACAAACTGAATTACATTTCATTTGTATATTCTCTACATATCTATAATGTTGTAGTGGTACAGCTGCACAACACCATCAAAATTATCTCCAACATCCAAAATGCGTAACATATTCTGCTGGTAGCTGACTGCTCGTTTCTCGCACATGTGATATTTGAGTAGTTCTGTAGTGTTGTTAATAGTTTCTTTTGCCACGTTCAAACATACACTACAAATGATGTAATGAGAAGGATAAATAATTGATTATATAACTACATTTACTCACGTGTATGACCCGGGTTTCTTGTATTTCAATGACAAACAGTAATGAACGAGTGTCAGACAGTATTTTAATAGTATCTTTATATTTTCTTCGGATGCCGGCTGGTATATAGCATCATACAAGTCTACCAATAACTCTACATATTTCAAGCTGCTCTTAATATCACCTAAAATGTTGGCTTTGTTCTGTAGAATACATTAATGTTGTGTATGCATTTGTTATTACCTGCGTCCTCGAATTCGTGCATGGATTTACCATATGCGATTGACAAGGAAAAATTAGTTTCATGATAAATACGCCACATAGTTTCAATAGCTTCCCGCATAATATTAAAATCCCTTGTAAATAAATACTTGACAACACATAATTCTGCCTTTTCTTTCAGCTGCGTATACTTGTCTAGCTGAAATGTATGTTGACAGTCCATGCACTCTGCAATCCGTTCATCAGATGTAGTGAATGCTCGTCCACGACACCTTTTGCATAGCCAGGGAAACAATGAATGATCATCAACACACACACAGCAGGTACAAGTGAAATAATATTTGTCTCGTAATTCTTTTCGGCGCATTTCAGGCAGATACATATTTGGGACTTCCAAATAGCATTCCGTTATTGCTATACCCTCATTTATATCACTTATAGCTCGTACAATTTTCGTAGGTCCATGAAAGCTATACAAAAAATGCAAAATAAATTTTTAGATATTCGATACCTTATGGTATATAAACAAACAGACCTTTTCACGGTATTTGGGAGACATGCATGATTCAGTGCACTACTAGACACATACAAAGCACTTGCCAATTTGTTACGCTTTAATCCGATACCATACTTGTCTTCACGTGCAACAATAGCATTATTAATTATATCTTTATTAGTGTCGTTTTGGCACAAAAATTTCAACAACAGCCCTCCAACCGTTCGGTGCAGTTCCTCACGTGACCCATGTGGTCTGTTATGTCGAGCGTACAACCATTCAAAGTAATCGGTGAAATGTATTAAATACACTACCAGCCATGCAGCTGCCTGGAATTGTAAAGACAGCTTTAAATGTAACATATTATAACAAAAATAAATGTAGTAATTACTTTGACGTAGCCGGTGTACGTTTCTTGTGGTATACTATATTTATGTGTCATCAGTTGATTCACATATGGATAGTTGTTAATCTTGTCCCCGTAAACACGTGCATTCCGTATGATTGTATTGAAGCCCGCGAGCGAAACGCGGAATAAAACACCCAATGCCAAACTTAGTTCGTTTGAAATAACACTCCTTCTAACAGCAGCACATTCCCAACGATGCCTTGTATGCCAGTGTAAATGTTTACACTCATCAGAGCAAAAAATCACCAAACAACAGTACTTACATCTGCAATGTAATACCATACATGTCATTCAATCCAATATCATACATAATTAGTACCAAAACGTACGGAATACAGGTGAGTGAACTTGTGAAGCATTCACTGCAATACGTAAAATACTTATTTTCGAATAGATGCATACTTGTGCTGTACGGTTGCTCTACAAACAACACATCACCTTTCTTAATGTTCATCCTCGCTACAACATATCTGTCATGTTTCTTGTTCTTCCTGTACAAATGCATATACAAAGGTTAATAACAGAAGCATAGTGTTACACGAACAAAAATATTACATCATGGCCACCGCATTGGAAGCATATGCAAAACGGGGATTTTCACCAGCTGTCAACTCTGGTAAATTTGATTGTTCCGGATCATCTACAGTTTTGTCGGCATCAGAATGATTCTCCAAAGACTTCTCAATATCCTTCATTTCCTTAGCGAAAGGTTCTAAACATTAACGGCCATAGTTATTAATCAACTTAATTGTTTGTAGTACATATCTACCTGAAAGTTCTTTCTTCAGTGATACTTTTGCAATTTCGAAACTAGTCTTAACATTCTGAACAGCTTTTGAGGCTTTTTCGTAAGACTTTAGTTCCAAATAGCATTTAGCTTGACGCATGTATATTTTATAAAACATGTGTTTAGGATATTCAGAATTGAAAACTCTCTCGATGTCCACTAGACATTCCTAAATAACATAATCATAGTAGATTTATTTAAGTCAAAAATTGATATGAAAAGGTTTATCCCCAAAGGGTTGGAATAATGACTTGAACTTCAGACGTAAAGAAGTTTATTCAAAGTTCATAACAAACTTATGCCGACGTTTCGACCTTATGGTATGAGGTCATTTTCAAGGCTTAAAGGAAGAAGCGAAGATACAATATTACCACGTGGATTTTACATGGAAGTATAAACACAAAATATTTGTGAACAAAACATGTTCAATGCAATTGAACAGTATAGAAAAAACGAGTGAAAATATAAAATTAATAATAATGATAACAATAATAACTGACCATGGTCGTCAGAATAAAAACGCAGAAAACAAGACAGACAACATAGTTGTCTTGTCAAGTCAAAACTAAAACATTTTTAGATAAACCTTTTCATAAATAACATAATCGAAATAAATAAATAGATCACCGATTATTGAATGTACATAGTACCTTATATTTCTTCAGAACATACAGTACGGCTGATCTATTTGCTATGGTTAGTGCATATTCAGTGGTGTCCCGGGGTGCTAGTGTAAGACTTGTTGTATATGACGACATTGCGGCAGCATAATCTTTCTTCTGATAATGTGTGTTTCCTTCCATTCTATATTTCTTGCTTAATTCAATATCTTTCCCCTTTTCTGGTTGATTGTTGATCAATTCCTTCAGTAGATTTCTGAAAATTCATTATAAGTTAATAAGTTAATAATTCTCTGTGATTGTTTCCCACTGTAATAAAACATTTCATTTCATTACACCGATATTGAATAAAATTTCAGTGAAACATTATTACATCATGAAGTAAGTAGAATTTGGAATTAGTACTTACTGGTCAATATTTTGAAAATATTTGGTAAATATCTTATATTCTGTAGGATTGCGATCTATTTTCACCTCGGACAAAACATCCATTAACTTAAGTACGTCTTCTGTTTTTATTTTGTCTGCAACTAGAAATACACACCGGTAATTAATAACACTGTATTAGTAGAAAATACTAATGTTAAATTCATTAGTATTTATTATATATATATATATATATATCGGGTGTCCCAAGAAATCTGGGAAATCTGGGATATATATATATATATATATATATATATATATGTATATATATATATATATATATATATATATATATATATATATATATATATATATATATATATATATATATATATACAGGGTGTCCTATTTAAACGGGCCACTACAGGGATCTCGGAAACTATAAGAGATGCAAGGTCGGTTAAATTAGACAAAAGTTGCACATTTATGGGCCGATCTTAATGGCGATTTCATATTTTGAAAATATTGCATGGCTCACTAGATAATGGCAAAATTGTGATTTTTTCGAATTTTAATTTTCCATTATAACTCGGAAGGTATTGAAAATATTGAAAAATGTTTCAAATAAATATTTTAGCATAGAGAATAGGCTTTTTGAGAAATTTGATGAAATTGTTTTTTACTTTTTTATTTTGGAGATACAGCATGCAAGTTCAATTTTTTAAATAGCAACCATATTCAATTTTAGTTTAGTTAAAAAGAGTTATTTTTCCTCTTTACAATGATGTATTTGTTTATATAAATATCTTTTTTAGTTTCGAAGAAAATCTAAAAAGTGTGATAAAAAGAATGATTTTCGTAGTATGCCATGAAAATTTGATATAAAACAATTGCATCTAAACATGTTTAGTACATGCAAAACAAATGAAATTCAATAACATTTGATAAACGAAACAAAATGCGTTGTGTAAACTGAAAACTATTACACAGATTTTCGTATGAAGCCATACCTACATAAATTATTTTTTGTCTATGATCTTTTGTTTACCAAATATTATTGAATTTCAATTGTTTTGCATGTACATAACACATTGAGATGCAATTGTTTTATACCAAATTTTCATGGCATACTACGAAAATCATTGTTTTTATCATACTTTTAGTTTTTCTTCGAGAGAAAAATTAACTATGGTTTCCATTTAAAAAATTCAACTTGCATGGTGTATCTCCAGAAATATCTATTAAAAAAATTTTTCATTTAATTCATCGAAAAGTTTCTTATGTATGCTAAAATATTTATTTGAAACTTTTTTCAATATTTTTTATACCTTGTGAGTTATAACGGAAAATTAAATTTCGAGAAAATCACACTTTTGTCATTATCTAGTGAGCCATGCAATATTTTGAGAAAACTAAATCGCCATTATCATCGGCCCATAAGTACGCAATTTTTGTCTAATTTAACCGACCTTGTATCTCTTATAGTTTCCGAGATCCCTGTAGTGGCCCATTTAAATAGGACAACCTGTATATTCCCAGTGTTATAAAATTCATAAAAAATTAAACCAAAAGTTTTATTACTCTCATCACTTTCATAGACTATTAATCTTTTCTTCCTGATTGGTATGATGTTACCAATCGAATAGAATTCGAATAGAATTAAATATTGACTGCAGAAATATGTGCGCAGCATTAATGTTCTTTAAAGTTTTTTTTTTTATCTGTTATGTTGAAAACTATGTATATGTAAAAGCGAAATCGTGCAAAGTTCTGTGTAAATCGGGGGACAGCTGGTCTTCTGTTCGTCATATTTATTTTTAAAGCCCGTATGACACGGTCAATGTTTTTGTACATTTTTAATGTCAATTTTTAAGTTCAATTTTTCTGTACATTTTTGTGAAAGTGAATCATTGAAAGAAAATATTTCTGTATGCAACGTATACAAGATTTTCACTTTGTGAGCATGCGCAGTTGTCGAGACAGTTTGAAATGGTTAACTATTTTTTTACGAACTAACCAAACTTTGTCTAATATTGAAATGGATTCAAGTGAGGACGAATTATTAATATTAGCAGCATTAACTACTGTTACGGCTACAGTCTATTAATAACGAAACTTGCGACCACGACATTTTATTAAAAGAAAAACGTTTGACGTTTCAATCAGCTATTACGCGCTTATGCGCATCTTGTTTGCGCAATTAATTGAAAGAAACATTGAAGGAAATAGAACCAGTTCTATTTTTTAATGTACATTAAAATTGACTGAAACATTGAACTACTTTACGTGTATGATACGTTCAATTTTTGACTTTGTAAAACATTGACATTAAAAATGTACAGAAACATTGACCGTGTCACACGGGCTTAAAGTTCGATATACTCCCTCTGAATAAAACTCTATGTAATTCGTCAAATGCATTTATAAATTCCAAAGTAAGTTAAATAAAAGTGTTTAATAAATCGTATGTTGTCAGATTAGGTTGTCATGATTAATCACAATTTAAATAAAGCGCCTGTATTATAAAAATTTCTTTGAGAAGCACTGAACTTTGCTCACTTCACGCGAATACAGTACGACTAATTTCACGTATGTTTAACCTAAAACTTTGACAGCTGATGTTTGTGATATTTTGTTATCGTCATTTTCTCCTACATAATGTCTCAACAAATAGCACATAATATTGAATCAAAGTGCCGTACTCAAGACATTCGTATAAAAGACAATGTAGATTTTACGGCAATGTTACTTAGCGACCGTGTTCTTCACGGTTTGCAGAAAAATGGATTTAAAAAACCGTCTCCAATTCAACTCAAAGCTATACCAATGGGACGTTGCGGTTTTGGTAAACGTTTTATTGATGAATTTAAGAAGTATACTAACTTTATTTATATTTTACAGATCTGATTATCAAAGCGAAGTCAGGTACTGGGAAAACAGCGGTGTTTGGCATTGTAGCTCTTGAAATGGTAAATATCAAATCAAATGACCTGCAGATATTAATACTAGCACCTACACGTGAAATAGCAGTACAGATACAGCAGGTTTTATTAACTATTGGTATAGAATTTAAAGGTAATGAACAATTGATTGTCCATAGGTTAATTGTACTAAATTCGCTTATAATCACAGGACTGAAAATCGAATATTTCATCGGTGGAACGAAGCTGGATGATGATACCAGTAAACTGAAGAACTGTCACATTGCTGTCGGTGCTCCAGGCAGAGTAAAACATTTGATTAAGAAGGGTGCCATGAAACTTGATTCCGTTCGTCTCTTTGTTTTGGATGAAGCGGACAAGTTAATGCAAAATAGTTACCAGGCAGATATCAATTATATTTACAACAAACTCAGTCCGCGAAAACAAATGATAGCGTCCAGTGCTACATATCCGGATGAATTAGACAACTTTCTCGCTAAATATATGACATCACCAACACACATCAGCCCAGACCGTGAAGTTCCAATGTTACTCGGTATAAAACAGTTTGTGGCGATTGTTCCGTCACATTTAAATGTTATCCAACAGATGGCACTGAAAACAGACGAACTTGTCCGCATTTTACAAACAATCTCGTTCACACAGTGTATAGTTTTCTCCAATTATCAGACGCGAGCTGAAAGTCTGAGTAACAATTTAAAACGGCTAGGTTGGCCCACGATTCATATATGCGGAGCGCAAAAGCAAAAAGATAGGTTAGAAGCGGTCGATAGATTAAAGGAATTCAAGTGTCGAATCCTATCGACAACTGATTTAACAGCTAGGGGCATTGACGCGGCTAATGTGGATTTGGTGATCAACTATGAAGTTCCCTATGAAGCGGAGACGTATCTACATCGAATGGGACGTGCGGGGCGGTACGGTGCCTACGGTATATGTATTACAATTGCCACCGAAGGGGTAGAAGTTGAAAAATTACAAAAAATCATCAGTAATATTGGCGATGGTACATTGTCGTTGGCGAAATATCCAAAGACTGAACATTTACCAAAAGACATCTGGAAATGTAATGTCACATGTTTTGCTCAATTAACTGCAGACGTTGAACATAAAGATACGAGTGGTACTGTTCAAAGTAAAAGCGTGGATAGTCACTTGAATGTTAAAAAAGAAACGGAATTATGTACAGTATATGATCGCCGAGCACAACCAGTATTAGCAGTAACACAAGTAGAATTAAGTGAACCATCTACTTCAAAAACAGATGCATCTTTAAACGAAACATCAGAAATACATACACAATCAGAACCAATATCAATGGAAAAACAAATTAATTTAGCTTCAACTGAACCAGAAATAATACTGAATAATACTGAAATCGAAAATAATCATGAATCTATATATGACGGAATAAAGAATGATATTATACGTGTAATGGCTGCAGACGACGAAGTGCAAATGGTTGATTTTGTAGAGAAAACGTTAAGTAATTTAAACAAAGAACAGGAATTAATAAAAACACAATTCAAACATCAATTCAGTAACGTTGATGCTTGTTCATTGTTTGAAAATTTAGTTAAAAAAATGGACCAATCAGATGGTGATAATGAAAATGTACAAACAGAAACGGCAGTTACACTTAAACCTTTGGTTGAGCAATTGAAAAAGTTTTCAGATCAAACAATTAGCGAAGACATAGAAAGTATGAATGGAGTAGAAAAAATACTCGAGAACATTTCTAAGCGAGAGGAAATGAGTAAAATGAAAATGAAAGAGAAGTTGGCAGGTTTGGATTCTGGTTCTATATTACACATGTTATCAAAAGGTGTTAAATTTGATGAAAACATTGATAAATCCGAATGTAAAAAAGCGAAAGTCAACGAGGCTATTGAATGCGATAAAGATGCGTGCGCAAGTTTAGTTGAACGTGTGACAAATGAAAATGAACAGTTTGAGAATGAAGCAAAAATGTTTCAAGAAAATAATATCGTAAATAAAAATATAGCTCTGTACAATCTAACAGCGCTACTGGTTGACAAACAGCAGACAGTTAATGAAGAGTGTGTAACGAGTATTGAGCATTTATTAAATATAATTCAACAGGAAGATGCTGCAGATAAATCGAATATCGATTTGCAATCGGCGTTGTCAAACGTTTTAAATATAAAATCAGATTCGGAAATAAATATAACGGCCAATGATGAGGAAAATGAGGGAGAAATCAATACGAATGAGATAATTAACACAAAAGAAATTATTCATGAGAATATGACTGGAAAGCTACAATGTGGTTGTTCGGAAAATGTATTCATTGATGTTTATGCATATGCTCTTTCGGAAAATGATCACGATTGGACAAGTAGCTTATGTAACAAACATGCAGGAGCTAAAGATGAAATGAACGAGAATTATAATGAAGATTATGATGAGCAACAGGAAGAATCGAAACAAATGTATGACGAAGACGAATATTATGGTGAAGAAGAGTATACAAGTAACGAACAGTCACTCTACAATGCAGACAGCACAGCAGAGGCAGAATGTAATAAAAGTTATAACGTAGAACAAAATATGAATAAGACAGAATACGAAGAAGATTTATTTGTGAAAGCCTACGATTATGCATTGAACAGCGAAATTGATGAAAATCTGGTTGAATATAATGAAAACACTGAATCAACATTTACTGAATCTATGGATTCTGCTGAAATGCCTGAGGCATGCGGTTACGTAGCTGGTTATAGCTACAAAAACTTCAGTTGCAAAAAAACAAATAAACGTAAACACACCAACTATGAAAACAAAATGTCAGAATGCATGGATGACACTACATACACCCACGAGAATTACGAATCGCAGTATGATTATTTCGACAAACTTTTAACGCGAAGTGTACCATTGTTTAATAATGTACAAAGATTTGAGAAGTTCTTTAAAAAATGGCAAGAAAATGTGTCCGCTGTACGAAATTATATACAGCATGATGTGTACGTTAAGGAAATGTTACGTCAGAATAAATAAACACAATGCATGAATTATATTATGATTGTATATTGTACGTTTTATAGAGAGATCTGTATTGTATAAAATTCTAAATAAAGTTTTATTTTCTACGCAGTATACTACTATAATATTCCAGTTTACGTTCAGGAAACGCGTTCCTACAAAACAAACGCTAAGCGAAGCCTTATACGAGGTCATTTTAGAAAAACTGTATGCAATTCCCGTTCTCTCCTCATTTTCAGAATTACTGTCTTCATAAACACGCGTTATAACGAATCATTGCAAATTTAGTGCTTTTTTTTAGCGTTCACGGAAAAACTACGTTACATCGAATCAGCGTTAACCGAGGTGGCGTTAAGTGGGGCGTCTTATTGTATATTTATATACATTTTATTAGTAAACAACTCCACTTAATGACGTGAAATGCCTGATATTTGAAAATTTCAATATTTGTGTATAATTAAAAAAAACATAGTCAAAAAATAAATTAATGGTACGTATAGTAAAAAAATTGACTGCTATTCATAGCTCGCTACTGACAGCTACTAAATTTGTCTACTTGATTTGTAATGTAGTAATGCTATAAAAATACACAATTTTCTATAGTAAGTGTCAAATTAGAAGAAACGTTTAGTAGCCCTTAGTGGCGCTGTTTATATCGAGCTGGGAACAGCAGTCACAGTTTCCTAAACTACAATGCTTGCACAGATAATGTGATCTCGTTTCTATTCTGTCACTCAATCCAATCAAATATTAAATATTCCATACTCTGCTGTTGTTGTTTGTTATTGACCATCTATTGCTATGACGTTTTACCAGAACAAAACAATTATCTATGGATGTCTCTCATCTGCTATTGTCGATGTAAGAACGTAGAGTATTTTTTTCTTCCGCCACCTTGATTTCATCGGTGATGCATATTAGTCCTGATGTTTCAATTTGGTTTCAATTAAGCAAGCATATAAAGGGGCATCACGATACGTTGTCATGCGTGACATGCGCAGGTGGCAAAGGTCAGTACTGCATTCCTCACGGGGGAACGTTTGATATTGCTGACTTATCATGAAACCAATCGTGATGTGTGCATTATATTCCACCATGTTTTTTTTTTCTTGTTAATCAACTAACCAAGCGAATCTCTTTTGTTCTTTCAATAGACTGTACATTATTACTGTAATAAGTTTCATTAGCACGTTGAATGCCATGGGGGTTATATATGACCAGCGCTTGATATGGTTTTCAATATTGTCTCCGTTACTGCAATGGGGTTAATGCAATATAGAACATATTAAAATAATCATAGGTATACAGGGAGTAAATTAAAACAATTGGCCATAGGCTTTTTAACATGAGAAATCAGTTTTTCCTTGTACAAAAGTTCTCAAATTAGTTTAGACAAAAATATTTTAGTAAATATTGTAGAGAATTACATTCTGCATAAAGTTAACAAGCAGATTTTATTTTTGACAGTTCACAAATGAAAAAATCACATACTTCGTAGGAATACTCACGGAACAAAATTACAATAATTTGGAAACTTTTGCGCAAGGAAAAACTGCTTTCTCATGTTTAAACGCCTATGGCCAGTTTTTTAATTAAGGGCCTGTATAACTTGTATGCTTAAAAATTGTGTGAAAACATGAAATGCATTCTGGCGCGGTGGTGGTCATATATGACCCCAGCGAAAAAAATTCATTACGTATGAATACACACCTTAACTTAATCTATTCTACATAATACGTATGTAATGCGCAATAACAAAATAAATGTTGGCGCCAGGGGCAAACCATGTAAAATTACCGTGACATACAATGTATTAAAGAAAAACAGAAATTTTTTGTTTCTGCTCTACTAGCAAGTAATATGTATAATAAACATACCAGAATGTTGCATTACGGATTGTATGTGTGACATTTCAAAACGGTTGATGTTTATTTTTGATTGATAATGGTTAGAATCCAGAAAATATATCTTGATTTATTCCAAATATCAGCAGGCTCTTTATAACCTAAAAAATGGAAGTTTCATATTACTACACTTCATATTGTATATTTACGTATTCGTATAGAATGCTACATGCAATTTCATATTGTATGTATAATTTGCACTTTATTACTTAGTCTAGACAACTAACCTGATGTTTGTAATTATTTTTTTCCTTTTTGCATACAATCTTTACAAACCTATAAACACGAGTTGCATTACGGTTCGAAGAACTGTAGAAATATTTTGCGTTTCTGTTATCTGTAACTTCTATACTTGACAAAATTGTAGTAAGAATTATTTTAACGTGACACGATGCAGATAAGCGCAGAAACACGTGAGAAACGGGAACGGATATAAGTGACAAAACTTGTTATATAACGAATAAAACATTCAGAATGGTGTGCATTCACCCCAACTGCAGCTTATGTCATTCCAACATAAGGTTCATTATTAACTACTCTAATCATATTGTAATTTTTATTTAATAATGTTGCAATATTGTATAATTTAATACATATAATAATTTTGTTTTGTAAAATGTAAATACCATTAATTGTTTATTAACTTATATGTACTTCATTTTTAAATAAATTTGACAATGAGATAAATGAATGTTATACATATATAGGCAATATGTAGTGCACATTTATAAGTTGTTCAGTTGAATTACAAACATGGCGAAGCATATGGTAAGTGTAAATATCCATAATTAAATTACTTAAATAAGAATCAATATACAAATTAGGATATTCTTTGTGTCAACCATATATTCCAATGATCTGGAAAAGTTTTTTATTCTCATTCGTTATTATGTCGTTACATTTGCAGGTTAGAATATCCTTGCTAAAAGACAGTATACGTATTTAGAATTATCATGTTTTATTTGACATATTATTGTACCCTTCAAGAAACTAAATTATCGTGTATTTATTTTCACAGTTTGTCGTCGTGTTGGTTTATATACTGGTGTATGTGGACAGTGCACAATTGTATTCAGATGGGCCGTGTGGCCGTTATCCATTCACATGTCCTCCGCAGAACAGACCGGCTTCGTACATAGTCTCGAACACCAACTATGAAGTAATACAAGAAGAGGACAATGAAACAGTGATCATTCTCTCGATCTCAAGTAACACTATACTGATAAATTATATGAAGAGACAAGTCTCTGGCAACTCTCCTTATAGTCGTGAGGACGTAGCGTACACCAGTTTTGAAATACATGATGTGGATGATAGTGACTATGATGACGGAGTTAGCTATGAGATCTGGGAAACCTATGATGGTGATGATGACGGCCGTGACCAAGAGGACAACGGTGAAAGCTTCGATGATGGTCTATTCTTTGATGACGGGTCGTATTATTAGTTTGTCCAATAAGTTGGTGCCGATTTATATTAAGCTGGGATTTGTGCCAACAAGAATTTAAGGAATTACCTATCCCTAAATGTTACTAGTTTAATTACTGCTATGCAAGCCGCTCAAAACATTAGTGCCTTCAGCTTCTATATTAAATGTAACTGTTATGTAGAAGGTATGAGGGTATGTACCGCCCATTTGCAAACTTATTAACGCCCGCTCTCTTCCTGAGTATATATTCTGGGTTGGTTTTCTTTTATGTTTAGCTAATTTTCTACTGAACATTTTTTGTAATTCTGTAGCCTCTGTCAGCTGCCTGCGCCCTAGTGACGGCCCTGGTCGTACATGTAGAAATGATCAAGTTGATTTATTTCATCCGTTTGACATAACAGTGTACATGTATATAATTATACACTTAAGATTTAATATCATATTATTTAGAAAATAAGTGATTTATATATTTAAATATGTTTACTATAATAAATTAACACAATTCTGTACTTGCATCTTCTTTATTTAGAAAAAACAATGTCTAAAAATACAACATTTCGATAGCTATTATCTGCTGTCTTCATCAGGTAATCTCTGGTTTCGCCCGCGGGCTTCAAATTACACCCCAGGAAAAATAAGACGTTTCTCTTCCTTGGTGTATAATGTACTATTAATAATAAGTATATAGACAAAAAGGAATATCGTAATATGTATCTGTTATTTGTTGATAAATAATTACGTTCACCTAATAATTTCTTATTGTTTTAGGTCAATACGGTTCTATTAATTCATAACAATTTCATTAATTCGTGTCATCACATCAAGTACATATTGTCGATGTTAGAAGACACGGAACATTCCCGGTGCTTACTGCCAAAGTGATGATGAAATGAATTTAATAACAGTGAAAAATTATTTGAATCGATAAAATAATAAATGAACTAAATTTAAAACTACATCCGTCGCTCGAGTTGTACGGTAGATATGTTCTAAGAGATATTGTGGAAATCGAAACCGTATAAAAAGAGGATTGAATCTATCGAAACGTTAGACCATGTAAATAAAATTAAAGGTTATATGGAAAAGTAGAAGATATGTTCATAATAATCATGTAAAATGAGACAAGAATTTCAATGGACGAAACAGAGATTAATATTAGTAAGTGCTAAGTTTCGAAGTCATATGTACAGGGTATTTATATATTAAGACACATTTTTCACGCTTCGTGCTATTTCAATTCATTAACAATATTTCATAACAAATTAAATCAAATCAGCTTTATTCTCTACGTCAGGGTTTTCGATTCAAGCTAAGATGTTTTTTTCTTTCCTTGTCCTAAGATGGTTGCTGCTGGTTGTATTTTCAGTTATGATAGTATATTTACGTTTGATTGATTTTACAAAATCCATGATAAAGTGCGTTCAATAATATTAGTTTGTAGAACATGTGCGATCAATAATAATCTAGTTGCTGCTACGAGTGCGTACAAAGTAAAATAATCGAAATATTTTTCTTTTTAAATTTATAAACCGTAAAAAACAAATCCATGTACATTTACTACCGTGCAAATCGAGGGATGGATGTACACAATGTTCAAATATAAATTGTCAATGTTTTTATCACAAATTTCTCGATTACTCGAGTGTACACAACTGTCACACTCAAACGAGAAGGTGATGGTTTTTATTTTTGGATTGCCTGCTGTACCTATCTTTAATTAAATTAGCCTTGAATACTAGATTATTGCTTTATTGTTTTTTCATTAGGTTGTATGTAATTTTTTACAGATTTTAGCTAGATATTAAATGTTATACATATTTGTTAAATTGGTTGCTGTTCGGTAGGCGTTAACACTTCTCAGTTTTATTAAAATATTATACTTAAATTTAATTCCAGTTCTTATGCCAACATATATTCGGATTTAAAAGGCACCACTTTCTCTATAAGAATGTTAAAGTGCGTGATTATAGGTAACGTTAATACTAATGCAAAATTATCCCATTTTAGAATCATTGAGTAAGAGTGTAATTCCTATATAAACAGTAATCTGCTAACTACACTGTTAAATTCTATTTAATCTCTTAGGATAATGAACACTGAATTATATGGTCATTAAAAGGTATTGGTTAAATCGTATATTCGTTCCATTAGTGCATTTCGTTGACGTGTGTGGCGTGACTGTGTATTGTTGAAATGACAGCTAGTGGACATTATATTAAGTTAGTCCTTTCAGAGTATGGAAAATACCACAATTTACGAGGTAAGATTGCATTAAATGGTGTTAATGAAGTGTTATCAATGTCCGTATCAAGTATTTTAGCTCACATTAGTGACGAACAAGTTTCTTGCGCTCAATCATTTACTTGTTAAAAATCTATTACCTTGTGCCGAATTTAACTAGTGATTACTGGTTGACGTGTTGTGAATATTCATTTCTACGTTAATTTTATGTGACACTTATTTTTAAACTATTGTTATATCTGTGTAAACCAGTGATGCACAACCTTTTATGTATAAAATGCATATAATTATAAATTTTGTTACCGTATTGTGAAAAATGCCCAAGCGGGCCGCACAAATTTGAAAAAGGGCCGCCTGCAGCCTGCTGATTGTGCATCACTGGTGCAAACAATTCTTTACGATGTTCAGACTTTGGTAAAAAAAAAAAACAATAGTTTATGCATGTGTGTTGATAAATTACGTTGCAGTAAATGTCATTGTAATAGTAACGTTGATAAGCCAGGTGAAACAATGCGAATAATTAGTCATATGGATTTAATCTTCTCCGTTGCTTCTGTACTGTAATAAATTAACCCAGTCGCTTTTTTTACATACATTCTTGACAAATGGAGTACCGGATATATGCCTTATTCACTCAGAACAACCATATCTGCTGTTAATTATATATTACATAGCTTTTTCTTTGCACGCATTATATTTTTCGGCCATCGAAACTGTATTATACCATTTTAGAACTTTTACATATCGAATAATTTAACAATTTAGATGTTAGATCGTATGATTGTTCATTTACTATGTACAAAATATACTACAATGATATTTGTGTGTGTGTGTGTGTGTGTGTGAGTGTATATTTGTCTGGACTGGCGACATTTACGCTGACTCATAGAACTTTTTTATTTGATAACAATTACAAACAGTCGAAATAAATATAATTTAATCTGGCTGGCTGGGTCATACAAAAGCACTCCATATTTCCGATATTATTCCATGGTACGAGTTTCAGTGTTGTCTTCAGAGATTTTAGAATAAAATTTTAATTATTCCAAAGTTTTCTATTTAGAACTACTATGCTTATTTGTAGCTGCTACATTTTTGAAATTAAACATTATTAAACACTATTAGTTATATACTATAAGGAAACTTGAATTTAGTTTATTATAAAATGTAATTCTGTTGGAAATTTACGTAAACAGTTTCAGTTTATAAGATTCACAAATACGCTTAGTTCTGTCCTGAAGTTCGCGTGTACTGGGGTGCATGTAAAGGCCCTATCCCTTCTCTCTTCAACTGACCGGCACTCGCCAAAGCTACTCGTATTCCATTTCTGTTAGAATTTCCTTTTTAATGTGTATGTGTGTGTGTATGACTTGACGTGCTATGCTTTTTTTGCAGGAAATTTGTCGAATATATCTGCCCGGCAAAACATGCAATGAAATTGGTTCTTGTCACGGTTTTTCAAACCTGGTATTTTATTGGTAGACAGGCATTAAGATATGCGAGACGAGATAGTGCAATTATACCGTACAATTAACAATAAAGAGAGCAAGGAAAATGGAAAATAACGATAAGCACACTCTCTTTCCAACTTGGAGTGTTGGTCTACAGTCTACACGGTATATTTGATGAATAATTTTGAATTTTGCACGAAAACTGAAAAGGATTTTAACTATGCAGGTACCTGTATATGTAGTAAGAATATTCCGGGAGTCCCAAGAAATCTGGGACATAGAAAATTAACATGTAAATTATAGAATAATTATGATTACTTCTGAATAATACATTTTCGAGCAAAAATATATAAAAAAAATGAAATACTGTATTTTAATGACAGATCAGTATTGATTATTTGTTGTTTGAATTAAGAAAAAAATCTGCAATTTTTGTTTCATGACCTCCTGATCTATCATCAAAATGCATTATTACAAAATTGATTTACAAAATTATTTGACCACTGAACATAGATTCTTGACTAGCTTTAGAAATATTAATATTAGTTTATTGTATAATCGTTCCTAAGCAAAAAATTTGTATAAAAAGCGTTCGAAATGTCAAATATTTTCTACGTGAAGTAATTTGATATGTCCATATTTAAATTTTGTGACTTTTAAATAAATGTTCAATTTACTAACATCTATTCTCCATAACGATCTTGCCGTAGTTTGACATTTTAAGCCACATTTACTGATAGATTTCTTTGCCCACAGACCAATATCGCTTAATAATATATTAGTGCCAAGTAGAAACAATAAATTTTACTTCACATTTACATGTTCGCTGTTTGTATTTAATGCTCATCGTTGATCAAAACTTACTTCACCTGATACAGACGATAGATAGGTCTGATGGTAACTGTCTTTCCGTGAGAATGTCATGATAAAATTTATCTCCATTCTAGACTGTGGTTGTCGGTGCTCACTTGAAGAATAATTTACGGTACAATGAAGAAAACAACAACACAGGCCTGTATGTGTAGTGCTGGCATTGTGCGTGCACTTACGTACGTAAAAATATACCGCAATATACGACATGCCGTTTCAATTTAACATCAATAGTACCGCCGCGTGTTCGCCAGTTACGTATAGGATTCCATACTGCCGTAAAAATCCACTGGAACAACAGAATTACAGTAATTGTGTGGCGATATTTAATTAATGTATTATTGCATGACAAATTTTAAACAATTCTGTACCACCCAATGTACAACATACAGTAGTAAATTATATAATACAAATAACGTTTCATTTAGTTTAAATCGTTCACGCAATAATTGTATGTTTTCCCAATTGAATTATATACAATATGTTATGTAGGAATTTTTCTATATATAATATCCAGGAAGAATATAGTTAAAGTACCACTGGTATGAAGTCAAGTATGACAATGGTGTGATGTGAGCGTGGTGTAAT
The DNA here is from genome assembly GCA_963422195.1 of Carabus problematicus. NCBI lineage: Eukaryota > Metazoa > Arthropoda > Insecta > Coleoptera > Carabidae > Carabus > Carabus problematicus. The sequence continues at coordinate 9,697,184 of OY728588.1, read as the reverse complement.
TAAGGTGTCTTGTTGTTCCGTTCGAGGATCTACCGAAAGCATCTTCATCGCTATCCATACTTGGACGCACGTCTTGTTACCTCTGTAATTATGCAAAGTGGATTGTTATCGCGCCATAGGCACACACAAACACATTCGATCATACCTTACAGATGATTGTTTATATTCACCAGTTCTCATTGGCTTGAGCAAGGTACACGTGCGCCGAACACACCTTGCTAAAACTTGGTACACCATCAGAAATAAGTATTGAATAGTCTTTTGCGAAGCTATCTTTTAAGTTATTATCAGTACGTTTGTAGTTTTTGTCCAGATTTGAAAAGAAACAAAGAATAACTTCTCATTTCTTTCCCATGTCTGAAGTAACAGGTTCATTATAAAGGTATGGCTTCTGCCTAAAACAAAATTATGTATGAAGGCTATACTTATACAATATCGAAATGAAAAATGAAATATTGGGAAGAGAACTTTTACCTGCCGACTAGTACTAGCTTTTTGACTACAAGTTTTAGTTCGGCTACATCGTTCAATTAAACCGTTTGAATTATAAAATTAATAGACATAGATCTGTTTGTATTAAAGCATATAATCATACAAAAGAAAATTATCGGTACTTACTACTAGTTTTATAAACCAAGATATTGGTCAATGGTCTCCAAAGCTTTATAAGCCCTTTCTAAAATGGAAAATCTATTTTTTTCTTCGGCTGCTCCAATATTTCGGCGACACTGGCACAGACAAATTTCTTCAATCAGCAGACGGCGAAACTGGACTGAATGTAGATAAAACATTTAAAATAGTCTAGCCTATTTTATTTTCTAGTTGATTTGCTGCTAATATAAAGTACACTTGTAAGGAATTGCAGACGTTTAGTTTTTAATACAAACCTTTCTTTTTCTATGTGTCTTTTGCGCTTTTCATTGGTGTTACATCGGCACTCGACGAATCAGATGTAGATGCCGATGAACTAATGATAATCAATCACACTCGATATTGTTCTTCAAAGGCATCCTAAAGTATAACAAATGAATTCGTACCATTTATCACAATATATTACAGCAATTATTTGCACATCTCGTTTCACAAAAGATCTTTCTGCGGTTTTGACCTCCTACTTTCATGATCCAATAAATCATCTCTCTCTACAATTAATTTTATAAATAATTCGGCAGTATCTGTTCCAGAATGAGTGGAAGTTTGCACTTGATTTTCGTAATTAGTATCAAATGCACAATAATGATTTTCTGCATCAAGATCTCCCCACAAAATTATCAAAAAACAACTCTAGAATTAATTGTAATACTTAATCTCAATAATGTATGTTCAATATATTCTCATAATTAACGTATTTCATTAATATTTACCAGTTCCATGATGAAATCTGTCAACTAGTAATACTTAACCTCTTAACCGTACTTAAAGAACGGAACTGCACCGAATATACATAAGAATGAACCTGCAACAACAGTCTAGTTGTCAAATAATTCCCAGTAACCGAGTTCGCACGATCTGAGATTTACGGAATCGGGGGAATCGTGGAACTGCATTAATTATTATTTATTACTATTACAGACAGGGTAGAGTAGGGTAGGGTAGGTTAGAGGAGGGTTAAGTAGAATAGTGTAGTCTAGGATAGGGTAGGGTACAGTAGCCAAATCTATAAATTGCATTAACAGCAAATGTATTGCACACAAGTTAAGCACAACGTTACGAACTAAGAACAAGCTTGCTCGTATCATGTCGTATTATTTCGTAACCAGACATCGTGTATCTTCGTACTGGGGGTTATCTGACAATTAGACTCTTGTGAACCTGCAGCGATGTGAATGGAGGTAGATAAAGATAACCATTATTTTATTTTCAGTTGGTATCAATTTATACTTTTAGATTTGTTGATTTATTTTGCTACTACAACATTTTACAATTAGTAAAATGGATTGGATATCAAATAGGTGTTACGTGTGTCTAAAAAATAAGAAATATTTAAAAAAAATCGAGACTTTAGATTCAAATAACAAAGAATTATTAGAAATTGCTAAAGTTTTTGAAACTTTATTTATCACCTCAGATGCCGAATCTTATAATTTCTATTTTCTGTATGATAACAATTCTATTAACAATCAACGACTTGTATTAACAACATTGTTTATTCTATTAACATATTTATAACTCCAGTTATCAATAATTATAAGAAAAATTATTTTTCTACGCTTAATATATACTTTAATATCATAATTAGTTGATAAGGAAACGGGTATTACATGTATGTAAAGAATGGATAATGTATGTATATATAAATTACGCTGATTACGAAATTGACATTAAAGAAGAAACTGAAGAAGCAAATGCTGTAGACGAGTGTGAACTGTTCTAACGCCCTCTTGGATAATTCAAACGGCCCGCAGGAGGCGATACTGCCCACTGTGAGAGGCACTATTGTAGAACGTAAAACACCAGATGATAATGAGAGTAATGACGGTATTTCATTGAACTTCACGAATGGAGAAATATATTCCGCACACAGATATGCGTTCAGATACAAGATTGACTGAGAAGGTGTACAAATGTAAAAGATGTTCTAAAAATGTATACAAAATTAGATGTTAAAAAGACATTTTAAAACTCATGCTGGCGCGAAACCGTATAAATGTTCATCCTGCAATAGCTACTATTCGGGAAGAGGCAATTTAATTGTTTATCTTCGCGTCCATCATCCAAAATAACTGTAACTATACCTACTATACGTTATTATAAAAAATTATATCGAATGTAATAAATCGTTCCGAACTAAAGTAGAACTTTTTATTCACAAACGTATACATAGAAAGGCAAGAAAACGTACAAGTATTCAATGTGTAGTAAATGTTACGTTGGAAAAGTTACCTTCAATAAACAGATTCTCATGTATAGTAATACAAACAGTTGCAAAGATGTAAAAAAATTGCGAGACTTCAAATTTTAATCCTCGAAATCTATATTGTAGCTACTATGTACATAATTATAAGTGATTAGTCTACTTAAATTGTGATTAAAAATATAACTGTACTCTATTATCTATCTAGAAGGTTGTGATGTGGACAAACATATTTACATCAAGATAGTATATAAAAATCGTGAGTCGATTACCATACCAACAAACAATATGTAACGTAAACAATTTCGGCGTTTTAAAATCATACATTCATTTTTCGGGCCTAATGCTCAAAATTACATCTAAATTATAGTGTTTTCTTTTGGCAAATTATCAAAATTCACCGTAACTTACAGTCTGATATCAAAGTTTCTAAAAATAAATAAAAAATGGCCTGTGGCGACAGTTCTCGCCGCAAGAATTTGCTGGATCAACTAAAATGTCTCGTGGACAGTATCGACCGTTGTCCACCGCCATGTTGTCCGGTGAATTGTTGTCCACCGATGATCGAGATGTACGATCCATGTCCGAAGCCTGCAATACCACTCAGTTGTCCTGCACCAGTGACTCCGTTGGATCCAGAGACACCGGTACCGCATGTGGCATCACCTGCGAATCCCAACGGTGGTGTATGCATTCCGATTGTAGCGCCACCGCCCGTACCGTGCATTCCGCTAGCTAATCCGTGTCCAGGCATTGGGCAGCCCTGTGTACCATGCAATCCACCACAGATGATGGTGTGCTACCGACGTAGTGATTGTAAACCCACGCGACGTGGAATACGCGGTGGAAGAAATGGAGGTGGAGGATTTGGAGGTAGATCTGGCGGAGGAGGTGGTGGTGGTGGTGGTGGATGTTGTGGCGGTGGTCAAGCCTTGAAAACGTGCAAATCTCGCGAACTTCGCGCCAGTATCCTTTACGTGGGCTGTGATTGTGAGAAACGCAATGGTTTGCAAGATCAGTGTCCTCGATGGGAATGTCAAGGCTCACCGGCTTGTTTGACAGACCCGCCGTCGTGCTGTCCAAGTCAGTACGCTGGTGGTAAACATTTGATGCGAGATGAGTACAATTACAGTTACTCCCAAAGCAGTAGTTACTCTAGCGGCAACGGTGGCGGTGGAGGTTGTGGTGGTGGAGGTGGTAGAAGTTCTACTGGTGGATACCGTGCCGAGTATCTCTGTTTCCCTGCGTACTTCAAGATGCCGCCGTGCTCGCCGCAACAGTGTCCGCCGTGTGGACCATGTGGTCCTCTGCCATGTGGCCCGATGCCATGCCCCTCGACAGGTCCATGCCCTCCGTGCGATGTTTGCTGTCCGATACCGCAATGTACTCCGCCTGTACCTACTATCCCGTTACCGCCGTGCCCGCCTGTCTGTGTGCCAGCTCCACCGCCAGTTATTCCGACGCCGATACCAGTTCCTGTACCGACGCCGGTATATCCAAGTGTTCCAGCAACTCCGATGTGCTCACCTTGCGGACCTTGTGGCCCTTGTGGCCCTTGTGGACCATGTGGACCGTGTGGACCATGCGCAATGCCATGCATCAGCATGTGTTGTTAATTCTACATAATTTTCTGTTCGTATTGTCCCGCATATTCAGTATTAAACTCACCTAACAATGTGCTAATTATAAGACAGAATTTCTACAGCCAGATGAACATGTAAAATATAATGTTGGATGATGTCAACATTAAATTACTTTTTTTTAATTTTTTTTTTATTCATTTTTTATTTTTCGATTTCAATAGTATATTATGGTTATTTTTTCAAGCTAATCTTCAGTACATGCGCGTCGACATCTAGTTATATTTATTACTGTGTTCATGGTAGAAAAATGATTTATAATTATGTACATATTAATAATCTGTGATTTAATTTTTATTTTAATAAATGAAAATGACACACTGCATAATTTTGTATATTTAATTACTATTTTCTATTATGTATAATATGAATCTGGATGACTGAATCTATTTTTGAAAATCTAGTGTAGTAACCACACGACTTTCTTATACACACATTATCTAAACTCCACGACCATAAAAGTATACAAATCGAGAAGGTCGTTCTAACTCAATTCATATTTGAAATTTCAAATGCATATTTTTTTGTTTTCATAGGACATGATATTTTGAATACAAAATTGAATAAAGATACAATAAAAATGTATAGAACTTTTTTCTTTCGAATATTGTTTTCTAAAACTTTTATTGGAAAAATTTTCCAATATCGCTTTTAATTTCTCAAATAATTCGAAATTGATATTCAGTAAACTTCCTCTTCCAGTTTTGTAATTATGTATACCGAAAATCTAATCAGTTCTTTGCATGTTTTAAATATGAAGTTTCGTAACTATCTGTAGTGATAAATATTTTTTTCATACAAAAAAATCAAGTTACTACCAAAATTAACAAATGTATTATTAAACAAAAATTTATTTTTCATCCATCAAAATTTCATATTCATTCTTTCGGCCTGATTCATTCAAAATTCTAGTTTTCATGCAATAATTTTATTTCGAATATCAAAATTCTAGTGCATTAAATCATTTTACAATAATGGATTGCCACGACAAATCTATAATGGGTCATTCAGAGATTGAGGAGCCAATAAGCTTTGGCGAACTTTATGCTAAAGCACCAAATATGATGGTGTGTTTCAAGCGAGCACGAGACAGAACTAATGGTAATTTTTACTATATTATTTCATAAATGATCCCCCCAAGTAAAATTATGTTAGAATAAGATTATAAAATTCATTACAATCTCTTATAATTATCTCTTATCTTATACTTATTAAATAAATATCTAACCTAAAATAATTAAAACGTACTTTGCTGTCACCTAATCACACTTCATAAACGCCTGATTACATAATTGTTTTAATTTAAACAGGTTCTATCACCACGAAAAGCGCCAAAACCAGGACTAATGAAAAACGAGCCAAATCACGAGAGTTGCGTGCTAGTATTCTGTATGTAGGATGTGATTGTGAGAAACGAAATGGTCTGCAAGATCAGTGTCCGCGCTCCGAGTGCCAAGGTCGACCGCCATGTTTAACGAAACCGCCGACATGTCCGCCATGTGAATTCGGTAACGCGAAACACTTGACAAGGAAGACTGACTTGTTTTTGAAACGAAAACGAGATGCTGAAAAAGCCAAATTGGCAGAAGCTGCCAAGGAAGCGCTGGCTGCTAAACAGGCCCAAGAGAGACAAGGGCAAGAAACGGAATTTAAAGAAAGACTACACTATGATTGTATTCCGATAGATCAGTTGGTGAACGAAGGAGATCTGTGTCCTGTATGCACTAAACCATTGGATTTTGTGGAAGTATGCTACAAAAAACCTGCAATCAATGTGGAAAGCACACGGAGGTATATCAAGGGAGAAGATTATTGTGACTTCGAGAGACCTAAACCATTGGATTTTGTGGAAGTACGATGTAAAAAACCTGTAATTAATACGGAATGTACACGGAAGTATATGAAGGAACAAGATTGTTATGACTTCGAGAGACCTAAACCATTGGATTGTGCGGAAGTACGATGTACGGAAGTACACGGAAGTAAATGAAGGAACAAGATTGTTGTGACTTCGAGAGACATATAGCAGCTTAAAAGTGGGAATTGTATATGCAATTAATTACCATTTGCAACATTCTTTGGATATTTGCCTAGATTGTCCACTATATCACTATGGAACTGAATGTAAAAACTATTTATTTTTAAACACTTATTCCACGACTAATAATTGAAGTAAATAATATTAGACCTCTTCAATCTCATGCTTAATATTAATATGCTTTGTACTAAACACAATGTTTATTTAGGAAATAGTTAATAAAATACATAATATAACAACAAGAAAAATTTATTTCTGAATACTTAAATTTTTGAGAACTTGATAAACTAAGGCAAAGTCTCTTTGTCATTTCCTTTTTAGGTGACGTTGTTTTTATTAGAAAATTTACTATTTTAAAATAATAATAAACATTAAATTACATATTAAAAAAAAATACCTTCAACGGATCAATGCCTTGTGAGACTTCAATATAAATAATTTCACTAAAAAATTAGAAGCTAGCATTGGTAACAAAAACAGCAAAAAACATAATTGTTGCTAACAACATTTTGGTATCTAAATTCAACAGTCACGTACATTTTTCGCTAACACAGGCGGTCCAAATTATATGTAAAATATTTCAGTGTAAGATTTGGAATTTGATCAATAGATAAAGGAACGTTTGTAGATTGAAATAGAAGAAAATAAAATCTAAAAAGTTGAATATGTCTTGCCCACCATATGGAATGCCCTGTGTACAACCGTTGTGTCCTACGAGTGCTTGTATGCCTTGTGGCCCATGTGCTCCAGCCTGTGGTCCCTGTGGACCCTGTGCTCCTTGTGGACCTGGACAGCCATGCTTCGGATCGTGTTCACTACCTATCCCGAAGTTGCCACAATGCGCAGACCCCAGATCTATCAATCCATGCTGTCAGGAAATACCGTGCGAACCTCCTCAGGTAATTGGTTTGAAATTATTTTAATATAAATGATTTATATATCGAACCCTTTTCCATTAGTCTTTTATTATCTTACGCATCTCTTTCGTCACATATATTCTCGTCACATACATATATGCCCTGCTAATATTCATTTTAATAATTTTACATTCGTTGAGAATATTTTCTCTATTACATTTTTTCCTTGGACTTCCTCGCATTCATACTTTTATTTAATTGTCAAAATATAATTTCAACCACGACCTTCTCGATTAAAAGTGTGCTCTCGAATCTAGAAGTTCGTGATTTCTACTATACATTTACATAAAATAAATAAAAGCGTACTGAATTTTTCAATAAAATTACGGGTAGTATTTTGACTAAAAGGGATCCCACAAAATCTATAGTCTGGGCGGAAATATAACATTTTAGAATCTTAATTGCCCGTTTATTCTTGATGAAATGTATTCCAATTTCTTGTATTTTGTAGATGATGGTCGCATACAGGAGGGCGTGCTCTAGTACACCGGGTAAGGAAGAGTACCAGTGTTTCCCGTGTTACTTCAAGTTACCCAAACCCTGCCCCTCTCCCTGTTCCCCACCGCAACCCTTCCCACCGTGTTAAACAATATGTAGACGATACTAGCAGATAGTAATGTAATTGTTTATTTCTTAACATATGTAAAATAAAACATTTAATTCTTATAGTCTGCTGTATTTTATTTATAATTTGGTTTACTTTTAAATTGAATAAAATGTATTCTATATCAGCCGATCGCAACCATTGGGTCGCAAAAGTTTAAAAACGGGTCGCATAAATATTGAATGATTTAGGATAAATACAACGGATGTGGAAGCCAACGATTTATATACTTGCTAAATTAGAATACTTCATTTAAATATTGGTGGTTAGAAATTTTAGTGTCTATTAGGATGAGGTAGACGGTAGAGGTGCTGTTATACATAGCGCTGGTATACATTTTATTTAATCTTAAATCTTACGCCTATATTTTTTGTATGGTCCTGTAATTTTAAGAGACTAAAGCCCCCTCTCCTACCATATAGTCTCATATGGGTCACCTTACATTTGAATTCATATTTTATAGGTCGCCAGATACAAAAGGTTGCGGAACGCTGTTCTATATAATACTAGTTATACATATGCATCTAGTGATACAGTATAAGCTCTCTTTAATCGTCAACTTCCCAAAATGCTTTTCTTCCGAAAAAGACAATTGAGGAAAAAATAGAAAAAATAACAGATTTCTTTTAAGCTTGTATATGTATTAAAAAAACTTTTATTATGTAATGCATCTATGTACATTAATTTTGACTGGTATTTGCCTATAGATATGATTATACTCGCTTGATTTACATATCAGTCTGACTAACTGGCAAAATTGCTATCCGACCAGGGTTCTGATCCCGTAGTGACCGGTTAAGAGAGCATCGACTTTATTACCATACCGCTGGTAGTGAATACGGTGACTGTAGAAACTTTATACAGTGACTGTAGTAGTGAATTGATGGTGGATCATCTGTTAAACATTTTTATGTAACACTACACTGTGTATGCGAGAGCATGTGAGGTTATGGTAAGGTGCAAATGAACACGAGTAGTCACAGATCAAGACATTGGCGGCTCCGGTGAGATGTTATCTGCACGCCTGTGGCACCATCTGTGTCCGTGTGCGTGCATGTACCAACCCAACATGCTGCATAAGTAATGCATTCGTATGTATTCTCTACCAACACGAGAGTGCGTAGGTCACCTTTGCATATACGATGCATTTATAAACTAAACCATAACTAAACACGTTCATCGGATATATGTAAACCCGGATACGTACGTATCAAGAGTAAATACTTCGTGACAGTTGTATCGAGTGATCCAGAATGATTGACCTCCACGTGACCAGAAAGTATATGTGGAAATCTTTATTCCATGGAATAAAATTTAGAATCAATTTACCGACAAAGAATAAATCAATGACATACTATAGTTTCTCAAAATATATGTACCTATATTTTGAGAGTGATGGAGAACACCTGGAATATTTATTATAATAAAAAAAAAACTTCGTTTTGCAATGTATTCCTGCACCTTTCATGCACTGTACGTCAATGCGATTTGCCTGTAGTAGTTCAGTATTAGTAACACAACGGGGCGACAAACAAAAAATCAGACAGAAACGGCAGAAGCACGGTCAATCATTCTGAATCACTCCGTATTTCAGTGAACTTTTGTTTAAATTGCAAAAAAGTGCAAATAGATAAATGTTGCTTATACAATACAAAAGCAGAATAGAAATATGGTTAAGTTAGCTCCGAAATGTGAAACTAGTGTCAATAATACTTGATAGTAGATTAAAGAAGCCGCTAATCGAATATTTTCGTGGCAACTGTAGTTATAATATTAACGAAGAATATTTTTATACGGCTACTCTCCGAATAATTTTCAAATATGTAGTTATAATAGTTACAGTTGAAGTGACAATATCCAATGTACAGGTGTAGATTCACGTACCTGGGTGTAACCTAACCATGTACCGACTGATTTGATATGCACTGAAGATAACACATTATTTGCAATACGATTTACCATTGGTACGTAATTTGACGTTTGATACAATTAGCTGATTGTTTTCCTGTCAATTCCTATAGCTTCTGAATGTTGTACAATCCCTATAGAATTCATTACAGTAATTATTAGATTAATCTTTTATTTCTAATCACTAATTACTAAATATAAAATCTGATCTTCAGTAATTATTTTTGTATAAATTCAATTTATTTCGCAATAAATGTTGTGACGTGTATTTCTTCATTGGTAACGTACTTTCAAGAATTAACGCAGAGGACTGTGCCGACAGATTCTTTTGTAGATAACTTCGATGTCTGGAAAACTACAGCTTGCAACAGTTCCGTCAGTCAAGTACACTTCACTTCGTCAATTCAAGTGAAATGTGTACTAGCCCTCTTGGAACAATTACACCTGAATTACCTCTAAAAATAATCACATTTAATTGACGGTTAATACTTGAACGTACAGTTGGCACAATAATTGGCTGCGCAGCGAATTCGCTTGAAATAAACTACAGTCGTTTTTCTGAAATGTTTTTGCTTTTATTTTCAGTAAAAAATAAACAAATTTTTACGAGTATATACCGGGTGCTACCGTTCATTTTTGACATGTGTTCTTTTGCCAATTAACACCGGAATAATCATTATAATGGTTACTAATTTTCTGGTTAGAGTTTTTTTGTTTCTGCTTGTTGGTACTTCCTGTTGCATGTGTTATTGAGAGTTGCGCTTATTTCACAGTTCTTAGTGTAATTTTAAAGCATAGCGATAAACAATTATGTACCTCTGTATTTAACTGTTTTCCTACTCTGCTGTTTTTAACTAAAGTCATGAGTACATATTGTAATTTCGGTGAGCGGATAACAGGTAATTTAAAAATATGTATAACGCTTTCAACCAAGTTAATGTGTATTGTCATATTGAAATGTTCAATGCAAACGTTAAATCACAAACAAATTTTGAGTTTCTGATTGAAATTCAACATAAATCTTGAAACTAACAGCATTTAATGGTAAGCTATATTGTACTATTGTTCATTTTACTTTGAAATGAATGCTAAAACCTTAAGAAACGTTAAAAAACTTAAGAATTCACTTTTGTTGTGTCTGTCAAAACATAAATTGCAAGAATTAGATTATTCTGAGTTGCATACTACTATTATGTTACCTATTTGATTTATATTCTACCTTTCACCAACAATAATAAATTCATATAATAACTAGGTATTTCTCTGTTGCACGAATTAATTTTAATTAATGTCTCAATTTATTACTTGAAAATAGTACACGAGTCTTCATTCGCAAAATTAAAATTTGATTATTCGACATTATTACACTTAGCATTAATAATTCTAATTACATATTAAATGTTATATAAATTTAGTATCCAAATGTATGACTACATCACACACCTTTCTGTAAAGACAATGAAAAGAAAGTGTATTAATAAAAAAAATTATGTATACATACTTTACACACGTGCGTACATACACACATATGTACATGCACGTGAGTCTAATTTTCATATATAATATATACAAGTACATTTACATACCAATATTCATAAGGTAGAACATACATATATAATTATACATGGATTTTATTCTAAATAATAACGGGTCTAATTATAATGTAAGTGAGACATCATACCCGCTTGTAAATCATACAAAACGTAGGTTAATATGTCTTGGGATAAATTTTACTACAGGTATACCAACTGCAACGACCTACAACCACTATATTCACTGCCGTCTGAAGCTGGCAGCAATAATTATCGTACAACTGCTGACGTCACAGCGTTATATTTTCTATTTCTTTTATTTGCTTCATTTATAAGCTCATTTAACCTGTGCAGGTAGCAAAAGGAATTAGACAGAAATATTCTAGTCGATTATGTAATTGAATAAGTATAGAATTTGTTATGATTATTAGAAGATACCGTGAGCATTGAAATGAGCATTCAATGATGATTCAATTATAAATATTATCTTATTAATTAGCAACATGGTGCTGTTTCATAATTAATTAAAATGCATTACAAAGTCAACTAGGATTTTATTATAAAATATTTAGAATGAAAATTCATTTCAGATATAATATGGCAACTGATTATTCGTATATGTAGTAATATGATTAATGCAATAATATTAATCTTTTTAGATTACGTATGATTACCATGAAACATGTTAATTATAAACGCAATTCCATTTAATGAGTATAATTTGTCAATGATGGTATTTAATAAACGAAAATAATACAAAACTATTTGAACATTCGTAAGCAATGACTCATTTAACTCCTAGTGAGTATTTTGTACTTTTTATTATAATTATATTGCATGCGCGTGATTATATTTCAACCAGTCATTAATGACTGTACTTTTTCATCAACTTTTATTCTTTGTAATAAAATTCAGCACACCCACACATGGATATATATATATATATATATATATATATATATATATATATATATATATATGTAGTTGTGTTGTGCTTTTAGTGTATGTGAAAGTGGTTGTACAGTATGACGGTGACCTTGACATTAGGATCAGTTAATTCGACGTGACATTGAAATGTGCATCCAATGTTGTTCTGCCGGCTGGTGTATGTTAGCTCGCTGCTGTAGATGATTTTTTGCTTGTTCTTACTTGTTTGTATGTGGGTTTTAACTGCATTCACGTGTCAATGTTAGTCATCTCATTGCTTGTATGTATACATATGCAAGCACATGTGTATACCATTTATGCATGTATGAATATATTGTTGTATGTGTGAATATATACAGCGGAGTTTTCCATCGCCAATGATGCGTTTTTCATCAAACAACAAATGTCACTACGAGTATAGTATATTCCGAGATCCAATAATGTGACTGTTGGAGGTGCAAAGCAGCTATTACCTATAGTTTATTTTTTTGTGGTATGCTTCACTTCATTATCATTCCAAGAAAAGCAAATACTATATCCATTGTATTTGTCCTGCACGTGTATGCATCATTTATAAAAATTGTGGGTTTGTCGAATTTTATTGATTAGTTAATTTTTAAGTAATGATTACCAGAAAAAAAACTAAAGTCGAGGTAGAAAATGATCAAAAGAATACATAAACTTATAATCACCATAGATAGACAAATATATAGATTGATTTTTTTATTGTAACGGTAAATATTAAATCTTTCTCGTTTTTTTTTTTTTAGTTTACCTAAATACAGCCGCTAGTAGTTGTAAATGGCCTCCTCAGATGCGATGTATTTAGTTCAATTAATTAAGAAACTGAGTAACACTACTAAAACTTGGAACACACTATACCAAAGTGTTTTTTAATTTTTTTTTCAACCACGTAATTGTTGCTAATTATGTCTACAATGGAAATTAGCTTGACATAAATGTTTTATGCAAAAATGTACATACATGTTTTAATAAATGGTATTCAGATAAATTCTTAGTAATACGATATAATTCATTGAAATAGTATTAGTAAACACAATGACTACAATTCACAGCTGGATATTAATGAGGCTGCTAGGAGTTACTAATTGTTTTCTATTAAAATTTACATTATTACTCTGGAGAAGTGCGTACTTTTATAACATTATTGTTATCAACAGTATCTATTTTAGCTGAATCATTTAGTAGCTGGTTTAGTGCGTTTTACATCTATTAAATTTTCATCATTCATGTTTCCGTCAGTGACCGAGAACTAATGTGAAATACTTCAAATGTATTTGCCCCTGTTTTAATTCGTGAAGAGCATTGATGGAGCGTTTGAAGCATTTTTCCGTTTTTTTAAGGCCCGCATGGTCAAATTTAAATGATTTGAACAATGATATGAACCATGCCAGATATAAAACGCACTTTAAGGCACCGATGATTAAGTTCTTAATTATACAACGTACACGCAATATAAATTTACGTTAGCTCCGGTCAATGTCCAATCATTGTTTTATTTTGTTTGGAATACTTCTGACAAATTACATTTAATCACTATACCGATGACAGCGAAACAAAACCAAATGAAATTGCGAAACAAACACTGAGAAGAAAAAATAAAATAAATTGTGGAACGTTCATACAAAATTCTACTTTGCAGTTAGTTGTAATGGCTTTGAGTGCATTGTTTTGTTCTTACATGCACATATATGTATGTGTGTGTGTGTGTGTGTGTGTTTGCTAGGCCTCTCTATCCCTAAGTATGTACATAGGCAAGCCGGTTTAGAATAACTATACATACAAGTTAATTGGTTGTGCAATTCTCCACAAAGTGAGGCGTTTCCTGTAAAAGCCAAGCAGCGTGGTTGGTGTCGAAAGAGGTGAAACTATCATTCATTCCATGCTGTGTCTTGTTAAGTGCATAAGTACATACACATATTCTTGTGATCTAAGAAGCGGCATAGACTAGACATCAAAATGTTTGCCCGGCGACACAAAATGGTATTCAATGTAGAAATTATCTAAAGTTGACTAATGCAAAACGCTACCAATTGTTTCACAAATTTCAATAACAAACTTTTCTTTGAAGATTCGTACAATACTTGTTGATTATTTTGTAGTTTATTGTATATTTTCTTACGCTTTTAGTTTTGATGGCAATTCCCAGATGCATATGACATTCTATTAAATAAATACAGTCTTGTAAACTATTCTTTTGACTAGTAGTGTACGACTAAAGCAGCTAGCTAACAATTATCAAGAAGCCGACATGCAATTTCTCACTGTCTAGAACTTGTGTGCAACAACGCTGTGTATGTGTATGTTGGTTATATTTTACTTACTTTGAGGTTATAACATTAAAATGTTCAATGTATTTATGCGAAAATTGAGCTTGATTTACGAGATTTCAGTAAATATGTGATTGGTGTCGGTAATTATGGTAATTATAAGCAAATAGAACGTCCAACAAATGTATTAGCTACTTCAGCTTATGTTTAATGTGACATGAATAATCCCAAACTTGTTAATAACTGAAACCACGGCCATCTCGATTCATAGTACACTTTTAATGGGGAAAATTGTGACTGAAATCATTAGATTTATATATAACATGTTAAAGATAATTTGTTTATAATATAATACAAATTCAGAAATCGTAAGACCTCGCTTAACGCGGTTAATACTGGGTCATTTTCTATAAATTGATCCATAATTTCCGTAAATGTGTCTTCATGAACCGCGTTATAACGAATCAACGTAAATTGAGCGCCTTTTTTTGGATTCAACAAAAACCGCGTTATACCGAATCAGCGTTAATCGAGGTAGCATCAAGCGAGGCCTTACTGTACTTTATAAATTGTTTTTCACAAAACGTAATGTTTATTTTCGATTTAACTGTCAAATTCACGGCCTGAAGTTTAATAGTGTATACTGTTGCCGAGAAGGTTGTGGTCAGATAAAAATTGACATTACTGGCAATTGATTTCCAGTGCAGTTGAAATGGTTATTGTATACAAATTTCTTATTCAATTTCATATTAATTAGCTGGTTTTACTAGTCTTACAATTTAAATGTTTGATGATAAAATATGTTTATTTATGTCTACAGTATAAGTTCTGAATGTTGTGTCGGCATTTTGTTAAAGCATTGCATAGTTCTGTGTACAATATACCACCGATGTTCATTACACATACATACATGCGCTAGTCATTGTGTCGTCGCACAAACTACCGTGATTGATTATATGCCATTATGATAAGCAATCGCAATTATCTATGGTGTTTATAATTGACGATTAATGTGGATGCTGTTTTGCCATTGCATCGTTCGTCCTGTTTTGTGTTGCAAATGCAACAACATGCAACTGTATGTGTACAATTTATGGACGATTACTTATCTCGATTCTTCACGACTAGCAACTACAAGAGCTAGAGGAAGTTCGAAAGCAAGAGAGAGAGAGAGAGAGAGAGAGAGAGAGAGAGAGAGAGAGAGAGAGAAGGCAGACATTGGCCATTGTTTCATGATCACTGGTAAATCGACTTGTGCGACAGACAGGATCTGTGGAATTCATCAGCCGGCCGATAAATTTACAGTGCATTAATGCAAATTGAAAATTATTGAACCATTGTCCTATTGGAGACGGTCTTTTGGACAGTTCAATGCATGTGATGCATTTTTAAACGAATTGTATACATGTACGGCTGACTACATATTTTAGGGCCTATCAAGTTTGCACAAAGCACAATTGTAAAAAACAATCAATAAACATAAATTTAACCACTGAAGATCTAAAAATATGAGGTCTAATACAGTTTTGAATATTTTAATATGTATATCTTTTCTTGTGCCATTTTAAATATGTACTTATATGTTAATAGATAAATAATCATCATATAATCTCTTAAAGTGAATAAAATTAAAATTTTTAGTGAATTATTTTTGCGCTTCATGGCAAGATGGATGAATGATGAATGTTAACTATGGTCGTAATTAACAGTAACAATAACAACGTATTTCATTATCGACAGACTATGTATGTATGCATGTGCATATGTATGTATGCGTGCGAATATCCTTGAAGTATGGAAACGTGTGCGAATATATGGGCACGGCATCTACACTGATATGTCCGTTAATTAATTAGCTAATGAGCGTGATTAGATAGCAAAACAATGTTTGCTGCCTATTTAGTGATTTATAGTCAGATACATGCATGCCTGATGACAGTATACAAGGGTTGCAGAGGTCAGGCCCATGTTAATCACTCTTCTAATAATCTGCACCAACTGATTAGCACCAGACGAGACTAAATTATTTGTACACTATAGCCGCTTTTTCATTACTAAAATCATTAATGCAAATTATTTTAAAATAAAGTACATTAAATTAATTTTTATATAACATGGGACCATTCTATTTTCTATTTTTCCCAAAACGTAAATAATATTTCAACGCCAAATAAGAGAGCACAATCGACGCAGTTTTTGATTCTGTACAACATTTGTATTAAAAGATTTACTCCAAATATAACGGGAAACGTAATATCTAAATGTAAAATATTAACGTTGGATTACCTATTACATAGAGTCATTTTAGTGGGACACCCGGTATATACAAATGTAAAACTATTTAGATATAATATTTTATGGTCGGTTTTCATCGTATTTAAATATTCAATTTATTCCATATATGGCCAGTTCTATAATTTACTGTTTGACATTCATCTGTCGCATACAAAAAACACTTGAATAGCTAGAACGATAGCAAAAAAGTCTTTACCATGTCACCTGCGCACTCATGTTTTGCCAACTGTCTGTATTATTTATAACATTGGAATAAAAATATTTTTATTTGCGATCATTAAATAGAACTCAAGACGTTTTATTAGATCTGAAAACATTACACAAACTTATGCTCGGAAGAGGTTTAATTCGAGAACATAAAATGATCCTAGATTTGTTTTGATTCTCAGAATTAAACCCAGATTCGTTTCTAGGACCGTTATTAGTTGATTTTCGTTGAAATTCAAATAACTAACATTATAGCAGTGATTCCAAAACTAATTTGAGTGTGAAATACCCTTGGATTTAAATTTAATAGCACGATGATTCTTATAATTACAATTCAAGCAACACGAATCCAGTTTATGTAGTTGATTTAGAAAACTAACTATTTGCTAATAAATTTCACGAACAGTCACATAAATCCGTTTTAATTAAAACAAAAGTCTACACACCTCTGAGCGAGAAGAGAATTGAGTTGATAATTTATTGGCTTTGCAAATTCATAACGCAACTGTCTGCCATCGTACGATAAACTAAGGTCTGTCATTTTTGTGTTGAACTTTAGCTGCGGTAATAAATATGTAAAGTTTAAATAGAATAAACTAATAAGTCAAGTGAATGTACAGATTGAGAATCATGTTGCATCATCCTCTGCTATCATATATACTTCCATATTGCCTCCCTGAGCTCAGCTACGATCAAGAGAGATGTTAAATATGAACTGTTTTTAATATATTGTATCATTCTATATGATAAACGAGGACTTGAGTCTTTTTTTTGCATACGTTACAATAACACAAGAAATAGTCAAAAGAAACGGTTTAAACTTTTCAGAATGGCCACGGGTGCTGCCAGATGGCAGCTATATAAAAATTATCTTTCATCTTCTATTTAGAGAAGTAATACTTAAAAAAAAACCAAACTTATTGAAAGCTGTCAGTACTGATAAATAATTATGGAACATCTTATTGGCAAAAGCCATGCCGATTATACAGTAACAATTTTTACTTTTGGTATCAATGCTAGCAATTCATGTCTTGTTATTTAAGGTTTTGCTCGAGATTTTAAATCAGATCGTAAAGAGATCATACCTGTTAATCTATCTCATATCTGCTTAGCAACATAACAGATAGTAGGAAGTGAATAACGAACTGTGCGTGTGCGTGTTTTTGTTGGCGCGTTCATCTAGTTATCGAGAACAATATCATGGTTTATGCCATGTCCATGCAGATAAGATAAAAATAATTGACAGTTCTTGTCACGAGCGTGCAATTCTGACAGCATGCGGACAATCTCTCCGTTGACAAACGTACACGGTTATCCGTAGTGCCAATCGGCATGCAAGAATAAGTGTATAAACTAGTAAATCCAACACATCTGTACACACACAGGCACAAACAGATACATAATATATATATATATATATATATATATATATATATATATATCTCGAGTGTTAATTAAAAAACTTAATACGTTTTACTTCTATCAAACTTTCATCAAACAAACGTCAAATTCTTATTTCCGTCAGTGACCATGAATTAATAGGAAAGACTACAAATTTATTTGTCCTTGTTTTGATTCACGAAGAGGATTCAATTTCCTTCATCATTCACAAACGATTATAAGAAAATACACTTTAGTTTCAGTTTTTTTGAAATATAATATAATCCTCCAAGTACATGAATAGTCACAGGTTTACGAGGTATAGTATCAAATAAAAGGAAAAAGAAAACAACGAAAAAAATCATTAATGCTCGAGATCGTATGCACTTATTCAGGAAATCTCTTGACATGGCACTGTATAATATGTATAACAGTATCTACTTATTGTTTATTCTTCGTCAGCCTGTACGTGGATCTTACTATAAACGTATTTTTTTCTCGGGAAGCGCATTTCTATTTATGCCCATATACGCTGTTCTGTTATTCGATGCCTGGCACTGGTGATGTATGTTGTCAACGTGTGTTACGGTAGAAGACGCGACTTGCACAAGGCACTGGCAGCGAGTTGTGTCTGCCGGCGGATCAGCAGTAATCTATACCCTAGATTTCACGATGATAGTTTCTTTATGATAGTACTATCATGAGAGTTACGGTGATAGGACTGACATGTCACTGTGATGTCTGTGATAGTTGTGGAAAAATGGCTAACAGGCAGAGCTTGTTACTATTGCTGTTGCGAGAGTACTATCAACTATCTAGTCAAGCGAGTTAGTGTGAGAATCCTCTCGTGATAGTGCACCAATGACTATCAAGAAGTCTACACCGTGATAATTATCGCGATAGTTGCTATCGTAACATCTATTATCATGAAAACTATCATCGTGAAATCGAAGCTTTCGGTGTTCTTTTTTCTCTTAAATGTTTGATCAAGCAACTACCGCACACACGGGCACACGCACAGACACACACGCACAGACAAACACACAGACACTCATGTCCGATTACCCCGACAAAATTTAATTCGAGAATTGTAAAATGATTATCTAGATTTATTGTTGACACTCTGAATTAAACCGTAATTCGTTTCTAAGGCAGCGAATCTGTTGATTCTCGTTGTAATTTCAATAATTAACAACAAATAAATTGTTTATTTCATGATAACAGCGAGGTTTAATTCTAGAATCACTGATACTTCAATTAAATCTAAATACATATATAGTTTAATTATTTTTGACATTTAAATTTTCTACAATATAATTTTATATATGGCTGTTGAATGTGTAAAAAATATGGATAAGCTCTTTGTGGAGAAATCTATGATTATAAAACAATATAAATCAATTTTAAGAATGCGACATTATCTGGGATAATTATGTAGGATTATGAAATTGTTTGTCCACTAGCAAACCCCGGTCACATAAACCGATATAATTTATATCCGCTTATCGAATAAACAGATCATATTCCAATAAACCGTAAAGATATTGGCGGTATTTGTGTGTTGGGCAATTACGCTATCTATTTTATGAAACCCCATTTCACACATAAAAGTCACGTGGAACGATTTGGATATAACATAATGGCGTTATAGGCACTTTGACATTTACACTTAATGTACTATTTGAAAACTTGATATAATTTTAATATGCTGTTCTTGAATATTAAATACTTACGGCTTGTTCCAAGAAAGGCTACCGATAAAATTCGACTTTTTTTGAAAATTAAAACGTGTACAACAATTCGAATTATGCGGGAGTAATAAAATTGTTTTACTATTTATTATATAACTAATTGACTACGGCTAGATGTTATAAAAATACGTACGTATGGGGAGACAGAAAGAGAGAGAGAGATAATTAACAGTGTTGTTGATGTAATTAATACACTTGTCACAAAGCAGCAGTCGCTATTTATACAAATATTTTTATATCTACAGTGTCACCACACCTTATCCAACGGATACTAATATTTATATAGCTACAATTACACTGGCGTGTATGTGCATGCGTATAATATATATATATATATATATATATATATATATATATATATATATATATATATATATATATATATATATATATCCATGATGATAAGTTTTAAATGAAATCTAGAAACATAGTTTTATAGACAAGCTATTTGATCCAAAATTAATAATAATGTAAATCAAATGATGATCTAGATTTGTTTTCATTCTCAGAATTCAAACGAGATTCGTTTCGATTGATTTTCTAAGATTTCTACATAAATGTCAACAAATAAAATGTATTTTTTGTCCAACGGAAAAGGGTTTAATTTTAGAATCATTGATTCTCGAATTACGGCGAGCTATTAATATATCTGATAATAATCAAAGGAATCAGTAAGGAGATGTTATACTGATGAATATATTATAGAATAATAGTATAATAAAGTAAGTATAATGTACAATAATAACAAATTCACATCATCATTGTTATTTGTATTCATACATTGGCCCGAATGGTTTGCGCTAATCTCTATATGCGGTAACCGTTGCTATTTCTTTAAAGGAAAATAAAAACGCAATGAACAAGACGAGAATCTCGGAAATGCTGTGACTCTGGTAGGCAATGGAACAAAACGAGAACTACGACTACGTAATGTAAGTGCATATCTGAATAGTTGCAAACGTTCAGCATATATACAACAATGCTTATTTGTCCTAGAAAATTGTCAACGAGCAGAATGCGATAAACCACGGCCAACTCTCTTGCGGTGCGCTTAAGAACCGCGTTGTGGTTTTCTGTTCTGGTAACAGAAACTGGTAACGTACAGGTATGATACAGAGTGGGATTCAGAATAATTCTACTATTACTGCTGATTATGGAGCCACATTGGTGTAAGATATCTCGCATCTAGAGTGCAGTAATCTTGTTTTTTCAAACAACGAAACGGAACATTGAGATATTTATCGTTTACTTTTAGAAGTAGAGATGTCACCACTAGCATACAAAACAAAATTAGCAACTGTATTTACAGACAGTTATGCAAGTGTATACATGTATATAAGGATTCCTTACTCGCATAGGGTATTGCCCAGGACTTTCTGGGATAAAATTAGAATTTCGCCAAGGATACACCCTTACTGTACATAACAGGAAGAATGCAAAACTCGATTACTCAGATAATTCTGAATGTACAGACATAATTGCTGTTTAAATTTATTAAAACTTTAATTATTTTTTTAAATTACCTTTTTGCTGCAGCTATTTGACACAAGTTAAGACTGATTTTAAAGCTATGAATTACATTTATTTTTACCATAAGGAAGTAATAAAAAGTTATCTACTTTTATTTCACATCATTGATCATATTAAATTAGCAATAAGTGTTTTATACAGTGACTCTCAAACACTGTTTACAATGTCTGCGATCTACTGATGCTTAGGGTACTTTATTATTATTACTAATATATCTAGTAAACATTTCGAAGCAATCCTTTCAAAACGAATGGTCGTTTTTCTGTAGGAAGTTACCAACACTTACATAGTTTCTCAGCAGACGCATACACATAACTCCTTTTGGTTCGCATGAATACACATGATATTTAAATATTAACGAACACAAAATAATTTAGAATAATCAGAATTGCGACTTACCAGCAATAAATTCGCACTTAAACTACAGTGCAGCAGAGGTCATCTGATTTTCAGACGCATTACGCGAATGACATTTTTATTAATAATTTACCTCGCGAACATCAGAGACAAACAACGCTGAATGGGTTTTTTAAATTTTAATTTCTCTTTGCTAATAAAACCATATATGTACATATTATATATGTACACAATAATTACATATATGTATGTACAGTACATACTACATATGTACATATCTACATATTTTCAAATTTAAATGCAAAAATGTTATGTGCTTCTTAGATTTTTTAGTTAATTTCATACTTTATTTACTCTTATTTCACATAATTAATACAATTTTGTTAAATGAATCAACTCATTTACTATAATCGAAATTTATTAATGAACTTCGTAATATTATTATTCAATCTGAAATTATATATAATCTTTTGAAAATCAATATAAAAATTCTGTGTATTTCAAATGTCTAATATAATAATGATATTCCTATATTTGGTTCTCAACTGGTTACTATCGAATCTTATAAATTCTGTATCATATGTGCGAGAATTTAGGTTATGTTTGGTCCTAGTATAGTGGATAAACTTGTGTTTCTCTGTAAATGCATCCATGTAATCTCTCTGCCTCTCTCTTTCTTTCTCTCTGTACGTGTGCCTGTGTTTGTATATATAATAGCAGGCCTAAGGATATATGTAGCTAGCAGAGTCCGCTTTCCCAATAAGGAATTATACGTGCCAGTACAAAGTGATTGTAATATACAGCCGACGGGATTTTTATTAACACGATAAGCAAACAAACAAAAAACTACTGCTGTTGGTTTCTTTCTTTTCCTGTTGACTTTTAATTTTACTCTTTGATCAACGTGAAACTAATTAACAATGCGGAATCATATTATCCACGATCAATATTAATATCCAGTTTCTTCTACCAGCTTTATTTCGAGAAAAATATGGAAAAATATTGTTCCATTTCCTGCATATGCATGAAAATTTTGAATACAATTGAATAAAAAATAACGCAGAAAAAAAAATAAAAACTGAAAAAAAATTGGAAAATATTTTTTTTCTCAAGTACGAAGGAAAATTTTGAAAAATAAAATGTGCCTTGCACAACTAGACCATAACACGTATCTGCAAAAATTTCGTAAAAATCCGTTGGGTAGTTTAGGAGATCTAGGTGGAACAAAAAATCTCGTACGAGCGAGCGACATACATACGGACATATGTTGTGATAGTCATTTCGTGATCCAGGGGGTCTGTCCGGGATTTCTGTGCAAATTTTTTTGAAATCGGAAGATGCTACAGACATCGTACCGAACACTATAGCTCTTCGACAGAAGGTCGATGAGCTAAAAAGGCCGTTATAGCGAAATGCCGAATATAGCGCGGCCGTATAACGAGAGTAGGCTGTAATTAGAAAAAATAAATTGTTTGAAATTATGTTGATTGGACTTAGTGCTTAAATGGAAATAAATTATTTGTTTCGTCCTAGCAACGAAGTTTAATTCTAAAATCGTTGTGTGCAACTTGGCATAAGTATAATGAAACTGATACCGGTTTATTTGGATCAGGTACTTGAATACGAAGGAAATATGAATTTTCTAAAATAACTAGTACAAGTACAGCGTGAATATGAAGTAACAAAGATCAGACTTAGGTAAATATTGAATAAATATCTTTAGGACAGGTAAATTGATAAAATCATCAGTTTGTTGATATTTCACCATTGGTATTTCCTGTTTGGTCACATTTAAAGGTTGGTTGCGCCTGATAGGTTAGAATATTGGCCTGCACGCTTATATTACCAACATGATAGATTTATTATACAGTATAGATTGTATCAAGTATAAATATAAAACTACCGAACGTTGTAATTTTACAATGAGTTTGTTTAAGAACGTAATGATATAGTTACCCTGTAGTGTAGATAATCAAATATAATTTATGTCAGATCTTCACGAAGTTGCGTCTAACTAAATATGATCAATGTAAAGACACTGGATATAGTTATAGCTGCCAGCAAGATAATATTACATTTGCATAATACTGTAAATAATTTTACCTCTTTCTGGATTTGATTCGATACTAGAATTAATTCGAGATTCGATTTCATAAAATGCGAATCAGTTAATTATTTGTGATTCTTATTGAAACTGAAATAAATGACAACAAATAAACAGTTTGTTTTATCGTAGCAACGAGATTTAAAGCTAGAATCATTGATTCTTGAATTAAATCTCGTCTTAACAAGCAAGCATATGAATATGATGATGTATTGTGGTCAATATTGTTTGTAGCTAACACTAGGTTATGTCTCATATGTTAATGTAATCTGTAATGTGTATGTAAGCGTTTCACATTTAATTCTGATCATAAAATATGATGAAACTTTCAAACAACAATTTATAATAAACACAGCGGCCGGTGTTGATGGATTTAACGACAAATGAAATTGTATAAATGAAATATAATCTAACCTATAATTTCCATATCAGTAGTAGTTTGAAAAATATTATTACCCGGTTACAAACAGTGAAAATGCTTTTAACGCGTACGGTTTTATTATTTTAACTGCTTTAACTGTTACCCGGTGCTTCAGTAAGCGGCGGTACTATTTGAATTATTACAAATTAAATTTTATCGTCCATTACTTTTAATGGATTTTTCCTATTACTTTTATAATTACTTACAATTATATATATATATATATATA
The DNA here is from genome assembly GCA_963422195.1 of Carabus problematicus. NCBI lineage: Eukaryota > Metazoa > Arthropoda > Insecta > Coleoptera > Carabidae > Carabus > Carabus problematicus. The sequence continues at coordinate 9,672,199 of OY728588.1, read as the reverse complement.
TATATATATATATATATAAAATATAATTTAATTTGTAAACCTGTATTTGAAAAGTGTGTTGTTACATTGTAGGATGTATCAATTGGAGAAAATTCTCAATGAAGAAAAATAGCGAGAAACATGGACAAGACTGGATTAAGATATTTCTAAGCGTTTATTTAATATTATTTTCGGTTAATATCTATGAAAGTACTGTTTCTTTTTCTAGGAGCCAAAGTATTATTGAATAAAATATAAATGCATTAGAATGATACCTACGTTGGCAGATGGAAAACTGTTTGAACTTCCGTAATTCTACAGTACATATTCGATATCATATGGTGTGAATACACACACATACACACGCACGTACACATGTGTGCATTAAGTCTTAATTATATCATTAATACTGTGTTTATTAATTCCAAACACAACAGGCGTCCCTGTATAGCTAGCGATTAGGTTTACAAATGCAGAAGGCATTATCATAACGGTATGGACGATACATAGTTTATGTGTCCAGCGTTATAATGATGTATGATAGTTTTATAAATAGTTTTTTGACCACAGACGTTTTATGAAATTTTCCATGACGATTTATACTTTATTTTATTATATGTATTATTAAGTTATATATCATTTAATTCAGGCTCTTTATGAAAATGGTGTAGCTAATGTTTTTTATTAATTCAACTGTTACACATATCTTAAAACTCCAAACTGATCTCTCTAATTGTCAATATTACTTATTTTATGTAATTATTAGTAATAAATAGTATACCTATAATTTTGATAAAATTTCTCTTGTGGACATATTACGTCGCTATATGTACGTACGTGTTGCCTGCAGGAAATTTGTTATGAAAAAAGGCATTAGCGTGTTATTCCTGCATTTCTGTGGCCTTTTAATTTGAGGTTTTCAGAGTTAACGGTCAGAGGCACGCAATATAATGCATACAACACACACGGAGAGAGAAAGAGAGAGAGAGAGAGAGTTATACTTGCCTATATACTACATACATACATACGAGTATATAAAGCATACAATTCATGGTTTGCAAAAATACATCTCTATCTAGCGATATTTAAATATAAGCTCAGATAAATTACAATTACCAGTAAAATAAAGTATAGTAAATATGACATAAATACAGTGTAACACTGTCTTTAAACAACGCTGTATTCTAATGGCGGAACTGGGTGACATTACCCGGTAAATGTACTGTTTTTAATAATATGTAATATATATATATATATATATATATATATATATATATATATATATATATATATATATACAGTAAACTTCGCTTATAACGAACCCGCTTATAACGATTTTTCGGTTATAACGAACCAATCTATAAGGTACGAACTAAAGTATCATTAAACGTGTGTTATTTTTTTCGCAAATAACGAACCCGTTTATAACGAACTTTCGGGTATAACGAACCTTAATTTTTATTATAATCGCAAAAGTTTTCGGTTATAACGAACTTAAAACGGTATTTTACCAAATAATCAGGGGATTCTTCGAAATCTTTAAATGTAGGGTCACCGTAACAGTTCTTGCGGTACTTGTGTATATGTGATTAATTGTATGAAAAAAAATTATCGGACCTTCCCGCGATTGGAGCGGCCCATGTAGAAATTTCAGCATGCCCCACATGGCCTGTCCGCCCCTGTTCACTGTATTTAATGTGTTAAAGAAGTACAATTATGAGTTACGTAATTTTGAAGAAAACACGTAAAACTCTTACTTTAAATAAATAAAAATCATATAAAATAATAACAAATATAAACAAAAGTAAAATAAACGATTTTTTAAAATAAGATTCATAAAAACTATTGTTAGTGTACATATGTATATGTATTACAAACCAATATCTAACTCAATTTTGAACAAATCTGGATTTGTCTAGTTTTGCAAAAGAGTTCTTCATATTATATATCTATTTGAAACATGTACCTATGCATTAACAAAAATAATGAATTTTTTATGTTTATCGTTTATTACGAACTTCGCTTATAGCGAACTATTTTCGTCGGTCCCTTGAGGTTCATTATAAGCGAAGTTTACTGTATATATATATATATATATGTGTGTGTGTGTGTTGCAGGACAGTGCTAAGTACCAGTGTCATACAAGTATACTATACTAGATTGTTTTAATGGTGCATCATTAAAACAATTAACATTTCTACACCAGCCAAGTTTTGCACATTCTCTTCGGAAACAATAGCTGCACGCAAACAAAGAATTTACAGTGCCATAATTACAGTCATTAAATGACAGTTTTATTTAATGTACCAAGCTTACCTACCTTACATTTAGTTCATATTGCTAAATACTCGTCATTATAACATCAGACGATGTATATATAGCTATCTGGGACATAGGAAATCATCAGCTCATTATAGATAAATTGTGATTACTTCGGAACAATACATTTTCGAGCAAAAGTGTAAATAAAAAAATTGTTGAATTAAAAACTGCATAATGTATCATGTAGTTTTTTTACATGTTAATTTCATATGTCTCAGATTTTTTGGGAAACCCGGTATATATATATATATATATATATATATATATATATATATATATATATATATATATATGTATATATATATATATATATATATATATATATGTATTTATTATTATTTCTTTTATTATCATCACTTTTGTCTATAAACAAGCCTCACATAAGCAAGATGCAGCGAATCGTCTCACTTGTTCCCTTTCTCATTTGTACCCCGTCTCACCTGTTCCCATTCTCATTTATCCCCCATCTCAATGTTCCCATGCACCTTGCACCACATTTCTGTCACGATTGTCTCAGATGTTCCCATTCTGAAAAAAGCACAGTGCTTATCAAACAAACACTTGAATCCGAATGGTGCGAGCCGCCAAAGGCAGGCGGGTCACTATCACTATATATGCGAGCCGCGGAGCTGGCGGGTCACGGCGGGCAGGAGTTTGTATCTTCAGAGCCTAGCGAAGCGAGCTATATAAAACGGTTTACTTCATATAAACTACAATTCCTTCATCCCATTGTTTGGTACACACTGCAAACTGCACTACGTCACTGTGACCTTGTATGAGAATAATTGAGACAACCGTAACATAGAAATGTGGTGGGAGGTGCATGGGAACAGGTGAGACGCGGAACAAGTGAGAATGGGAACAGGTGAGACGCATTAAGATACAATAATAGTCCCTGCTTAACGCTACCTCGATTAACGCTGTGAATTCTCAAAAAAGCGCTAAATTTACGATGTTTCATTATATACGTCGGTATTTCTTTAAATGAGGAGGGTACGGGAACTTCTTACAGATTTCCTAAAATCATCTCATAACGCTGTTTCGCTTACCGCTTGTTTTGTAGGAAAGTATCCTGAGCGCCAACCGCGGGGGTATTACTGTATATGTGTGAAATACGTATATCTATATAATAAAATTCTGTAGAAATATAAAAATTATAACCAAATACATATAAGTATTTATGTGAATATAATTGTAAGAAATGGTGGTGATAAATCATTCAATTAATAACGAGTTAATTTGAAACATGTGTACCTTGAAGTTTTCCTTTTGATTAGTTAAGTATAAACTTGTCATCTCATTAATTACATTAATTATAGTATTTTCCTCGTGTGTTAGTGGAGTAAATTTATACAATGTTGGTTACATGTTTTATTATTTATTTTCTCTATCGATATATATATATATATATATATATATATATATATATATATATATATATAAATATATATGTGTGTGTGTGCGCAAATTCAAGAAAAATGTTGTATCACAAATACATCACACGTTAACAATACAGGTTATAATACAGGTATGTTTCAGTAAATGATATTCACCTTAGCTGGTTTGTATAAATATAAAATTTTATTGGCATTTAAGAGGAAAAATATGATCACTATAAATGTTATTACCAGTTTCCACTGCATTAATGGATAATTAAGATTTAATTTTAGCATTGATGACTTAATGTACATTCTCCATAAATGTGCATTATTAACATTGATTAATTCTAGCAATCATTAAAAAAAGTAATATTTCTTTATACATATATTCATAGAATATGAAAATATTGAATTAGTAATAAGAGGAAATGTATAATTTAAAAAATAATGCTCGGTTCTAAAACGAGGAGTTATTCTAGTAAATGATTCTAAATTTGTTTTGATGCTAGAATTAAGTCGAGATTAGTTTGTTTAAGATGCGAAAGAGTTGATACTCTGTGATTCTCCTTGAAATTGATTACAAATAAATTGTTTGTTTTGTCCTAGCAATGAGGTTTAATTCTAGAATATTTGATTTTCGAATGAAGCTTCGTCCGAGCAACCGGGTGTTCATGTTGCTTCTACAACCAATAATTGTTCAAATCACAAATGGTAAGGTTACAATAAATATTTTAAAACTATCATCGAGTGCTGAACTGAATACATTAAAAATGCACACGAAAATAGAACTATTGCTTCTAAATTCTATTTAAAATACTACACTTATGTTTTTAAAAATTTGCCGCAAATCTAGCTAAAATTATTCTATCTACCAACAATAATTTAAAATTCCTAGAATATTTCAAATATTACTGCTTTCAGTTGTAAAAAAATGTAACAATATAGCAGCCCGTTTTTTTGTCAGGCATGACAGTGAATATTTCTCACGGCTACTATTCATACATACATACTCTGTGTATGTATACATACATGTACATATATCATAAGAACAATGATTCGTTATGGTGAATGCTGTTGCTGAATATAATAAATACATAATTATATTTTTTGTCTTTGTTTAATGATGATTACCATAACGCTTTGTTATTGGTCGTTGGACGGTGTTTGCCTTTCGGGCGTCGATAACAATCTCCCTTTCGTTCAACACTCATTCGGCTATGGGTGTCCCTTCATGGCATTTCGGTTACCGAGGTTACCATTGCGTAACACATACACACACACACACACACCCTGTAGGTATACCATTATTATTACTAACTATCACCATGGTAACAGAGAAACAGTAGCAAGAGCAACAACGGTAGTAGTAGTTGAGGCGGCCACGGAAATATGCACAAACACGTGACATATATACATACATAGATACTGGGTGTTTGCATGGGAGATTGTATATGTACATGTACGGAAAATAGTACTACACACATACATAGAGGTGTATCATGAATATGTAACGAGTATCGCATAACACATTCACATTAACTTTCCCGTAACTCTAATCAAGAAGACTAGAGCAATATTTTTATACATTACAAAGAAGAAACTAATGCCTTATTGCTCAGACGAGGTGTAATTCGAGAATCAATGACTCCTAGTCACAGCACGATACTAACGGCGAACTAAGTGCTATTAAATTTTTCAACTAAAAGTGTCACTGTTAATAAGGAAAATTGTGTATTTTTATAGCATTCCTGTAGCAACAATGTCAATTATAGTAGAAAAATTTAGTAGCTCTTAGTAGCGCCGATAGTATCGAGCTGTGAATAACAGTCAATGATTCTTGAATGAGTCTTGAAAGACACTTGTAAAATTCGGTACCAAATCACAACATTTTCGAATGAAACACAATATTACAAGATTTGATAATATGATCTCAGGATGTAAGTTGAATCTGCATACAGAGATCGGAGATATATGTTATAGAGTTTGTTGATAATTGCAAAAAGTTTTACTAGTACTGCTACTGCTGGTCACGTTGTTTGCGTAGGTAGATCTTTTGATCCTTTCCGACTGTTGCAAAATGCATGTGACTACGGAGTAAAAACGTTTGATTTTATAAAACTAGAATGAATGGTACCCTATTACATATGTAGCCTGGCTTTAGTGCATTGATCGGCTTTTTATCTGATATCGAGAAAAACGAAAAGAATTCTATAATGAGAAGTGAACTCAACTAAGAGAAATGGAAACGCTTGTTAATTCAAACCAACATAGAGACCACTAGATAATACGGCATCATCATCATCCAATATATGGATGTACACAAAAGGGCATTATCCAAAAAAGGTAACTTTAACAATGTCACAGGTTGTGCAACTATATTAGTAAGTGGGACTGTTTCTAACCATTCTAGAAGTATTCTAAATTATTACATTGTATTACCATTACTTATAAGAATACTGTTGCTATATGTGGCCCTAGTAGAGGGTGGAAGGTCAAATCGGGGCCCCTGAGTCGTGGGGTCCCGATCCTCGATATATTATTGTACCCCGCTTAGCCCTCAGTATACGTATACAAAACAAGCACTAAGAGGAATTATCGTTAAACGAGGTCATTTCTACACTGGGTTATTTTCTATAAATTCACAATTTCCATAATTTTCTTCACAAACACGCGTTGCAACGACTCATTATAAATTTAGAGTTTTGTGTGGAGTTCAGGGAAGAACAGCGTTAACGAATCAACATCAATCAGGTTAATGTGGGATTTTACTGTATATCATATATACCAACAGTGATTTAGACATTCGAGAACGAACACTATTCTAATCGTTAATAATTGTAGTTTAAATTATCCATAGAGGCAAGTTACTCTGAATGGAATGTTTGCCTGTTTTGATCTCGCTACTCAATCTCCCTCCTACTCTTTGCTATGCTATGCAGGTATTCCTTGTGTAGCGTCGCCTGTGATGACGCCTCTTGCGGCGTCGCCACGTCACAGCACGTGGTTTAGTTGTTGCGCAGCCGTCCGTCACAGTTGGCCATGCATGACTCCCTCACATACATGGTGTTCCTCACCCTGTGTTACCTTAGCAGTGAGGGAGGCGTGGCACTTCCTAGTTACCATTAGACTCCGCCCCCTCTATACCAGACTCCGCCTATACCATTATTTTATGAAAAAAAAAATCACATTACCTATGGTAATTATATTACCTATACATATATTAAAATATCTATACTGCAATACATACATACTCTGTATGTGTGTAACTACTGTACATAAGTATGTACATTCGAATGTAAGTATGTGTGTTTGAATTGTATGACGTTGGTATTTTATATAACCGTCTATAGATGTTAATATATGGTAATTTTATTGTATTTATTATTGTTAGCGAATTAATAATGTAATCATTTCTCTCTCTCTCTCTCTCTTTGGGTGTGTATGTGTGTGTGCGTGGAAAGGAGTGTCCACAGATAAATTGTTCATTACTCTATACCAGAGCAGGAAAAAAACGTTAATTTTTTATGGTAATCCATGAAAGTTTCACCAAATTAAATCTACTCTTTATTACACAGTATTTGTTTATGAAATTAACTCTGAGCTTACATATTTAACGTTTTAATTAATTAAGTTTACTTAAATAAGCGTATTGAAACGAAAAATTTATCTGAATGAGAAAATTGAAGTCCATGGCTGGGATTCAAACCCGGGTCCTTTTAATCTCAAACGAATTGCATCTATCTCTGGAATGTATAATTTTGATATTATTCGTTTTGATTTCAGAATTATGAATTATCCTAGGAAGGTTGCAGAATTTAGATACATTTATTTAATGGATTGTTGTGTCCAAGTTGATAAGTTGAAGTAAAATTGTCGGAATTCGGACACTCACTGGTCACCGCTGTGAACATTACTGCTTGTACAATTTTACCTTCGTTTAACTCATTGTTTATTAGAATTTTTTTAATATTAGATTATGTTTCATTTAAACTGTTGTGAACAGACCGAAAAGACGCTCTGAGGAAGATATAAAATATATCGGAACGTCAGCAAAGGTAGTCTAAGTCTTTATTCTCCCGCTACTTGTCCGAATTCCGACAATTCTACTTCAAGTTGTCGTTGATATTGATTACATTAATATACAATTTACAAGGGGTATTAATGCAAGCAGCGAATGAATTCATTAATATTCTAAGTGCAGGTGTACACCACATAATTACTTCTTTACGAACGACGTATGCAATTTTCTTGCAAATGCAAGCAGCCTCCAGAGAATGTATCTATTTATGATTGGTCAATTATACGGACTGAAATAAACCAACATTGATTTGCAAATTTATGAATATATAATTGTACACATCATTTATTTCTTCCATTTTAATCCGTCTGCAAAACGAGAGCAATAAAAATTCGTGATTAAATGTTTTGTCTGCAAAGAAAATTGCTGGCAATTGTCTTAATACAGTGTAGAAAAGACTTTCAACATTTTAATTAATTATTGTATTACTTATATGGATATTAGAATATTAAATTGTTGACATTTGTAGTAGTTGATTTATGTTCTGGTATATTTTTCTAAAGAGACAAAACTTGATAAAGCATTTCTAATTTATACATTTAGTCATTCAACCTACCTACTGTGATCTGGAATTACAGGAAGAATAGCACGTGTATACTAGTAATGACTGTTTTACTGATAGGTAGACTTATATGTAGGTTTATAATGCGTTAGCCTGCACTATAATGAGTGACCACAGTATAGCCAGGTAATGGAGCATGCTTACCATTTACTTATATGCTTTTTCATCTAAAAAAACTCCCAATGTCCTTAATTGCATGATAACGAAGTAATTTACGAGCACCATCATCGTAAATGAGTAACGACATCCTTATTGGTGTAAAATGACAAACTAATAAATTCTTTACTATTTTTTTTTTTCGTGTATCAGTTATCAGTTTCTTATTTTGGTCGTACTGTAAAAGTAGAAAACTTTTATTATTTTATTTACATGCATCTCCATTTTAAACAACGTTATTTTTATTATAAGTGTCTGTTGCATAATAATGTTTTGTATGATTACAACTTACTTAGCATGTAAGTGTGTGTGTGTGTGTGTGTGTGTGTGTGTGTGTGTGTGTGTGTGTTCCCGTCTATATTTCTATATTAGATAACATCACATATAGATAACATCATTTGTTATCTGTTAGTTAAAATATATTTCTTATCTATGGCAAAGCACCCGGTCAGCAGTCCTGGTAACATGACGTATAATTATTTTCAACTACTTATTGGTTTTGCACACAATAAATTATACCTGACTTCGTATGCCGCCTAATAGGTTAGGTCGGAAGTAAGTCGGTCGCTAACACACACACATACACAGGTACACACACACACACATAAGGTTATACTTGTATAGGTAAGCAGAGGAAGCATAAAACTAAAATATTGACAGCGTTCACATGTACCAGTGTTGTTAATATCGTTATAATTAATTAATAAATTCCGCCCAGCGCTCAGAAATATCAAATATAATTTAAACCCCAGTGAGAAGTAACGGACGCAATTACAACTAGAAATAGTCGAACACACACACACACATACATACATACACACACACGTATGCGTATGTAGCAAGTGGATGTAAGGTTTGATTACAAAACAACATAATATTTATTTTGCCTGTGTGAAAACTCTACATCATTTGTGTCCAAGGAAATTTATGTGTATATACGTATGTATGATTTAGGTTAGTTATTACTTGATATATGCATGTAGTACATGTAAGTGCGTGCAGGGAAATGTGTAACTAGTACGTTGGCTACCCTGTGTGACAGGTACAACTGTTAGTCGAATGCTATCTCTGAATTATCTGTCATCCTGTGCATGGTTGGTAACTTAAATTATACACTAGTTCACTGTATGCTGGTACATTAATGCAAAGAGAAAAAACAAAATGAACTCCGCACACACTGGAATATTAATTTACTCCTTTGTTACTGTGCCAGCACGTGTTACATGCAACCTAACCTAAAATAATATCTGACAAGTGTCAGTTTCTTCACTGGTAAGTACCATATAATCGTTTCTATTACGGAATAATTCGAATAATTCTACGAAAATGAAGTTATTACCATTGGTAATAGATGTATAATTTGTTTCTACAATTATCTAATTATGTTCGATTAAAGTCTCGGTCGGATGTACGTGTCCAACACTTTTATTATTACAGGTTTCTACGGCTTTTTTTTCAAATGACTTGTTATTGTTTTAGCGTGTCAGCCGAAATGTGACCGTTTCAAGATCCTTTGCACGTAACTGTCAGTAGAGAATTTATGATGTGATATCCGTCGTTTACGTGTTCTTATTCTTCTCTAGTCATCGTCCGCTAGATTACGTGCGTGTGCGCGTGTGTGTGAAATATTATTGGAGAATAAATACTGCGTGATAGTGTTTCGTGATGAAACAGGAAGCCCAAATAAAGTGTTTTGTAATGAAGATGTTGGTCAAAACGTTAACATGTGTCTCTCTTGCTAGATATCGATCTAATTTAGGTGATTATAATGACTTGTTTCTCTACCTGCGTCTCCCTAAATAGTATTTAGCGACATTCTAGAGTGAAATAGGTAAGTTAGAATTATGTATTTGGTAACGAAATAATATACAGGTGTTGATTGTTCATGTTTTTTCACAAGTTTGCGGAATTATATTCATTAAATGGACATATAATTTAAATAGGTGTGAAATGCAATCATTACACAAAGACTCTCTTCCCGTGGTTTAATGCTATTTCGATTAACTCTGATATGGTACAACGGAGTTTTTCTCTAAAAAGGTTCTACATTTACGATGCTTCGTTATAACACGCGTTTATGAAGACGGTAATTCTAAAAATGAAGAGAGTATGGGAACATCTTACAGATTCTTTCTAAAATGTCGCTTAGCGCTTGTTTTGTACGAGCATGTGCTGGGCGCTAACTGCGGGGGTGTTGCTGTATTTTAATATAATAACTGACGCAAGTAATATCACGTTATATACCAGAGTCGCTCTATGAAGCATTTGTCCTTCATGAGTAACGTGTACTCATCGTTACATTGCTGTTAATAATAATTATTACGATAAGAAAAATCACAAACCATTTGTTCCGTTTTCTATGCGAACAGCATATAGGTATACGTAAGGTATGTGTATGCATGTACGGTTCATCCATTGAAACAACCAATTCACGTCATTAATGCAATATCACTAGAAATAATGACGTCATGCTCGATTACGTTTACATTATGAACATTATTAGTTATATAAAATGTTTTTTTCGTGTATATTAATAATAATAAAAATAGTAAAGGGTCGATCAAAAAATATGTTTGCAAATATGTACATAGAGAAATTTATGCTTGTTAGGTTTTGCCTAATATATTTGCAAGGAATTTCCATGTATGCCAATATTTATGTTAAACAGAATGAATAAATAGAAAAAGGGAAAGTGAATATACGTGATCTATCAAGATGATCAACTACTGGTTTGTCGAGCGATTAATGATCAGCACCAGATCACCTGTCACACCTGGTCTACACGTACATACACTCAATGAGTACACCTTACCTGTATGTACTACTCATATCTTGCTAAGCACCCAGGCAAAGTTATAATGGAATTAACAACAGATATTAATACTGACTCAACTTAATTTTTTTTAATATTTATATTTTATACCTTTACGATAGCACATATATTTTATAAGTGTAATTGTATGGCATGATTTAGTTATTTTTAACAATATTATTTAATACTGCTATGTTTGGCTGTAACTAGTTTAAATGGATTTACTGTGTGATTAAACAGGAAAACATATATCAGCAGCTGTATTTGTATTTTCAGCCAAGTAGGAACAGATAAAATGTGTATGAAATGAAAACATATTCCTAGTGTATTGTATATAAATGTATACTGTGTTTAATCTATTCATATACTTACGAAACATGGCGATATATATAAAGTAAACAGGAATTTAATACATTTATATTACTTTTCCAGCATTTTATAGGTTGAAACCTACATATCACTTGATTTATTTTCCATCGTAATGCTTTTAACACTGTTTATAACCAAATTAAGCAAATTCTTCGCTTAGTTTTTTGTGTTTAACTTAAAGACACACACAAGTATGTTATCTAACTAGAATCTACCAGGAGACATAACTACTTAAATACGATGACTTTCCCTAGAATTACAACATACCGTGTTTCTGGTTGTTATAATAGTATTTATTAGTGCCATAAACGCCGACAGATAATAAAAATACTCAATTGTAATTAAAAAAACCACGTAATGATGACGGACTGAGTTAAAATTGTTTTAAAATCGAGTAACATTCCACAGCGCTTGTAAGCAAAAGGTGTTCCTTGTGCCTGTGTGTTTCTAACCTCACTTCACGATCTGTCAAAATGGGAACGGGTAAATATATGGTACATTAAAAAGTAACTAGAAATATTTTTATTACTCAATCATTAAAAACCTATCTTGAACACGACAATGAAAATACATTTCATAATCCTAATCTGTAATAAAAAGAAATAAGACCAGAAATATTTGTGTTTAGTAATAAAAAATTTTAGACTTTTATAATCAAAATATTTGTCTATAAAGTTTATGTTCTGTAATAATGTAATATATAACGTAACTATTTAATCTGAATTTAATAATCACTTAATATAATAGTTTAAATGTTTATAATTAATATAACGGTTATCTTTTTTTGTTAACTTTGGTGATGAGAATTGTTTGGTAAATAAATTATTTGAATTAGATTTTTTTCGCAAGATTGCTTGGTTTTCTGTCACGTTTATGCCATTGATGTTTTTTACTTTGACTATTATGCATATGCATATTTATAAATAATCGTACAAAATGTTCCGTTGTTTCTGCACCAAGATGTGATCACAAAACAGACGTTGCCTATGAATATATGCATGTAACCTTGTCAAGTTGAAATGGGTACAGAAATATAAATGCACTAGCCACTCAATTGCACAATGTATGTACGTACGTATGAATGCGCAATATTAAATTACCTGTCGGTTATTCTTTAAGTTTTTAATTAAACACCAAGCACCAGGGTCTGTCCTTATAACTGTTACGGTATTCATTTCATACAAGCTCAAGAGTGAAAGAAAATATTATCTTGATCTCGACATGTGTATAACATATACAGGTACATAATTTCATGTTGTGGGTTTTTTCATTCTAGTTATCAGTAAAACCCCTTATTTAATATCACGGTTTAATATTATCTGAACTTATTTCTTGCTCGTGCAAGATATTAATTTTCAACTTCACATTCAGTCGTTCACATTCCACAGCGGTATTTATATTTCTGATTGAAGTTTTAGCTGGTTAATTATTCTTTAATAGAGAATAAGCATACAAATTATTATGTTTTCTATGAATAAAGCGCATTTCTATCACAAATTTATTTGAACTAAAATATTACTCAAAGTTTATAGAACGTGTCTCAAAGTAAAATCTCCTACAATATTTAATATTTTTAGAGTAGCATTAATAATATTAGTATATATTTTTGCTTCAATATTGTAGTTTTAATTTGTGATTTACCTACAAACCTTTTACAATGTCATTTTGTATTCTATTATATAAAAATTGATAAGAAAACAATTTAAATATAAATTGCTAGAATATGCTAATTGTTTCGTGAGAAATATCTATTTAAAAAAACATAAACAAGATGGATGCCATTATGGAAGGACGGATGCAGGGAATAATACACTACACTTCTGTATGTATGTATGTATGTACGTACGTACGGTTGTATGTATGATATTTCAATATGTACGTCTGAATACACAGGATGCAGTTGTACCTATCTATGTATGTATGTATATTGCATTGTTGTAATTACTTCATAAAGCATACACGGCACATTTCACAATATCTACACTTCCTGCAAACCATACGCGCTAAATGTAAAAGCGGATATCACGTGAATGCAATAAATAAATACATAGAAATATTATACGCACTTTAACAAGATCCGTTCCAAATTTCACATATCATGCATGTTATAAACGATTTTATAAAGTATTTTATGTAAGTTTGACAGATTTATAAAAATATTCATTCATTATGAACATATACCCCAAGTTACTAATTTGTATTAATTAGTTTATTGGGGGGGTTCAGGAAAATGATCCTGGAATAGACTCTAACTATAACTACATTCATACCAGTTACCAATGTAAGAAAACAAAACGAAGTTTAATTTTGAAAATGTAAAATGATTTGTTTTGCAATTCTTGGATTAAACCAAGATTCGTTTTTCTGATGCCATCAATAAGTTTTTTTACTGTGTGATTCTCGTTAAAACTCACATAAATTTGTTTGTTTCGTCTAACGAACTCAACTAGGTTTATTTCTAGAATTATTGATTCTCGAATTAAACTTTGTCTCAACCACCGAGCATAACTGCGTGCGTGTGCGCGCGCGTGTGTGTATATGTGTGAGAGTGTGTATGCGGTATGATTTACAATACATGTAGAAATAATATAATGTCATGGTATTTATGTGCGGCATATAATAACGTTAAATGAAATAAGACAACTCGTTTAGATGCGGACATGTTGATGGAGCGACACTAACATTTATGGTTAATAACTTATAAACGTATTTCAACATTCCAACGTTCACTAAACTATAATACATACGTACGTACGTAGCACAGGGGTGTCAAATTTTGTTAAATAATTTCTTAACACTCCAAAATTCCGAACGAAAGGTTTTTTCGTCATATAAGTAGATTTGAAGATAATCTCGGTAATGCGTTCATTTATGTTTTAAGTTTTACTTTATGTATTATTTCTCTAACTGACACTATTCTTTAACTAATTTATTCATTTCCTCCTTGTATTTCTGCTCTTTGCAAATGTTTTTAGTTAGACATCGTTAAAATAATTACGGATCCGCGAAATGTCACGATTGGATAATTAAATATCGCTTTAGAATTTAGTATCAGATAATGATTATATTATTGATGTGTATGATTATCGTTTATTATCGGTAATTAACAGTTTTCTGCTAAAAGTTTTTAGTTATTGATCGTTTAATATCTAATTACACTAAAGACACAATTATAATTAAGAATATGTACTGTCATAGAATGTGATTATTTATTTTATACTTATCTAACCAATAACAACATTTTATTGAAATAATCGTTTTTATTTACAATAGTATTAAGAATAGTATCATAATTCGTTTATTATAAATGTAATTAGAACAAGTGTAGTATTTTATTCAGATAAGCTGTAAATCAGTAGTACATAATGATTTGGGTCAATTTCGGACCAATACGAGACTTTCCCATTACTGGGGTAGCATAGCCTATATTTCCTCACAATATTATATAAAGCAGACATATTTTACTGAATTATTATGGTTTTTTGCATTTCCTATTGAATAGCAACTTGCAGAAAGTATAAATATTTCTATTTGTATGTAATTTACTCTATATAGTGTGTGTATGTATGTAATATTTTTTACACATTGCACGTTGTATTAGACAGTTGACATAATCGAGAAAGTTGCTATTGATTTATACTAGACCACAATGATTGATGACTGAAATATCAGTCACAGAATAACACCAATGTTAAATTTTTTTTTAAATGTTATAATGCAAAGATAACAATAATTTACATATCATTATTAAAGTTATTACATAAGGTAAATAAATCAGTACATATTTGAATAATATTATATTTTCTGTATACATATTTCTAAATTATTACGTTTTGCAACTGTTAAATTTGCTCGTTAAACTATTAAAATTACCAGTATAAATGTTAATATGTATAATGTATATTAATTAACAGATGCAATGTTCTTTACAGTAAAAAATAAAAAAGAACCAGCACTCCATGTGCTCTTTAAATGTCAGATAAATGATCAGACGTAACA
Source organism: Carabus problematicus (assembly GCA_963422195.1). Classification (NCBI taxonomy): domain Eukaryota; kingdom Metazoa; phylum Arthropoda; class Insecta; order Coleoptera; family Carabidae; genus Carabus; species Carabus problematicus. The sequence goes on along the minus strand of OY728588.1, from coordinate 9,656,543 downwards.
CCGGCTTGTGCGCGGTTGCATTTTGTATTAATTAGTTTTTGAAAATGAAGTAGCATTAATTACTCATTCATAATAGCGAACAGCATATACACTCATGAACACCTACTGTTTTCATATATTTACTGAGTCCCAACTAAATACATATTATACGAAATACTTTTTTATAGTGTACACTCGCGTATAGTGAACCAAATGTCCGGACCCCCTTTAAGTTCACTATGAGCGACTTCCACTATAGATTGGTTACAAACACTCATGCCTGTAGTTCAGTGACGTATGTTCAAAGTCCGAATATACCACTAATTAATATTTACTTCAGTACACTTTTAAAATCCTAAACACAGTCGCAATATGTACTAATGTATATGGTAAGAAAATGCTTGAATTCGGCTCTTGTAAGCGTACTTATGGGCAGTAGCTGTTAATACACACACACAACCATACATACATACAAGTTGTATGATAAATGTATTCTGCCACCCAGTCGCAGAGTCACACGTGAAAGGAATGATTAAAATTGTAACAGCAATTCGATTTCAAATAGAAATAATCTAACACTAATAATATATATCATATATGCACTATAGTTTGTGATATTATTCCCCAATAAACATGTCTACTTATAATTGGTCCTCAAGCCCACACTGGTTCGCTTACACGGGCAAGGAGTGTACCCTTTGCAGGAGTGTAGTAGGTCGGTATGTTAGACCAGCGTTTCTCAACTTTTTTCCTCGCGACCCGACATATTAGTTAGTAGTTGTACTGCGACGCAACATACATATTTGTATTTCACCAGTTCCTCTACCCAATATAGGGGCGAGGTCCATAGTTCAAGAAATACATTATTAGACAACTAATACTGTTAAAATCTTAACAGGAAGATCAAAGATAACATACATTTATGCCCGGTTGCTCAGACGAGGTTTAATTCTAGAATGTAAAATGATTCTAGCTTCGTTTTGATTCTCTAGAATTAAACCAAGATTCGTAAGGTTGCGAATCAGTTAATTATGAATATCGGTGAAACACAAATAAGCGACAACAAAATAAATTGTTTGTTTCGTCCAACGCAATGGGGTTTAATTCTAGAAACATTGATTCTCGAATTAACCCTCGTCTCAGCAATTGGGCTTTATAAACGGGTCTTTAGGAACTGTGGTCTAGCTAGAATTTCATCGTTAGCCAGCATTGATTAATAACAAGAATACTTAACGATGTGATACGCATATGATATTAAAATATTAATTGAATAACCACACTCGGTTATATCTTACAACCGCGTAATCATTGTAATTACACAGTAATTAATACTTAATTCTAGTGACCGCAAATACTTACGTGATAATTAATCAATGAAAATGTCAAATAAAACCATATGTTCGATATTATCATACAAATATACAGCCCATAATTGTGTTCCATAAATTGTACAGGAACACAACAAATATTTAAATGTATGTAAAAAATGTTGTTTTAAGTTTTTAGTACTTGCAAGAATTAGAAGGAAATAATAATTAATTAAATAACGATATGAATATGTAGCATGCACATGTTACGAACATATGAAACTAAAAAAACTGCATTCTTGTCAGGTAAATTAGATGTAAATAAATGCTGATATCGTACATTTTTTTTTCTTGACTACATTGTATACAATTGCTAGTCAGTCATGTCTTGTTTTGTGTCTGGGTTAGATCGTTAAGGAAATATGTTAAAAATGTATCATTTATGTGAAAAGCCCACGTGGAAGACTTAATTAAGGCCGTCGATACGAAACGGAAGGAAGATATAAACTAGACGAAGCTACTTTAATGTAGCATTAAGTGTTTCTAACCTTACAAAATAAAAACACACATTAGCTTTAAGTACAAGTGCACTCGTACATGTATGTATGCACACGCGTATATTATTTCTTTAATTACTGAAATAAATTCAGTATAATGTTGCAATTATTTCCAGTGTTTGTGCACTTTATTAGCTACTTCGCATCACAAGCTGCCCGCAGTAACTGGTATCGTTGCACTAAACAAGTTTTATTGTGTTTATTCAAATTCATTGTCTATTACGTGTTCATTCAAAATAGCGACATTGCCTGACGTTTATACATGGATCATGGATTAGTACAGAACAATAAACATAAAAACTGAGGGCCCTTATGCACAATCTTTAATTGCGCAGTTAGAAAAGTGCGTGTTTCATCTGTCAAACTTCAAATAATTGTTCAAATCATTTAATCATGCTGGTCTTAAAAATTACAGTCAATGCTTCAAACGCGCTTCATCAATGCTCGCTTCATTTGATCAAAATAAGGACAAATAAATTGGAAGTATTTGACACATTAGTCCATTGTCAGTGAAGGTACTATGAATTTGACATTTGACCAAAATTTTAATAGATATAAAACACACTTAAGAGCACACATACTGCATTTAATATGAAGTACGTATATGATTTAAACTTGATTGAAAAATTATAATCAACACATTATATGAATATATATATATACTTTAATACTTGAAGTAGTTTGCTTGTAAACTAGAAGTATAATTTATATCGGTATTTACTTTCCGTGATAAACGCGGTATTGAATAATTTATAACTAAAGTGTTAATGCAAGTTATATTATATTAATAATAACGGAATAATTAAATATCACATTACAACTTGGAATATTCCAGTCGCCAATTTATTACCGAGCAGGTCATAAATTACAGCTTTCTATATGGTCTGCTTAGACTTGGATGGATTATGGTCGTTCTTATATGTTGACATTTACATTTTCATCAGAGAGGATCAAAACTATGCAAATTTGCCGTGCAACGAAACTAAATGATCATTTGATTTAATAAAAATGGCAGCACATCACTAATAAAACCTTCAAAATGTATTTGGTAAAATATATCGATGAAATTCAGCAACTAACCTTTAAAAAAATATTGCTGATAGGCTTTGTAAAGTGTCCGACCATTTAAAACATGAATGTATGTTATTTTTATGAGAAATTTTCCGTTGCTAAGAGAACATAGCGTATGTGTACATGTACGCAGGTAAATACATGTATGTATGATCAGTGATGTGTGACGCCTATACAGCCAGCTCATGCATAATTAAATACGTGCATACATACACATACACACACACACACACACATACTTACTTACTTTACAGAGGATGTTTAAATAATTAAAGAGAGTACAATGAGAAAATAAGATGGAAAAAAAATTTATTTGAAATACACAATTTTTACTGTCTCTCTCCCTCTCCCCCTCTCTCTGCGTGAGTGTGTATGTTCCTGTAATTTATATAGACGGTGCAAAAAAAAACTATGTGTATAAAAATGGCGCAGGATGTTACGTAGGATAATTATCATGGATAATTTTAATATAATCATAAGTCTCATTAATAAACTTGACGTCTATATAGAGGTATATATTGACTGACAGTTATCCAGCGCCGACCGGATAAATAAAAACCAATGTCATTGCAGAAGAAATAAATGAGAAACGTCAACAGTTTAATTATATTTAATTGAACAGAGTGATATGTATTCCCGCCAAGTATAACTTATATTGTTTTTTTGTAAGCCATGTTGATATTGCTATACATATTCCGGTATAATTAACGTATACATATTTAGTATTTATATAAGAAATAGGTTTAATTTGAATCAAAATCCTCCATAGCATCGAATCTGTCAGTAGCATAGCATTAATTCTTTGCGGGGGGCTGGTTAATTATTTATTAATTTGAGATGAATCTAGTCTTATAAAATTCAGTACTGTAGAAGCTCTTTTAACGGGCCTCAAATCTACCGGTTATCACTTTAACCGGCCGCTTTCCACAATATTATCCGGCTAGGGGTCCGCTCCCGTAGTGGCCGGTTAAGAGAACTTTTACTGTATTAATTATAAATGTAATTCCATGACACGTGCATCAATGAAATAACACCAAGAATACTGCAGTATTTACAGATTGATTCGGAAAGATTTTTTCACTGCTGCATCGCTGTGATATTGATAGTAAACTGAATTAGACAGATAACATTACGGCATAGAGAATGGCATTAAGTTTTGATTATAATACGAAATTCTTTAAGTCACATGACGGTCAATCATTCTGGATCATTCTGTAGTTACACTAATAAGTTATGTTGGAAACTAGCGAAAGAATAAACAAATACATTGGATAATATTTCCTAAAAAACTTATAATTAGGTTTTATCAAGTGTATATCTTGTATTGCAGTGTAATAATTTTAATTAATTAATACATACCGGGTTCAATATTATATATATATATATATATATATATATATATATATATATATATATATATATATATATATATACATATATGTATATATATATATATATATATATATATATATATATATATATATATATATATACAGGGTGTCCCTAAAATGCGTGGACATCGCTTAACCACAGATTCCTGGGTCGAAAATACGACGATTTAACTAAACTTACCTATATGCAATTACGTTTCGTTTAGCTGGTATTCTGCTTCAAAGTTCTTTAAAAAAAAAGTTATTTTATCCATAACTACAGAACGCTTAGATCGATTTGGATAATATTCGGTACTGTACTTCTTACGGATGTAGGTCATCTTTTAAGGTGATATTAGTTATTATCAGTGGACCATTAGTGTACGAAACACGGGTAACCCGGCATAAATCAGTCAAAAACTTTTTAATGTTAAGGCCAATAACTTTCAAAAAAATAGTTTCAGAAAGAGACATTCAATAGTAATTTTTTTGTTCTTGTTATCTGTACTGATATCTGTTAAGGTTTAGACACAAAAAAATAAAATCTGAGGGACCGCGCACTGCATTTCATAAAAAAATGTCATCTAGCAGTCTGGTTTTTTAAGAAATAAATGACGATATGATATTTATTAGTGCAATTATTTAGATTTCCTTTGAATTTTTGCAAAATGGGCACCTCGTTCACCAGATTTAAATATTTGCGATTCCTTTTTATAAGGAAATCTAAATAATTGCACTAATAAATATCATATCGTCATTTATTTCTTAAAATACCAGACTGCTAGATGACATTTTTTTATGAAATGCAGTGCGCGGTCCCTCAGATTTTATTTTTTTGTGTCTAAACCTTAACAGATATCAGTACAGACAACAACAACAAAAAAATTACTATTGAATGTCTCTTTCTGAAACTATTTTTTTGAAAGTTATTGGCCTTAACATTAAAAAGTTTTTGACGGATTTATGCCGGGTTACCCGTGTTTCGTACACTAATGGTCCACTGATAATAACTAATATCACCTTAAAAGATGACCTACATCCGTAAGAAGTACAGTACCGAATATTATCCAAATCGATCCAAGCGTTCTGTAGTTATGGATAAAATAACTTTTTTTTTAAAGAACTTTGAAGCAGAATACCAGCTAAACGAAACGTAATTGCATGTAGGTAAGTTTAGTTAAATCGTCTTATTTTCGACCCAGGAATCTGTGGTTAAGCTATGTCCACGCATTTCAGGGACAGCCTGTATATATATCTATATCTATATCTATATCTATATCTATATATATATATATATATATATATATATATATATATATATATATATATATATCTATATACATATATATATATATATATATATATATATATATATATATATATATATATATATATATATATATATATATATATATTACTTGTTCAATGATACAGATGTAGAACTGTATTTATCATAAATGTCTTAATTAATCTTTATACATGATCTTTGATCTGTATCTATAGGAAATGCACGTGTGTGTATGTGTGTGTTGCTATGTAGAATTATATCAGGGACTTTGAAAACTCATCTAAATATTTATTACAAATACAGTAGGTGTACATAAATACACGATATATCAAAAGTACCGTATAAAGAACCTTTGTACTTATCGAGTAACTTCATATTTCTGTTTTCTTCTTTGCTTCACTTTGTATGTTCAACAAAATTCATTAAAAAATTACCTTCTAAAAAGCCTATATAAAAATAGTAGTTTTTTCTCATAAGAAATCAAACATATACAACTTTAACAGATTGTTGTCAATTTTACATGTGTATTTTTTTCGTTGCGCATGTATATATTGCACGTTTGCACGAGCCCACGGTTTAATCGTAGTATAATTTCACAGCATATGCACGCGTGTGCGTCCAGAGTCACACACGCATTCCATTTGGTCGTAGATTTATCGAGAGACTTGTCAACATCAATTTATGAATGGATTTTTATTCAACGCCCGTCTTGTAAGATGGTAGATCTTTCTGCAAACGCGAGTTTCATATGTTAAATTCCTTCTCTGTTTAGTCTGACATGTAAACATGTACCAAGCAATCACACTCGCCAAGCAAAAACTACACGAACACACACACACACACACAGATGTCTACTAACAGATTTAAATGCTGCGTAATTTAATACAGCAGAAATTGCACTCACACACAAAAAACCTACAGATTCATGCATCGTTAATTGATGTGCTACATCCTAGTATAGCAGTATGCAGTTTCTCGTATTTATCTTCACACTTCACACGAGAAGGTAAAATAACGTCTGATAAATGATACCAACTGTATTGAATAATTTGTTCCCATTACACGTGCATCATTGCAATTTATTTGACAACAAATATACAATGATAAATTCAATTCAAAAGTAATTTATTCAATATTCTTATATGTAATACATTTCATTTATTTGTGTATGTGCCGTTATAGGGCGTGTACTCTCTTCAGCATCCGTAATGATACATTTCGAGTATAATTTCAATTAAATCTGTTTAATCACATGATTATAGAGCTACCAAAATGGATAATTATTTATCAACAGGTAAAATATCATTGTGAATGTGTGTCTGTGTGATGTGGTTGAATGCGTTTAATTTATCGTTCAGTATTAATCATTTAAACATTCTTCCACTGTTTTATCTGTCAAACGTCAAATATCTTATTTTGTGCAGATATAATTTATCGCTCGCTCTATGTGATTTATTATACAGACTATAGTTTGTAGGAATAACGCCAGAGAAAATAGAATATTAAACTATTCACAAAGTTACAGTAGCAACTTTATCGTATTATACTATAAAGATAACAGTCTTACATACAGTTTTTGTAGGTTATGTGATATCATTTAGGAATCTCCTTGCTTACCTACAGCGACATTTCCTTTCAACTTGATACTAGTTTCCTTGATAATAATTAACTACTAGACTTCAGTCACATTGTCGGTGGCGAAGGTGGACAAGACAGGTGAGTGCAAGACGTGTACGTGAGTGTCTATAGCCGGTGTGTGTCTGACTACATAATGAGACAGGTGGCGTTGATGTTAATTGGACGGGAGTGACCACACTGTCAAGACTCCACACGTGTGTGTAAGGAAGTCTGCGTAGATTATTCACAATAGACAGATGATAACATACACCCGCTAAATTCCGCTAAACATATTTTTTTGTATCTGTAACTCAAGGCAAAATTTCCCATAATCAACATGCTCTACGCTAGATCGTTCGCCATTTTGAATATTACATTGTTTAAATACCTAACTGAATCATTCACAATGTATTGCGCACCAGTCAAGCAAAACAATATTTCACACAAAGTGTACATTCCGAAGAAACGCCTACACTGAACTGCGTATAAAAACCGTTAAAACCACCGTTAATTTGTAATACATTTGTCTTAACGTACGGAACAATTAATCATATTTCTCCTGCACTTTGTATCACGATCGTTATTGGCTTGGAAATACGTAAATAAGTTGTATGTATTTATGTTGTAATACGTTCCATTCACTCAAAGAGGTGCGGCACTGAACACTCGTGTGTGAATATTTTCAACTAAACAAGTAAGTATATATCAGATTAAAATGTTTGCAAGTAGCCGAGCATCCCCTGCTGTGCATATTATATTTGAAACTAATGGCGGTATTTTTCTACATGGCTGTAAACAAGTTTGTTGTGTTAATATAGCACCGAGCTGGATGTGCACATGCGCGTGCATTTTGACAGTTGTCTCTAACCTCACAAAACGTCTGTTCAGTTCTGTCCATAATTACATAAAGTATGTACGATTGTAGGAATGTTGTTTACTTGCAAATACTATCTGCAAAGAGTCTAGGCATCATTTAAATGTTTCACTTCTTATTCATTCTGTGCGGTAATTCTGTACGATTGTATTTGTAAGTTTTTTAAAACTAGTAATCGCTTGAAATTAAGCAAAATTGAATATAGTACAGTGTTCTGAGCATATATACGCCCGGCTGTGATGTGAAGCGTGAAGCTGATATTTAACTCTTCGCTTTATTTATTTGACGTACACTGAAATTGTGTATTGCGTGTCTCGGATTCCACCGTGTGATAAACGGCTTTCAGACATCTTATAAACTTTATTGGATTTTACCTGCTGCCACACACACCCACACGTTCGTAAATCGATATGCTTTCCTAGCGACGTACTACCACAGGTTGAATATAAACCTAACTTGATATTTCACCCAATCAGAAGTAAAAACAATAATCAGTATGAATGTAAAATACTTGTATCAAAGAGAGGTACTGGTACTCATACCTAAATATTTTCTAATGAATCTTGCAGAAATGTCAATGTTTGTTTAGCATGGATTTCATATTTGTAACATGATATGAGTTTAATGAAACATAATAGACAACAGCAACGTGTGATCAGAGTGCGATAGCAGAAAGTCAAATATGAATTGACAGGGTATGTTGGCGATTAGATACTATGAAGGTCTGCAATAGAATCTTGTTCAGCTGTCGCACATATTATGTCTAAACACACTATCACCTATCAAATAATTATAATGCAACGTAGCTTCTTTCTCTGGCTTCCGAATACGTACCAGCATAAACTAGTCTCCTGTCATATTTTACATCCAGACAAAAAGTTCCCGACGAAGATAATGCAGCCTGTAAATAATGCGAATATTCTCATTGCGACTTGCACAATAATAACCTTTTCATATAATAGCATAAACCATGGGCACGATTTATGAATTTATGTGAGTTTGCCGTATAAATACTACGGATGGCGTATCGTCTGTGTAGATCTCCGAGGTTTTGCATAGTTCTGAGCAATAATATTTTCACCCTGTGTCTTTGCATTATGTAAAACTAAGTACAGTCGGTTTGGCAACTGCCTGACTCACTACGTAAGTCTGAAATGACTGCTAGAGATATGAACGTCAGGGGTGTACAAAGTATTTATTTAAAACACTACGTAGCCTAAAATAACGTCACGATCATGTTATATAGAAAAAATGATAATTATGACAGATATTTTTATAGCAAATTTACACAGCTATACAGAACATTCAGTGGCAATAGATAGTAGCAAAATAATATATAATTAGTGTCAGTATTTTGAGAGAAATTTGCAAAAAACAAAAATTTAAATAGCTATTCAGATTCCCAGCATGCTCGTGTTGTGTTCACAGTTATTTGTGACACCCTTTTGTGAGGTTATGTACAGCAGTACTCAAGAACTAGCTAAGGTATACACAGAGTACCGGTACCTGGTGTCACTTGGTGTAATAGATCACGATCAGGTCACACAGTTGGTCTGCGAATGGTCGGCATGCAGCATGTGCTCAAGCCTCTCGAATATCCTACACTTTCGGTACCAACACATGTACGTATCATGTATACTCTGTACTACGAACATACTCCTGACTTCTTGATTTGTAATACTTAGTTTATTGACAGTTAATAATACAAATTCTGTGAAAAAAATAGTACATTATACACCAAGGGAAAGAAACATCTTAGTTTTTCCTGAGGTGTAATTTGAACAATTACATCGAGGAAAAATTGTAGTTTCTCCCGTGGTGCATATACTATTTTTTCCACGATCGAGAGTAGAAACACTTAATTTCATAAATAATGAATTATAATAAATCGGAGCGAAATTACAATATGTAGAAGCCTTTGGAAATGTTTCCATGCAACGCATACCATGACAACAGACATTTATTTATAAAAACCTTTTTACACGTCCGGGAGTAGAAGTCGGTTTCTATGGCGGCAAACGCGGGACAGAAATGAAGCATTTACTCCCTAGGGACGAAAACACTTTTCATAAGGGAGTTTTTATTATAACAAAGGTTTTTGTAAATAAATGTGTGTTGTCATGGTACGCGTTGTTTGGCAACATTTCCAAAGGCTTCTAAATATTGCAATTTCGTTCCGATTTATTATAATTCATTATTTATGAACTTAAGTGTTTCTACTCCCGAACGTGAAAAAAATAGTATATATACTTCGGGAGAGACCACCATTTTTCCCTCGATGTATTTGTAGCCCTCTGGCTTCGCCCTCGAGCTTCAAACTACACCTCAGGAAAAATAAGTGGTTTCTCTCCCTTGGTGTATAATGTACTATTGTTATAATAAAAACTCCTCTTGTTGATATATTTCGTCCCTAGGGAGTAAATGCCTTACTTCTGTACCGATTTTGACGCCATAGAAACCGACGTCTACTCTCGGACGTGCAAAAACAATTATTAGTTTATTAGCAGTTAATAATACAAATTTTGTAAAAAAGCAACTAATTATTACAAATCAAGAAGTCAAAAATAAGATCGTAGGATAGACTGTATACATATACACGCACAGAAGTTTAACTGTATAGTTTGTAAGACAACTGTGTATTCAAAAATTAATATGGGAGCTATAAATCGTGTATTAAAAAGTTTTTCGAATATAGTAAAAATAGGAACATTGTACTTATAGTCTTTTATATAAACAGCGTAATAGTTTTAATAACTTGTTAAAAATTATTACATATTCATATTATGGAATACCTAGTTACTTTAATAGAATATCGAAGTTTGGCTGAAGTATATAAAGAATACTATGTAAAGTATATAAAATACACAAGAATTACGTATAAGTAAATGTTTCAACAAACTTACTACTAATTTATGAGCCTCACCTTGTTTAGGCTGAATGAATACATTGTTTTAACAAATGTCGTGCATATAATTATATTATCAGATCAGAGTAAGCAATGGTTATTGGAAGCGACCCTTATTAAATTGATCTGCAGGCAGGTAACCAGTTGAATGATGCACCTTCAGATGATTATCAAAACCGGCTACGATAGACGATACATTATAACAAAAATAATGGACTAATAACACAGTTAGCTAAATACTAATATCTACCTTACTAACCTACCTGCCAATTGACCAAGTATTGGCTACCACTGATCAATATCATGATTTACATCTATTATACTCGTTCATTGTCTCTTTCTGTCTTTCATTTCTCAATCCTCGTTTTGTATTGTTCTATCTTTTGATCTGCGCTTTTTGCTGTTTCTTCTTCTTTGTATTGTATACGTTTTGCCTTCGCTGTTACATTCACAGCATTTGAAACTATGAAAGGGAGGTTATGAAACCTGGTAATTACTCCGTAATCACCAATACCAGCTTGTAAACATGGGTCTTAGCGGTCTCGAAAGGTATACAGTAGTCGGTCAATAAATGGTAATTTAATTATTAATTGTATGCATAAATCTAGGCGTGGAAGATGATGATGATGATGCTTCCGTTAATAATTTAATGACGTACCTCGGGCACTTAAACTACCGGCAGCCTTACGTTTTATGTGTGTGTGACATTACACATAACACCACATATATATGCCCACTTGATTGCGAGAAGCTGTTAGTTAAAGTTTACCCAGCACCGTTATCTCCTAGTTAAATAATGTACTAGTCATAATGGCTGCCATATTACACCTGCAAAATGTTGCTGTTTTATTAGCACTAAAAACGGGTGTAATATTATCATAATTATTATAATACGTTAGTTTATGTTCACATTTAATACGGCTGGCAAAACAATTTTATGTCTCAGAAGACAGTTTCAAACAAAACTTCACATTTACATAATCTTGTTTAATGTAAGTGTGAATGTTTAGCAGATAAATTTGTTGTAATTCAGCTGCGGAGGACGTTATTGTATATAATATTTTCTGTTTCACTAATTACATTCTTGGATTTGCTAGGCCATATATACCAGTATTATCTCCTACATCCAACCTTATACTTTGGACTTGTGATTGCCCAAATTGGCAGTAAAAACATTGACTGCTATTCACAACTTGATAATTGCGGTGCTGCTAAAATACACAATTTTCCATAGGAACAGTGTCAAACTTAGAAGAAAATTTTTGTAGCGCTATTTGTATCGAACTGTGAATGGGGATTCTTATGTCGTATTTATGATCGTGTGAGTTCGTCTAGTTTTTGATGCACCTTCACGCGGTAATGTTTGATACAATACACGCCGCTGTGTATACATTACAGTTCTGAGAACGTTACCGACCGCAACTGCTAACATAAATAACACTTTTATGGACTGTGACTGCTATAACATTGGTTAGTGGCAAACATAATAGCATTTAGACGAAGTGCTGTAGGTAACATGTTTCGGGAATCCGTAACTGCATCACGGATGTGCCATTGGTCGCGGCTATTGTCAGTGTTCAATCTGCAGACACGAGGCGCCTTTACGCAGAGGGCACTGCACATGTTTCCATTTTGTGGAACTACCAGTATCGTGGAAAACTGTCAATTTTTTTTATGAGACTTTGTCATGTTTAGGTCACGCTAACATTAGCATATATAATACTTTTGAGAATACAAACAGATATTTTTTTTTGACGCGACAATGAAACAAAAAATGTGCGACAATTTAAAATTTGCATTATGCTGTAGTAGTAAGTAATGAGTACTGTTCATAATTACACACTACTGCAATTTTGGTATCCAAATACACAAGCCAGTAATCAGACGTAATTGTATACAACTAACCTCAAATTAAGGTTCGTTATCAAAATGACAGTCCATGCAGAGGGTATAACTTGATGTACTAATTTAAAATACTCTGAAAGAAATTCAAAATTATTTCCCACACCCAAATATGCTGCGGAAATACAATTCGCATATCTTAAAAATATTATGTAAAATATTATGTAACATCCTGTAGGTTTGTATATGTATGTACATGCATGCAAAGTGGCCCGTGGGTGTGCATGCAGGCAGCTGTTGTTTCGAGGCGCAAAAGGCGATGCGATTCTATATATTTACATAAGCCAACGTCAACGTGAAATGGGTCACCAGAAATCGTGACAATACTCAATATAGCATGGAAACGACAAGTCAACTACAGCCCATGCTTATATAATACACTGCCTTGCTGCATCCAGTATAGCACACGAGAACTGTTAGTTCATAATATTATACGTCAAATTCACAGACTAACCCGTGATTTGTCCAGCCTGAATTCAGAATCAATGTACGTATGTACTCGTTTTTAGCAGGCTTAAATTCGCTAAGTTTATTTCCAAAGTAATACCTCTTCCTCTATACTAGTAAACTAACCTTAAACTATTCTTATTTGACAGTTACGAACTAAGAAATATTCCGTGAGAGAATATGTAAAAATACGAGTGATATAATGTCACCTGAATGATTGAACCTTGCATGCACTTCCATATATTGTCAGTCGTGACTCGAACTCTTGTGTGTATTTCGCCGTAGAAAAAACTGGCAAAAATCAATGGTCTGACCAATTTAAAATATGCAAGATATATAAACTATAAATCATATACATAGTACGTTATTTACTTCGTGTACTGTAATTTACTAGTATTGTTCGAGTCGTGATTATAATTACACACTCCTCGGCCATTATGTGTGTTCTAAAAGAGTGAATTCGGACACGGTATTAATTCGTGCTGCGAGCAGTGCCTTATGCAGACAAACTAGAGACTCACTATACATCTCTCTGTGTGTGTATACAGAGCTGGTTTGTACTTGTTTGTGTGTGAATGCTGATAATAAAAAAACAGTATACGCGTGGTGACACGTTCGCTCTTTGGCCGCAACGAACACCGTAACGTATCCGAGCACTTCACGGAGGATGTCGTGCGTAAACTATTCCTTCCTCCTTGTTAGTTATGTACAGTACAGTTCGTAACCGAACAGAGCTACATGCCGTGATTGACCGAGGGTAGGTGTGTACTGAAATACAGTAAAACTCCCATAACGGACAATCCGTTCATCACTGATGCCCATAATCTTCAAAGAAATTCGAATTCCCCGTAGAGTTTTAAAAACCAGGGTGTGTTCAGCTATCAGATTGATACGTAATGAATGATGCAAGCGCGGTATTAATTCTTATTTCTCTTTGTTCTAGGTATGGAAATGGCGAAAGCATATGGTGTATGTATTTCTATTAGCTACTCTGGTCAGATACTTACAGGTAATTTCGTTCCCATCATTGCAAATCATTGCTTGCAGTTGATACAAGGCAACAAGACACTGACACCTTGTGTTATTAATAAGATATATGTGTGACTCTGCGCAGTATCTACGTCTGTTTTTTTTTTCTTTCTAGAACGAACATCGCTTCCTTGTATTCTCGGTATGTTCATAAATAATTACTTTAGTTTTATTCCAGCGACGGCACTCGATCAGAAAACAGTTCTGTTCTACAAACATGAGTCTAGTGTAGCAGTAATTCTGATCAACAAATCGCCGGTAACTGCTGTTATCATTCTCCTGGTTGCCCATATTAAACACGCTGTACTCCACTATCACACTGTTCCGATCAAGTAGACATGATTGAGCGAATGATCTCAGAACTCGTGTACAGATTTGTAATATACCCGACTGTCCTATTGCCGGTTAATGCATAATGATGATGCATTAATCCAATGCTATTAGTTCGCCGTCTCTCCGCCGTTGTTGCTCGTTAGCGCTGGTGGTTATTGTCGCTGTAATGTGGTACCCAAAAATGCACAAAAAGGCAAACACAACCAGCACTGCCTTTTTCATCACCGTTGCTAGGACTGTTTTAACACAGCATGAGGCAAATTACACTACTATCCGAGTTGAATGTTATAGTATCCCGAAGTGGATAATATATAAGTACATAGTATTCGTTTCAGACATTAACACACGTTCAGTATCACTGCTAGCCTAATGGAAGCTGCTATAACCAAGAAGTACTAGCTAATACCCTAGCATATACTACAGAATTACATTGACTGTTCTAGTATCCCGAAGTGGATAATATATAAGTACTTAGTATTCGTTCCAGACATTAACATACGTTTAGTAAAAGAAGAATGTCTAGTTTATGTACGCATTCAAATTGAAAGAATTGTTGAGGTATTTTTATTGACAAAGTTTGACATCTGAATGTGAAGTAAAAGTGAGAATGTAGTTCCTGGCACATATTATAGGAATGGAAGGTGCACAATTACAGGTTACATAAGGCGGCACCATGGGACCTCCGCTGCAGGTGTTACAAACCTCCCACTCTGTGCGACCAGCATACCTCAACCGGTGGCCCTGGAAAATCAACTAGAATTTTACTCATTCACAAAGCTAAACACATACTAGAAAAATTACAAGCATTGTTAACAAATACATTGAAAAAGTTATATTCTTGTATTTAAGATTGTACAGTCAATGTGTGCCCAAATTTCGGTACTGTAAGTGCATGTACGTTAAGCGGACGGTGTATTTTGGGTGTATTTCCGACGGGTTTGTGTGATGTGATGTACGTTCGTGCAGGTAATGAGTACTTAGTAAGTAGTAAGACAGAGAGTCGTAAATAATCATGTACGTACGTTAAAAGGACGTACGTGTGCGCTGATTGTATATTCCTTTTTCTTCTTTGATAGCTGTGGAAAGTTTGAGAACGTCTGTGAAACTATTAACTAGCATCATTATTGTTTCGTATCGTCCCCTAGGTTCGGTCGAAACCCGTCAGTTATATGATTTAACTACAAAACGTCATTCTCCAATGATTTGTGATCAGCTGAGCACAATTCGTTAATAAGTGTTAATCTTCCTTATCGGTTGCGTAATTATGGATAATTTTCGGCTATAATTCATTGGTAATCCAGTGGTCAATTAAATGTTTACTAAAATAGGAACTACCGAACCTAGTATGTACATGTATTCATCGATTAGCCATATTAGATTAATTAAACAATGATATAGATTAATCATTTTGATGAGCTAGTCTCTTCAGTACCTTTTTTCTAAATGTAAATAAATTTTAAACTAGTTATTACAAATTTAGCCATAAACTTTAAGATTAATAATGTCGATTCATAATTCAGCAGTATTTTATTCCATATAGTTATTTGTTATTACCATTTCATTGCAAAAGCAAAGAATAAACTTTCATTAAAAACTGAATTGCACAATATTGAATACATTTTACAGTGTTAAATATTCTATTTCTACACAAATAAGGAACTCCCACTTTGAATGTTAATTCTAATCTTGGATCGAAAGTATTTCCTGCGCATAGGTGCAATTAACTACAATAATGGGATCTCTTATTAGTTTTTTTTTTTCCTATAAATATCTCTCCGTCGTTGTATCTACATTATAGCTATCAAAACTCGCGTCAACAACCAATGAATACCGCACATCACAAGCTGTGTATGCATTAAAGTTCTGAACATATGTGTCTCTCGCCATACTACATTCTGGTAAATTAATTAGAAAAAAACGTCTCGCATTTCACACGAGGCACATCGAAAATAAAACGTACTTGTTTACTGTTTATTGTGATCGTGTTTTCTGTGATGTTCGTTTGGATATCATACATCGGTTGCCACAAATACATCTCAACATTTTTTCTATCAAAAGAGAACTACGAAAGTTATTTATCGTCGTATATATGTATATCTGCATGTATAGTGTATACAAAGATAATTGGAATTAACATGACTTCTTAATAGGTAGGATGGAACCCTTCATAACATGGGTTCTTGGAACGAACTATACCAACTTGTGATATGTTTGTAGTAATGTCTTGTTGCTTGTTGTATTTTTGTTGTTACCTAATCTATTCAAATGAGTTGAAGAAATAAAACATTTATGTTTGGGCGTGGCTCTGACATCTGGATTCGTTTACTGTACTTAATATAACGTCGTGTACTACAGCAAAGATCACTTTATGTATCGGTGTAGGAAGCTTGTGATTTCCTTTTCTTCTGCTGTTGTAAAACACGCAAATACGATAGGTTAATTGAATTGTACTGTACTTAGATCTTAGGTTATGTTCAAGCGGTTACTTACGAGTTCATCGTAAATGACAGACGTTTCCACTATTAAAAGTCAGTGTTACAAGTTAACGTTTCCACTATAAAAGTCAGTGTTACAAGTGAAAATAAAGTGGTTTACGTGTTAAATTAGTACTGTCCATACCATTGTAATTCTAATCATGTTCAAAACATGTATTTCAATACATCATTTGCTGTTTTACTTGTCATATAGTTGCAAAGCGTTACTAAAAAATAATTTATACAAGATTTACGATGGAGACACCGTTGCCAAACGAGTAATTTATTAGAAGTTCATAATTATATGTAATTTCTCTTAGTTACCTTTGATTTATTTGTTTATGACAAGTTAATAGTTTACAAACACTTTAGAAATACTGTAAAGAAATTTATTAGCGGACGTGTAAGAAAATTCTAATATTTCTAGTTCTAATTTATAGTAGAGCAACAAAATTTAAATATCAAATGCCAAGGAATTTACTTATTGTGAAATGGCAGTAACATGAACAAATATAAAAAAAAATATTTTCTTTTTTTACGTTAAAAATTATGCCCTATTTTTACTTTCTTATACATAGTATAAAGAAAGTATAGGAATCATGAAAAATTTTGATTGCGAGATTTTGATGGAAATACATGTTTTGAGGTCTCCTGAATACGTTTTGACTATTTTCGCCATGACGTCTGTGTGTGTGGATGTGTGTCTGTATGTTCATTATCTTCAAAACGAGCAAAGACAGGACAATGAAACTTCGTATTTAAAAGTTTTTTGATTATATGAAGAGCTGATTAGATTTCTAGCATAATCGCACAACCGGAAGAGGAAGTTTACTGAAGATCAAAATCGAACATTGCGAATTATTAGAGAAACTGAAAGGGATATGGAAAAAGTTTTGAAATAAAAGTTATAGAAAACAATAAGCTTAAGAAAAAATGTTCTATGCATTTTTGTTCTATCTTTATCCAATTTTGAGTAAAATGTATTTATATATTGGCATGTATTTAAAATATCATATATGCTATGAAAACAAAACAAAGACAAAATATTTACAGAAATACGCATTTGAAATGTCAAATATGTGCCAATTTAAATTGAGTATAAGAAAGTAGTGGGGTGCCCACACCAGATTTTTTACAATTATTTTAATACGCTACCAGATAATGCATTAGTCAATTAACCGAAATTATAAAACTAATTATATCCGCTGTTTCAAGCGCAATATTTTAATTACAAACAAGTAATAAGTAACGCTAATTTAGCGTGTATATATGTGTGCTTCAATTATCATGTATAAAAGATTAAATGAAAATTAATTCATAATATATTTTCTACTTCAAGTATAAAATAATAATCACATACATATTTATTACTAAAACAAAATTTATGTACGGTGGAATCCGCTTATAGTGAACTTGAATGGATCAGGAATTACTTGAATAGTTGGGACTCAGTGATACGTTCATTATAAGCGAGTTTGCACTATATGCGAGTTCACTATAACTGGATTCCATTGTATTTATCTTTATTTTCATACGACAAAAAGTAAAGATACATACATATGTACTCATTTATCAAATACAGATCTGAATAAAAATTTAATGAGATTTTAAATAGCCATAACTTTCTTATAAATGCTAAAATAATAATTTCAAGTTTTTTCGTTTGTTCTGTAATTGCTGTAATTAGAGATTGAATTTACAGATACATAAATTTGCAGATATCCTTGTTTCTCACACAAATAATGACTTGTGTGTGTGTTCATAAATAATTTGAAGGTTATATCTGGAATTTCTGCCATTTTGTTCATCCACTTTCATATATAGTAAAAAACACCCGCTTAACACTAGCACGATTAAATACTGATTCGCGGTACCACAGATTTTCCTTGAACTCCAAAAAGCGCTAAATTTACGATGATTCCTTATAATGCACGTTCTGGAAGACGGTAATTTTGAAAATGATGAGAGCACGGGAATTGCTTATACATTTCCTAAAATTATTTCGTTTAACGCGGTTTCAGTTAGCGCTTGTTCTGTAGGAACGTTTGAATGCTATTCGCGATAATATTGCTGTAGTTTTATACGAAATGGTCTATTTTATTTGTGAATAGTTCACAATATAATAAACCACACTGGAGGTATTATACTGAAAATGCTATATAACGTCCTTCAGAATGTCTTTGCCACGCATTGCAAGTTTGAATTTGGTAACTCGTATGATATGTAAGCAATTTAAAAAAGAGGCAGTGTTAATTTTGCTTACGATAAAATAAAACATATTTTATTTCGAAAATTTACACAATTTCTCGTACATTAAACCCGAATTATTTCCTTGCACACATATACTGGTTACATAAATCTCGCCATTTGCAATGTTAAGCATGAAATTTAAACTGTCTAACAACAGTGATAGTAATATATTTACGTGTGCTGGATGCCGTTAATGTCTCGGTATAATTTCACGCTATTTAATCACACAATTTCTCGAATTGGATTCGTTGCCTTTATGTAAATGCTTTTTTTGCCGAGCACTTGTCATAATTTAAAAAAGAAGCAGATATCGTGTTTGGTAAAATGAGTTTCTCACATTCGCTATATTGTAATGCAAATTGTTTAAATATTATTACGGCAATTTAATGCAAATTGAAAGCTGGTTTGAATATGTCGTATGTCATGAAACAACTGTATATACGTATGTGTGTGTGTGGGGGGGATTCGATGCATGTATAACTGTATGTATGCTACAAAGAATGCTGCTGTATTATAGAATATTTATAATAACTAGCACGACATCTAGGTTTCATAGTTTTCAGACCGTCTATCTGTACTTGTACTATATTCCCAAAGTTATCTGTAAATTACAAACTAGTATCAATGTAAATAAACCTGTTAAATTGTCAATACTATTAAATCTATGGTAGAGGTTATGTTCAAAAATGTTAAAATAACAATTCAAACTTAATACAGTCGATTCCGCTTAATCGGGACACATCGGGACTAATGTTGCCAATGTATAGCCTTACATTATTCGCACTGTATATAATGATGTCAAATAGAACCTCCACTCCAGCGCTAAATATTCACGTGTGAAGCCTCGAGTTCACGGAATTTACACACGATTACTGTCCCGATTAAACGGAATATTGTCCCGAAAAAGCGAAGTAAATTTGTGTTATTTGCTCGGTTTTGTTTCCGTTCTTTAAGATTTGTCCTTAATAAGCGGCTGTCCCGATTAACCGATGTCCCAATTAAGCGGAATCGACTGTATTATATATAAAATATAGCACAATGACACCAGTATAAGAATTTATACCAATATGGTCTTCTATCGAAAGAGTTCATATTTATCTACAAATAAATTATATCTAGCAAATATTTATTATAAGTTAAATAATGGTAATGATTAATATTAACCTAAGCCAGGCCTGAACACTGATGGTTAACTCTGGCTGCACATTGTATTCTGTGTTGGTTTTGTTCATTAACTTGAGCTGGTGTGAAGCTGGACTCTATTATCTAACCACCATGCTTGTATGCCTGTGTTGGTTAACGTTCAGTGTCCAAACATATATCCGGCACATAATTTTTATGAGTACCTTGACTGACGTACTGTATTAATGACTTGCTAATTGATAATTTAAATAGCTAGATAAAGCGTGGGCATTATTCACGTTGTGTTTCATATAAATATTCATGTCTCTACACAGTACACAGCCGTACATATTAAGTCCAATGAATTTATGTCGGTTGATTTTTGACTAGATATTATTACATAAACGGATGATATGAGCGAGAAGGTATCATGTGTCCAGAACAATGTAGATTATCTAATGGTCGTTACACATTTCAACGGACAACCTACCAAATACACCCCCGTCTGTATGTGTATGTAAGCTAGTCCCTCATATCCTGTGGCCATTTTATATACACCTTGACCGTTCTAAAGTGCCATTTCACATTCGGTACTAGCAATTTTAAATCTTATACGTTTTTTTTCTCCAGATTCAATGATGTTTAAAGACAAACTTATCGATTATTCGATTCAGCTTTTTATTCTGTACATTTGTATTAAAAATATTTACTGTAAATATAATAGAGAATGTAATATCAACAAATTAACATTGAGTTATCTGTGTATACTCTGTTCCACGATTATATACGTGACTATACAGTAGAATACTGCACGCTCAGTACGACTATTGGGATTCATTCTTGCGATCAGTAGTGAACAGGGTTACAATTTTGTTTGGGTCTTATTATCTATTGAAATAATTCACAGAATTTATATTGTTAGGATATAGCACTCCGAATAATCTAATTATTACAAGTCAAGAAGTCAGGAATATGATTGTAGAATGCATACATCCACTTTTGACTAAGATTGTGTATATAGCGGGCAAATAATATAAATCTATGCTTTATAATATAACAGAAGATATTGCAAATGGAATGTACGATCCAGTTCAGAGTTTGTACAAGATCTTCAACGGTTGATATGGATGTATACTTCATTGCAGTCACTCAGTGGATCCGTGATATACAGACAGAACTCACTTCTTCTGTGTAAGAACCCGTAGCTTCTATATGTGTGTGTGCACGTATGTGTGTGTGTGTGTTTGTGGCTTGCAAAGGTTACAAAAACAATTTGCAGTTAATATGTGGAAAATAAAGTAATAAGATCTTACTCAGCTGTAATGGACCACCCTGCTCGAGATCTTCTATTAATCTTTTTAATGAATTTAAACAATAATTATTACACGTACACACTGCTATTCGTAATAACTTGTAATAACATATATTTTATTATAACATTATTGGAACTTTTAAGAAGAGTGGTGAATCTGGGAATTAAAAAGGAACAATACTAAATTTTTCCGGCGGTTAGCATTAATGCTATGCGAAATGCGATAAGCATCAGTAGAATATAGTGTAATATTTATTGTAATATTGTTTGCACATTGCGTATATTTTAAGCTTCGTTTAACGCCAATTTCGCTTAGCGCTTGTGTTCTAGGAATGTATCCTGAACGCTAACCACGGGGGATTACTGTATGTAGATAATAAAACGGTACAATATACAGTGGAAGCTCTCTTAACCGGCCACTACAGGATTGCAATTTGGCCGGTTAATCAGACTGATATTTAAATGACGAGTATAATCGTATCTATAGACCAATACCGGTCAAAATTAATGTACATAAATACATTACATATTAAAAGTTTTTTTTTAAATACATGTACAGGCTTAAAAGTAGTCTGTTATTTTTCTCTGTCTTTTTCTCAGTTGTCTTCATGAAGGTAAGGTTTTTCGGAAGAAAAGCATTCCGGGAAAAGGCCGGTAAAGCAGCAGCCGGTTGATCCAAGACCGGTTAACAGAGCCTCTATGGTACATATTAATTATTATTTAATTACACTGATACCTCGCTATAAGATTTCTGGAACGTCGGCCGAAAAGCGAAATGCTGTATAACGAATTATTTACTTCCATACAAACCTGGAACACATAATAAAAGACATACATGTACCGGGATATCGTGAGTTTTTATTTATTCAACCTACAGTGCCCAAAAGGATTAGCCCAAGTATACAGGACAGGAACAATTTAGACACATAACGTACTTTAGACAAAGTAACAGAAAATTATCTTATAAGCACAGTATAGTGAGTGTATGAGTAGTAATGTAAACAAGGTATGTGAGGCTAAGTAGAGATTGAACGATCTGAGTAAATATATGATTTTAACTTATTAACAAATCTTATCTTTTAGCCGCATTGTAGGCGGTAAATCAAAACTTGGCCATAATTAGACAAGGCCGTTATAGCGAAAAGTCGTATAAAGACAGTATAGACAAGTATTAGTATATAATAACGTATATTTTTTAAATATACAATAAACACAGTATGTACGTATGTGCATTCGGATACAAATAACTGAACATAAATGTTTCATGTTAATACATTACAATATTGTTACAAATATTACGGATTAAAAACCAAATAACTTCATAAAATAAGGTACATTAAGGCCTCATCTAACGTTGATTCGATATACACCCACCAGTTTGTAATTAAGTTCTTAAAAAGTCAATAATATGTTGCTAATTTCATGGAATAATTAATGGCAAATTCAATAAAATGTCATAAAAATTTAAAAACATTTTATAGGCAAGAGATATTATTAAAGTTTATCGTGCAAGCAATATTATTACTTAAATGGAGGTACCGTGTAGGTATATGTTATTAACTACTTATTATATTACACATAAATAAAATGAACAATTACTTGTGTGAATGAATTTAATAAATTTATAATTTATTACTGTCTCCGGACATTTTCGTATTAGCATATATCCATATCCTACTGTAATAATAAAAAAATATTTATTAATAGTTAATAATATATATTAAAATCCTGTTTAAACGTGTATGCCAACGCGGAGAACATGTTTGTATACATATATAATTCATATGTAAATCTAATAGAATTACATGTAAAAGTACAGAAAAGTAGTCATTATGGTACAAAACTTGTTTCCCCCTTAAGATATAAACTAATAATCAATATTATTTTATCTATAGTTAAGCAGGGTTCAAATAAAACACGTATTATACCAACTCTATCCTTTGCTGTATTCAACACAAAAGGCATAGTAGGAACCACCATGCGTAGAAGCAGACCGTACCAGTCGGTATTTTGTACATCCTTGCGAGTAGCACAGGTTGATGACCCGTGGTTCAGTTCTGTGCTAGGTATAGTTAGGCACACAACCGGTAGATGGCAAGACGAGTGTTATTTACATGTCAAAAACTACAGGTATAAAACATCCTTTTTATTTGTTATATTTATTGTAATGTTTGTCAATTAAAACAACATATTGTAGGTATTTTTTAAAATCATATTTTCTTTGTAACAATAGTAACAGTAATATATTTTACGGTTACTTTAATTGGACAGTAAATATGCAAAATATTATTTTTTAATTTATTTTTCAGAATATATTATGCAAAATTCTAAAATCTGAATGCAGTTTTCCTGTTATGATTGATTATATTTTCTATACGTGTGTAAATCACTTATGCTCATTACGTTCCACTCGATCATTAGTCAAAATTGCATAATCCTATTCATATTCATTGCGAAACAAAACAATTTGAATAATGATTAAAACAATATACGGGCACTTGGCATATATTAAAATTTTATCTACTAGAGAATATAATAAACATTATATGTATGTATTGTCTCACAATTCACATAGCTAGCGCTTGCTTAAACAAATGCGCATAGTAATTGTAATTTTTACCGCTAGATGTTGCCAGCGTGGGAATTTTGTGAAATAGTGTTTGCAAATAACAATATATATATATATATATATATATATATATATATATACAGTGCGAATAACGTAAGACTATACATTGGCGACTTTATTTTAGCTTTAATCAATTTGCCCATGTCAGTAACAACTGAAATTATAATGACGTTTGTTTTGGTAAATGTCACTGTTTTCAATATTGTGTTACTGATTTCTCACGAGTTTGCGTAATAATTAGTGCAAAAAATGTACATCACAGAAGAAAAGTTTAAGATGTACTCCTGGTATTTAGAAGGGGCGTCTTTGCGAGAAATTTCTGATTATTTCAGCTTTGAATTCCCGAGCAGGCCCATCACATGTCATCAAACGGAGGCAAATTTAGTTATCACCCCCAAGTGATTTTAGAAATGTACTGATACCAATTACAATTTCAATGCTTGAAGTGTACTTTTAATCCAATAACATGTAATAGATTTAATAAAAAAATAGAATAAACCCTGTAAATGATTTAAATAAATATAGTAGTCTGTGGACAAGTGTCTAATTTTACATTATTCAACCATGTTAAATTGGAGTTTTTGTATGTAATCACCATGGTAACATTAAGTAAATGCCCTATGTCTAATTTTAAATTATTCAACGGGTTGATACTAGCATAGGCAAATTGATTAACGCTAAAATAAAGTTGCCAATGTATAGCCTTACATTATTCGCACTGTATATATATATATATATATATATATATATATATATATATATATATATATATATATATATATATATATATATATATATATGTATGTATGTATGTATGTATGTATGTATGTATGTATGTATGTATGTATGTATGTATGTATGTATGTATGTACGCTCACACTGCTTTATGTATTTAGAAATAGTGAATTCTGCTCGCTAAATTACTATGTGTATTGCTTGGAATTTCGTTGAAAATTTACATATCGGATGATTCTAACCTAACAAAAAAAGGGTGATACTAAGCAGTATTGTGTAGGGCTGCTACCGAGTTATATGCGAGTGTGTATGCACTAATACAGGTATACGTTATACGTAGTGTGTTCTTCTTTACGACCTTTGGCTTGATTTATAGAATATGTATGGTCGTTATTCAAATGTGTGTTCTGTATAAGGAAGTGTTTTATATCATGACCACCTGCGTTGCGCGCTTCCTATCCCACGAGCGGCAGCGGCACATTCTCTCTTATGTGTGCACTTACTACTTACCTTAGCTTTCCTCTCCTCTCCTGCTAAACTTATTCACTCACTCCTTTACTTCCCCAACGAGCAGTGGCGTCCATACAACTGCGGTAAAACAACATAACCTAATTTTCTTCAGTCATTTACAAACAAAGTATATTTGTTGGAAAATTATTTAATATACTCCAAGACTCATTATCCAAGTATTATATTATATATATATATATATATATATATATATATATATATATATATATATATATATATATATATATATTAGTAAAATCTAATTATAAGATAGATATTACAACTTATATATACTCTAAACTCGAATAGAAAATAATACGGTGATTGGGAATGTTTGCAGAGCTGACGAGACGCCACTGATCTCGTCTGCTTTGCTCTGGTTTACCTTGTGCCTGTTTTATACCTGGGCGACAATCTCTCAACCCTTTTGCGTCTTCCGCACCGCGGCGAGCGAGTATCCGGCGCATTTAATTTCTTTCCGATTACAAAAAAATATCCCTCAATGTGCTCCATGTGTATTTGCCTAACCTGATTGAATTTCCTAAGTTTACGGTCACAGCCGGTTACCCGCCGGTCGTTCGGTAACCTGCGGTATTGGAAATAGGTTATTTACATATTCTACATTCTTTCAATTTGAAACTGACTGACTTGGTTGATTGTGTCTGGTTTCTTACCTGAACACAATGTGTGTACTGTGTATACATTTATATTATAATAAACGTGTATGCTCGTACATGTGTGTGTATTATATTTACATAAAATCTATGAGTATATGTATAGAAGAATATATTCTTTATCCTGCTTGAGATTTCAATGAATGTACAAGGACCAAAATGAGGATTATAAAGTCAGTATGAATTAAGTATTGAACTTGGGGATGTAATATCAGTTGTAAACGATCGCTGTACTAGTAAAGACATATTTCTTCAAAATTTCAACTAACTACGTTAAGTGTAATACGTTCCTACAATACTAGCGCTAAGCGAAACCGCGTTAAACGGGATGATTTTAGGAAATCTGTAAGAAGTTCCTGTGCTCTCCTCATTTTCAGAATTACCGCCGTCATGAATGCGCATTGTAACGAATTGTAAATTTAGTGCTATTTTGGAGCTCACCAAAACCGCGTTATAACGAATCAGCTTCAATCGGAGTAGCGTTAAACGGAAGAGGGCCTTACTGTATGAAGAAATGATTCAATTTACTATAAATTCAAGTGTTATTGGTTTTACTATTTGGCTGTAAGGTAAGCAACACAATTTTACTTATTAGATGGTGTCTTTTAGATAAAATTTTTAACGAGATGTTACTTGCAATATGAGTGGATATTATTCATATGACTTTGTGTATTATTTGATGCTACGGTACTTAGAAAATGAAAACACTTTGGATTGCACAAGAATCTATTTATAATTCCTAAAGTTACTGCAAACTTCATCAAGGAAAAATAAAGAAATGCTCAGTCAGGTCACGGATGTAAACGACAAGTTAGTGAAGAAGACAGACAGAGAGAGAGAGAGCAAGTCGTCGACCGGTTGACCCACTGCCGTCGCGACGCCGATGCCAATTAACGATAATTGACGCGTTCGGTGCGCTCTTTAAGTTTTGCAAGGGTGACTGGAATGCATTTAATAGGCGGCTATGATTAGGCGCATGCGCACTGTAAACAAACAAGTCGTTGCAGGTTCGTACAGGGAACTTAACAAATTAAATTCAACCGTTAACGAAACACAACGTCGTAACGTGCGACGCCTGTCTCTGCTGAGCTCGTCTTTTGTCATCGCCGACGCAATTCCAAAGCTTAGGCTTTTCAATTTATTAATTTAATATAATACGGTGTTTAAATGTTTCACATTGGCGAATAATTTTTGAAATGAAATACACGAAATATATTACATTTATTTATAAATGGTCTTCTACCCCAGTAATGAAAAAGCGTGATGTTGTGATATGTATGTATGTGTGTGTTTATATAAAAAATGATAATTGATATGATACTAATTAAAATGTTTATTCTTATACTGTATTATCTAGTATTTTACTTCTATTTTTAATTCTGAACAACTTTTTTTATTTACTCTTTTTCTTTAAAATGTATTCACAATTTTTCTATATTTACATGTTAATTAATATAGTTTAGAAATCTTCAAAGGAATACAGTATGACACTCCTTTTCAATAAATAATAATTAGGTTTCAATCAATTTTCAAGCAGCACTTATCACTCTCGAATCTTATAAATGTGAATATGAATATCACAGTTCTGAAATCTTTGGTAGAAATTGTAACCCAAGTATATACTTTATATGTATGTATATATAGGTATTCTGTATTCCATCTTCTGGCTTGACGTATAACGTTACGCTTTTCCGAAAAGCTCGACACTGTGATTTCTGAAGGGAATTCTTTCAATTACTGTTCGAGGATTTCTTTACGCCAACGTTCCTGATTGATTCCCGCGCTCTCGCCGTCATCAGCAGCACACACCCCCTCGCTCCTGTGTGCTCTGACTCTCAGAGTTTCCTGCCAACCATACCATACGGTACTAGTTCACCAGTCAGAGGCGTCCAATTTCTCCGCCTTCTGTGTGTGTCGCATAAGTCACTCGACAGACAGATTTTATTGCATTCTCTTCCATTTCCACGAATGTAAAATAGTTTTCTCTGCTTCCGAGAGTGCTACCGCTTCTGCTACTGGTGCTGCTGTTGGTACTACCGATGTTGATGCTTGTGAAATCAATATAAACGTTTCAGTGTTCTGTTCCGAGCAAACACTTTTGCCACTCGAACTGTGAAAGATTATATTATTTACTAAATACTTGACACTTCATCTTTGAATACCTATAAATGTTCCCATTTCTGGAAGCAATGCTTATTTCTAAATATATTTTAATTAATTTACAGATTCAAAAAATGGATAATAACAATGTATTTCTTACTGCTAGTGAGTTTAATTGTATTATATTCTGTATAATAATAATGACAGTAGATCAATGTTTCTACGGATGCAACACATCGAGAATGCACACACGTACGTACGTACTTGCATTGTGTTGCGTCAAGGATCGTATTTTTCGCTGAAACACGCACCAGACAATAGCCTTTATAAGGAGAAGGCATTAGTCGGGAGGAAAAGGAGAAAAACTAGACAGCATGTGTGAGAGAGAAAGACAGATACATACAGGACATAGAGTACCAGCAGTAGCAGCAGAACACAAGACCTCCAACAAAAGATCTGAAAGATTGATCGTGAGGGCGCTCACCCTTTCATTTTACAAAACATCAGCTACCCTTCCTCAACCCCTGCCGTCTCACAGCACGTTGTCCTTCCGTCCGCGCGTGTGTATGTGTGTGTGTAAGTACTACTACTACTACTACTACTACTGCTGTGGAATACTTGAGAATAACCAGTCTCCATGGATACTACTAAGCCTTGTGGCCATTTGAAGTGATGCTTTATTCTACCAGGCACCATCAACACAGTAACATTCAGTACCTAGTCGTTGTCGTCGACGTTCTTTCTTTATTCCCGGGGCCAGGACAATTGAATGAGTATTCAAGGAGATAATGATATTTGCATGTTGATGATCAGAGAATCCCTTTAAGTGGTTCTCTAATCGCTCATTGCACCTGATTTTTCATTCCTCATTCTACTAAGCGGTCTTCATCCAAAGTTCAGCGTGAGCACTATTCCTCTCTCTCTCTCTCTCTCTCGTTATCATGGAGTCCTTTAGGTATGTCCTTGTCCCACGCTCACTAGTACTAATTTGTCCGTTGATTCTCCCGAGATCACTAATCATTTATTCTTTGCTGCTGGAATTAGTCAACGCGGCGTACGACAGAATTGTGTTGCCATTTGTTCCTGATATACCTGTGACTAAGTCGACAGTCTCAATTTCTTCCTTCTTCCTCAGTGAAGACTTATTTTAATACCTTTTTATCAATACAACTATTATTATCTTAAATCAAACAATAAGGTCCAGTTCCATTTATACTATGGTTGTACCAATAAGGTAATTTCGTTTCGATATTCAGAATCTCATCTTACCTCGCTGCGTAGCAACTATCAGCTTTGCGACTGTTCCAGAACAAATGCAATATATTCATATAGAGTTAGAAGGTATTTACATGGAAATTGATTGTTTTTCCGTTTGGCTGGACTGGGAATTCTGTTGTCAAGGTAACGTACATTCGAATGAATGGAATGTAACAATATTATTATTATTATTTCACATACTTTATTTCAGTTTTTTTTTTCCCTCTGACACATGGCACTGTAGCGAACTGGCGATATTATTACTGCTCGTTGGCTTCTGATTGGCCAACCGGCTTGTCATGAGAAATATATTGCCATCAGTACGAAGCCATGGAAATTTGAAAAAGAATGTAAATTGGATATATCATATCTTTATTTCATATCTTTTCGCTTTATTTTTGCGAAGAGAGACAACAAAGCGAAGAAGAAGAGATGGAAATATTCAAGATGGAGTATTATTGCGAAAGTATAATATAACAATAAATTTTAATAATATCACAATGTTTCCAAAATGATACCAATAATTAAACATTTTTTATTTGTACAATATTTTTTCAACTTTGATTACAAGTATATTGAAATTAAAAATAGTATTTGTAGGAGAACAGATAGATACGAAATATTTTATACCAAATACATAAAATACTCTAGGAATTGTATCGCAATTTGTTTTGTCATCTAAAACGAGTTGGATGTCTGCAAAGGAAAATAATTATATTTCCTGTTTCGTCAAGAAGAAAGAGTAAAATTTCTGTCCGGGATGTGAAAGACTCAAGCGTGGAGTGTGAGCAGGGTGGTGCGGGGATGGTGAGGAGGTTACGTTGTGCATTCGCATAAACACATGCTCGAAGCTTCAAGGAGAATGGTACGTTGTACGGTGGTGTTCCTTTTTAATTTCGTATCTGAAAGTTTCAGATGCTGCTGCTGCTGCTGCTCCCGAAACTAAAAGAAATTTCATAAATCCTCAAGACGAGCAGCGCCCTGTATTGTGCCCCTTTCCATTGCTGGCGTACCTCTCCCTCTCCACTCCACTGCTTCTGCCTGCTGCTGCTGCTGTCTTGGCACCGAAGGAGCATAATACTTCTACATTCTACAGTCCTGCATTATAAACTTACGTGAATCTTATTCGCCGTCGCTTTAGTTTTTAATATCATACAGTTACGGCCTCCGGCGTTCTCTCAAACGTGAAATTTGAACGGGGTCGCATTCGCAACAACATACCATCGTCTTATTATAATCTAACTTCTGCTTGTGTGTGTGTGTCTATGCGTGTGTATTTCAGTATTAACTCACAGAATTTGACACGGGCTGTCAAAGATATAGAAAAACAAATCCACAGAATATTTCATTTCCCTGTAACTGTTTTAGATTTCGAAATATGATTCTCCTGGAAAAATCTTCAGTTAGAGTGAATTTGCACCTGTAGACAAACAATTATCCCTTGCTTATATCTTAATTGTCTCTTGCAAGATTTGAACATGTCTAATTGGGAAAAATCAATGACCATAACTCGTCTAGAATTATCGGACGGTTTTATTTTTTCAGATAAGACAAAGGTTTAGAATAGTTTACGTGTACCTATCTACCTGACTCACTTGCTGTTTGGTGGTCCTGCTTTATAAATAACCATATAGGTATGCCTCGTATGCTTTAATTTAAAGTATTTTAATTATCCGAAACAGAGAATCCTCAAAATTCACTTTCCAAGACAGCAAAAATAAAAATAATTACTAGGGAATAGAAAACAATTTCTTTATACATTGCCGACGATTAATTTATTGTTATAATAATTTCGTTTTTTAGTATTTATATAACTGTTCAAATGTTTGAAACAGTCAGTCTTGCTGCTACAAGGAAGAGAGTAAAGGAATTTATTTGTCGAAAAGTAATCAAAACTAGAGAATCAAATGAAATATAAAGGAAGCAATTTTATTCAAACGAATATGTCTGTGCAAATGTTTTTCCTTTTTTCGCCAAGATGCGATCTCCCAGTACCATCTCTGAGTTGGCAGCTACACACGGCCCTTTGTGTCGAGGTGTTGAAAGTTGCCGTCATGTTTGCAACTTCAATATGTTTAGAAATCCCTTTAAATAAATTTTTACTTTTGCACAACGTCCGTAGATACGTATGTATATTCTCAGACACTTCCGTAACACTTTTCGTCTTCTACTTGATGACTTGCTCGTACCAGTTTTGTAGAAAGACATGCAGTAATTTTATGTTCAAAGATTTTCTTGGAAAATATATTTTTATTTCTAGTTCATTTCACATGATGTTTTTCACAGTTTTGTAACGTGTATTCTTTTTCTAAAACAGGACGTATTCTTTCTTATTGAAACTATGTTTTTGAGCATGCAGTAAGAAATCCTCGCTAAACGCTACCTTGATAATTACGGATTTACTAGAACGCGGTATTTCCTTAAAACTCCAAAAAGCGCTTAATTTTCAATGATTCGTTATGAAGACGGTAATTCTGAAAATGAGGAGAGCATGGGAATCTTTTATAGATTTCCTAGAAAAATGATTTCGTTTAACGAGATTTCGCTTAGCGCTTGTTTTGTAGGTACGCATATTCTGAGCGCTAACCGCAGGGGTATTACTGTATTTAAATATTATTTAATTTGATCCATGAAAAATTTCATTATTTCTTCGCATTAAATATGGAAATAAAACTCTACCAGAATTCTTCAAATTACAATATTCCAAGGAACAAGTGTCCCAACAATGGAGAGCAATAATCAATGTCGTTATTGACATCAAGTGAACCTAATGATCCATGTAATTTCTAAAGAACGAGAAATGATCAACTGTGTATGGTGGTGGTTCTGAGGTCGAATAATTTTCTCTCTCTCTCTCTGTTGAGAGTGAACGAGGACCTGCGTGTTTTTTTCCCTGAAGCTCTAAAGACAGGACGACGCTGAACAACACTGTGTAGGTACATCTTAAAACTCTACACTTGGCTCGCTCGCTCGCTTGGTTGAAGTTCGTCATTATTTTTAGACTCTGCGCGCGCGAATTCTGTTTCGCGATATTCCTCTCCTACACTTTACGAACAATGCCGTGCAAGAGTTCAAGAGGCACGTATAGAAGAAGAATAAGAGGCCTCTGTCAGCAAAACACGTGATGGCAAGGGGGAGGACACACGTACATGCACACGTATACTCATACAGCAGTCGGAGTACTTCGTACGCTGTACTACCTATCAAACAGTATATATCTTAACCAGAGTGGGAATCTGAAGATTTCAAGCTGAGGTCAGGTATTTCAATAGTCAGTGATGGTTCTAAAACATGGATAAGACTACATAATAATGAACTCAACACATTTACGTAATAGTTTTTAATTAAATAAATATTTACAAACTGTTCTGGGCAATGCTAAAGTACAAACTTCGTCCCGAAAAGGAATTTATTGTTTTATTTTTTAAAATATACGTTTTATCAAGCACTTTTTTCCTTTGTGGTACGGTCCTGTATACGAATGTTCCTCAAGCGCGCCAACCCATCCTCCTTCTCTAACGCCTCCTCGTCCACCCAACTGCCGGTGTTCTTTCTCTTTCTACTCATGCTTGCTGGCTTGCTTCTAATGTGAGAGTGAGGCTGTGTCGAGGTTAGCTCTACTGTGCTACTCTCTTCCCCTTCCATCCTGAGCGCTCCTCACCGGTTGCTATGGAAACTCGGTTCCCTGCAGGTTAAAACCTTATTGGATATGTTCATCGTTTTATTTTATTTTTTCCACTTTTTTTTCTCCTTTGCATTTCACATTTACATTTTCCATCCGGAGCCTCGTCGTCGACTCCATTTTCTGATGTGCACTACTACTACTATTGCCAACGCCGCGTCTCCTGTCTGTCCTATGGGCGTCAGGACGCAAGACGCCGTCGGTATCAGGAACGCGTATGTACAGATACGTGTGAAATGGTTGCAGGACTGGAAGACATTAAAATCTAAATGATAGACATACATACATACCAGTTGCTATAGGTTTATTATAATTAATTCTAATTATTTATATTATTATAAGCAATGATTTGACTTATTCGTTAGCTGGTATTTCTTTTTATAAATATATAAATACATTAGCATGTAGTCAAATAGAAAAAGATTCTGTTGTCTTAAGGGTTTAAGGATGCTTTAGAAAGTAGTTTCTCATAATTGATGTTTCGAATTATATTAATCTTTCAAATTTATTTGTTTCGATTGTTCAAAGTTTATGTGACAGAGGTCTCTTTGTATTCTAA
Source organism: Carabus problematicus (assembly GCA_963422195.1). Taxonomy (NCBI): domain Eukaryota; kingdom Metazoa; phylum Arthropoda; class Insecta; order Coleoptera; family Carabidae; genus Carabus; species Carabus problematicus. Next base: position 9,622,560 of record OY728588.1, on the reverse strand, counting down.
AGAACTCTACCTCACCCTGCCGTTCCAATTCTGGCTCGATTAATTTACCAGTGAATGAATGAAAGTGAGAGTTGAGACAAACTTCGGCAATTTACAGTATAACCTACCCCAAGGAAACGATGACCCCAAAATGAGTGTTCTCAGTTATAAAACGGTGGTCGAGTCCGTTGGTTCATTCATTCATTGCGAAGCTGTATACCCATCCACGACAGTGCTGCTTTAACGTCTGTGAAAGTAATTAAAAGTTTAAAGGGAATATTTCCTTCGGAACGGTTTTATATTTTTTTGCCAAGGAATTTACACCGAAGTTAATTGTGGTTGCACAAAGAAACGAAGCAATTACTGATGTAAAATCACTGGGAATCACGTCACATATAGAATAGTTTTGTTTTTATAAAATTGATAGCCACATCACGTATAATAATGGTAGGTAAAAATAATAACAGTACATAAAATACAAGTGCTTAATGATTGAACCAGGAATTCGTGTATAACTAAATCATGGGATACACGTTAGAGAAACATTTATTTTTGCTCACTACTCTGGATGCAAATGATTCAATTACGTTGGCCGTTAGTTGATGGGCATTTCTTAACGGCTAACGTTAACTCAACTTCAACTTCTTCTTAGTTGTTGTTTTCGCACAAATTTGTATTTTAATTACTTCTGAACGACTTCATTTGAAAAGTAAGAACAAGGTAATAAATTTTATTTCTATAAAATGTCATTTTAATATTTTACCAACTAGTGGAATTTGTTTCAGATGCATAAATATTTTAAAAACATTTTTCCATGTCATGCATCCCGGTATGTACGATTGCATGCTGTATAACCGAATATATATACCGAGTAGGTAACAGAACATTCTGCCAGAGGTACTTTCTCATTTTGCTCTTATCTCATATTTTCCGTCGCTTCCTCTACGCTCTCCTCGCGCGTCTTGCGTTTCTTCATATCGCACACGTTTTATTGCAAGCATTTTCTTCCTCTGTTCTGTTCCTGCTGTTATATCTCCTGCTGCTGCTGTAGCCTCCTCCTGTGTTCCCCTCGGCATCAGCATGTCGCAATGCGCGTTTCTTACCGTGACCCGGCTTGAGACATCCACCATTTTGGAAAGAAAAGCCTGAGATTTATGGGGGCATCCTCCTTGAGTGTATATCAGTGTTGTACACACACGAATATACGGCGTACTATATAAAAGCACAGGCTACACACACACACACATACATGAAGAGACACCAACAGTTCAGATAATGATGATCGCTGTTCATATATTTTTGGAGAGCACCCTGCATAATATGGAAAATTCATGATTTACGAGTATATATACGATACGGCACACACCCTAACTCCCTGAACTCCAAAATGGAACGATAATGCTTAAGTGAATTTGTGGATTGCCCAAAATATCCATATAAGCAATGTGACGTTTAAAATATAATACCGAAACAACCATATTTACTCTATCAGAAGTAGGAAATTTGTCAAGTGAAAAATTGCTCATTTCGAACATGTTTTTACAAATTATCCAAATGTAAAAATAATATGTGTACGAAAATTAGATGAACCTAATGTTCTTTTACTAATTGTTCAACTTACTGCTAGAAAATTTGGTTGTCCAAGGATTTGCCATAAACACCATCCGGTACCCAAATGTTAGATAGTATAAAATCGTGACACATGCGTCTTAGATCCCGAATAAAGTGTATGTGTGCGAAGAAGGAGGAGTTTGGAATAAAATTTACTTTCTTTTGCGTGTAGCCTGCTGAATCCGGGAGATGTACGTCTGCGAATGCGCAACGAGCGATCGGTGATCGCGCGCCCTACACGTACGTGTGCGTGTGTGCGTATGAGAAAAAGAAAGTGTGCGTATGTAAACGCCTTTCGCCGCGGCAAGACACGAAACTAACTCGCCAGAAAGTTGCGAAGCCATTTTACATTCTCGCCAGCAGCAACAGTAGAAACAGATTCCAATATTGGCAGTGAAAAATCAATAATTCTTCTGTGTATTTGTTAAACGAGTCTAAGGAGCAATGCATATCGCGTGTATACTTTGGCTGTTTGTAATTGTTTTGCTCTTCTTTTGCCACCCGGTTATAATCTCATTTGAGATGATGGAGCAACGGCGTGTTATCGTTGAATTAAAACTCGTTGCTTCCACGTAAACTTGTACTATTTGCTCACTAATATACACAGCTACTGTGCATGGCTTGAGAGAGACTCGTTATATTGCTGCATATTACATTCGGAGGTTTCTTTTGAGTTGCAATTGTCGACAACTAGACTACTTTACCGGACACTCCGTTCACTTCAAACCGCTTACACATTATCTTTCTTCCAACAATTTCCTGCAGATCTTGCTTAAGATATTGTTCTTCTGAACACACACAATCACACTCTCTCAATGTAAGATCAAATTTGCTTTATTTCATTGATACAGATTATAAGAAAATTAGGAATTAGATGAAAAATCTTTTGGATTGAAGAATGAATGAAGTAAAAACTACTTAGTATCTTGTAGATATGAGAGCAGAATTATTTTCGTCTGATTCTATACTACTGGTTGTATTTATGTATCGTGATATTCTCACGGACTTGAGATAAAAAAAAAAACATACTTGATTTCCTCTCTTAAATTTTTGCATAACAATTGTATTAATACGTTAGCTATTTACATGAAAATACCAACTCTAAACTTATGTGCAGCTAATAAGAGCATGCATATGATCAGTTAGCCAAAAATTATTAACATATTTGTGCAACTTCTCACGACTAATCACAGTATATTACCCTTGAAATCATCCCTGTATGAATATCCAAGGAGAAATAGGATAAGACAGGGGGATGGATACATATATGCATAGACTCTTTACATATATCCTTCGAAAGAGAGTGACTCGAAGTTCCCCCTTTCCTTTAAGCTGCTTGCTACTTGGTTATTTGCATTTTGGTTCCACGTGATGGTTGCTGGCGCGTTTGCATTTCATTAAAAAGTATCTCCTTACGTACCTGGTAGGTACACATTCGCTCTGACGACTGATGCAGCGTAACGTAGCACGCGGTGTGTAATGTTAGCGCAGGTAGACCTCGACATAACGAGATGACAGTCGTCTAATTTCCATGCGCCACGGCACTCGTTCAACCGAACATTCCGTGTGCTGCTACCACTACTGCTGTGGTATAGAAAGAATCCATTAACGATATTCAGCAGAGTGTAAAAAGTATCAGGTTTTTAATGCACTCCGGTCGGGAAGTAGGTAAGTGAAGACACCACCATCAGCACGACGACGGCCAAAGTATCGTTCAACAAAACCAGTGTATCATCAAGCAATGGAACGACATCGCACACAAAACTGCTCTACAAGTACACTGAGATGTATAATGAGTTGTTGATGATTCCTTTTCATTCAAATGCTTGTAATGTTGTACAGCAACTGTATGGATGTTCTCTTCATGTCGTGGCAAATAATCTACAGACTTGGATATTTAAATCTAACGACATTATAGAATTGAGAAAAGGGTATCATTTTTACTTAAGAATGTTGGAAAAACTATTTGATGCAATTCATATTCACGAATTGGATCTCTAGTAAAATATTCGTTGAGCACCACATGCAGACACATACTTGTAAACTCACATGTATGTGTGTGTGTGTGTTTTGCTCGCTGCCCAATTCTCTATGTGTAGGTGTTCGAACGTGAAGTATTGACGGTGTGTGAGGCGCGTGCGTCGTGGCCCTTCACCGTCGGCAGCTGGAGGCGGTGGTGTTGGTAGTGGTGGCGGACAGGCCTCCACATAAAGCGAGATGTGTGTACTTTTGTACGTTTTTTTTTTCCTCATCTCGACGCTATTTTTCATCCGGGCGGTGCCATTGGGCGACCGAGCGGCCGAATCGATCGTACACCTCTCACGCGCGTTCACACTCACGCTCACTTCCTCTCCCACCCTTTGCTCTCATGCCAGAACATTCTCCGCTGGATGGCTGGCTGGGCTGGTTTGGTTTGGTTTGCCTCTTTCTATTGCACTCACGTTCCTCGCAAAGAAATCACCTCGCATCGTACTCATTTATCACGATCGTCTTTGAACGTTCCTCCGGCAGGCTCTGGATATGGGAGGCGACGAGCATGGCCCACTAGAAACCCCCCAGGGCGTTGCCGGAAACGCCAACACACACACACACGGGTGCGCGTACACACACGTAACATACGTGAATAAAAGGGCGCGCGCGCATTCTGGAAATATAATACGGACACGTCTCGAATCTGTTTCTTCGAATAATGGTCGACATCGAAAAGATATATAGTAAGGTATATAAGCTGTCAAAAATAATACAAAACAATCGTTTTCTTAATTTCATGTTTACTAAGAACAATGAAGAGAACATATTGTAGAAAATCTGATATGAATTGGAAGAAAACATGTGAATTAAAACGAATTTCAACGGAGTACTTAAATTATCCAACTAACTAAATAAACTACCGCTTTTCTAGGTTAACTTTTTGTCATATAAAAATAAGAAGAACGATTTGTTCAAGATTTATTTTAACTTTACAGTATGTATACGTTTTGTTTTATTTTTATGTCAGCGACAAGTGGCAAAACCTCGTTAAGAAACACAAGTTGGAAAACGTGCTAGCAGCAGTAACTTGCGTAATAAGTGATTAATATGAGACGACGGCATTGCGTAAGGTAAGGTAAGCGAAGGGTAAGTGTATATAGGGCGAAGTGCATTGACACCCTTACCGGCCTCCGAGAGAGAGCGTAGCAAACGACCTTGGCCGTGGTTGTAATTAGAAGGGGATGCGACGTCAGGGCTAATTGATGCGCGTGCGCACGAGCTTATTAAAGAAGCCGGCTGGACTAGGTCACAAGGGGAATAATGAACGTTCGTTTTTAGCGAGAATGAGAGTGAGCGAGACATCGGGCTATGCGAGATAGACGCTCTCAAAGTCAAGGGAAAGTATTTTTTAAAGAGTAAAATTAGTTGAGATAGGTCAAGATACGCTCGTTGCTTGTGCGCGACTGCTTGTTCATTCATTACGGTGTTGGTGTTTATTTCTTGTACTACAACCGTCCGACCCAACGACGACTTGTTTGTTGATTAAACGACGCCGGCGTCTATCTTTCTGTCTTTCTCTCTCTCTCTCTCTGGTACGTCGTCTTCGTTAATTCTATTTGAGGCATTAAAATTTCATTTGCTAACAATAAGTGACAACACGAGTTACTTGGTCTTAGTGTATATAATCTTATTTCTACAAAGTAACAAAACATGAATATCATATTATGCTATGGATTCAAACAATTTATTCTTACTTTCAAACAATTCAACTTATTAATGTAGATATTAAATAAGGAATATATTAATCTATAATATACGTATGTTTGGTTTTATAAGATTTGCATTTTCATTTATTATGAATGTTACATATTATATTATTAACATACTCAGACATCGTGGTAGTAACATAATTGTTTTAATGAATATATGTACAGGTTGATTCACGAAGAGTATAAAAAAACTTTAACACGATTTTATGGAGCTCATTTTTAGCTCATCGACCTCCTGTCGAAGAGCTATAGTGTTCGGTACGATGTCTGTAGCATCTTCCGATTTCAAAAATTTTTGCACAGAAATCCCGGACAGACCCCCTGGACCACGAAATGACTATTACAACATATGTCCGTATGTATGTCGCTCGTCCGCTCGCTCGCTCGCTCGCTCGCTCGTACGAGATTTTTTGTTCCACTCAGATCTCCTAAACTACCCAACGGATTTTTATGAAATTTTTTCTGCAGATACTTGTTATGGTCTAGTTGTGCAAGGTACATTTTATTTTTCAAAATTTTCCTTCGCACTTGAGAAAAAAAATATTTTGTAACTTTTTTTCAGTTTTTATTTTTTTTCTCCTTTATTTTTCACTCAATTGTATTCAAAATTTTCTTGCATATGCAGGAAATGGAACAATATTTTTCCATATTTTTTATTTTGAAAAATTATGTAAGACCATTGGAGAAAAAAATATTTTTTAATTAAAAATTGAACAAAAGAAGATCAATGCATTTATAGTCGGCTTAGTTTGCTTTGCTTTTGTCAAGAGAAGAAAATGTATTCACACTTGTTTTAAATTTGTTGTTTTATTTGCGACCTAGGCACCTACGATTTTAAAAGTGAATTTAGATAAATAATAATTTGTGATATATTCAGACTTGCACATACGTCGATGAGCTGCAGGCATGGGTGACTAACCCATTCTTTGAATACTAGTTTGTTTTCTTATTAGTGAAATTGACAGTTATACTGTCTAAGATAGTAATAAAAACTAGTATTCAAAGAATGGGTTAGTCACCCATGCCTGCAGCTCATCGACGTATGTGCAAGTCTGAGTATATCACAAATTATTATTTATCTAAATTCACTTTTAAAATCGTAGGTGCCTAGGTCGCAAATAAAACAACAAATTTAAAACAAGTGTGAATACATTTTCTTCTCTTGACAAAAGCAAAGCAAACTAAGCCGACTATAAATGCATTGATCTTCTTTTGTTCAATTTTTAATTAAAAAATATTTTTTTCTCCAATGGTCTTACATAATTTTTCAAAATAAAAAATATGGAAAAATATTGTTCCATTTCCTGCATATGCAAGAAAATTTTGAATACAATTGAGTGAAAAATAAAGGAGAAAAAAAATAAAAACTGAAAAAAAGTTGCAAAATATTTTTTTTCTCAAGTGCGAAGGAAAATTTTGAAAAATAAAATGTACCTTGCACAACTAGACCATAACAAGTATCTGCAGAAAAAATTTCATAAAAATCCGTTGGGTAGTTTAGGAGATCTGGGTGGAACAAAAAAATCTCGTACGAGCGAGCGAGCGAGCGAGCGGACGAGCGACATACATACGGACATATGTTGTAATAGTCATTTCGTGGTCCAGGGGGTCTGTCCGGGATTTCTGTGCAAAAATTTTTGAAATCGGAAGATGCTACAGACATCGTACCGAACACTATAGTTCTTCGACAGGAGGTCGATGAGCTAACGAACAAAAGCAGTCAGATTAATATTTTTATTTTAATAATCAAATGAGCGCACAACGGTCCTATGTGTAGGTCGTCATGATACACACGGTATATATGTAAATCTGCTAGAAAAACAAATGGCAATAATTTCACTCTACTTTAGAATCATACAAAGTATATTTTTAAAACACGTATATCTACTGCAAAAACAAGTGTTCACTTCTCATACTCATAGTGGCGTGGTAGCCATAAGGTGGGGGGAAGCGGTGTAGCTTTGGTATATCCGGGCGTGATATTGGATTTCGCCATTGCGGTATTGATTCCGATTGACTGGTTATCGGCGGCACCACCACAGAACAATGTGTATATCTATATCTGTGTAGCTTGTGTGTATGTGTGTGAGGGCTGTAGTTTGTGTATATAGAGACACGTGACGACAGGGGTGTTGTACCACCCCCTATTCGGGTATCCGCGTATCATGTGTGAGTATGTGATGCTAGAGGGCGGACATATCCCGTGATGTATTTTCTTCATTTTCTCTTTGCATCCTTTTTCTTTTCTTTTCCATTCTATGTATGTGTGTGTGTATTCTCGTGTCACACACCCATACAGATACCCACTGCTTCCTTCTGTATTTCCACCAGCGAAAGTGATTTTTTATGTGCCGGCAGCCATTTTGAATTCGGAGGTGGGAAAATGGAAGGAAAAACATTATATACATATAACAAAGACGAACTTGAAACATGCCCGAGAGAAACTCGATCACTATTATGGTAACGGATCTGTTTAAAAATTAGAACATGGACTCAAAATGCGTAGACTAATTCGTAATTAAACATATTGTTCATTTTCATCGCAAGATTTACACATTGTAGTGAATTTTATATGTACAATTACAACAGCTAATATTTACTAACATTAAAGGACAATTTTGTGGTTTGCTGTCCGGACTAAATCTTTAATACAAACATACATACACACAAGAGGAGGAGGCCAGCTGTATGTAGCACCCCGTGGCCTTATTCAGTGCCGCTGATTGAAGTGTCCAATGTCTTTGTTTACTACGGGTGTTTGTGGTCTGAAACGCAAAAACAGAGGAATATCAGTAGGAAGTCTCTTCGACCGGACGCAAATGACAGCGGGTTAGCAATTGTCTCAGGAACAATTGAACCAAGGGTGTATTTTTTTATACACACACACGCACAGCACTCTAAGCCTGCTGTGATTCCCTGGTTCTGCACATTTCATTCCGTATTCGTCTGCCTTTGTTCTCGGTGAATTATTCAAACTCTCTGTATTTGTTTGTATGACAATTTTAATCAACATCCGCGTGTGACATGAGATATGATTTTTGTGTAGTATCACAGAGGGTGAATTTGTTCAACTACGTATTCAGTTCGAAATTTAGACAGATCTATAGCATAATACTAAGTCATACCCCTGTAGTTAGCGTTCACGGTACGTTCCTACGAAACAAGCGCTAAGCAAATCCTTGTTAAACGAGATGATTTTAGAAAGTCTGTAAGAAGTTCCAGTGTTCTCTTCATTTTCAGAATTATGGTTTTCATGAACGCGCGTTATAACGAATCATAACCACGTACTAGCGAATCATCGTTGATCGGAGGTAGCGTTAAACGGTAGAGAACCTTACTGTATATGATTGTTAGCGTAGTGAAAAGTGGTTTTTCTTGAGAACGTGTACCGGCAATAATGAAATTATTGATTTTCTACGAAATTAAAGAAAGACCGGATGCCGATGCAGGAAGGGAACATATTAAAATTTTAAGTGGATATTCGTACACGGCGCCCAGATATGATAGAAGATTGGCGTACGTCGTTCGCATATCCAAATACGATTGCTCCATGCTTTAGAATGGTACTTTTTTTTATTAAAAAGCAATCTAGAAGGACTTTAGGGGATATGTCAGACAGCCGCGACTAGCCTCCCATGTTGCACAACGAACGTCCCGAATAAAAAACCTTCACCAAATTGCCTACCCCCGCTTCTGCCGTTCACCCCGCTAAATTGGTTCAGGATTTATATTTTCACTGTCATGTCTTCGATGGTAACGTTCAGTCTGTCCGTCAATCGTATTGCTTGTCGTGTTTTAACATTATTGCTTGTGTATTTTTGATAATTTTGACTGATGCGGTAGAATGTAATACTGGCAGCAATCGTTTAGGAAACACATTTGAAATTGAAGTTACCCGCTTTTAAGTTTCCCAAACATGTAATTGCAAATTGCTTACGAAATGTATTGCTGATATAAATCAGATATGCCTCAACCCTTTGCTGCTGTGAGTCGAGAAGGGTTAAGCAATGAGTCGAAAAGGGTTACGCAACTGCACCTTACGTGATATCGATTATCAGATGTTCGTAGCTCAGCAGAAAATCATGGCACAGGAAATGTGGTACTTGAAAAATACAGACGAGGGGTTTGAAGAGGATAAGGGTGCATCGAAATACATGGTTGGCATGGACAACCAACTGGAAAGGGATTCACCTTCGCTTGCCTGAAGTAGCAGAAGCCTACCTGCTGAACTCTTATTGTAAACTTGAAAATATTCCCGATATATGTTGATAATGATGTGTCGTAATAATATTTGCATTTATACAAAAAAGTTTCATATTATATAGCTCTCCACCGTAATCATTTGGAACGGAACTTTTCGAAAAGCACCCCTGCTAAAGCGCTCTTGACATATTTCAAATAAACATACGTTTTTGTTGTCGCAAGTTTTGGGAAAACTTTTAACGAAATTCTCATTCACAGATACATTCTGTGCTGTGAAGCATAGTTTGCAAGTCTTGTGACATACGTTTCGTTACGATGGAGAACAACATATTTTATTACAAATACAGCGCTAAAGAGCGGACGGGCGAAGAGTAAGAGGGTAAGAGTAAGAAGAAGTTGCAGAAGGGGGTGAGTCTGTAGTATTTGTGCCTGTTTTACGACGTATGGTTTATTTGTACTAATAAAAACAGTCTTTCCGTCTTGGCGCTCGACGCCGTATACTGGTTTGTGTCTCTGTGTTATTTATATTGTGTTTTTGTCACGGGCAGCTTTTGAAATGGGAAAAAACACACTCATTCGACTAGCGAAAACCTTAGACCATACTCTTCTATAGATAAATCCAATATATTTTATATAAAATTGAGAAAAGAGAATAGCTAAGATTTGAGCTAGTAAATGTTTCTCATAAATTTAAAACCAACTAAGCGAAATTGTGTATTTTTATAGTATTACTATTGCAATTTTAGTAGACTACTACTGCATTTCTTTGGGGTAGCAGTGTGTTCTTTAAGGGAATTGCCAGCGCATACACGGATGGCACTGGCAGTTACAGTTTTTTGCGGCAAGCAAACAAAATTTGTACTGTTGGTACTAGAGAATTATTATTCTTTGCTGTCCTGATGTCAACCGATATCTTTTCAAAAAAAGCTGATGGAAACTTAAGTCTTACAGTTCTAAGTATGTACTAAATATAGTGTTAAGTACTTACAAAATGTCACATACTCATACTATCACGCTATAGTAGGAAATAATGACATAGGCAGGTGTAACTACCACATATTTTCATATTTACATTCACATTAAGATAAACTACGAAACATTCTGATCACATTACCGCGTGGTCGTATACGAAACTAACCATTTTACTCTTTCTCTCTCTCTTGATACTGAAATCGTTTTCCATTTTTGGTGATTATCTATCTACGTTGTCGCACGGCAAATGCGAAAGGGCTGATAGGAACGCACAGAAAAAAGTGTAGAACCAGCAACGAACGAACGAAACGAGAGATGTCATTAAGATCAATAATATTCGCCCCACTGACAATGATGAAGGGCGCGGAAAGGGGGGGAAACATTACGTGCGCCACCAGCGAATGGCGAAATATGAAAATGAAACGAACGAGAAAGCAAAGGCTGTGCACATACATACACTTAACAATAGGACGTGTTTCTTCCATCACTCGATGCGCGGCAGCATTGTAGTCGCGCCCCGCTGTCAAACATCACATGAATTATAATTCTTCTTCTTGGTTTTTCACAGCATGTAGCATATACTTCCTTTCTTGTATTTCGATACAAGTGTACATTTATGCAGAAAATTGTTTGTTACTAATAACAAGTTAGTTGAGAAGTTTCTTGAGAAAATGTTTTTAAAAATAAAGAATCTTTTCCATCATGCACTAGATTATATATAAATGCTTTCTTGATTTTATTTAGCAGAAATTCAATTCTTAAAATTATATTTATTATTACTACAACATATGGAATTACAAAGTAAATGAAAAAAAAAAACTATTTGATAATTTTACTTACACTAGAAGTTGATGATAATATTGATGATACTTACTGTGAATGTGATGTCATGAGATGTGAGGAGGACTCAGATCGTGTATTCTGTCGTTCACTCGCAACGGGAGCTTCCGCGATGGATTTCAATTTGCATCGCCACGTTCCGGTGTATATTTTGATGGATGCTGACGGGAATATATTTCAGGAAAGCGAGCAGAGCAGTGTACCAGACCAGGAGCATGTTTGTTCAATATGTGCTGATGATATTGTACATTTGCACGTCGAAAGAACGCCTCTCGTTTCCATCACCATCAACCAGAGTTATATTCATTCCTATTCTGTTTCTCGATGTGCAATCCTCAATTCTCCTGGCTCTTCTCTGTTTATTATGGTCTCTGTTCCCTTGCCAGTCCTCCCAGCAGTAGTGCGCTGTCATTCTTATTGCATATTACGGCATCTCCCTATCCTCTTCGTGTTTATTGCGGTAAAGCTGTAATAGAAATTTCGTCGGATTGAAAACAGAAATGATATGGGATATAGACAGACTGTGTATAAAGTTTAATTATTTTCAATCACACCAAATGATAAAACTGAAACAGTGGTTTCAGATCTGGAACAAAAGCGATACAAAATGATTTCTTTATTTAATTAACATTAATATTTTATTGTCAGTTCCGAAGTTCATCGTCAATATTATTAATATGATGTAATATGTCCATATTATCATTTTTAGTTTTAGTTACGATCACGACGCGTTTCGAACTTACGGTCATTATCAAGTGATCACTTGATAATGATCGTAAGTTCTTGACCTGCAAAAGAAAGAGAATATGAAATCTCACCGACTTAAAACAATACAGGTAAATGTGTTTGAATAGTTTTCAAGTAATAATAATTGTATTCATGTCATCATGTAGATTGATATTAACCTATCAATATTTTAAAAATAAAATGGCAATATTCCTTTTGTTCCTAGTTTATAAATATATCTACCAATAAATAAGAGAAGTCATTCAATAAAGAAATGATTAATACACGTTCATTCTACAATCCCAACAGACAAAATATACAGTGAATATATAGCTTCTACATAATAATAGGTACATTTCTACCTATGAATCACTAATAATACACGTCAATAAATTACTGCAATACTTCGACATGGATAAATAGGATCTAGAGTGGTGATGCGGTTTGTTTGAAGAGGTGCTTGAACTTGTGTGCGTGCAGTACAATAGGTCTGCATCCGAATTAGCGGATACAGTAAACATAACCACAATATACCCACACATAGGCAAGAACTGAGGCACATAGATAAGCCGGTAGTATTATTCGATCAGTACCCGAACCGATCTATCGATACCCCATGTCGATGTATCAATAACAGCCACAATGGGGCCCACAATACACAGCCGAAAATGACGGAGGTTGCGTCAAAACACCTCTTCACAATGTACAATAGCGAACGCCCTTTTGCTCTGACCGAAATCTCTGCTCATACTCTCTCTCTCTCACTCACTCCTTATCCAAGTATGTGTATGTACATGCTTGGCCAAGTAAACACTGAACAGTACACCAGTCACGGTAAATCGAATGATTCGTTGGTCGATTGTACCGAGAGAGGTATTAAGTCACTGAAACGGCCGGGATAAAAACCTCTAAATGAGACCTCTTCAACTTGCCACTGAGCTGAAATTTTCTTCAGTCTCAAAGAGAATCACCACGGACTAACTGCACGGACAAATTACGCTACACTCGTTGAAAGCAACTGTTTTATTTATAATCCTTCGCTTAATCGCTGCTTGGGTATTTGATCTCCACTTTGTACCATCGAAAGCGAAAGTCATTCGAGGCAAAAAACGTTGCTACATTGTTTTATACAGCCTGCTATACACCAAACACTACATAGATTATTAAATTTAACTAAAGCAAGGTTCAACTTTAATCCGCAATGCAAAACGCAACGATTTCAAAACAAAACTACTTTGCTTTCCTGCTTCTGTGCCATTAATGCTCCATATGGAGAGGTTTGGTATTCAGGGATGTTTTGATTCGCAGCAACATGCTGATTATGTTATTGCGCTGTAAGAAATAATTCGTCTTGACTTCATTGTCAGTGCTATATGCCCAAGGATATTGGTTAGAATCACGATGCAATCATTACAACTAGTAGCCGCGTGCATGGTCGCTCCGAGCGATCGGGATCCTTTCTGGAAGCGAAGCTAGGAGAATGTACGACGTGATAAAAATGTGTGAAAACAAGTCTGTCGAGGTCACAAAACGTATGATTACGAAGTAAAGGGTGGTGGTAATACTCGGCCGGGTGAAAGTATGCACACACACATACATATATATATATATATATATATATATATATATATATATATATATATATATATATATATATATATATATATATTCGTTACGTAAACGACAATGAAATACACCGTACTCCTCCTTCAAGCGATAATGAGATCTCATCATCGATGTGCACACGTACTTGTGCAGTTAACTTGTTTGTTTCAAATATATATTTGGTAATATTACTGGCAACATATAAGATTAAAATTGCAGTATTGTAGATAACAACAACAACTAGAAGAAATCAGTTTTACATAATTATATCGCCTATTTTACGCCCCCATGAAGTAAACGCTGATTAACATTCTCGTTTTACAAAATAAGCCAATCTCATGGGAGAAACAAGAGAATATAAAGCAATAAACATCTAATCAAGTTTTACGATTAAATGAGCCATTGATTGAAATTATATTTGGTTCGTTTCACTTGCGGAGAGCGGCTACAGCCGGAGCCATCTATTAGTGGTGTCGGTTAACTACAATTTAGAACATGCTACGTTAAATCCTACATATACATGCAACTAATACTGCATACATTATAGAGTGAATGGAATAGATAAATAATATTATAAGTTGGATCTTCAAACTGGCTCTAGTCATGCTATATGTACATATGTATGTATATGTGAGTGTGTGCGTGTGTGCCTGTGTGAGTGTGGATTATTAGTTATCTATCGATATATCGAGCTTCTGTGTTACTTATATGCGAGCAATGGTGTCGGCCTATAGATAAATTTTATTGAAATTATTTCCCAAAGAAATCATGATTTATAATATTTTCCAACTAGAATTTATGATTACATAAATATGTAGTTTTAGATTTTTATTTCAATATTTTATTTGAAAGGTTAATAATAAATTATTAACTGGTGTACTAAGGAATTTGACATTATTTTCTAAAAGTTTAATTATCAATGAATTAAAATTGTGTTACATTATATAGCAATACTTTTACGTTACACATGATTTGTTATGCTAAGTTACGTATCTCGTACAACTTAATTAAGAACTAATCATTTCGAAACAGTTGTACAAGAATTCGAATAAATATTAATAACTTGATGGAGAGACAAGTAAAAAAAAAAAATCAATTTACATCAGACGGATGTAAGGTTGTTGGTGTGTTTTAATCAAATCTGGAACAAATAATTCGATGTATACCGTTACGTTTGACATTTGTCGACATTCTATAAAGTTAATTATACATTTATAAGTATCATAAGTATTTGAATTATGATCCACACACCCATATGTTGTTCATGATAAAATGTGACAACTCACGCACGATGGAATGAACCATGTAGGATGAATATTACAGAAGTAATTAAACATAGATGAAGCAAGGTACCTACATATTGAGATGAAGTCAGGTATATTAAAGATAGAGCATGTTTATTAAGACATTACAGTCATGTATGCATCGTTAAAGTAATGTGAATGAATTAAACAATCTTGTGAAGTATCAGAAAGTCATAAGTTTTACTGTTTACTTCGAATCAATGTGCTCTGTGCACGCGAGATAAAATGAACATTCATTTTATGTGAAAAGCACCCGAGTAAAATAGGATTTGGTCATTACTATTTGTCAAAAATCACTAACATATCCCTATGGAAAACAGAACATTATAAATCTAATGTTGGAAAATATTTAATAGCAGTTTCTCTTTTTACAAGTGTTTAGATATCATGAATGCTGCAGATTTAATATTATGGAGTGCTGATTCGTGAATATGCTTTGATTATTCATTTTTAAGTTGCTGTGTCTCTAGTCTTGACCTTTTTTTTTATTTAGTGCGATGTTTCTTAGGCATGAAGGTCTCTACTTCAGATATTTATTTCGAGACCTTCCTGCACAATAAACATCGTATTAAATTAATTTTAAAATACGTTTTTACATAACTGACTCCTCGATTCTATTCGCGCTAGTAAAAGTTACTAAACTGTTCTACTAACATTTATACTGTTGCTTTAGTAATGTAAAAATCCAAAATTTGTTAATAGTAAGAGTGATAAATTTAGTAGTTCCTGTAGCGTCGTTAGTGTGACTAGCAGTAAATCTAATATTTATGTTGCATATGCGACGACAGTATTATGGAAAGAATACTTTAACCTAAAAACTATCTAAACGTGAATGTTATATATACATTTAAAATAGAAATAGACAAGCGTGTGGAACAAAGAACGTGGCATCAAGTTACACCAGCCAAATAAACATCAAAGCACTGATTTTCATTACAAGTTGTCTCATGTACCGTGTAATGTGACTTGACAATATGTTGAAGCAATACGAAATAAAACAAACTCCATCTGTCTGTCTCCTGCGCAGACGCGAACGCAAGCTTCTCTTATTCTCTTCTTCTTGTTTTTTAGCAGACGTAACACATACTTAACATAGACGTATCCAGGGCCGAACCGTTAACTTCAGGAGCCCGGGGCTAAAACAATTTTGTATATAGTTTTTAGCATCCGTTCGGCCCATAGAGACGCCCCTGGCTGTATTGAAGTATATTTAGACATAATTTTCCATAAGTATTATAATATTTGATTTTAATAATTGGAAAAAGTATAAAAATACTTGACATATGTTTATTCACAATTATATTCAGTGTAAAACTCCGTCAGTACGGTTCTGATAGCCAGAACGAATGTTGGCGCATGACCTAAAACACCATTTTGATTAATGGTTCTCATCTATTTTTATCTAAAATACTACAAGCTAGATTTGTGTACATATTATGTAAGTATGCAAGTGTGTATTTATAAAACGATCTTATCTCCATACTAACATGTTCGGACAACAACTTCATCAAGTTTAGATAAACTATTCAACATTGACACTGTCTAAATCCTTTACTGTCAAACGTGAAACCATATAACCTAGAAATTGTATACACAAGATATAATTCATTTATAGTTAGTAATTACAATTATAAAAATACGAGAAAATATATCCAAGCAATTGCCATCAATAATTGTAGAAATTATTGTTTATAATTACTTTATTCATTACTTTGTTCATGAAGATAACCGCACGAAATTAACTTGTTACAAATGTTATTAACACATGTGTTTTTTTTTTCAATTATGTAGTGTATACATAATATTATGCTCATTGAACGGTATTTCTATTTAATTAAAAACTAATCCTATTTATTATATAACTGGTATATTGGATAATATTGTACATTTTAAATAGAATTATAGAGATTACAAAATTTTCTTGTAACTAATCGTGAGTGTATTTTTTCAAGATAAAATAACTGTATATATCATTCTTTGCAAACTGTAAATACAGTTGTATTTACAATGCAATACGATTATTCAATTCAATAATGTTATAAATTAGAATACATATAGCCATATAAGAGATTCGTTACTCATGTTAACAGTATGCAGCTGAAACGTATACGTTTCCTGCAAACGTTGCAGTTTTGATTTATATGTTTGACGTATTCCCTTCGTTATTAGTAGCAACGTAGACACACTTGCATTGACATGTTCGCGGGTCTGTTGGTTTAGGATCAGTCAGTAATGTGATGAGACAACCCGCAATGCACACATGAGTAAACGTGTTGACTAACCAGCTCACATGCGCGCGCATGCACATGTGCAAACATTAACCAATCACATCAATGCAAACGTTACACATTAACCAATCACGTACCTGCATTGGTGAAATCCGCAATTTATTTTATAGATATTCATATCAGCAGCCTGCGAATATGCACGTTCACATAATATTGATAATATTGAAACAGAAATATGAATATGCATTACTTACAGTAATGAACTGGTGTTGTCGTGCTTGGACATATTTTAGAATTATACTCAGTTATTTGTTTAGTTTGCGTGGGAAACGTTGGCTTGTATTGTTTATAAAATAATAACTATTTTATTGGTAGTTAAACGCTAAACTAATTCTTTTCTTTTCTGTGTGTGTGTGAAAATCCTGTTTGTTTCCGCGTTACCAGCAGTAAAAATAATAGTAACTATGCGTGAACAGCAATATAAACCACACGAGCACTGTGTCACAGATTGTTCTCTAGTAATATTGCATGGGGTTTAATCTTGTGTCTTCTCAATTTCTCACGCAGAGGGATCTATCAATTCTTCAACACCTTCTGCTGTCAACAACTTTCATCATTACATGCATATATTCAAGAACAATCCTGTCTCCGCACAGATGGTTCCTTCCTCGTTACAAAGGTTGAACGAAACACTACGGCCTGCCCTTGTGCTCGTGTGTGACGCTTTAATAAAAAAACTAGAAGAGTTAATGTTAGTATTTGTAACACGTCTGGATGAGTGTCTGTCGGCATACAGTGTAACAATAACGTTATCTTATGGCGCGGAGCGGCTCTTGATGCATTGTTGTGCATGGCGCGATGTGCAGCTGATGGATACCAGCGCTCGGGCAGGTGCCGGTACGACCTGGGAGACCGTGGGATCGCCACCTGTACACATATCTACTACACCAACGCAACACACGGCCAAGCCCTACTTATTATAACACATTGTGGTGTTGCATGATAATACCACATATGCATACACACACACACGCACGCAGATATATATATATATATATATATATATATATATATATATATATATATATATATATATATATATACAGTAAACTTCGCTTATAACGAACCCGCTTATAACGAATTTTCGGTTATAACGAACCAATCCGTAAAGTACGAACTATAGTATCATTAAACGTGTGTTATTTTTTTCGCAAATAACGAACCCGTTTATAACGAACTTTCGGGTATAACGAACCTAAATTTTTGTTATAATCGCAAAAATTTCCGGTTATAACGAACTTAAAACGGCATTTTACCAAATAATCAGGGGATTCCTCGAAATCTTTCAACTCCGCATATGTAGGATCGCCGTAACAGTTCTTACGGTTCTTGTGTATGTGTGATTAATTGTATGGAAAAAATTATCGGACCTTCCCGCGATTGGAGCGGCCCATGTAGAAATTTCAGCATACCCCACATGGCTGTTCACTGTATTTAATGTGTTAAAGAAGTACAATTATGAGTTACGCAATTTTGAAGAAAACATGTAAAACTCTTACTTTAAATAAATACAAATCATATAAAATAATAAAAAATATAAACAAAAGTAAAATAAACGATTTTTTTAAATAAGATTCATAAAAACTATTGTTAGTGTATATATGTATATGTATTACAAACCAATGTTTAACTCAATTTTGAACAAATCTGGATTTGTCTAGTTTTATAAAAGAGTTCTTCATATTACATATCTACTTGAAACATGTACCTATGCATTAACAAAAATAATGAATTTTGGATGTTTATCGTTTATTACGAATTTCGCTTATAGCGAACTATTTTCGTCGGTCCCTTGAGGTTCGTTATAAGCGAAGTTTACTGTATATATATATATATATATATATATATATATATATATATATATTTAGTGTACACATGTTCAAAAACGGAATACTGTGAACATAACAGCCTCTCATACAGTTACAGTGTAACCCGCTTATACTGAACTTGAAGGGACCAGGAATTTGATTCACTATAGGCGAGTGTACACTATACCGAAATTATTTAGTATGCTATGTATTTAGTTAGAACTCAGTGATACGTTCGTTATAAACGAGTTTCCGTTATATGCTGGTTCACTATAAGTAGATTTCACTGTATATCCAATCGAGCAGAAGAGATTTAATTCAAGAATCAATAATACTAGAATTTAATTATTCTTGCTAGGATGAAATAAACAATTTGTTTGTGTTATTATTTATTTAAGTTTTCAATGAAATCATCAGAAAATTAACAGATTCGTATCCATTTCGATTAAGTTCTAGATAGAATTTTATTTGAAATATATATTTTCATCTGAGGTAAGAGGATACATTTTCAGTGGCTAAGGTGTTTTTTTGATGTTTTTTAAGCGCCCCGTAGCAAAAATAAAGTCTGCGCCTATGTCGAGTATCATTTGATTCTTGAAGTAAACCACGTTTTAGCAACATTAGGCCATTAGACAAATACGAGAAATGAAATATAAAAAGTTAGCCGATCTGATAGAAAATACAGAAAAACATGGTCTAATTAACAAGGTATGAACATTTATAATACATGTTGAACAATGACCTTTTTAATAGTACGGAATGCGCGTCACAAAATTATAGTGCTTGCGTAGATAATGTAAGCAAAAAACTTCTAAAGTATACGCTATTTTACAAGTAAATACCGACTTCTGACATACAAGAATGCTAATAGCACAACAGTTATCTAGATCAATTAGAAATTTCAAGAGAAACAATTGTTATAAATTTAAGATATAAGATATGCAGTTTGTTAGGTTAATAAAAATATGAAATACAGTAAACTTCGCTTATAACGAACCTCAAGGGACCGACGAAAATAGTTCGCTATAAGCGAAGTTCGTAATAAACGATAAACGTCAAAAATTCATTATTTTTGTTAATGCATAGGTACATGTTTCAAGTAGATATATAATATGAAGAACTCTTTTGCAAAACTAGACAAATCCAGATTTGTTCAAAATTGAGTTAGATATTGGTTTGTAATACATATACATATGTACCCTAACAATAGTTTTTATGAATCTTATTTAAAAAAAATCGTTTATTTTACTTTTGTTTATATTTGTTATTATTTTATATGATTTTTATTTATTTGAAGTAAGAGTTTTGCGTGTTTTCTTCAAAATTGCGTAACTCATAATTGTACTTCTTTAACACATTAAATACAGTGAACAGGGGCGGACAGACCATGTGGGGCATGCTGAAATTTCTACATGGGCCGCTCCAATCGCGAGAAGGTCCGATAATTTTTTTTCATACAATTAATAACAAAATGCCGTTTTAAGTTCGTTATAACCGAAAACTTTTGCGATTATAATAAAAATTAAGGTTCGTTATACCCGAAAGTTCGTTATAAACGGGTTCGTTATTTGCGAAAAAAATAACGCACGTTTAATGATACTTTAGTTCGTACCTTATAGATTGGTTCGTTATAACCGAAAATTCGTTATAAGCGGGTTCGTTATAAGCGAAGTTTACTGTAGTTTTCTCCTCTACTTAATAAAAATTACTTTGTGTTACTACTTTATTTTATATATTCGACATGTTTATTAAATTTAGTTGCATTCCGTTTAATTTTTTTTTTGTTATGTATTTTGAATGTATAATTTTTATTTTATTCATGATGATGACATAATAATGTCGAATATATAAAATAAAGTAGTAAAACAAAGTAATTTTTATTAATTAATTTAAATAATAAAAATATATTTGCATGAAATTGAAAATAAGCTTTAAATTTTCTTACACACATCTTGAAACATGATCCTATACTATTTTCAGTGAATTATTTATATATGCAATTTATTGATACCAAACTAATTGATGAAAATTTAATTAAAGTTGCTCGTTTCTTGGAATCTAATAAATAAATATACGTAGAGTATTATGAAAGTAACGTGCACGCATGCAAGTATGGTATAGTGTAATTATGGCTCTAAGCATAAGCAGTTACTCACATGTAACATATCATTGAATCACAAGTCTTGTTAATTGAAATAAATGTATGAAATACGCTGCCACTTGCATTCACAAAAACACCTTTTAACTTCCATTGAATCGTGTCTAACAAGTTGATCAGTTATGCATGAGTACCGCATACATACACACTCACTCACTCACTCACAAAGCAGCCAAGCATGCACACGTAATCAACGCACACGGCGATGCATTTCAATCTTATCAAAATAGAAACACCTACATGAAATGCAAACTTAACAAGATTTTTAATAGTTTTGTCGCACAAAACGAATATATACATATTTGAAAATAAATGGTTCTATTTTATTTGATAGAAAAATCAATGTGAATGACCTTGAACCGAGAAAAATACACAAGCAGACTATCATTGTACAGGTTATTTTCGGGCAGACGACTGTATCATTACTCATTTATGGTCGAATTATTTCTCTGGCTGCCATAAAAATGCACGGCTACGAGTGCATTGCAATTAAAAACTGTTGAAACGACAGTCGAATATCTGTGTATCACCGCGGAAAATCTAGAAATTAAATATTTACCTCTCAGTAACAATGCAAAAACAAAACAGATTCTGTTTCGTTGTTTAATCTGCTTCCCAAATCACGTAACAATTAGCCAGCAACACACACATACATACACAAAACAGTAGTAGAGTGTATTATTAAACAGAAAAAAAGGAATCGCGAACCGCAGGTACCAGATGTGGTCGTTAGATGTCTGTGAGAAATGAAGCGGTCCTAATATGATATGACAAACACGTCACATTGCGAAACAAACATCGATTGTATGCAAATACTGCCGGATGGATTTATCGCCGCAACGAGAGCAGAAACGATATATAAATCTGTCTGTCGCCATTACAGGGTCCAACTGATAGGTTATGGACGAAATAATTTACCGGTACGAGCAGCCATTTGAAGAGTCTGGCTCTGGCCAAAAGGAGACGCTTAAGAACGGAACGCTGAGTGAATCGGCCACCAGCTAAGACTATTTCCGAACTAAACAACAACACAACTAGTTCTTGGAAGAGAAACGATCAGTAAGGCTTCACTCTTCTACATATACTAGTACGTATTACAATGTAATGTCTTCATGTTTATATATATATATATATATATATATATATATATATATATATATATATATATATATATATATATATTCTATCTACCAACTAAACACATTCATAACCTTAACTATAATCTATTGGAATTATTAGTTCACAATCATTATGAAGGGAAAACGTAATATTGCCTTTTTACCTCAGAGGAAAGTCTCGTTTTATAAATTCGTTGATTCATTATTCCTATTCCTTTTTGAATTATTATATTATGTACATGTTAATTTATTTAAATATGAAAACTACCGTTTTCAAATGAAAATATGATAATCATATACGAATATATCGTGAAGTAAATACAATTTGTTTGTTTTTTTCTACATGATACTTCGCAGTATGAACAGGGAATTCCGTGCAGGCCGATCTATTTGCAAATGAATGAACAGTTTTATATCATCTTGCCACGGCATACAACAATAATAATTCAATATTAAAAATAATGACAATTACATTATTTACAAAAAACTAAAACAACAACAACACTCCACTCTTTACACTATTATTGTCGGACATCACGCGAACCCTTCCTCGGATCGCGTGTGCCACGCTGGAACAGTCCATACCATGGAATGGCACGAGACGGAGAGGGGTGGGAAGGAGGCTAGGTGGTATTGTACATGCAGATAGCCACACGCCACACTATCAAATGAAATGAATGGACTTTGGAAAATTGAAATAAATGGTGACATGTCGTTTGTCTTAGCGGGTTGGTCGTTGTATCTATGCGAGGGTCTACAACTCTACAGCAACGGTGTGCGGGGGCTGCGGGTTAGTTCAACATCAGGGGGTGTGGTGCATGGTGTAGTTTATTTTCTAGCGTGACACGCGTGAACTCTGCGATAATCTACGGGCGCGCGCGCGTGTGTATGTGTGTGTGTAAATCCCAAACCTCAGATTCGATTCATTAAAGCGAATTCGACAGTGATATTGTTTTCGGCGATAATGAAAATTAAATGATACGAGGTTTATATTGATGTATATTCTGACACTTCATTCTTTATCATTTAAAAGACAACACCTAAGTCTGTATTAAGTTAGAATATTAACTTTGCTGTGAAATCTGTTCTGGTTGGAAGCTGATAGTAATTTGAAAGATTCATGTTCCTGTAATAGCTATTAATAGCGTGTAACATTTTCAAAAGATTTAAATAAAAATATCGACTTCCAAGCACAGCTCGATACTAACGAGGTCTACTAAGAGTTACTAAATTTTTCTACTAAAATTTACACCTTTACCATAGTAATACTATAAAAATACGGTGGAATCCGCTTATAGTGGACTTGAAGGGATCAGGAATTTGGTTCACTATATGCGAATGTACACTATAACGTATGTTATGCATACTTAGTTGGAACTCGGAGATACGTTCATTATTAGCGAGCTCCACTGTATATAATTTTCTATATTAACTGTTAAATGTAGAAGAAAAAATTAGTAGCTCTCTATAGCGCCGTTACTATTGAATATTAAGCTGTGTATAGCAGTCATAGCCTTTTCGGTTTGAAAGCTGAAAATTTGTATTAGAAGTTGATTTAAATAAGTTAAATATTAAGCGCTGTGTGCATAAATTACGGGACAATGTAATCAAAGATTAAAAAATATAATTTACTAACTCATTACGTGTATTTTCTAGTGTGCATGTACAATTTAGTCTCTATACATTTATATGTACATACGTATATGGTCTACATTAATATTCATGCTGTCTGTCGTTAATGAACTAATATTTAAGTCTCATTTAATACAGACTTCTCTATTATTTTTGACAGATACATTTATTTAATTTCCAACAAGTATTGCTAACGACTTACGGCGTACGACGTCACGCTGCGATACATGACCAATCGATCAAGTGCACTGCGAAAAACAAAAATAAATATCTACTTAACCAACTGCAGTAGCGACACATAATTGCCAAGATCTGCAACATATAATATTGTGTAATAATTCAATGGCCCTTACCTTATAACAAGATAAAGATATTTTTAATTTTTAGGTTATAATAGAGAAGTAAATGAATTAAATCAAATATATGTATGAACGTTTGTGTAAAAATCTGTGACATATTAATTACGTATTGGCGCCAACAGACAAGTGTATGTGTATATGCGTGTGTGTATTTACAAGCTGATATAGTTATTTAATAACTCAATCTCAGTTACAGCCGTGAACACAACTAAAACTATTTCAACAAATTATTAAATGTCATTAAACGTACATTTACATATGGAATGCTAATTAAGCTGTACAATAGATTTATTGACTAGTGGTAGTATAAAAATTGTTGCCGAGCAAAAATTCAAGAGGTAATAAATGTCTCTACTAAACTTAGCAGTGTTACTACATGCAATATTGTGTATTTTTATAGCAAGTGTCTATGACTGCTATTCACAGGCCGATACTAACGGCGCTATTAAATATTTCTTCTAAATTTGACATTGTTACTACGGAAAATTATGCATTACTATGGCAACAGTGTCAAATATAGTTGAAAAAGTTAGTAGCTCTTAGTTTCTTAGTATATTCGATCGTCTCGCGCTGTGAATAGTAGTCAATGTGAGTAAAAAAAATTAGTATTCATTAGTAGCGCCAGTAGTATCAGAAACATCAGTTGCTATTGCCCCTAGAATGTAATTGATTCATTTGTTATATTTTATATCTATCAGAATGTCATTCGTTTTCCGTTCACCTTACAAATCAAACAGGTTGAAACACATAGTTTAATATAATGACAGCAACAGTATCAACACTTAAATATTAAAAGCACTATCACGTGGTACACATGTTTTGAAATATTGCAGTAATACTAACAGCACTTATGCAAACTTTAGTTGCCATCAATAAAGAATCTTTACTGACAACGAATTATCAACATCTGCAAGTTTTAATTTAGCAAATTACGAATGCAGAAGCTACGTATGTATGGTATGGTTATGTTGGTACACCTGGACAACCAAAGACAATGTATTCATTGCATGTATGGAAGCAATAACTATTACAGCCAAAGATAATAGGTAGCTAGTCAATCTCCAATAAATTGGCTCGACTATTTGCTTTAATAAATTTACATTTTTAAATCGAAAGATTATATATATGGGGTACCACGTTGCATTTCAATGCATAAATAAACAGACCAATGTGTTTCTGCATAATGCCAACTTAAACAAAACTATTTCCCTGTTTGAAGCCAGCAGGAACAGTCTATAGAATATTTGTAACTATCGTTACTAGTATTAGTAAACTACAATATAATTATATCTTTGTAACCCTAAAAAACATCAAGACACAAAGCTTGTTCATTTTTAATTATATGCTCGATAAAATCATATCAATTTCCAACGCCACCTCCCTGAAATAATCTTTAAATACCGCGACGAGAATTTTTCTGTTTTTTTTCATTTGGATCGGTAGCAAGCGATGAGAAAAAGCGAATTTATAACAGCACACAATAACTATGAAACGGGTATTATTAATTCCGAAACAAATTAGAAAATATATGAGTTTTGTTACGTAATATGCACTGTTTTATCTTGGCTAACTTATCTAATATAAGTTCACAGGTAAAGCTATTATTAACATCATAGAGCTTGGTTAAGTTCTTCTTGTTCTTTCTATTAAATACAACCCAGTAACTTAGCATATGAAGATATAATTTTTTAGGTTAGGTGATTTGGCAGCTATAAGTCCAACATTTATATTTGTATCTGTTTGTTTCTGCAATGAATAAAGTAACATTAATATCGGATTTACGGAACATAAAACATATTTCAAGGTTACAATAAAAAATGCTGTTTCGGCGAATTTTGTTGACAGGAAATCGCATACAAAATGCAACATAATTATTTTCGCCAAAACCAGCAATTAACTTGTTTTCTAATTGACAATTTGTATTCAAATTAGCAGTAAAACAAAAGACGCCCCCCTCGAAAGCCTTGTTGTTGCACCGCGTGCACTCAATTAGCTGTCAAATTCATATTTCCGTTGATTAATTGGAAATTTGGATGTATTATGCAAATGGTAAAACCATGTACGCTAATTGCTTATAATTATACAGTAACAGCAGAGTTTATTTAGACAATATTATTAAAAAAGTTTTTTTTTTTATAACAACTTCGGATGAAAATAATATATAACCAAGCACATAACACTAGTGGATTATTTCCGTTAGGTTGGCACACGTGAAATACTGCCTGCAGTGTGTGGCATATGTGAGATTTATATTTTTCTATTTGTGTTCTTAAACTACTACAATCAGAGATTACAAAATGCACCGTAACATTTTAATAATAAATATTACGTAACGTCTAGTAACTTTCTTTCATCTGATAAATTCGTCCATTTCCTTGTTATTTAAAATCTAATTTAGTTAAATTCGAGTGCTGATTTCAAGCCAATGTTTATTAATATATTAAGAATCATTACAAATGTTAAAGGCAATATTTACTTTATATAACCTTGCAAACATTGACAAGTAGCACATCGAAATAAAGATATGTCTAGTAGCTAGTTATACACAGGAATTAATGAGCCTGTCATCAATTAATCGAACCGTATCAACCGATAACCTTTTATAGAAAGTCCCTTATATAGATTTCAGTATTAATCAAGAACACTAACACAAATAAACAATTTTTCAGCATTTTAATAATATATAGAATATATAAATCAATTGTTTCCAATACACATTTTTTTTAAATTACATAATACTAAATTCTACATATATACATAAGTGTTATTTCAATCGTGTGTAACATCACTTATTGTACAAATCTACATAATCATTACTACACGCATATTGAAACGAAAGAACTATTAAATATATTTATTTAATAATCATCATCGTCATCAGCGTCATCATCTGCATCGTCATAGTTGTTTTCACCCTCGTCAAAGCGTTGTCCATCATCGTCGCCTTGACCGTCATCATAATTCTCTCCTTCGTCACGACGCATTCCATTGTCATTGTCCTCACCATCATCATAATCATCTTCATAGTCACCGTCATCGTCTCCTGTGTCAAAATTGGCATCTTCTGGTTCGTCATGACGATAGGGAGTTTCACCATAATCGTTGTTTGTATCAGTGTTATCATCGGGTATAACTTCACCTTCGTCTCTGTGCCGAATGCCCAGTCCTCCTCCTACTCCTCCGTAAGGATTTCCATAGGGTCCTCCGTTAGTTTGCCAGGGATTCGGATACCCTACGTTTGGTTGCCTAGGGTATCCTCGGAACTTCTTCCTCCTCCTCCTTTTGTTCTTCCTGTTCCGCTTGTACGGATTGTAGGGTCTTCTTATTTGTCTCTTCATATTGTTCTGATTTGCCTGAGGTGACGGTTCTCCCCAATTGATGGACATACTGAATCCTGGCTCCACGTCTTGTGGGCCACGGTTGTTGTTTTGGGTCATGCATGGAGACGGCCTGTTCTGCGGTGGACACGAGAATGGGAAACGACCGCATGGTGGTGGCATCATGGGATAGGGGCTGCACGGTGATGGGCCCATAAGGTAGTAGGGCGGTGGCCCATGGTATGGCGGCGGACCATGGTATGGCGGTGGGCCATGGTGTGGCGGTGGACCATGGTATGGCGGTGGGCCATGGTGTGGCGGTGGACCATTGTGTGAGGGTGGCCCAAATGAATAAAATGGTGTACTATCCACATACGCCAGTATGTAGAACAACACAACGACACACTGTAAAAATAAATACACGATAATATAGTCCCCGGAAAGGAACTGCTAATATGAGAAATCAAACATGATAATTCAAACAACGTGTAATATCTCTTCGCAAGGATATTGTAACCTACAAATGTAAGGAAATAACTAATAAATCTCTCCAGAGGTAATAAGCATTTAAATGAAGGAAATATTTTGCTAAATTACCAAAATCTTTCTTCCTGTAGATTAATATCAGAATCAGAATGTACAAAGTTCAATGTATAACTGGTTCTTGTTCAAGTAATTTAATTATAGATACTAGTACTTACAAGGTGCTTCGCCATGTTAGTTATTCACTGTTTCACTTTTAATTATTGAATTCGCATCAACCATTGAGCAGAGGCTTATATGTGTATTCATTATCTTATAAAAAAATAAAAAATCATATAAATAAACATACAAATCACTGGACTCTGGTGCTGATAATACCAGTACAAATTTTGTTATTCGTCGCATTAATGTATCTGATAGGCTATTTTCATTGGAAATTCTGAGAAATAATTGCGTAAGCATAATGTATTTTTATTCGGGTTTTTCCCTGTTTGATAAAATTTCAGTTAGTGAATCTTGTGACATTGTGTGCAATATTTTGCAACAAAATATTTTCAACAAAAATTTTGCTAAAATATGCATTATTTACAAATTGATTTACTCGTTATCCAATAATATTTCAGCATTAAATATGTCATCATATTATGGAGTTTTTAATTCTAAACAACTTCTTTATTTACACTTTTACTCTAAAACGTATTGTTCAGAAGTAATCACAATATTTCTATATATACATCTATGTCCCAGATTTCTTGGGACCCTGGTCTGTATGTGTACAGATTTATCTACATGTATGTGTAGATAGGTTTATATATTATATACCTGTTTTTAATACGATGACAGTAGTATCGCAATCTCGGGCGAATCTTTGATTCAGATTACAAATCTAAAACTAATAGCGATTTATCGCAGCACTAACTGTGCTCTGTCTTGTTTTAAAATTTCAAATACACACACACCTATTTAGTTAATAGAGCCTGTCATAGGTAGTTTTGACGCTTATATTTCTCATGACCTCCAATTGATAAATTCATCTGTGATACGTGCCTTTTACATCCATCAAATTTTTATCAATCAAACGCCAAATTCATGTTTCCGGCAGTGACTACGGACTAATATGAAACACTTCAAATATTTGTCCTTGTTTTGATGCACGAAAAGCATTGATAAAGCGTATGAAGTATTGTCCGCTTTCGCATTTAAATGATTTTAACAAAAAAGTGAAGTTTGACAGATGTAAAACGAACTGTATAATTATTTTCAAATATCTTCTAATATAAAACATGAAAGAAGTACGTGCAATTTTCCTACGTAAGTGTTTAAGTCATAAATATTGAACAGCCGTGTTACAGTAGTCAGTATGCAAGATATTATTTGCACCGTAACATTTTAATAATGTATTAAATATTACGCAACGTCTAGTATCCTTATTCATCTAGTCCTATAAATTTATCCTTTTCTCTTGTTATTTAGAATCTACTTGAGTTAAATTCGAGTGATGATTTCAGGTCAATGTTTATTATTATATTAAGAATCATTGCAAATGTTAAAAAAAGTCAATTTACTTGCTATAACTTTGTCAACAATGATAAATGTCACATCGAAGTAAAGATAGATGCAGTAGTTTGTTATATATAGGAATTAATGAGCTTGTTATCAATTAATCGAAGCGTGTTAACCTAAGACGATAACCTATTATAGAAAAACCCGCATATATAGGCTGATTCAGAACCTGAGGTATTTTAACGGTTTACTGATTACGATGGAAAAAGATTTTTTCAAAATTAAGGGCAGTTTTTCAAAGACTACACTTTTGAGTACCACTGGATGTATAATTTCTTTAGAATGAATAAACGAAGTTAATTAGTTATGCAATTACACAACGAAATATTCGTAAATTAGATTAATTAAAGTTATCATGCAATATTTTGAATGCAGATGATATTTTTTTAAATTTATTTATTGCATTTCGATACAATATGTTTAGCGTATTTTTAGAAGAAAAAAATTGGTCATAAAAACAATACCTTTTTTACAGAAATTGCTCAAAATTCACATAATGCAACACGTTGAATGAAAGATATGGTGCAAGCCCTCCTAAATGAATTTTCCTGCCTGATTATTTCAGCACAATTTTCAATTTGTTGTCTCAGTTCTTCGATAGATTCAGGTGCATTTTGATTGTCGTACACAAATGACTTGAAATGTCCCCAAATATAAAAGTCCAAAGAATTCAAATCTAGAGTTCTAGATGGCCAAGCTGCAGGACCACCGCGACCAATCCATCGGTCCTCAAATACCTTATTCAATTGTTGTCTTACATTCCTTCTGAAATGAGGTGGTGCACCTGGTAAAAATCAGGCACGCTGACGCGCATTAAGAGGAATATCTTCCAATAATTCAACTAAATTGTTCTGGAGAAATAACAAATAATTATTACCATTCATACGATTGGGAAGTATGTATGGCCCAAGTAATGTGCCATTTACAATCCCGGCCCAAACATTTAACGAAAAACGATGCTGTAAATGACATGTGGATTTTCTTCAGCTCAATGATGAGAATTATGAAAATTGTGAATGCCATCTCGAGTGAAAATTGCTTCATCTGAAAATATTATGATTAACAGCGAAATAAAATTTTCGAATTTTGAAAAAATTCTTTTCTTCCGTGATCAATAAGTTAAGTGCTGTATACCGTTAAAGTAAGTACCTGAGGTTCTGAATCATCCTGTAGATGTCAGTATTATCAATAACTCAAACACGCACTTTCATCGTTTTATTTAAATAAATACAGTAGAATAATCAATTGTTTCTAATACTTTATTAATTGTTGTAGATAATATAATATTATATTCTACGAATATAGTAGTAGTATTTTATTTTATACCTCTCGGTGTTAAAATCTACAACAAAAGTATCCCCTAAATACATGACATTTATATGTACAGTTTTATTTATATATTTACAAGTCATTTTGTATTATTTCTACGTATTATTACATCCTTCATCCAGTCCAGTCCTTTGCCCGTGTCGTCTACTTCTACGAATATATACATGAGTGTACACTTACTTCAAACGTATGTAACCTCACTTATTGTACAAATCTACATAATCATTACTACGCACATTGAAACGAAAGAACTATTAAATATATTTATTTAATAATCATCAGCGTCATCAGCGTCATCATCGTCGTCATAGTCGTCACCCTCGTCAAAGCCTTCATAGCTTTGATCGTTATCATAATTCGCTCCTTCGTCACGACGCATACCATTGTCATCGTGCTCACCGTCATCATAGTCAACGTTATCGTCATCGACATCGTCACCGTCATCGTCAGCGCCATCGTCATCGTCATCGTCATCGTCACCGTCATAGTCATCTGTATCAAAATTGCTCTCTTCTGGCTCGTCATGACGAGAAGGAGTTTGATCATAATCGTAGTTTGTGTCACTGTTGTCATTGTGTATAACTGCACCTTGGTCTCTGGACCCAGTGCCCCGTCTTCTTCCTCCGTAACGTCTTCCGCAGCATCTTCCGTTGCGCCAGGGATATCCTGCATTTTGTTTCCTAGGGTATCCTCGGAACTTCCTCCTCCTCCGCAACTTCCTCATATTCTTCCTATTCCGCTTGTACGGATTGTAGGGTCTTCTTATTCGCCTCTTCATATTGTTCAGGTTTCCCTGAAGTGATTGTACTCCCCAAGTGACGGACAAATCGAAATCTGGCTTCATTTTAAGTCGGCGATAGTTCTTGTTGTTTCTTGTCATGCATGGTGACGGCCTCCTCCTCTGCGGTGGACATGAGAATGGGAAACGAACGCACGGTGGCGGCATCATAGGATAGGGGATGCACGGCGATGGGGCCATGGGGTAGTAGGGCTGTGAATCACGGTATGTGGGCGATTCAAAATGAACAAATGGTGTACTATCCACATACGCCAGTATGTAGATCAACACGGCGACACACTGTAAAAATAAATATGTACACGATAATATAGTCTCTTGAAAGGAACTGGTAATATCAGAAATCAAACATGATAATTCTAACAACGTGTACTGTCTTTTAGTAAAGGTTATTCTAACCTACAAATGTAAGGAAATAACGAATAAATCCTTAGAGATAATATAAATTGAAATGAAGGAAAATAGAAGAAAATATTTTGCTAAATAACCAAAATCTTTGTTCCTGAGAATTAATAAAACATAAAATGCAGTAAGTTCAATTTTTGACTGATGCTTGTTCAAGTAATTTAATTATAAGATATAAGAGTACTTACCACGTGCTTCGTCATGTTAGTTATTCACTGTTTCAGTTTTAATTAATGAATTCGAATCAACAATTGAGCAAAGGCTTATATATGTATTCATACATACATACATACATACATACATAACATCACGCCTTTCCCATTACTGGGGTAGCAGGCCCTTTATTCCCTACAATCACTTTCATTCCTTATTTTCTAACAATAGCTCGCCAAATACTCCTATCCATACATAACTGTCTCGCCTCGTTAATATCCATACACCTTGTCATACATGCTCTCCTATTATTTCTACTTATAATTTTACGTTCACTCAAAACATTTTCTATCATATTCATCCATTTACTCCTCGGTCTTCCTCGCATTCGTGTTCCTTCAATTTCACCCAAATAAATCTTCTTAGTCAATCTATCATTTGACATTCTTTCCACATGTCCAAACCAACGCAGCTGACTTGAAGCCACTCTTTTCACAACATTTTTACTAATTTCACATTCATCATACACTACTTTATTCCTAATACGGTCTCTTCTAGTCACTCCGCACACTCCTCTCAAAAATCTCATTTCAACCGCAGTTACCCTTTTTTTATGCCGGTTATCCCATACCCAACATTCACATCCATACATCAACGATGGCACAAGTACACCATTATACACACATAACCTAGCTTCTCTTGATACATTCACATTTCTAGCAAACATTCCCAAAGCGCCCAAAACTTTTCTACCTGCAACCACTCTTCTTTCAATTTCAGCATTCATCCGTCCATCTTTCGAAAACATGCATCCCAGATACATAAATTCATTAACTTGTTCCATTTGTTCACCATCTATGCTAATCTTGCATTCCGTAACTTCATCCTTCTCAAAAACTAAAATCTTACATTTTGAAGCATTCATGATCAAATTCAAACATTTTCCCTGATTTCTGACACTCTCAATCATTCTCGTCAATTGTTCCTCAGATTCACCCATAATAACCACATCATCAGCATATGCTAATGCAGGCACAACGAAATCACTTATTTTCACACCATCATTTGTACACTCTAACGCTCGTCGCAATAACACATCCATATACAAATTAAAAAGCCAAGGAGACATCACACAACCCTGTTTCACACCCACGTCAATATTGAACCATCTACTCAAACTACCATCCACACGAACTGCTGCTTGATTATTTACATATAAAGCCATTAGTGCTCTCAATAACGTACCACTAACGCCATACTCCTTCAAAAGAGGCCATAATTTTTCACGCACAACACTGTCATATGCCTTCTTTAAATCAATGAAAGCACAAAACAATTTCTTGTTTCGGTCCAAACTCTTTTCCACAATCATTCGAAGCGAAAACAATTGATCCACACATCCTCTTTCAGGCAAAAACCCACCTTGTATACCATTCAGTTTACTACATGTAATCTCCCTTACTTTATTAATTAGAACACTACTGTACAACTTACACACAACACTCAAGAGACTAATCGCACGATAATTTGTACATTCACTCATATTTCCTTTTCCTTTATACAATGGAACAATTACAGCACGCTTCCAATCTTCTGGAACAACATTTTGCCGCAAGCAGAATTTACATAAATAAACTAGCCAAGCAAACACTTTTTCGCCACCATACTTTAACATCTCTACTGTAATATCATCTATTCCTGCAGCTTTTCCAGTTTTCATTCTAGCCAAAGCATTACTTACATCGTCTTCATTTATATCCCAACATTCATTTTCACCACAATCAAAATCATTCATATTATCATTTATAACACAATTATTTTCATATAATTTGCTAAAATAACTGCTCCATCGTTCCCTAATCTCGGATTCTTTCCACAATAAATTACCATCATGATCTTATAAAAAAAAAAATAAAAAATACATAGAAATCAACGGACTCTGATGCTGATAATACCAGTACAAATTTTGTTATTCGTCGCATTAATGCGTCTGACAGGCTATTTTCATTGTAAATTCTGAAAAATAATGACGTAAGCATATTATAATTTTATACGGATTTTTCCCTGTTTGATAAAATTTCAATTAGTGAATATTGTGATACGATATTGTATGCAATATTTTGCAACAAAATATGGATACTTTCAACTAAAAATTCAGTTTGTGTCGATCGAAAATTAATTGCCCTATTTTTATAGTTCCAAAAAGATTCTCAAAAAAAAAGGTTGGGGATGAAAATAGAAGTTGTTGTATTGTCTATATCTCCAAATATGGTCTATAATTTGGTTGGAAAGAAGCAATGCCAAACTTCTCATTAAAATTTGTTTGTTTTCTGTTATATGTTTTATGTGTGTTATTTTTTTTATAAAGTTGTTATTCATAAAGAGATAACTTGTATTTATCATCTAGTCTCTAGCGTTCATATTTTAATACGCACAAAATTAAATTTTTAAATTTAATGTTGGCCCGTTGTAAAAAAAGATTGCTCATCCTAAATTTATCCTTTTCTCTTGTTATTTAGAATCTACTTAAGTTAAATTTGAGTGCTGATTTCAGGTCAATGTTTATTATAATATAATATTAAAAATCATTGCAAATGTTAAATCAAGTCAGTTTACTTGCTATAACTTTGTCAACATTGACAAGTGTCACATCGAAGTAAAGATGTGTCCAGTAGTTTGTTATACATAGGAATTAATGAGCTTGTTATCAATTAATCGAACCGTGTTAGCCTAAGACGATAACCTTTTATATATTTATTTAATATTTTATAGTACAGTTACAAAAATACACTATATATGTACTATAAAACAACTACAGACAGTAAACTAAAATCAAGTAATTCAAATTTTACTTCAACAATGTATCGCTTATTACGAACTTCGCTTATAGCGAGCCGATTTCATCGGTCCTTTGAAGTTCGTTATAAACGAACTTTACTGTATATATGTATATATATCCCAAGAAATCTGGGACATAGGGAATTAACATGAAAATATAGAAATATTGTAATTACTTCTGAACAATACATTTTAGAACAAAAGTTCAAATAGAAAAGTTGTTCAGAATTAAAAACTGCATAATATGATGCATAAACATACAATTTTTGTTCCATGACCTCCTGATCTGTCATCAAAATGCAATATTTCGAAATTGATTTACGCGGTATATAAAAATATTTATTGTTGATAATTTATATCTTTAATATGATTTCAATGCAGGACACTTCTTAAATACTTTAAATATCAAATTTTTAACTTACATACCTTTAAATATGTCGTTACACTTTTGATAACATATTTTTAATAAAACTCTATTAATTAAATGTCAATTCGTTCGACGACACTGACAGAAAACAGTGTTTTGACAGATAAACAAAACATCGCCTCTTGCATTTATAGTCGGCTTAGTCTGTTTTGTTTTTGTCAACAAACGCCCAATGAAAACACTTCCAGGCACGGAGCAGCAGCAGCCGCACCTTAGCGTACAACATGTATGTATATTCGTATCCATAGGTGTGTATATTATACACATGTTTCCAATACGTTATATATGTATACACATCAGTAAAACTAATTTATTGTAACCGTTCCTTTACGTTTCCTCGTACTGAGGACGATTAAGGAAACAGTTATTGGAATTTAATATCAAGTCTCTCAAATCACTATTTACCATTTTAATCTGTCGACTTAATAGCACATTCGATGACAGTCGTCTCGCTATCTCGGGCGAATCTTGAATTCCGATTACAAATCTAAAGCTATTAGCGATCTATCGCGGATCTAATTGTGCTCTGACTTGTTTACAATTTCAACTATTCGCACACACGTTTAGTTAACAGGTAAAGTTATAGGTAGTTTTGCCATTTACAATTCTCAGAACCAGTTGTATATTCGTAAAATCGACAGAAAATATACAGTACAGAAGTTTAAAAAGCAGAAGGTATACTATTTTTCGTTGGTTGCGGGCGTTAAAATGTAAAAGGTACATGCTATTCCATTAAAACACAGGGTATACCCACCAATACAACCCTGTCCATAACCTAAAATTTGCAAATTCAACTGTGTTTTATTTGATTTACAAATATCTAATATAAAACATGGAAGAAATTCGTATAATTTTCCTAAGTACTATAAGTGTAAGCCATAAATATTGAACAGTTATATCGCCGTGTTACAGTAGTAACTATGCAAGATATTATTTTAGTAAAATTGACAAGTCACGAGCACAGTATAAAGATACATAGTTCTATTTAGAGTGCGTCTCGAATCAATGTAAGCATCGACAGCGTACTGTAATTTAGTTTTGAGTAATAAACCAGCAACGATCTGTGAGGGCATTCAGTTGTAATATATGTACACACACACACACATTTGAACATGTATATACAATGTCCGCTCATAAATACGCATGCGCAACGAAAGTTTGCTGCCGGATAGCCACCGCGTTGCGGCCTCCCGACTCAGCCAAACGGGATATTGTTATTGCTGAATTACCGATGTCTGCCTGCATTACCGGCCAGAGTTACCGGTCAGCGCTGAGTCCGACGAATCATGAAAGATGTATAGGCACCGGTATTGCATGATGTATGAACCACTCAATTCAGTGAACAGCAGCCGGTGTTCCGTACATTTCATTGCAATATTTCAATTCAGAATATACGCATCAAATATCTAGTTTTATAGATGTTATTAAAATTTGTATAATGCATTTACAACTGAGAAATCCTGCTATTGCGATTCAGCGCTATTTCTGGAGGTATAAAGTGCGTGATGTTTTCTCAGCATGCGCTGTTATTCTTCTTGAATGATTATCCACAGAATATTATGTGATATTTGAAAGTGCGCAGTTAGTATAGTGTATCCATAGATATAAGAACTTGACTAAACGCAGCATGCTATTAACAGAGGATTATCCCAAATTATACGACACAGTAAATGAATAAAAAGCAGAGCTGTATTCAGAAATTTATAAATACATTTTGAAAAATAACAACAAAAATATGATATACATCTTAACAATAATAATACAAATTAACATAAATAAATGTAATATTCAATAAATTATTATTACGTCTTAATTATAGACAAAATGTCTCTTGTCTTTCCCGCTAAGAGCATTACAAATGTACCTGAATACCGCCACTACTAGTAGTTTATGGCCTCTCCTGCTGTGAAGGGTACCACCCTACCTATTAAGGAATCATGTCAAGTTCTTATATCTATGGATAGACTATACTTGAACTCAAGTCATATTCTAGGTCTAGGTACTATATTCATTTCGTACTCCGTGAAATTACCACTACTATCTTTCTAAATACATGCTGTCCTTAATTCTTCCACCATTATCTTTCTAAATACAAACTCTTCTTCATTCCTCGCTTTCAAGTACTAATTGTAGTAGAATTTATCATAACGAATATTCCTGTAGCATCCTGCACGACATGTTCACCACATGTGCAGTGTATGTTATTGGTATGCCTTCCAGGCCTGGGCTGGACTGTTGGAAATGTCGTCAGGTCAGTGAGCCAGAAGGACGCCTACTTTGGTACAGTCATTCACACGCAGGTACCACTGCATTCCACGGCGCGGCTCAATCACCTGTTCCGAACAGAAACGTGTTCCTAAATTGTCCACACAAGCGCTGGCCTCGAAACACAAACTTGTACTCATCATCAACAGTATCATACCACGGTAGAGTTTGTCTTCAAATAGTTGCCTTCAAAACCGCTCACAGTATGCGGTTGCTTAAACGAATTACAAAGTGTAAAAGTATTAGCCCATAGCTCAAATTTCTCTTTCTTGAACCATCAAAATTTAATTCATGAAAAACACTAAACGAATATTGGAATATTGGTAATTTAGTGTAAAACTTCAGTTTCACTTACTTCATTAAGGCCGCAGGATCACCCGTTTAATTCGTTTCTGGCACTACAGATGTCGTCGTGCTCGCAAGAAAACTTACTTCGCTAAGTGTACTTATGATTTACAACATCCCAGCTAAGGGTAATAATAATAAAACTATAGGTATGAATTCGTGTATGCCGAAGTATAGTGAATAGAAGCGATTCTGTTTACTAAAGCGAGTTTTAAATCTGAACTAGACATGGAAAAATAAGAAGTTAATAAAAGAAATAGTGGGATTTTCGTATAAAATAGTCAGGTAATGGTCAAGGATTGTTCTCAGTCATATTCATGGTAATTCTAAAAAGTAAATATATACCGGACGTATTTAGTAATACTACAGCTTCAATTCTCAAAAATCCTAAATTTTGAATCAGCTAACTTAGTAGTATATGACATTAAAACAATAATCTACATTCCATGGCTATTCTTATAAAGCATATTTTTTAAATTACAAAATATTACTTCGTTCTACTACTATTATTGAAATAAATGGTCCATTATAACATGTTTCATATATTGAACAAATATATAACAAACTGTCGTAAAAATTTAAAAATATGGACTATTACAAAGTTAATGAAACGACTATTTTATATAAAGTACACTCAACCCTCGTTATACGGCCTAGATACATACGTTCCGGAAAAGTTGGCCGTAAAACGAAAAACGGTATAACGAAACAAGAATTTTTTTTAAAGAATCAAGAATATTTCTTGGCCGTATAACGAAACATTGTGGGACGTAAATCGAAAAAGTGCCGTAATTAAAAAAGGCCGTTATTGCGAAATGCCGTATAAAAAGCGGCCGTATAACGAGGGTTGGGTGTATGCGTTTACAAAAAACTGAAAACTTGATTTTTATTATTTATTCGCAAGGGTAAGTATATGCCATACATGGATTTAAAGTATCGGTAATTGCAACATGCTCACTTTAAATTTTAGCAATAGCATCTCTCATTTATAAGTAGCAAATCATCCCACCGCCTACTCATTACAAAGTCAAATCAATGTGCAATGATTTTGACACATACTGTAGCACATTTGCTCTAATCAACTCTGATATAAAAATCAGTAGGTATCCAAGGTGACATAAGTTAAATAGAGTGGCAAATGTTGTTACATAAATTATGATTAGTAATCCATGTATAATATTACGATAAACGCTTACAAATATGAATCGTATCAGGAATATCTTACATATGCAAACAAGTTGTTAATAAACGACAATGATTATCAAGCCAAAGTTGTTTATACGTTGCTGTTGTTGATTTTGTTGTTTCATATTTGCTAGTTATTCAACCTTCTGTCCACCACCGTTCAGGACATACAGGTGTGTAATATCAGATAACAATGACGAATAAGTTTTATATATATATTTTATTTACATCCAAACATTATGCAATTATATAAAGTTTGTTTATTTTTATTTCTATAACTTATATATGTATTACAATAATTATATGTATGTATGTATGCAATTTCTTGCCGCCATTTTGTTATTAAAACCGTGCAGTTGTTG
The DNA here is from genome assembly GCA_963422195.1 of Carabus problematicus. Classification (NCBI taxonomy): domain Eukaryota; kingdom Metazoa; phylum Arthropoda; class Insecta; order Coleoptera; family Carabidae; genus Carabus; species Carabus problematicus. Next base: position 9,582,749 of record OY728588.1, on the reverse strand, counting down.
TCAATATATTTGTCTTTGTTTTATCACGTACAAGGAGTTAGCAATTAGTCTTTAGTACTCACAGCAATTACTTGCTAAATTGGAAATGTATATTAAACCGTAACTAAAGAAATCGGATAATATGCGGATACATTTTTCCGTTAGACTGTACATAACGTCTATCTGTTATCGTTGTGTTTAGCATTTAATTTACATAATTATACTCTTGCGGCCGTTATCATTGATTGGAAAATATGCAGTGAATTATTAATTCTCGTTGTTAATTATTTCGTTAGTATGTTAACAAGATACAAAAGGAAAATCTATTTCCTCTTCAGATTCTCCACTAAACTGGTTCCATGCGACTGCACTTATATGTTTCATCTCTAACTGATTGCCTTACATGGTTGAGTGGTTGGTTACCACATTGGTAAAGAACAACGTTAAATTTCTAAGATATAATATCTCTGTATTATGAATTCGTCTGTTTTAGTTAAGATCACGACGTGTTTCGACCTTTCGTTGTGATGAACGAAAGTTCGAAACGCGATTCATGTGCCCTCTTGCGTTTATAATATACAGCAATCTATACCTCACAACAAATGTGGTATTCAAACAGCGAATAACAATCTTACTACATATATCCATTATCGATAATCGCACAATGAAACTGTGAAATGATTTCACTGATACGTATACATGCGTGTTGCGGAAGAGAATTTACAATTTCAATCATTCTCATTTGCACAAACGGAATAATTTTCACACCTAAATGATTAGAAACAGATTTAAAATGTTTATCTTACAACAAAAATAATTGGCAAATAATATGTCCTATTCATTGAAACGCAAAAGATCTTATTTGAATGATCACAATTTCTTATATTTCTTTTTTGACCTTTTGGAATATAATTATCTGACAGGCTCTAACCAACTCGTTTACCGGTAATGTTTAATAATAGATTCTCAAGAATGTTACACTAGAATGGAAACACTTATGGCTTTAAGTACATCCTAGCGGCAGACGATTGTAATTATAAATATTTGTCAAGTACCAGGAGTTCCGTTGAAAGGGCCTCCCTCTTCAGATACAATTTGTTTCCATAGTTATTTCAAATGTAACCAACCTCACACATGAACAACACAAGCATACATGTATATTTATATATATATATATATATATATATATATATATATATATATATATATATATATATATGTATATACACAAATGGTCACCAGTGTTATGTATTGTGTTAAAATACGAACAGTAAATTCTTTGAATACTTCAAGAGGGGCACATAAAAGCTTCTTATCGATTTAGTTTAAAGCTTAAAACAAAGAAATGCACGAGTAGCCTTTCAAAAAATACATGGGCTCTATATAGGGTACGAAAAGGCATTAAACAAATCGCTTTTTGATTAACAGTGGCGTACCATACACATTTTTTATTCGTCTTTTAGAACTAAAGTGTTTTAAAACATTATTTTATATGTTGTATATGTTTGCTGGCTTGCTATAATACGAAAGGACAATTGTTGTACCGGATATGGGGTCGTGTAGTACCGCTGGTTGATTATAATAGCTTAGTACAAACAGTCTGGACCCTACCTGAATACTATCACAGTATTGTACAGTATTACAAGTGTTCTAAACTTCAAATGTAAATAACTTATTGGCTGTCACGGTTTGCAGAACTGGCCGAATGTAATTTTATTAATTCTATTTATAGTTCATACACACACACACACGGTTGCCAACACATGTGCACGAAAGCACAAGCCGTGTAAATTTAGCAACGATGGCAGATAAAAATCGCTAACTAATACACATAATTCTAAAACAAGAATAGATATAAATATTAAGTGTTCAAACTCCATTGAATGAACAGCTGGTTGACAAAAGTCAATTGCATTTATCTGTTTTCAAGCAAGGAATTATTCTTGAACAATTAATAAACATGTATGTGTTTAGACTGACTTATGGATTAATTAGTTATTAAAAAGTAAACTACTGTTTTATGAAATACAAAATATTACCAGAACACTACGCGTTAGTCTTGATTTTCATCATGTATTTCAGATACAAAATCAGAAATACCAATTGAATTGCATGTGATTTTTTCAGTTGAAAAGGTGCAAGAAATCTGGCATGTGCTTTGCTATGTGATAATTTTAATAAGAAAGAAAGAAATGTATATTTAAATCAATACACCACCCTCTTACAATAAGCTCTGTATAGTTCAGTATGTATGTATGTATGTATGTGTGTGTAGATCACAACAATGCTTGTTGTGCTTGAAGCAGAGAACCTCTTGCTGTTGCTGTTACTGGTACGTTCGTTATTATGATTATACTTTATGAGAAGTCTCTTGTCATTTCCACCCTCTTCTCAAGGCAAGTACGGTGACTGTTGGCGTTTTCTTTCTTCCCCGGGGAAGCAGGCCATGTAACGGCTTCCTTCCAAATTGGGAATCTACAAACGAAACCATTATAAAATATCCAAGCAACATTCTACACACATATATACGTGTATATATATATATATATATATATATATATATATATATATATATATAACAAGAGAAATAGTAGCAGACACTAATACATACACACGTACATACATTACGCATATATACTCGCATAAATTTACAAAGTTTTATTTCTTTTCTTGTTTTCTTGTTGTTACGGGTTCCTACTTCAATTCAAATCATATTCATACGATGGAAAAACTCTCAACCTGATGTATGTACACGCTCTAACGATCATTTAGTCTGCTTCTTTTTTTTTATCAAACATGACAAAACTTAAAGATGAAGCATAGAGAAATAGCACCAGTAGACGGAGATAATTGGAGAACAATATTTATTTTTAAATATCGCATATTTATTTTATTTTTCAAAGATAAATTAAATATGAAGGTTCAGAACTACTAATATAAAGTATTAATTTTATTGTTATAGGAAAAATTGCAAACGATTAATGCTTTTTAATTGCGGATGCATTAAAATTATAATGCAAACAAATGGTATTTAGAATGTATCCAAAGTACACTCAGATATAGTCTATTCAACGGTAATATTCCTGCCTTTTTGGTTTGTAATGATTAGTTTATTGGAGGTGCTATATCCTAACAATTATATTACAAATGAAAAAGTCAGGAATATGATTCTGGAATAGACTATACCTTTACTAATGAGAAAAGACAAATGCTTATTCATTTCAAACTAGGATTTTATGAGTTTGAAAAAACTAACAATAATATTTTCCTACAACCATTTGATAGTGAGAGATATAGATAAACATATATGGAAATATCTAATAGTGCGTGTAGTTAAAAATGTGAACTTTAATGTCTTATAAATTTAATTAATTGTCAGTTGTAAAGATTTTTTTGTGGTCGAAAGTTTTGTGTCTTTCAGAGTACCGGTCATATAGAGACAGACAGGCACACATACACATCCATGCATACATACATATATACAGGCAGACACACATTTAAAGCCTCTAGCGGCGAATGAAATCGACTAAAGACTAGACTTAAACAACTGTTTAATATGTTGTCAGTCACGAGTTTTTACTAACTCGTCTAACCTTACTTTTATATGTCACTAGACCACAGGGAAGAAATCTTATAACCTCACAAACACGCAATGTACAATGTGTATTTACTAGTAATATTCCTGACTTTTGCTTTACATTGATCAGTTTATTACAGATTTTATATCACATAACAATATACGTACATACTATAAAGAAATAAATTATAACCCTAAATTAAAAAAAAAAAATAAGTTTTATAAAATGCCAATCTAAATAAAGTAATATTGTATCAGTACAATATTAAAACTATTGTAATGTCAGAAGTACATATTTGTAATGTACTAGAATAATTATCAACAAGAATGATACCAGTTTTATTTCAAACTTATTTATTACAATAATATTTCATAAAAATTCTAATAGAAATTCTTTTCTGTATTCGTCCATCTCGCTGTGTCTGTATGTGTGTTTTGTTCGTTGTGCAGCCGGTATTGGTTGAATTTAATTTACATTATTTTGCTGAATATGGTTAATATTACCTGGTGGCAGCATAATTCATATTTCAGATATTAAATTTTCATTTCACGATTTTGTTATCCGTGTGTTGTGTGTATGTACGAGCGCGGAATGTAATATTCTGTTTAAAAAACGCAATATTCATCACATCTGCAAGTTAATCAGCGTCATCGCCATGTCTGTTACAAACGCTAAAAAAACCGGGACGCGTGTTACCATTATGTACATAGCACTAGCGCATTACCTTACATACAGATTCTGTATCACAGAATAATAAAAAATTAATAAAATACATTGTACGCGTATATTTCAAAATGGCAAAGAGAAAAATATGCTTGAAATTGTACTTTCGTGTCATGGCAACGTAGCAATTCCCTCGTGCACAGTGTTGCCATTTAAATGGGTAACATATCGGCTATCAGTTGACATAAATGCGGCGTGTTAATTACTGATAGAACCATGCGGTTAGTATTGGGACCGATTGGCCAATTACCTACAGCGTGCACTTAGCGTTACGTAACGTAGCAAATGCCTACGACCTTAATCACAAATACAGGTTGATTCAGAATGATTGTCCGTACCACTTTGTTCTGATTTTTTCTTCGACGCATCGCTGTGTTACTCACAGTGAACTGTGTTGTCCATTTTTTCAAGGCCAGCATGGTCAAATTTAAATCATTCGAAGTTTGACAGATGTAGAACGTACTTATTAGTCAGATAGCATTGACGAATAAAGCATGGAATAAAGTTTTGATACGAACTCTCCACTCACGTGGCAAACAATCATTCTGAATCACTCTGTAGTTCATTACAACGGCCTGTTGCTGTTGCTGCGGCTTTGTATTAACGCTTGTGACGCCTTACTTGTACACTATAATGCACACATACATGTACACACATCAGATAGAGGTTTATACACAGGTATATACAGATACAGTATCGCTCACCAAGCTATCAGAGAGCCTAGTACATGGTACAGGTTAGGTAGGTCTCTATATGTGTGACAGACATTTCACAAAATGTCAAATATAGCACACAATTTAATTGGTAATCAAGAGCAGTTTGTATAAAAATTGATCGTCCTTTTTTTCCGTTACAAATTGTTCCACTTTTACATCACTAATGTTCTTAGACGGGGTTTAATTCGAGATTAAAATAATTCAAATTCTAACATTACATTTGGGATGCGTTTTTCTAAGACCGCGAATCAGATGATACTTGTTGAAACTCAAATAAATATGTGTTTAGATTGTACTAGTATTTATTTCTGGTAAAACAACACGTAAATTGTTTGAACAACACTGGTTTGTAAGTTACACAAGAGAAATTTTGGGTGTGTATCCATGTCATATCGTATAGTATGCGGTGCATTCTTTAAAACATACACACATTAAAGATATTTTCTTCACTGTGTTTATTCTAGAGGTAGGGCCTAATGACAACCGGATACATATAAATTTATAAACGAAAATATTTCACAACATTTTAACAAATTATTACACACACCCATATTGTGCTTTATAACAACTAACACATATGTACACATTCATCATATACACATGCATAGCATAGCTCTATACTTACTGTATAACAGTGGCACACAAACTGTATTTCATTGCAACTGTTTTTGTTTTTCAAATACTACATACACTTTTATTTTCTTTTATTAGTTTGAAAGATGTTGGCAGAAGCACATACGTTGTCGTGTTTTAGTTTTACATACTTTGTTGTGTTATAGTTTGAATACTACTAGTACACGCATGCGCACATACATCGTACACGTGTCTGTGTGGGCGCATAGACTGTTTAAATGTATAGTTTGGTGCTGGTAGGTATTTCAATTACGTGCTAATATTGTTAAGAGATTCTGAGAAATTGTAGCCAACAGGCAAGTTACAATGGTATATAATATAGCATTCTAGCGAGTCAGTCATACGTGCAAACACATTCACACAGCGCGCAACTTGTCCATATTGTAATATTTATTAGGCTCAACTAAACGCGTCTTGCAATTAAGTCCACTGTTGCCTAGTATGGAATTAGCTCCAAGTATGATTTAATAATGAACACAATACAAGCTCTCTTAACCGGTCTCGGATCAACCATATTTTAGGCCTGTATATGTATTAAAAAACATTTAATGCTTTAATGATATTGTTAATTTATAAGCTAAGTTCTAAAAACACTTAACTTATCCAAGTTTGACAGACATATCTCCATATAATTTCATTAAAGAACAGGCGAAACAACAAAGAAGGAAGTAAATTAAATACAGGAATATATTCTATAGATTCAAGATTGAGAAAAATATCTTGAAACAATGAAACTAATGAACTGGTATTCAGATATGTTATACGAGTTTTTGCTTCTCTATCCTTTTTTATATAAATAAAAACCTATTCTTTCTTTCTGTGAACAAACAGCTCTTCTAAGAACAAGTACAACTCACGTATATGCATGTGTGTATTGTGCGTGTCTGTGTGTATATGTTAGTGCGGCAGAATGCCACTAGAGGCGCCGTCACTTATTTAATTAGCCGACAAGCCGTGCAAAATCTTGATGTTAATAAATTACTGTTCAGTGCCCACAAATTGTCACAGTTCCCGTAACCAGGTGTTAGATAATGAATGTTAGGTCTGCCGACGTTAGAATTCTTTTCATTCGTTGATAGCGTAGGCTCTGTGCTAAGATATTGCAATCCAGGACAAGTAGGTGAAGGTAGGATAATCTCTCTCTCTTTTTCTGTGTGTGTTTCTCTTTCTCGGTCACTCGTTCGCTATTCGTACAATTCTAATTGGTTACTAATAAACAAGAAAATAAATTCTGTCAAAAGTCAATGCTAATTCTGTCCTTAATCAATAAAAATGATAATTGGAGACAATTAATAATGTGTTATCGCGAGAATGTTCATTTGTAGATAATGAATGCAATTACGGCGGCTGTAAAAATGTCCGTTGGCTCTGTATATGATTGATGCGTTCTTGTAATACTATTAACGCTTGTGTATAGACAATTAAATAGCATTAGAATATATATATATATATATATATATATATATATATATATATATATATATATATATATATGTATGTATGTATGATCTACGCTCTATTTCGTCTCAAGCAAGTGTATGTAATGTGCACATGCCAAGCTATATCATTGCACACTCTATATATGTCCGCGTTCCACGTACTCTATACTTTTTCACCACAGCGCACTAGATATTCATTACGAAATTCCTTTGCAAACATTGATTAATTGTATCACCGGCAAGTATCAATAACTAATTTCCTGATTCCTAATGAAATTATGCACAAAATCCGGTACAGTGTTCCGATGCCAGTGAATTGAGACGACGAACTAAATTGTACTAGGCCTAATATAGCAAATGTACAAACACCCCGGTAACTAACGCCATCTATGATTCAGTAAAATGATGTAATATGTTGAACAGTGACATGTACTCGTATAGATGTGCGTGCGCATATGTATGTAAATATTTACGTTATTATATCTAGTCGACAAACACACACACACACACACCGACAGAGTGAGAAGGAGAGAGAGGGAGAGAGACTCTGGTGGCGTGATACAGAAGCACACCACGATATACGTTCCGATTTAATTAGCTAACTTGAAATTAATTACGTACGCGCACAAAACAGCAACAACAAACGGTGAAGATGAATACGTCCACTCGTAGATTACACAGTAATTAGCAGACACTCATTTGCTGATTAAGAAAGAAAACGCACCGAAACGAACAATCAAGATTGCCATGCATACACACATACCCACTTGTGCTGTTAAATTATAAAATATGGTTCATTCATTTTGTTCCAGTAAAGTATTGATACATTTCGGTGAATCAAAAACATAGTTATTCTATACATTGTACGATTTAAGCAAAACCCTTTGAGTACGTCACTGGGTTTGATGTAAATTTTGGGGAGCCCTGGGGTAAACGGACTTATAAATACAACGGGTAACCGTAGTGCCTGCCCCGAGGGCTGTAGCTTGGACACTGAACCCAGAAATTTCGACCTGAATACACCGCAACTCACCATATGATTTCGTGTAGATAATTGTCGATTTTTCGGAGAATATCTCTCAGTACGTGTAATCATCTCGAGAGGCTGAATACAGATCAAGAGAGTGGGGGCCTCTTTCACTCACGTGCAAACAGAAAAAAAGGACCGTAAGATAAGAATCTCAAGAACTCTGGACCCTCGCCGGACCTAAATATACGATGGATGAACGCTCATCATTACATGTACGAGCTAACACAACATTTAACATTGCATCATAACCTGAAAAAAGTATACGTGAAGTAACTAATATTACTCGTACTTATTTAGTAAATAATATGTTCTTTCAGTAATATCTTTTTCAATTTATTATTTATCTATCATTTATGAATGCCACAAATGCTATTGCTTCTAGTAGTGTCTGAAACAATTAATTTGAAAAATAATGTGGTGAACTCCCTCCAAAAAGCGCTAATTTGTACAGTGATTCAATATAACGCGCATTCCTGGAGACGGTTATTGTAAAAATGAGGACCTTGTTTAACGCTGTTTCGCGTAGCGCTTGTTTTCTAGGACGGTGAGCGCTAATCGCAGGGGTGATACTCTAAGTTATGTTAGAAGTAGACTACGTGAAATAAGATATCCAGCAGCCGGCGTACCGTATGTAGTGAAAATAAAACATTAAATGAGTTACTGAACAGAGACCTTTACTTATTAATACAGTAGAGAGTAGAAGCTCTGTTAACCTCTCTTGGATCAACCGGTCGTTTTCCGAAATGCTTTTCTTCCGAAAAACTTTGCCTTCAAGATGACATTGAGAAGAAGAAAATATCACACTACTCTTAGGCCTGTAATGTATTAAAAATTATTTAGTATGTAATGTATTTATGTACATTAATTTTGACCGGTATTTGCCTATACATAATACTCGTAATTTACATATCAGTCTGATTAACCGGCCAAGTTGTTATCCGACCAGGGGTCCGGTGAGGTAGTGGTCGGTTAAGAGAGCTTCTACTGTATATCCAAGACCTATGCTTGTGAGATGCCGGATAAAATTCCAACACAGATTAACACACAGATGAAGAAGCATTCTGTGACAATGTCTGTATACATATCAAGTTCCACGCAACGAACCAAGCAAGTTTCTAATATTCTGACATTATCCAAAACCATAGAAATCATTCATCCGGACTGTTTACTTCTTCGTAAGCAATTACTTTCAGTTTAAAAATATGATAATGTGGATCATTTGACAAAGTAGCAAGAATTATCTTCGAATGTTAAACTGCGCTCACGTATGTCTCGCACGAAACAGATTCTTTCCATGGACTTCAATGAGAGCATTCACATTTATAGACCGCGGTCTCAAAACTCAAATCGTCGGTTCTCGATACCACTCGGACGTCTTCGGTATATATGCATAGATGTATTTCAATAACAGAATGTAAGTTTTTGTGATATGTTCTCTTTGAAAGACGTAATACGGGCGAAAAATATCTACAGTATAAGGTAAATTATTCATCGTAGATGGGTTATTTGGTCAAATTATTTTAATTTGTGTTATGGTAGGATATCTATCCTTCATTACTGGAGACTGTGTTTGACACTTATATGAGGTAACATATTGTTATTATATTTTTTGCTTTTGTTTTTACTTTCATCTTGTTTGGCTTTCAGATGTAATAAATTTCTGCATGTTCTACTTTGAAAATGACCTAAACTCGGGTCAAAACGTCGGTATATTATATACATTTACAACTACTGCAATAACGTTCTTAACATCTGAACTACTGGTCAATTATTCCAACCTATGGAAAATAAGTAAGTTTACAAGTAAATTGTTATATGTACTTATGTTATAAGCTGAGCATTAAAATTCATTACACTGAATTGTAACTATATATATATATATATATATATATATATATATATATATATATATATATATATATATATGCTCTTGATTATTATAAGTTTATAATTAATACGATCAATTTAATACTATACAATAATGCATTGATATAATGAACTAATTCATGTGACTACTACTACTATACCTTGCAAACGAGACCGCGGCTGTCTAATGTGAATGCTCGCTAAAAACAAGACCTCGGCCGGATCGCGGCTAGGCCGGACCGAGCCCTGTATATGTGAACACAGCTTTGCAGTACTGTCAGTGATCCATGCAGTGCTAGGTCTAGGGTGTTAAGGTGTCGTGCGAAAACATATACGTTACCCCGCGGGTGTAAGGGGAGGGCAGGAGCAGCCAGTGAGTGCGTATTTTTGAGGGCGTATTCAATAAGCCGTGCTGGTATCGATTACGAATCCTGATAGCTGCCAAAGGGTAACTTTGAATAAAACAATGCACGACTCATGTTACAAGCACCGGGGCGCTGACTTGCAACATAACACAATTACAAACACCCAACCCGGCTCAACTCAGCTCAACTTGGAGCAGTCTGATGCCCATTTGCTCGGACGACGTTTAATTCAACAATCAATAATTCTAGAATTAAACTACCGTTTGTCAAACAAACATGTTTCTTTTTAATTTCAACGAGAATCAGATCTTAGTATAACTATAAACAATTTAACCTCGTTCGAACGATTGTTCATTAGAGTTTGAAGCATATGAAGTTTCTACCTGCTCCGAATACGTAATAACGTTTAGAAATTCAGGATAAAAATCTTTAAACATACCTAACAATATATAGCTTTAGTCCTAAAGCATACTGTACATTTATATCTCGTATTTCCGTGTCCAGTAGCTTACAATGAATACATTGTGTATGTATGTATGGTGACGTGCACGCACGTGTCAACGTGAAGAAGAGACTTCCCGTGTTCACGTCATATTAGGTACGGCCAGGCCATCAATCCGCATTACCTGTTTTGGCTGTGCACATACGATATATACGAGTTAAGAGGCTCTGTGTTGCAGTAGCTACGTGCCAGTCGATGGCAGTTGTTCCAGGAAACTACATGTCCAATATGTACAAATGCGACACGTCTCAAACGTATACGAGTATGTATGCACATCATCAAATGCAAGCAACTTTTTACAAAGATGATCTTGGAATGGCTTCCGTTGTAAACAAACCCATATACACCTTGAATTGTTTTTATACGTTTGCACTTGTGTTAGCATGTGAAGTTTCGCTTTGATTATTCTGAAAGTTTTACAAAGAAAACTGAAAAAAAATATCTTTGGTACATAATGAAATAATTTAAATACGTAATTACTTAAGTAAGATCGCAACACAGTGAAAGAAGATGTTAAATATGTGTTTATAATTACTTTCGTATGTAAATATAAACTCATCATTGTGCCAAGACCAGAGAAATGAGATCTGATATATTTACAACGCATGCTGCCAACCATAATTTATATAAAGCTGCATCCACAGCTACACTGTGTAGCACAGGACTACGATGCGTAGTGCAGGTGTATACTAGCCGTAATGAGATGAACTGCTTACATGTGATGAATATGTAGGAAATTAGCTACAATGGTTTTGTAATTAAAATGTAATTATCGCTACGTATGTGTTCATTATACATAGTCATTTAAGTTTTATATTTTTACAGAGATGCTTATAGCTGAATTTACTAATGGATGACTTTAAATAAAGAAATTACAAACAAGAAAACTGTGACAGAGAATTTGACACAAGTTTTTAAATGTTGAATCGCCAAAGTAACTCATAATACTATAGAGTTCATTACTTATAGTTGAAGAACAGAAAATAGTACTGTATAAAACACGCATGCGCTAACTCGCGCGCCATATTTATCACGTGGTAACAGAAACGCCAATAAGAGCGAATCTACTCGTAATAGGAATTATTGCTTTTGTTTAGAAGTAAACACGATTGCAATTAAAGCAAATGCCTCGACAAGTCCTGGTTTATTATCGATACTGGTGAATGCGCGTACAATATATTTATTTCATCTTTAATTGGCATATACCAAGCGTACGATATTTAAAAAAAATCACATACATAGTAAATGTTAACAAGAACTAAGGATATAGTTAATCTAATTATAAAGTTTATTGATTTACTGCTGTGTTATTAAAATAATAAACATATATGTACATTTTTATTTTACATTCTTGGCAGTTACAATTATTTTATTTATTTTAAATCGAAATAGGCTTGTTAATGTACAACAGACAATATAATATGTGGTTATTATATAATGAATAGGAGTTTACTAAGTGTTCCATTCGCATTTATAATTTTATATCATGTTCTAAGTAGTGTAGATATAATTAAAAATATCTGTGCACGATTTACACAGAACAGAAGCTCGTTTATGTTTAGAGTGATTTACACCTGATTGATATACAATCTTATCATATTGTTTATTGTATATTACACTAATCAATACATGTTAATTGCAGTCTAATGTAATTGTAATATTCACATTAATATTGTAACTCATGTAGAGCAATGATTTATATCCTGTGTGAATAAGATTGTAGGATAAATGAATGTTCCCAATTAAAATTGTAATCATTATCTAGCATAGTTTATTACATTAGATGAATGATAAAAAAACATTATTATTCTAGTAATATATCATAAGAAATAACTTTCTTTTTCTTACCGAACATATTCTTCATAGTGAATGTAAAAAAAAAAAATCATTAAAAAAACCGAATATGTCTTCAGTACGTTCAAAGTACATGCAGCAGAGTCGAGACGGCGATATCGACGTTGAATATAAGCAGGCGTCAGCTTGTTTTCCATCTGATATCACATTCATGATTTTGCCGTACCTTCCAAACTGTTCTCGACGGACAAAAGACTAGAGACCTTTTTCACAGACAGTGCATATTTTAATCTAGAAGTATGCTGTTTCGTTGTCCAATGTGACTCTTCAGTTGTAGAGTACTGTGTGCGCATTGGAGGCTGGTGTTCCCAGAGCACTTCTTCAATCCACACTCGTGTGCCCGTAATGAGAAGTATCACTTTCATCAAAGACCCACTTGTCACAGTACTGGCCGTGATGGTACACTCTGTCGCAAAAAGTGTTCCACGAAACGTATTCCAAAATTACTAATAAGTATCATCTATTCGTACTCCTGTTTGACAGAATATTAACTAACTAACTGCGAGGTATTTTAATCTTTCAATAATCGTACATCGCAGAAGAAAAGATATGTTTATAGATGAATATAAAAATAATTTTTTGGAACAGTATATTGTCTGGTCTGGAGTGTAGCTGTACTCGAGGCAACTACTGCTGCATACGGATGTGAGCCGAGAAACGTGTTCAAGGGATCAGAAACACAAGAGAAGACAAAAGAGAATGACATGGAAGATAAAAAAAAGAGATAGGTTCGTGCATAATTAAAAAAGTGAATATGACGGGGAAAAAAACGAAAAACTATACGGTCGTATGTTTTGAAGAGCCATAGTCTACTGTTTTTAAGACTCCCGGATTAATTACAACGAAAAGCACTCGCTACATTTTCAAGTACTAACATCCAGAAAAGCAAGTATAGTATAACAAATATTTGTGACAGAAGATAAAAAAAATTCACTCCTTTTAAAAGATATAACGTCAGATTTTACTTTTAAAATACTAGAATCTCTAGACTCTAAGAGTACACTTTTAATCGAGAAAGTCGTGCGAAACACATTCGAATTTGCGTGTGTGTTTTGAGGTTAAAATACCGTGTCATAGTTACCTTTCGTATATAACTCATACATAAATACACTAAGGTAATTCCCAGTTGACCCTTACACATTGCACGCACATATATATGTAATTAATTAATAAAGGAACCACGCCCAAATCATGTCACAAGCATCCGTGTTCGTACAAAGGTTGATGGTCACTGATCACAACCAGTGACTTGTAACATGTAATATCAGAGTAACCCGTTGGCATTCCACAGCACACTATATAAGAACCTCCAAATTGACTTGACTCTATTGTTCAGCTGGATTGTAAGTGTATTAAAGATAATTAATGATACCTGCATTTTACTATGATATGAAGTTGACAGTTCCAGGAACTAGTGCAACGTGAAGATAGCATTGGAATGTGAACAGCGCTATACAAAATGTAGCCTTTCAAATCTCTATCATAACTTACCGTCAACCTCTGATAATATTACAGTTCCATGAACTAAAAATACAATTATTTTACTACATAACGAACGTTTCGAATATATACAATGTGTTATTTGGTTTTCTGCAACATGGCTACCAAGATAATACTCTGATGATATATACTAGCTATTAACAAGCCATCCTGCAACAGTCTATAAGCCTACATAGTATCTAATGCTAACCGAAGCAGGTGATCCGCTTATCACCATTTTATGGCCAATAAAATAACATATTATTATTGATCTATGAATGTACGGTAGGGACTGGCAACAGCAGAACATGGATCTGGCCGATAAATTTCCCTTGTAACTTGTGTGTATTTCAATTTTCTATCATCGCTTAATTATTATATGTTGGCCCATTATATAGATTAATGTTTTCCTGTTGGTCTCGTAGTCGTTTAGAATTACCGAAAATGTATTGTTACCTTATTTTCTTCGATTATGAAAAGAAACATTTCGGTAAATGTGATTGAAAAATGAATGTGTTATTATATAAATGAAATAATTTTGTTCTAATAATTTTTCAAATGAATTATTACAAAGCAAATAACAAAACTATTTTATATTATTATGTACTTACAAATTAGTCCAAACTGTATGTTAATATCGGGTAGATTAAATGTAATATAATTTGTTAACAAAGTTAATATGAAAAGTAAATTACGAAGAAAAATACTTTTAGTTTAGCAATGCACAGAACGAGATTCGATTTAAATCTCAAATCAGTATTACGAGTAATATCAAATATGTCCAATTGCATGTTACCTAACAAGACAGTAAAGATATTTATTCAAACTTTAAATCATCTGTGATTTTAGAAACCTATCAAAAATTATAAATCATAAGCCTTCAATACAATTCCAAATGCATGTATGGAATACAACATAAATAAACTACGAAATTCGTTGACGTTGTTTGAAACTAAACACAGGTTTCATTTCGTAGAGCTGGTTATGTGTATGTGTGGGACAAATATAGCTTTAGTTTCTCCAGACAAGTGGAATTCTAAACACACCAAGACTATAACCACACTACTACAGCGAGACATGCATTGAATGCATGGATATATGTATGTGTATAAACATGTGTGTGTGTATTTCTAGTTCACTGGACCTATTTCAAGATAACACTGGGAGGTTGTCTGGCTGAGCCTCTTTGGGTAGACATACAAGGGTAAACTATACTTTCCTCCAAGGTCAACGTGTCTAAGGGGGTAGTACAGTCAACAACATAACTCTCTGCGTTAACTATATAGTACCTACATGCTTACGAGAATACTTTATAAGTATATGTGATAGCTAGTATAACAATATGTGATATAAGTATAACAACAGAAATTATTATTTAAAATATATATTATAATTGAAATAAATATGAAATGCTATGTTTTAGCATCAATATTGTGTTTTATATAATATTTATTCAATATTTTAAACGATAATAATGTATTCAGATAGATAATTTGTACACCAATAGTAAAATACAGTGTAATCTGCTTACAGTGAAGTCGCATATAGTTGAAAACTGGTTATAATGAACGTACCCCTGAGTCCCAATTAAATACATATCGTTATAGTGTACACTCACTTATAGTGAACGAAATTCCTGGTCCTTTCAAGTTCATTATAAACAGATTTTAGTGTATATTAATTAATTATCAAATTATTGCGTCATTCGATAATATATGATGTGTTGAAAATATATTTACATTTACAAGAACAAATAAAGCGTTTTTTTTTTAGTTTGAAAAATGTTTAATTTGCGTGATCGTTTGACGCCAATGAAAATATTACGAAATTTTGTTCGTCTGTAAATATATACACATAGAACTAACTAATGAACAATTTTTCATAATAAATCGAAACGAAGCCGTCAATAAATTAACATATCAACAAAACATGTACATACCGTCGATGAGTTAATTAGAAGTTCAGTATAATCACACACACACATACACACCGACGCAGATACAATGTTAGATAAATGATGGAAGACGAACCATCAGTAAAAACGAGGCATGGAATATTCAAATTTAATTGCTAATCAAAAATGGTCATCAACTTTGCCTTGTCCAACATCATGAATCAGTGTCCCTAAAACTTTTTCTGTTAAGATAGAAATACAGGTTGCTACAAAATAATCATCGCGTTTAGAATGATTTATTTCAGAAATTACTACAGATATAATATTAAATCACAGTAAATATTCATACAAAATAATATCAAAAATGGTATAAAAAATTCAAATAAAATATTAGAAGTTAATTTGGATTAATGGTCGTACTTTGCTAATACTAAACTATCTATTTAAATAATTAATTTGAAAAATCGTCATTCGAAAGTACATTTTATTTTACAATTATTTTCAATATGTTAAACTATTATTAACTAATATTAATTATCCCGTTATATACATACAATGGAATCCACGTATAATGAAACTCGTTTATAATGAACGTACATATCACTGAGTCCCAAATAAATACATAATAAACTAAAATATGTTCGGTATAATGTACACTCGCTTAAAGTGAACCAAATTCCTAGACCCTTCAAGTTCACTATAAGCGGATTCCACTTTAATTGTATTTCATTAATTTTAACTCGTGTTAAATAAATATAATATTGTGGTAAAAAAAATGGAATATTTGATTTATTTTATTATATCGTTATTCCATAAACACGAGTTATGTTTACTCCCTGTTTTTACTGTTCACGTACGCCAATGTACATATGTTCGTATGTATGTACGTACGTGTGTGTGTGGATTATCTGTGGGTGGATCGAGGGAAATACAACTTCCGCCGGATGTAACACATCTCGGGATCAGCCTGTATGTAAATCAACCCATTGATATTTCCTTAAAATGTCAACTCTACGACCCGAATTTAACCATTAAAAACAGACACACCTGACACCCAAACCTACCAACTGTCGCGATACTTTTGTTACTTTTTTTTTTATAGAACCAAATATTTTCACACAAAAAATTACAATTTTTGTAGCTTTACTAGTTTTTTCTCTAAAAAATCGAGAAACTAAAATACGATTTTAATATTGGCTTAATACGTCCCTGTTTCGTAAATAAATTATACAAAACATCTCGTTTGCCGATGACAGATACATAAATATATATATAAAAAAAAAACACAGATCAAAACGAATTGAATGAATACATCTGAATAGTTTTTTTGTCAAAGGTAATTTTAATGACACAGAATAATATTATTTAGCTCATGGGAGTTGACAGTGCGAAGCATTTACATTCATCATCATCATCATCATCAGAAATATGTAACAAATTAGCGGAAACAAAATTCTGAAGTCAAATTAGTATGCTTAAATAAAAGTGACAACAAATAAATTATTTATTTCGTTGTAGTAAACGGGGGTTTAGTTCTAGAATCATTGAACCTCGTGTGAGAATCAGTGGTGAATAAGTTAGCGTTAACAGAAGCGTTAAATGAAAACGAGTGACCTGTACAAGTAACCAAGTGTAATCATCTTGTTTAATGTAACATTAAAGTTGTATTGTACGTGTACCGCATATGTAGACCTTACATACATATATACATACGTACATACTTATTATACAGGAAAGTCCATCATATATCCGGTGACAGATACTGTGACAGCACAAGTCCAGAATGATTTCAAGATTGATTAGTAACCTGCAGGCTTTCTTCGGTATTATTTTACGAAGGGGATTGTGATTATGAATTACACCACGAGATGTCACCTGCGGCAATGAGTGTCCGCATAAACAGGTGTGTCAGAACCTCAGGTACTTACTTTGACGGTATATGATCACGGAAGAAAAAGAATTATTTCAAATTTCGAAAATTAAAAATTTTTAAATCCACAAGTAATACGTTATACAATACTTGTTCTCCCATGTTTTTTTTGGTCTACCACGTTTTTTCTTTACTGCTATTCTGGCATTCCATACTACTTTGGTCTGTCTATCTTCTGGCATTCTTATCAGATGTCCGTACCATGATAGTTGTTTCTTCTCTATGGTGGTTAGTATACTTTCTATATTTAGATTTGTTCTTATTTGTTCATTTCTTTTTCTGTCCATCCTGGTGACTTCTTCTATTTCCCTTAGGTACCTCATTTCTCATCGGTTTTTAAAATAATGCGTAATAACTGCAACTAATTTGATTTACGAATATTTGGTTTTGTAATTGTATAACTAGTTAACTTTGTTTATTCATTCTAAAGAAATTATAATATAAATCCAGTGGTATTCAAAAATGGACTTTTTAGAAAAATACCATTAATTTTGTAACACCTGTATATAGGTACATATGTTATATATTTATTTGATATAGTATTTTCTGAAATAATCAATAAGTAAAGCCTGAATACCTGTGCTAGTAATTTAGTATAATTTATCAACACCCAAGAGTCTCATAACTACTACGAATTGCACGAATATTACCGGAAGCTGCAGATACACTGGTAATGCGGTTCAATGGGCCGTGTCGTTCTGTAAATCGAGCGTACTAAATGACACGCCGTGCTGCTGCTTGTACCGTGGCGTGTTGTTCAACTTATGATTTATACCACGCCTTCTTGGATCACTAGACTTCACTCGCACAACCAACGGGGATTATATAAACGAAAATAAACGAAAACGCACACGTTAATAACAGGTAATCTAGGATGCGCCGTTTCCTTCACAACAGCACCCGCGTGTTACCAGCACGCATTAATCAACTACCGCGGTTATTATTAGTTGTTTTCTAACCGACATGTTTTTGCATAACTGGTAATCGTTAGAAAATTTACTATTTCAATCAAGAGCGTGTAACAAAAAATGTAATGTTTTAATTGGAGTTATTACTTTGTTAATTTATAAATCGATATACTATGCAAATACATACAGGAATATTGAAATTTATAGTTGGTACTATTGAGTATACAGTGTTGCCCCCTGAATCAATAATCTACACCGCGAATGATCGATTGTATTTGGTATTAAACATCAATAGAATTCAGAGTGTGCAACAAAAAAAGGAAGAATTATCACATGATGTTTAGGGCTCAACAATCAGCCTGCTAAACCACACAAATCATTTCGATAGGACTCACTGTGAAGGATTTATAACCCTTCTATACTGTACCCCCACTCTTGTACCCTGAATGTGCCCCCTCTACGCCCTTGTCCCGTGATACAACTATACAGTGCCATGGGTCTAGTGTGCTGTGACAGCGTGCGTATATTTGCAAAGGTTTGATTTATGCGAAATCGGTTTGAACAACCGGTAACCCCTATTGTCGCACTCTGACAGTCAAATATTACACGTATTTGTCAATATTGTAAACAAGCAACCGACAAGCCACGAACTGAGATGTCAAAATGTGAGGTTAGATCTCCACTTAAACCCCTGTGAATTTAGCAAACACTGGCACTTTTAGATTTTTTTTTTTGTATTCCAGTGAAGTTAGCTTCGAATTATTTCAAAAGAAAACCAGTATTAGAACTTAAATGATAGCATTTTCAATGCCTTTATTCTTATAACAATTCTTTGTTATTTTTTGTTTCTTGTCTGTATTTTTGATAATAAATTTTACTAGTTTTTTTAATATTCCAAAGACGTTTGTGACTCGTGATATGACAAAAGGGAAAATGTTTTATGATAAATAGTAAAATGGTTGTCGGTAAAATATATGGAAATTACCCACGTATATTTTAAAACAGAGTTTCTCATAAATATTCTTCTGCTCCACGATTCCAACTTTGTCGGCAATGGTCAAAAACAAATTTCCGACCGGAACACACACACACACATGGACATATTTATAGATAGCATATTAATATAAATCTAGGTACATTGACACTTAATCCACGTGTGCTTGTGTGTATGTTTAATATTCCTAGTTGGTTTTTGTTCATTTCGAGAATTTTATTCACGTATTCGATATGTTTTTCATACGAGTATGATGTATGTACATCTGTACATAGTACTCATCGTTTTGAAATTTACTTTTGACAGTAGGCTGATGAGAAGACTGTATGGAGGAGAAGGGGGCATATAAATAACATTCGAATATTTATCAGTGTCTGGTTTTTTCGATATTGGAATTGGCCCGTCAATTGTCCGTGTCTCTGACAAAAAATAAAATGCTTTTGTGAATCTGTATTAATGTACAGCGTACAATGAACTCACCATACAAGAAACTCTGGCGAAGTCTGAATAGTTGTATAATCGCTGCAGATCGAAAAAAGGTCAGTTTCTTTGGTTCATATATCGTTATACAGTGGAATCCACTTATAGTGAACTTGACGGTACCAGGAATTTGGTTCACTATGATCGAGTGTACATTAAAACGAAAGTATTTAGTATGTTATGTATTTAGGCTGCGTTCGAATTGGACTATTTGGTGCACTAATGTACCACGTGACTGGTTTTATATCTTAAATCGTGCACTAAATAACGTTAGGATTTTAGAAATAAACATTAGGATTTGTAAAAGCACACTACGCCCTGAATTGCATACCCTAAATTGACCGCCAAGATCCAAAAATCTCCCTAATTTCGTTGCCTAAAATACTAAAATCTTGAATTCGAACACGGCCTTAGTTAGGACTCAGTGATACGTTCATTATAAACGAGTTTCCACTGTATGCGAGTTCACTATAAATGGATTCCACTTCTTGATTTAAAAATTCTATTATTAGCTACCAAGTATAGATAAGTTATTTAATGTATAGTCTATCCCACGATCACATTCCTGACTTCTTGATTTGTAATAATCGGACTCAAGAATGAATTCGAATAAGAAGTCAGGACTCTTATTGTGGGTTAGACTATAATGCTCATAGTAAATTAGTTCAGTTCATTGTCAATTTCACAGACACATACATGATTGACATTATGTGTATGTGTGTGCATATTTTATCCAATTAATCCACTACTGACCTCTCTAATTTATGCGTACATATTAATTAACAGATATGTACAAAATGCCGACAAGGAATATCATAAATTATTATATAAACTGAGCAGTATCACTGTCAGTGCACTATAAGCGTCACGACGGGCGGTTACATTTCTAGTTCATGTATACTCTGTTCCACGATCCTATTCCTAACTTCTTGACTAGTAAGAATTAGTTTATTGGCGCTGGCCTAACAATACAAATTCTGTGAAATATTTCAAGGGATAATAAGATCCAAACAAATTTGTAAAATATAGCGCACCATATAAACTAATTATTACAAATCAAGAAGTCAGGAATATGATTATGGAACAGAGTATATGTATGTGCGTATAATATCGACAGA
Source organism: Carabus problematicus (assembly GCA_963422195.1). Lineage (NCBI taxonomy): Eukaryota > Metazoa > Arthropoda > Insecta > Coleoptera > Carabidae > Carabus > Carabus problematicus. Next base: position 9,561,261 of record OY728588.1, on the reverse strand, counting down.
GTTTAACATTGAACATGTAGGTATATGCTAGTTCCATCGTACTGAAACCAGCACCGTTGTCAATTTACATCAAAGACACACTTACGCCTCAATGAGGTTTAATTCGAGAATCAATGTTTCTAGAACTAAACCCCCGTTTGGTTGGACGAAACAAACAATTTATTTGTTATCACTTTTGAGTTTCAATGAGAATCAACTGATTCACGGCCTTAGAAACGAATCTCTGTTTAATTCTGGATCTATAGAGTGAAAACAAATCTAGAATCATCTCACCTTCTCGAATGAAACCTTTTCTAAGCAACCAGGCATTACAGATTATTATAGAATACAAATGTTAAACTTATTGCTAATTAAGAAAATATTTAGCGTTTTTTAAACCGAATCAGATACAGAATCCAACTAGAATCAATCATGCACTTTCATTTCCTAAAACATTCACACAAAAAACTCCCATATGTATGACGCAAGTTAGCAAATTAATTTTTTATTAGTAATAAGGAATTATAAAAAAAGAAACGTTCACAACTGAATATTGTTGCATGTTGTTAATTAGTTTGAAAAGAACCACATTGGCGATCGGATGTAGAATTAATAAGAAAAAGATTTATTGTTTTTTTGTTGTTGCTGTCTGTTTTTATATTTCCAGTTACATTTAATATCTATGATTCATAGCATAAAATGTGTGTGTGTAAAAAGTATGTTGCATAATCCATGTATTTCGCTAGTACAGTCACGAATACACATACCTACGCACAAACATACGAACAGACATTGCAAAAGTGCCTGTGTCATGATATAAATACTATTAAAGTTAGTACATAACACAATTTGTCTATTACCATAATCAAATACACCCAAATCTCGCTATATGGCCGCTCTTTATGCAACATTTCGCTATAATTTTTAATTATGACACTTTTTCGAGTTACGGCCAAAAAAATGCTGGATTCGTTACAAAAATTCTTGATTATTTAAAAAAATAATTTGACCGAGGGAGCACTGTCCGTTAATGCCAATAGTCCATTATATAATAAACAAGGAACCCAGATAATGTATGTTAAAAAATAATTTGACAAATTTGTTAACTTACTTGTTTTTTATTTATTTAGATACTTTTAGTATAATTTGAAGTATTCTATGAAAAGTTTAATTTCACAGAAAAATTGCTGATGTTGTGTGTAGTCACGTGCTAATCATGCGCTGAACATTGCTTATGGAGTGGTTAAATTACCCGGCAATTTTGTCCGTTAAATCCGTAGTCTCATATTTTTCCACGGAAGACAAATTAATTTCTACAAATATAAGTATTCAATGATCTTTCAATATACAAGGAGTGTTTGATTTATGATACTATACATACGCCCTCATATTATTTGCATATGAGATATTGTGTATTTTTTATGGCATATAAACACGAATTATTACTAAAATTCATTCTGATGCGCACTCACTGACAGATACATATGATTTATGCATATTATATTCTTTATACAGTTCTTCTCCTCATTGAACAATGAAGTTTAAACGCTTGAATAGACATGTACATGATTAATTACCTATTTGTTATTGGCTGGTAATTAATTAACAGTATTGTTTGAATCGAAAAGAAGTTAATTACATTTATTGAACTGCCTTGCAGCTATGCGGTAACTGAAACGTGCTTGATTACTATAAGTATTGTAAAATAACATTGCAAATGTTCAAGAGTTATTTAGAATTAAAAAAAAAAAACATTTAGGTTATTATAATTTTTTGACGATTTTTGAAGAAATTGGTTATATATATATAATACGCTTGCACAGGACGTTATTTTAATTTAATTATTAATAAAGAAAATGAATGAAAATTGGCGATGGTATTGAGAGAAAAAAATAATGAAATATACGCATGTCTAATTTTAGTTAATGTAGCCTGAATGGTAATAAATTTCAAATCGAACACCGTACACAGTCAATGAATTACGCACAAAAGTGCACGTACATACGCACGTACGTATTATCGAAACGGCAAATTGATTTCTAGAGCCTATACTGGCCTTTACTGGAGTTGGCGTATGAATGCATGTATGTATGTGCCTTCCAGACACAGGGCAATAAATTACAAATGAACAGTTAATCTCTAAAGAACACGGTCAGCGCGTATTAATCATTATAATCTTAATCCATTAATATGTTATAAATCAATGCACACTAGAGTGTACGATACAACCACCAGGTCCACAAAATGCGCCACCATCACCTGACGCGCCATCCTCTGTACTAAACATAACCTATAACTACTTCATACCTACATAGTACATACGTACATGTACAGTTCTGTAAATTAAAAATACCAGTTACCCCAAGGAATCTGGGACATAGGGAATTAACATGTAAATATAGAAAAATTGTGATTACTTCTGAACAATACATTTTAGAGCAAAAGTGTAAAATAAATGAGTTGTCCAGAATCAGTGGCGTAGCTAGAAATTTTGGGCCCCTATGCAAGTATGGTCGGAGGGCCCCCTCCCATGTCGGTCATAATTTTAAAAAAATGCAATCTATTTATTTTCCTTGTTAATTTTTTCTTATATTTTTATTTTCTTTTATCTTGATGATTTTATGTATTTTTTTCTCAGTTCACTTGTCCAAGGTAGGGCCCCCTGCACTCGTGGGCCCCTATGCATTGCACACGTTTGCTCTACAGTAGCTACGCCACTGTCCAGAATTAAAAACTGTATAATATGATGTTCAGTGCTCAAATATTTTTGTATATCGAATAAATAAATTGTATATGAAACCAGAATTACAGGTTTTTTGTTAATTATAACAAATAATCAAAACACAGCGATTTTTGTTTCATGCCTAATTTGCCATTAAAATGCAGGATTTCAAAATTGATTTACTTGTTACAGAAATATATTTAAGCATTATATATAGCATCATATTATGCAGTTTTGAATTCTAAACAACTTCTTTATTTACACTATTCCTCTAAAATATATTGTTCAGAAGTAATCGCAATTTTTCTATAATTAGATATTAATTCTGTCACAGATTTCTTGGGATACTCGGTATGTGCATATAATTTATAACATAAGCGCATTAATATGAAAAAGAGAATAGAATAGAGGTAATAACGTGTTTCTGTTTGTGTATTCCGCATAAATTCACGAGTTGTTAACAAGTTACTTAACATGATGTAGTCGCTTTTTTGTTACAGTTATATACGTTTAATTTGATTCAATATTTTCCTGGAATTTAAAACGACAAAACGCCTACAGCGCCTTGGTTCGATTACGGCCGATACATGCACTAACGAGCACCAGTAAGTAGGGATTGGTATAGTGTATTCCACTTTCATATTCCTGACTACTTCACTTGTAATAATTAGTTTATTGAGAGTGCTATATCCTAGCAATACAAATTCTTTGAAATACTTCAACAAATAAAATTGCAACTCCGTTCACTACTGATCCCAGGAATGAATCCCGAGAGCCGTACCGAGCGTGCAGTATTCCACTGTATAACTGTTTTCGATCGGTATACTCAGACATAGTGTCACAGAGGTGAAGTGAGTGCATTTGTATATGCCTGAGTATACCGATCGAAAACAGTTATACAGTGGAGTACTACACGCTCGGTACAGCTATTGGGATTCATTCTTGGGATCAGTAGTGAACGGGGTTACAATTTTATTTGGGGCTAATTATCTATTGACAGATTTCAAAGAATTTGTATTGTTAGGATTTAGCACCTTCAATAAACTAATTATTACAAGTCAAGTAGTCAGGAATATGAAAGTGAAATATATGACAGTATTCATTGCGAATACTAAACAATATCCTTACAATATTAACAATGTTTAATATCATTTGTACATTTTTAACTTCTAAATTCTGCATGAGGAAGTATAGCAATTCTTTAGCACTGATGCACTGATGATACGTTCCTATAAAATGCGCGTTAAGTAAAACGCGCGTTAAACGGGGTGATTTTAGGAAACCTATAAAAAGTTCCCGTGCTCTACTCATTTTCAGAATTACTGTCTTCCTGAACGCGCGCTATAATCAATAATTGTAAATGTTGCGCTATTTTCTAGCGGTTTTTAGGAAAAACTGCGTATAGCGAATCAGCGTTAACCGAGGTACCGTTAAATGGCGCAGGGGGGTCGTATTGTATATAGATATTTATTATTTTATTATCATTTTGTACACTTAAAGCTTAGCTCAATCACATAACTTAATATTTACTAGTGCTGTCAAGAACCGATATTTTTTGGATTCGGGTACTCGGTTCTTAAAGTATTCGGGTATCCGAATAACCGAGATTCGAATACTTTCGGAACCGATTCTTAGAATCGGTTCCAAGAATCGAATACTCGGTTCTTGGAATCGGTTCCAAGATTCGAATACTCGGTTCTTGGAATCGGTTCCAGGAATCGAATACTCGATTCTTGGAATCGGTTCCACGAATCGAATATTCAGTTATTGGAACCGATTCTTAGATTCGTTTCGAAGAATGGAATCGATTTTTGGATTTGATTTCAAGAATGAAATACTCGTATGTTATGCATGTAACATATATTAATTGTGTACTCACTACATTGTTGACTATTTTTGATGTTAAAATAGCGTACCTTTTCTTCTATTAAAGACAAAAGACATATTCATTACATTCATTTTAGCATGTGTCAAGAAATATAGCAGAATACAGCGTTGAAATTACACGTATATGTAAAATAAAGTAAAAACCGAAACAGAATTAACATTTCAATAAAACAATAAGTGACGTCAGACTCTGTGCATATTGTAGAATGCCTTAACAACTTATTAATTGATTTTAAAGTTGATATAAAATTTTAATGAAAATGACAAATGTACGCCACTGACACTTGAAAGCAATACAAGAAAGTAATGATAATTACTTAACACTTATTTCTTACTCAAAATTGTATCATAGTGTAATGATTTATTCCACACAATATGACAACAAATAAAAAAAAAACAGAATTAAAATGTATACAAATACAAACCTGCAAACTTAAATTTCAGCTAATATTCTCTTATTGTATTACATACAACAAACATGACGAAATACAAAACAAAAATAGTATTGTGCGTAACTAAAACTGTCATTGGGAAATGATTTAGTGCATACGAAATACAATCAGAACTTAAACAACATTCTGTATTATAAATGGGATGTCTAGTACCATCTAGATCATGTATAGTAGTTCTTCAAAATTGTTTATATAAATATATATTTTTATTGTTTTACATACAGCATATAGGACGCAAAGCTAGAATTAGAAGTTTTGTTTGTAAAAAATACAGAAACAAAACTAGTATTGTGTTTAATTAAAACTGTAGCATTATGAAATTATTTAGTACATATTTGAGATATTAGAAACAAAGGAATATTTTGTATAAGTAGGGTGTCCCGTAGCTTGTGCAGCATCAATACAATTTTAGTACTATTTTTAACATTTTCTTATTCAAAACGAGTAAACGGAGCGATATATGAAGATATTCGATTCTCGAAATCGATTCCAAGAACCGATTCTTTGCCTTTCTTTTGCAAGAAAATCTAAGCTATTTTAATATCGAGGCAGTCAACAATGTGGAACATACGCAATTAATACATGTTACATACATAACATACGAGTATTTCGTTCTTGAAATCGAATTCAAGAATCGGTTCCAAAAACCGAGTATTCGATTCTTCGAAACGAATCCAAGAACCGAGTATTCGATTCCTGAACCGATTCCAAGAACCGAGTATTCGATTCTTGGAACCGATTCCAAGAACCGAGTATTCGATTCTTGGAATCGAATCCAAAATTTGGAACCGAGATTCGGGTATCCGAAAAGTTCAGTATTCGGGTATTCGAATACTTTTGGAACCGATTCCAAAAGTATTCGGACTCGGTTCCCAGCACTAATATTTACCATTTTTTAGTGGCAAAACTTGTAAGTAATACCCTCCATATTTGTTTTACCTGCATGAGGAGTAGTATTAATCTTTGTCGACGTAAAATTACCATTGCTATGTGCTTGAAAGAGATGTATGATCTATGTATGGTTGTGTATTATGGTGATAGTGTAATTAGATTTAGCAATTACGACGAACTCGCATAAGACCATCAAACGTACCAATAGGCTAGTGCTTATTGGCAGTAATTTATGTTTGCATAAATAAACGTGTAATCAATATAAGACGTGATACAAACTTACCTTCTGGATTTTAATAAACATACGAGGTAGACATATTGCAATGTAGCGCTCAATACCATGGCTATAAGAGCCTCTTATTAAGAGGGGGGGTCCCTAGATTTAAGGTCCCACACGGCAGAATTTCGTAGGAAATATTGATTAAAAAATGTTTTAAAAAATTAATCCAACATCTATGCCATATCATCACAAGTGATACGTCTAAAATATAGACAGTACACAATTTAACACACAAAATTTAATTTGAGAATGTAAAATGACGATCTAGTTTATTTTCATTCTAGCATTAAACAAAGATTAGTTTATAAGGTCGTGAATCAGTTAATACTCTGTGTGATTCTCGTTAAAACTCAAATAATTGACAGCACAAATAAATTTTATTTCGCCGCATCGAAACGTGGTTTAGTATTAGAATCTGTCTGAGCAATAAGCACGCAAATCATCGTTAAATACTTTCAATGTAATTGCATTTTATAGCAAAAGTTCATTACTTTATTTACCAGCGAACACACGCATACACCAAGTATATATGCACTAGACATTGATAATGAAATGACGAAGATATTTCATTCACGCCCGCCAGTAGAATGCTAAATAATAAATAACATAAATGCTATTGTTTACAGCAGAAGGGGAGCGGTTTGCTACTGGACTTGATTAATTATTGCAGCGCGATGGTGGTGCCATCTATCAACATGCAAATACAACTGCGCACCCTCGTACCATCATCTCATCACGTTCTTCACCTGTAGAAACACATTGAGAAACATCTGTTGTACACCGCTGTGCAACTAACATTTTCAATATATTATTATGTATATGCAGGTTTTATAAAGAAAACTACAGTGATATACGTAGTCTTACTTGATACTCATCAATTACAATCGTCCTCTTAACATTGTATTAATTCGCATATTACTGCTGTGTACAATTCAAACTGACCGCTATTTAAATTTGATATGTCTCTCAATCTGCAGACTGTTCACATATGTAACTGACATATGAAGTACGATAAGCAAAATGAATTAAACGAAATTACTAATCGACAATTAGTTAAACGACAAACGTATGATGGCAAGACAAGAAGAGCCTTGTATGCAGTGCAGTGCAATGTTGCCATTCACTACGCATAATGTGCACAAGTTAGGACAAGCGTAGCTTTGTGCTTTCGAGTCTTACTTGCCGAGTCATGTTTGAGATTGATAGCAACCGGAATGGTAAAAATGCAGAAATATGTTACGCTATTACAAGCAAGCCAGTGCAGTACAGTCAAGCGATCAAGTAACATTAACAAATAATTATTATGGTCGTTTTTGTTTTTATGTCTCCTTGATATATGTGTCAGTCCTACGCACAAAGGATTCTATCATGTAACATTAGAACTGTTTTCAAATTTGAAATCCTAAATTCGACAACTTGCTTCAAAACTTACCAGTAAATATTTAATTAAACTGAATTAAAAAAATTAACCCAGTTAATTAGAATTTTAACCGTCAGTTCACCCCGCCGAAATATTTTTAATTACCCCCAATTTATCACATGTAATATTTCTGCAACACACATAAAAAAATTAATTACGCTAACAGCCTTCTGCCGAAAGTTTTATCAGATAATGGATCAAAAATTACTGCGAATAAAAACATATATAAATTTGCACGCTATAATAAAAAAAAAACATGCATTAGGAGATACAAACAAAAAATGGTAGATTTTTATGAACATTTCATATGATTTTTTTGTAGCGTAAAAAAAAATCAAACAGGAAATATGCATTTGTTTAATAAAATATGTACGTGTAACGTGCACAGATGACCATCGTTACGTAATATCAATGTAAGAAATATAAAACCTATTACATTCGTCATCACTGGCCGGCCGGGTATCGAACCAAGGACTGTGGGCGCGGTACGTCTACCAAAACAGCTATTAACTATTATTATAAAATATTATCAAATATCAGTGGTCATTCGTATGGAAATGAGCAAATTAAATGTGGAAAATCTAAGAACGGAATTTACGATATGACATACACTTGAATTTCAGTGGAATCAGATAAATCTACACGTATACATGCATTCATAGTAACCGGGCGTACTGTTGATATCAAAATTATAGTTCACTTATATAGTCATTCATTCATGCATGCGTTTCTAAAACTAGGATTAATTTAAATCACAAACAGGTTACTAATGTATGTCATTTGTTTAGTAGCGTTCATGCGGTAACATATTTGAGTTCGAGTGTACACTGTGGGAACTAAATGTTCTCATTTACTCTTTAATCTTAATGGGAGAGAGCAAGAGAGAGAAAGAGAAACAAAGAAAAAAAGAAAGAGAGAGAAATTAGTGGTACATTCTTGAGTTGCCTCCTGCGCAGCACTACTCTTAACTTACGTTACGTTACGTTCCTATGCAGATGTTCGTTTGCTAGAGCAACATATCAATAAATAACAGTCACATGACGTTCTGTATGTTTGAGTTAATATCTAATTAATAATCGTGTTTCACAGATAGCTTGTGCGATTATAATTGTTTTACAGCACGAAATGTTAAATCATCCATAATGAATTAACACGCATGCGCAACAAACATTCACACACACACCTGTACCTACGTACGTACGTATATGGATATAGATATTAAAATCCTAAACACGTATAGTCAAACCTACATACATACATATATGTATATATGCATATATATACATATATATATATATATATATATATATTATATAATATATATATATATATATATATATATATATATATATATATATATATATATATATATACACAGGGTGACCCATCTGTGAATGCTCACCATTGGAATCTCCGAAACTATAAGAGATACAAGGTCGGTTAAATTAGACAAAAGTTGCGTATTTATGGGCCGATGTTGATGGCGATTTTGTATTTTGAAAATATTGCATGGATCACTAGATAATGACAAAAGTGTGAATTTCTCGAATTTTTATTTTACTTTATAAGTCAGAAGGTATTGGAAATATTGAAAAAAGTTTCAAATAAATATTTTAGTATAACTAATAAGCCTTTTGATGAATCATATGAAAATTTTTTTTACTAGATATTGCCGAAGTTACAGCTTGCAACTTTAATTTTTTAAATGGGAACCATAGTTAATTTTAATCCAGTTCAAAAGTGCTATTTTTTCTCTTTACAATGCTGTATTTGTTTACCTAAATATCTTTTTTAGTTTCGAAGAAAAACTAAAAAGTAAGATAAAATGAATGATTTTTGTAGTGTGCCGTGAAAATTTGGTATAAAACAACTGCAACTAAATATATTATGTACGTACAAAACAATTGAAATTCAACAACATTTGATAAACGAAACAAAAGTCGTTGCGTAAACTGAAAGCTAGTAGACAGATTCTCATATGAAACCCATACCTACATAAATTATTTTTTGCCTCTAATCTTTTGTTTACCAAATATTATTGAATTTCAATTGTTTTGCAGGTTTATAACATATTTAGTATATTTATATTATATATATATATATATATATATATATATATATATATATATATATATATATATATATATATATCTATATGGTGACCCATAAAAACCAAATAAAAATTCGAGAAATTCACACTTTTGTCATTATCTAGTGAGCCATGCAATATTTTCAAAATACAAAATCGCCATCAACATCGGCCCATAAATACGCAACTTTTGTCTAATTTAACCGACCTTGTATCTCTTATAGTTTCGGAGATTCCAATGGTGAGCATTCACAGATGGGTCACCCTGTAGATATATATATATATATATATATATATATATATATATATATATATATATATATATATATATATATATATGTGTGTGTGTGTGTGTGTGTTTGTGGGTGTATAGAAAATTTCTTTATTTAAATTGTGAATACCTGATCAAGTATGTATGTATATACCGCTATTGGTAGACCTGCTTTTTTGTAATTGAAACTGCTATGTATCGCAAAGTTTAGTAAATATTAAGAAATATTGTAAATATTAGCTGTACAGCGACAGCGAAGGATCGTCTTCAAATAGTTTAAGATCACACGTCAATCTGTTAGCACACTCTCTACACTTGTAATCCAGCTAACTGCTACTTGTATTTACCGCAAAGTAGAACCAGTACTTATGTAAATAACATTCCCGCAAGTTTAAGTAACTAAACATCATATTTGTTTTGTAGCATATTTTCTGATGCGTAATCATTTAAATGAAGATGTAAAACTCAAATAATATGAACAAGTATATCCCTACAAAGTAGAGGTTAGGACCCTACACAAAGTCAGTTAATTCAAATATAGCGTGATGCAAAATATGTAGCACTTACAATATATGCATTAGTGTAATTCAACGGTCAGAGGTTCGTATTAAATAGTAGTCTGTTTATACTTGACTAATGGCGGCACAAACCAGCCATTACAATAAAATACTGCTGTCATTATGTTCTAGTTATGTGCACTGATGACACTTCCAGTGTAGCATGTGCCAATGATGCTGGTAATATCGAGATTGCAATCATTGCGCGTGCCCAAAGGCGAATTCTAACCACACTTTCATCGCGTCAATGTATAAATTTGAAAATATGATGTATGATACCGAAATATCTTCCAACAAATTTTAACAAAATGGTTTCTTCATGTAGTTATTCATTTGTAAAAATATATAAATAAAATTTCTTTGTTTTACTACTATATAAAGTAGTAATTTTATTTATATATTTTTATTATCGTATTGTTCATTGGCTTTCTCCAATGGAAGACAATTAACTTGACATTTAGTCAGCATTTAGAGATGTAAAATTTTCAATTAGTTCCACATGATTCTAATTAGTAATAAACAACATGTGGTGTGCACTCTAGTTATAGGCTACAGTAAGTTCTAGGAGTCATTTATTAATGGTATAATATGTTTAAAAAGGGGTAAACGTTGCAGGATGAGGGTTTTCAAAGCGTGGTCTGACTTTCAATATGTCCACCAACCAGTAATATTGGCGGCATCTTTTGTCGATGTTACTTACAATAGAACAATGTATTATTTCAATGGAATACATTACAATCTTCGCGTTAGCAAGCCTGAAAATGTGTGTTACTTGAATCGTATGTATATACATATACATATCTGTGTACATGTGTGAGTGTGTATTGTATGATATAATTTATAAAAATATTCCTGGGTTTTGTTATTTGATAACATTGTGGGCAGAGTGACAACCTACGATATATTATGCACATATGACGTATTAAATATTTTTTTTGTTTACCAATCAGAAAGCACAGCATAATAGTTATTTTAATAATAAAAAATGTATTTACAATATTGAAATATGTATTATAGTTATCAAAATAATGATTAAAGGTAACGAAATTTGTATTACCAATGTTAAGTGTGCTTACGATATGAGAATATGTATTACTACAACATATCTGAATTTATGATATCGAAATATTTACATGTGTATTTATGGTATCTGATATTTAATTTTTAAAAACTGACTCATTCATCTGAAGTAACACCGATTAATCCTGGATATTAATTAATGAAATGATATGTGAAATGAAATATTTAGCTTTCACATAAGTACACATAGTTACAAAGGTCAACAAATTAAAATATATGTTAGTCGATATGAAAAATACTAATTGCAACAGTATTGCATTTACTTTCCGCGTGATAAATGACTGACATTTTACTGTTTGAAAAAATGTACATTTTTACTGAAATGTAGTATTAAAACAATGAACCAATGCGATCAGCTGACCTGCATGACCTTTACCTATGACTAACTATTAATCATATCGCTATAATATGTGTTGAAATGTGCACATTGTTCACTGGATAACTGGAACATGTATATATACATATGTAGATATATTCACATCTAAGCAAAGTTATACGCATATACATACTTATTTACGTATATTCTTATAAATATAAATGTTATAACAATGAAATGTAGTGATCTGTGTGTGTATTTATAACATTTATATTTATTTTAACGCTCAATATGTCGCTCACAAATATTTGTATTATGCTGTTTACAACCTAGAACACATAATCTCGAAGTAGACCCACATTTAACTTATATTTTATGTTGTTTACCAGATGCTGATGATGCTGTCATACTCAGCGAAATATACAAGATTCTTTTTGAGAGTTGTTTTCCTATATTGCCAGGACAATTCTGTCCAAAATGTAGATTCGAAAAAATTTTGCACGAGTCAATACTAAACTCATTTTCAAATTATTCTCTATATCTCGACAAATCAATAACATTCATTAATGTAAAACAACTGTTACAAAACATGACTAATAATCGACAGAAATTACAACAAATCTTGCACTGTATAATATTATATCTTTCAATGATAATTGCAAATCAGGAATAGATAGTTTATTGGTGAATTATGCATGTGGGAATAATTTTTACGTAGACTTTCAAATTTACATCATGGTATAAATTGCCAAGGCTGTACTAACTATGCAGTTTTTAATTTCCTTGACATTTGCTAATAATTTACAAAGAACCACATTCATAACTGCATTTTAGTTAACAAAAAGCAAATCTTGCGACAAAAAAAAATCGCACAAAAACTTCGATATCCAATCGAATACGCGATTTATTACAACCAGTTTTTTTTCTAACCGTAGAAATAATAATTTAAATAATGAGTTTACATGTCTAAAGGTATAGAATGATTAGTGACACGATCAGTCGTGTTGATTACTGGATTGTTTAAATGTCTATGCAACAATATAACACTTGTAATAATATGTATTTGGTTCCTATGAACTATTATATGTACAGGGTGTGTCGAATGGTGAATAGTATTAGCCCAGAAGTGACATAACTGTAGGGTATGCTTGAATATCACGCTATATTCGTAACACACCCTCTGCATAACGTGACTTAATACACTTTGCGTAATCGAGTTGACTTTGGAATGTCAGATGGAATCTGTCACACATGACTATCTGTCTGTTTCCGTCAACAAACTTTAGAATCATAACACAGTGTTAAGATAAATACTACAATATTAACATCGATGTAAGTTCAATATTTTCCCGCTAAATCGTGCAGCCGTCACGGAATGACTAGCAAATAATCACAGAATAGATCATTCAGAGTCTAAACTTTCCAATGTAGTGTACATAACTTGCAGAATACAATTCATTCAGTTATTTGAATCAGATATGAACACGTAAAGTGTTATCGTATTACAGTGTCAGTCTACAAACAGAGAAACAGACGATCTATTGTTCTTAAGTTGTGTTACCCGTTGTCACGAATCAATGTATACCATGTTTTTTATTATTACCAATGATACCGTCACGTATGCGTATTACCAAACCCTACCCAGTTACAACACAAATTCAGTCTGTTGAAATAATAGTTTAGATATCATTACATTGATTTCACTTTTAATACTATTACTTAACAATAGTAATATCTGACGCTGAATTTCGAATTACATAGCTATTTTTATCGATACATTACCTACTAAACAATTGTTTTGAATTAACTACGAAAATAATATTTCTATTTAGTTATACATCAATGCATTGGTAAATTATATTAATCTATACATAATACTCAACTGATCATTCTCAAATATATCTCTCCAGCTTTCACTAAATTATCGTTCGTTCAATTCTGGATCTGATTGCTTGGTTAGATGGCATGAGAGATGGGCGCATATATATTTCAAATTGATACCGAACTTGACCGAGAACAGGTTATAGATATTCGGAATTAATTCAACATGTCAATGTAATAAGATTTTTAATTAGAAATCATCCGTTTATGTATGGGAGGCCTCTTGATTGCGCGATATTGAAAGGTTCAACACGCACACGCGCACACATACACGCACAGTGCCGTCCGAGTGACACAGGAATATTAATTATCTCAATAATTAACACTGGTTCAAGACGTGAGCGGTATCTTTGTAACCACCGTGGTATACAAGTACATATATGGTAAGTCCGATATTGGTGTTCTTCATGCTTATCACCACAGCTAATAATTTATTACTATATGGATTACTAGTATAGCCAAGCACCTCTTTTCTTCAACATTTATGCCCGCTTGCTCAAAAACGAAGAGGTTTAATTAGAGAATGTAATATGATTCTAGAACTGTTTTGATTCTCCGGTATTAAACTGAGATTCTTTTTTTAGACCGCGAATCAGATGATTTTCGTTGAAACAACATGGTTTAATTCTAGTATCATTTATTCTCGAATTAAACCTCGCCTGAACCATTAGTAATGACAATCTTTCTTGATAAGAATTGATTCTAACGGTTGTGTTTAATTTAACGGAAGTGGCTTGACTTTTTTCATTATCGCGGCGTAAGCAAGTATTATGAAATAAACTGTTCGTTCTGAGTCAAGTCGCTTGACTCAAACGGAAACCACGAATGTCAAACAATTATCCAAAGCCGTAATTTCACACTAACGTTCTGTACACCTTCTATTAGAAGGCTTCTATATATGTATGAGTAAACCTTTCAGATGTTTGTCCGTGCCGACAAATGCAATAATGACTAGTTTGGATCACGAAGGCCGAGACGAGGAGGGTTGGCGATATGGTTTTATCAAGATTTAGACCGTGTCTGACGAAAGTGTCATTATTTAATTGACTAATATTCGCGCGGCAGCATATACACACGCGCGCACTGGGCGCGCCATGCCTCGGGAGACGAGCGAACTGTCAGTGACGAATGACAATGAGGTTATATATTTCACGCCACCACGTTACACGCCCTATTCGCCGTGTTAGTCAGCTTTAATAAACTATTCTAATCATTCAACTATGTTTAGCGTAAATGCTTTGATGAAACCAAATGTATGTTCAATAGATTCTTATGGATTCGATTCGATTCGATTCTTATTCTTAACAGATTCGTGTGTTTATTTAGATCTTAATTAATGTGCTATTTTCTTTTTGGCCAATGCGCTAGCAATAAAGTATTGTTAACGTTTCTGACAGTTTTGTGTCTTCGTTATTTCTGCATTGTACAGCCCCAGCTTAACGTGTATTCTCTGAGAACCTGGTTAGCTGTCAATTAGACAGGCAGCCGTATGCGGATGTCACGCATTACCTACACTTCCTTTTGTTGGTTAGGATTCCAAATGGATTTTGAGTATATTGTAGATTACTTCGTGTATAATTCATTTAAATACATTTCCGAGTACTGTACTACGTTGACAAGAGATTGTATGCATCTTGTACAAGAATATATATATATATATATATATATATATATATATATATATATATATATATATATATATATATAGAGAGAGAGAGAGAGAGAGAGAGAGAGAGAGAGAGAGAGAGTGTGTGTAACATACGTAATAAGTAAAATGTCACCAGAGTTGAAAGTGTGAAAATATGCAAGTAACAATATCAAATTAACATAATGGGAACATGAAGTTTGCATTACGAACCCATGTATCCTGTAACATATATACACACACACGTATGTGTATGTATAGTATGGTATTTTCTACACCATCCGCTAACGTAACATTAATATTCATAGAATTTAGGAAACGCTATACACAAGTAAACACTACACAACCATATCTTACCATACTTTGAACAAATACGTAGTACTGTACAAGAAGTGTTTATAAATGAACTAAAGCAACGTTTACAGAGTACAATTGTCGAGAAAATATCTACGAAATAGAAAGTATATTACTGACTTTATTTACGTTTTAACACGTGATAATATACAACATACGGGTATAATTTGTTCTAGGTAGCAGTAAAAACAATTTATAACAAACACTGTAAAGAAAAAAAAAATGAAATTGTTTTTATACCGCAAGCAAAAGCAACGCAATTAATGTTACCGAAATTGACGTAACAATAACTGCATCTAATTTACTTAGATTATTTTTTAACGGAGAGCCGACCGAAACGAATTTTTTTTTCATAATCCACTTTTTGGTTGAGGTTCATTGCTTATGTTAAGTATTTTTATTATATTACGTAATATACATTCACACACTAACACACTCAGCCTAACGAAAATCTCAACCATGTAACTTTGTCCAGTTTTTCTGAAATATTTATCAAATACAAACGCCATTTAAATCTGCAACTGCAGTCTACTAAATCTATACTGATACCCAGGGTCTCTGCGAAGTGAGATGGAGCCCGAGTTACTGAAAATGTCCAGGGCCCTTATTTACTTTTACTTTTTCTAGCTCATATTCATTATTAAGGAGGCCCCATATATTGAGGCCACCACAACTCAGCGGCCCAGGTCATTTGACCCTCCTGACCCCCCTCTAATAGGGCCTAGCCATGCCACAAACATAAATATATTCATACCAGATAGATATATTGTCTGCTAACAGAATATGAAATCACTCTTTACAAATTATTTTACCGATCCATTACCATAACGAATCGTTATTAACGATGTATTACTTGTGTACAATTTAAGTACCATCATCTTCCATCGCTAATTCACATTGGGAGACCATAAACTTGTACAAAGAATAAGTAGGCGTGGAAACACAGCACCAACAACAACAGCTAACAACTATCTTCTTGCAGGCTTCATACATCAGTTGAAACGTTAGCCAAGGAGACTATACACAGGCATATGCATGCTGGGATATATTTACGATATTGTAAGTTGTGCAAGCCTGAAACATGCATGTATAGAGTCAGGGAGTTTGTGGTATTACGACACTTAACGACCTCTGATCCAGCTCATACGCGTGGCTAAAGAAAAATTCAAAGAAGAATGCGGAACCATGTTGGTGAATTTTGTGACACAATTTCTTGTAGATTAGTTATACAAATTAATAATACAAATTCTTGTCATCTCCTCAACATCCTGTCAAAGAGCAAAAATGTTACGATGTCTGTACCATCTTTTTATTTGAATAATAACAGAATATCTGTATCAAATTCCGTTAAATAAATTACAGCAATTTTGATCGTTTTTATTGACAAATATCGTACAAGATTATCTAGAAAATAATAGAACAGCATTTTACATTAAAATATACAAAGTTTTACTGGCATAATTCGCTCTTAAATTTATTATGCAGTGGAATCCACTTATAATGAATTCGCATATAGTGGAAACTCGCTTATAATGTACGTATCACTGAGTCCCAACTAAATATCTACATAACAGACTAAATACTTTCTTTATAGTGTACACTCGCTTAAGGTGAACCAAATTTGTGGTTCCTTCAAGTTCAATGTAAGCGGATTCTACTAAATTTGAATTAAATTATTTTACAGTACCCCTTTAGCCCGGCTAGTACGCACGTCTATGCACTACACTCGAGCATAGTACGAAGGCGTGTAGTTTGGGCCTACACACGGAACCACACGTGCACGCATTCCGTATGTGAGTATCGCAAGATATAAGCAATATCGATAGTTCCATTGAAGAGGCGACCAGTCTTACTGTACATGTGTTCAATGAGCAACTCCCCCTACCCACCACCAGCACTCCACTGTCGTCATGCCACGCACTATATTATATGCATATATCACGCAGCCGGTGATATATGCTAACCGCTATTGTTAAATATAATAATACACAGCTAAATTATAGCTAAACACCATATAAAGAGCCCGAGACGATTGTATAACCTCCAAAACGGTGTATGATACTGTCTAAGCGCTTATATCTATAAAGATTAATAGTCGTATGAAAGAAAATTCATGTAAAACTAACAGCACAGATCTCATACACACGCACACACTACACGTTGCTTAGGTATAATAGTATAACAGTAACTTATTATTACAAAATAAAAATCACATGTATATTTCAGAACATTTGTAGCTCTCAAATGGCAATGGCAACTGTGATCTTTCGTTGCATTTGACGTTTACCGCACATGCGCAGTATATGTGTACGTTTACACTGTAATCGCTGTTATCATTAGAAGATACGTTCTTATGACATGAGAGTAAATTGTCAAATGTTTAACGACAGACGAGTTTGTGCACGGAGCCTTCTAGAAACCGTACAGCGAACGACGTGTAGAGCGAGATAACTAAACGATACGAAGAGAGAAGAAGGATAGATATAGACACAAAATAAAAAAACTGCATATCATCTAATGTAAAATCAATGTGCATTGGAGATAACCTATACGTGCATTGAGTTGTGTCATCTTAATAGTCCTACTACATAAATAAATGTTCGTGCAAGCTAGAATGTTTCGCAATATGTATATGAAATACGGTAATGTACATACAATATTAATACCAATTCGCGTTCGGACATGTCGTGTGATTATCCTGCCTTGGTTATGGTCATGTTGAAATTTTTACTATTTTGTTTATGAACCCTGCGCAGTATTTTATGAAAAGATAAAAGAATAACAAGGTGGCGTAGGTTCCAGCACCATACACACACACACACTGTTCCTATCTCTTTCTACATCTCCCATAAATCATATCAAGTTTCGGTGAATTTTTTTTTTATATTTTATTTCCCATAATCTCATACGTTAATCTTGGTGCTTGACTGAATTTATGGGCCTTCGTTAGCCGAAAATTTGACCGTTTTTTAACGAAAAACCAACGATATTTTATTAGCTACGGCTAGCATGTACCTTGTACCTCTATGGTTGTTATCTGTTACGAAATTATCTCTGTATTGCCGGCAATAATATTCTGAATTAACGGATTTTACAATCGTACGAATAAAACGTTCACTTGATGAACTTAGATTTCGAAACAATGTTAACAATATCGTAATAAAACTAACATTAATCGCATTCGATATTCGAAAGTTTTGATTTGTAAATTTAGAAATTCAATAGACATTATTATATTCCATTTTTCTGTTTATATCGAATATTAAACTAGTTTTTCTCTCTACTTTAGTCCTGCAAAGTGTGTTTTACATCTTTCAAACTTCAAATAATTGTTCAAATCATTTAAATTTCACCATACTGGCCTTGAAAAAACGGCAAATGCTTCAAAAGCTTCATCAATGCACTTCACGAATTGTCACGAATCAAAACAAGGACAAATCAATTTGAAGTACATATTTCACATTAGTCCATGGTCACTGACGGACACATGAATTTCACATTTGTTTCATGAAAATTTGATAGATGTATCAACGCATTTAAGATTATATAAGTATATAAATGAAGTATGTTTATTATATCATGCTTAAAGTAATTTACTAAAAGATAAAGCCAGGGAAACAATTGTATTTTCCGCAATATTGTTCCGAATAAACATCAGATAAAAATAATGACACGTAGAATTCCATGCCTGCTTAGTTTCGGTGTTATTTTGTATTTTATCTAACCTAAAAAACATGCAGGGTGTGTCACAAACTTTACATAGTAACGCTACATAAATTATAAAGAGCAATTAATTAAAAAAAAACCACTCAACGCAACGTGCCATAATCCAGGTGACTGTTTTATCTTTTTTTTTGTCAGTTTGTTGAGGTTGTATCTTCACTTTTATATTTTAAAAATTATATTATTAGTTGCCAAATATAGATAAAATATTTCATGTATATGTTCCGGACTTCTTGATTTGTAATAATTAGTTTATTGGGGCTGCTATATCATAACAATACAAATCAGGAAGTCAGTAATATGATCGTGGGATAGACTATACCAAGAGTAACATAATAAGTACGTGTACGAGCGACATGCCACGTCAGACAAGTGAACTAATGGTCATTTCATGGATTAGTCTACAAGTGCAGCATAACAATTTAAAACGGTCGAAATTTCGGCAATAATTACAGACAATTTGTTCTGTCAAATAGCTGCGTTAATGGTACACAGTGAAATTAGCATCTTCCGTATTCTTTGTCTAGACAAAACTTCCCCCGCATAAAAAAGTGTTTATTTTCGGAATAATTCTTTTTAATTATGTGTCTAAAGAGAAGTTTCTTGTAGAAATATCATGATTTATCTCAAAGATGACGCCTGTATGTAAGCTATGCTTTCAATTTTTAGGTTAATAAACAGTTCGTTTTACTCTAATTTTATATACAAAAACACACACTGATCTAATAATACTATATTTCATAACTTCTATTGGTCTTCGTTGACTGACATTCATGTTGAACATTTCTTGTGAAGAAAATAATGACCAGACATCTTTATAAATGAAAGAAACAATTTCGAAACGAACTGAGAAGGGCGGAGTTCCTTAACTACCGGTTAGAATAGAAATCATAATTTTCTAGTAGGAAAATAACAGGATACCACTAATGAAATAGGAATGTTTCAATTAGCGCGGGTGATTATTGAAAAATTAGAATACACCAGCACGCATATACAGTCACTCTTGATGGTTACGAATGAATTATATTATAACGTACTGATACTGTCTACGTGGAAAACCTTACATCTGCTATACGAATCATCCTTGGAAATATTACAAGATCTTTTAATCACGAATAATACATATAGTAATTGTTTCTCGTCACAATGACACAAATGTCATCGCTAACCTCTACTGGAGTAGTTCATTCCTCGACCGGTGCGAGGGGTGGTTGGCAGATGTGCGTGTCCACGGACATTTTACACATTACGATATAGCAGTGTGATAATGGCGAACGATCTGTGCACTGTTGTGGTGTGTGGTGGAATAAAAAGAAACTCCTCAACCGTGCATATTCATGATATAAAGTAATAAACGCAACATTGTAGTTGAAACACGGAGTCACCTATAATTTCTACTCTATCTGATGGACGAATCACCGGTTTCCGTTTTTTTTTTTACACTTTATTCAAAAACGAATAAAGAAAAAACATGAACACAACGGCTGTTGCGGGTGTTACTAATTATATTTTCGGACATTGTGTTTAATTATTTCGACTTTAGATTCTGATGAAGCTGTTGTATAATGACTGGCTAGCTATATATACATCTACAATTTATAGATGTGTATGTTTGTGTGTAAGTGGACGTAACAAATTACTATTACCCGGCTTTTGACCTTTTTTTTTTCGCTTCGCGTAAACAACACCCAGATTTACGATTGACGGACGCCACTGAGACGGGTAAAAAAAAGCTGAGCCGAGGAAACTCCAGACATAATGAATACTTTTCTTTCGTAATTGCAGGTATTTTTTAATTATCCTTGTAATTGACCATGGAAGATATGCAACAAGATAGACAATGCTAATTATTTACGTAGAATCCAGCAAAATTATTTACTGCAACAATGACACTCGTATTTAATTGCAATGTATTTTATCAAAAGCGAATAATGTATGCATAGATAGAATTTTTATTTACAAAACTTTTTTGTAACACATGATATATTAACCAATAAAAATACTAATCTGTAAATAATACAAAAAAATGCTTTGCAAATAATTCGACAAAAAGTACAACAAAATAAAATTAGCACACGAAAGCAATTTTCATCGACAGACCTTTTGATGTCAAAAGCTAAGGAAGGAAAAACAAAACTGGATGCCCCGGATCGAAACAAAAGGCCAATCAACCTGGCGTGCAGATAAAAAGAAGATCGCAATGTAGAAAGAATGAACAAAGTGCAAAGTACAAGCGTGTATCAATACACTCGCTGATCATCTGTAATTATCTGTATAAGTTCCTTCAAGCAAGTGTAACATGTATATAGAAATGAAAATAATATCGGTGAACATCACATATGTATAATGTTTATAATACCAAAATACACATAACATTGTATACTAAACTGATATGTTGATTTAATATTCGATTTTCCATAATCCATTTCCATTTATACCCATTTTCTCTGGCAAGATTTTAATTCGTTAATCAATAATTCTAGAATGAAACCTCATTGTCTTATTGTTAGACGAAAGAAACAATTTATTTGTTGTCAATTATTTGCATAATGTAAAATCATGTAAATTCTCGAATTAAATGTCATTTTAGCAATTGGATATACGTACCTTGAATTTCATCCTGATTTAAATTTAGTCTTTGACATTTTTGTATATTGTATTATTTTTACTAGTAACACCGCTCAGTAACATTCTGAATCATACATTAATTCATGAATGTTTCTATACGAGTAATTATTTATTGAATAAACATCTGCTTAACAATCAAGTGAATATTAATGAACTATTATAATAAATAATAAGAATGCTCGTGGCATCGGATATTAATACTGATTAATTATTAATTACGTGAGTCATCAACAGCGCCCGTGTATTTATTTATATAGTTATTAATATTCTAATGAGTATCCAAAGTCCATTGTAAATAATACTCGTATATAAGTTTAACAACGAAGGCAGTTGATGAAATTTTTAGTAACAATATTTTAAAGAAATGTATAATATATATATATATATATATATATATATATATATATATATATATATATATAATCGATTATACATTTCTTTTAAATATTGTTACTAAAAATTTCATCAACTGCCTTCGTTGTTAAACATATATATATATATATATATATATATATATATATATATATATATATATATATATATATATATATATATATATATATATATATATATACATATATATATATATATGTGTATATAGAGGTATTAATATGGATATTTGTACGCTATATTTGCGATACAAATTGTCAGTAATTTAATTTACATCCAATTTCCTGTTTCTCCAAACAATGTTCAGCCGGATATGTGCCGTAATATTCGCCACAGCTCATTAAGGGCAGTAAGTAGAAAGGCTACTTCACAAACAGGATACAAAATAACGAACCTAAATAAGGACATACAGTACAAGAAGCAAAAAAACTATAAATGTTCATGCCCAAAGGAGAGAGACATATTGTTGGCCGGGTGAAAGTATCCGGTGAACGCGACACATATCAAACACACCGCATATTATAGAATGCTAGTAACTACTCCTAACCATATGGTTACATATATGATACATGCAAAACCTTGGGTACAATTAAATCTCTTTGTCATAGAGGTATTTATCTATTTCAGTTATCGTGCCGATGAAATCTTGCGCACTTGTGAATGACGCATATGCATTAAGTTTTATACTCTGCAGACAGGGCTGTCAAACATATGGTCACATATGTGGTAGATTTGCATAACAATACATTGACATGATTATTCTGTATCTGTAAAATATAATATGTAATATAAATGTACCATTATATAAATAATCATACATGAAATATGCTTAGAACCTTCAGTACATCAGCAAGGACACGTAACTAATAATTCAGTTGCTTAGAGAAGTATTTGCAGGTTAGGAATTGCAATTAATACTGTTGTAAATCTTTTAAATATACTACTTAATATATATATATATATATATATATATATATATATATATATATATATATACATATATATATATATATATATATATATATATATATATATATATATATATATATATATATATATATATATACAGTACTGTGCAAAACATATGCAACTGGAAACGAAACTGCTATTTTGTAAGATTTTCTGACAACAAACTAGTTTTATTTAGTTATTTTTATATTCATTTCATTAATGTAGTATTTTTAAACATAAAGAGCACAAAAAATGTGGTTATATTGAGAACATTTAGAAAAAAAATCTTTGATATTGAAGGAATGCTTATATTAAGCTGTGCAAAACATATGCAACTACCATAACTATTCATCAGAAGAGTCTTGGTTTTAATATTTTGTACAATAACCATTGCGTTTGATCACTTCGTCACATCTCTTAGGCATATAGCTTACTAGATTTTTAATTATTCTCATAGGAATGTTTTCCCATTCAAGTTTTAAAGTATTGAAAAGTGAACTAGATGAAGAAAGTCTTTTGTCTTCTTACGCGCTGCTTAAGGATACCCGACAGGTTAACTATGGGGTTTAAACCAGGTGACTGTGCCGGTTAATCAAGTACTGCATTTTTTTATCATTCAGCCACTTCTTTACGTACTTAGAATTGTGCTTTGGGTTGTTATCATGTTGAAAGGCCTATGACAGAAGCATTTCTTCTTCAGCATACAGCAGCATTGTGGTCTCCAAAATGTCTTTCTATTTGAATCAATCGACAATTCCTTTAATTTGATAGAGAGGACTGTAGCCTTGCCCAAATAAGCAAATTTGAGAAGCTTACAGAGCTTTAAAAAAGCCCCTATTGTCTTCGGAACATCGCCAAAAAACGTTAGAAAATTATACTGCAGCCTCGAATCCGATTTTAAGGTTGAACTTTGCCCGTACATATGAAAATTGGTCTGTTGTGAAATGGAAAGCAGTTTTGTTAAGTGATGAGCGCAAATTTAATCTCTTGGGTCGGATGGGATAACTCATAACTCACTCAAGTCTGGCTCTCGGTTGCATAAGCAAAATATCATGATCACTTTAAACAATAGGGGCTTTTTTAAAGTCCTGTAAGCCCTCAAATTTGCTTATTTGGACAAGACTGCAGTCCTCTCTATCATATTAAAGGAATTGTCGATTGATTCAAATACATAGACATTTTGGAAACGACAATGCTGCTGTATGCCGAAGAAGAAATGCTTCTGTCATAGGCCTTTCAACATGATAACAACCCAAAGCACAATTCTAAGTACGTAAAAAGTGGCTGAATGATAAAAAAAATTGCAGTACTTGATTAGCAGGCACAGTCACCTGGTTTAAACCCCATAGTTAACCTGTCGGGTATCCTTAAGCAGCGCGTAAGAAGACAAAAGACTTTCTTCATCTAGTTCACTTTTCAATACTTTAAAACTTGAATGGGAAAACATTCCTATGAGAATAATTAAAAATCTAGTAAGCTATATGCCTAAGAGATGTGACGAAGTGATCAAACGCAATGGTTATTGTACAAAATATTAAAACCAAGACTCTTCTGATGCATAGTTATGGTAGTTGCATATGTTTTGCACAGCTTAATATAAGCATTCCTTCAATATCAAAGATTTTTTTTCTAAATGTTCTCAATATAACCACATTTTTTGTGCTCTTTATGTTTAAAAATACTACATTAATGAAATGAATATAAAAATAACTAAATAAAACTAGTTTGTTGTCAGAAAATCTTACAAAATAGCAGTTTCGTTTCCAGTTGCATATGTTTTGCACAGTACTGTATATATATGCACTTACTAGCCTTTAATACTCCTATAATTTAACTACATGTGGTTTTATCCTATAATTTGTACAAATAACTTATTTGTCCGTGCTTAAATATTTGACTGGCAGTCTTGCAAACACAACTTTAATCTCTCTCTCTCTCAGTGTGTATGTGTGTGTGACAAGATCGCGCACAGTGTTGTGCAACACTTGATGCAATCAGC
The DNA here is from genome assembly GCA_963422195.1 of Carabus problematicus. NCBI lineage: Eukaryota > Metazoa > Arthropoda > Insecta > Coleoptera > Carabidae > Carabus > Carabus problematicus. The sequence goes on along the minus strand of OY728588.1, from coordinate 9,535,746 downwards.
TGTTATTGGTAGTGTACTGTCGCCTGTGGCTGTGCATGCCCTTGCACAAGAAGTGACATTCACTATGTCATTATAACTTCCTACTTGTAACGTACCTTTTGCCTCTCCATACTTGTCGATGTATACATACATGTATGTATTATAAACATACATGTGACTGTATGCATTATAAGCGTTTGCATATTCTTGTGTAGGCTTATACCTATATCTATTTCGTTGCTTTTGTATACGTAACTTGTATCTATGCTTCGACTAGTGTATATGTGTGTACGTGTATTCCCCGTGTGTATATACGTGTATGTGTGTGTGTTAAACTGCCAAAGCAGCACGTCACGAATGCACATTGCCTTTTTATTAAACGGCAATTACATTTGCCGCGCGCTCGCGAAACTCTCATGATGACGTGGCACACGAAGAATTTCGACATACCATTCGGAACGAAAGTTTTTTTTTCACATTTCGTTTTTCTTTTAAAGAGAAATAACACACGACATGGAAAATATTTAGTGGCTTCATTTGAGGTGTGTGTTTTGTAGAGTTAAAATCAATTTAAAATATTTTTAGGTGAAAATTGAAATATTCCGAAATTATGTACAAACTATTCATGCTATTCAAATATTTCGAATAGAAAAAAAATAGGTGAATATTTCACACTTCCAAATACATAGTTGAACAAATAATACGTCAATGTTTTGATCTGAAAATATTACTGACAGTACAAGTTTCAGCTGTACAATTATGCTATTTCTATATAAAGCCCCATCTTAATGCTACCACAGATATCTGTGGTGCTACGTAATTCTTTCGGTAGATTCAAAAAGAATCTCTCTCCCTCTCTATCTCTCTCTCTCATTTATATATATATATATATATATATATATATATATATATATATATATATATATTGTAAAGAACAACGGCAAAACATTTTATAGTAGTGATATAACCACAATTACGAATGTGATAAAATGTTAAGAGATAATTTCAACATAGTTATTTTTAAAGAGAATATATTGTACCTGTATGTATGTATGTACTAATTATAAACGTTAATACATTGTATTAACTACATGGTCGTCTGCAAGTTGGCAGAATATAAACATTTGCAGCTAGAAATTCTACCAATCAACACTTATCTTGAATCTACTGTTGTACTCACTTTCCTATCACTGTCGTTGTTTCTCTAAACAGTAATAGTTCTTATATAATTTTGATAACTGATCAAAGTACAATGATGTTTTACGCAATAAGTATACAGAAGAGTGCGCGTGTACCTGCTGTATGCAATACACGTAGTTCATTGTCAACCGCTGGTTTCATCTCTACGGTAACGTGTAGCTATTCCCGGTTGTGGAATTATCATAGAATAACCGCAGGAGACCGCATGTAAGACCGTACAAAAGTTGTCAGAAGATCATACATACCTGACACTAACTTTTACTGAATATATCTTTCGTCTTTAACAACTACATTCTAATGCCTGCTGCATGTGTGTTGCCTTTCTCGTTCTATATGGGCTCTGTGATCGGATAATGATACATTTGCAGAAGGTCGAGCAAGAAGTTGGCGAGTAAATACCACAGGACTGTGCACACATAACCACACTTACTGAGGTACACATTCGTACCACCCGGTACAGTGTTGCCAAACACACATACACACACACGGTGTTGCGCTTCTGTAAGTGCTTGTTCAAGAGTTGTGATGCATTTGCAAGTGTGATATATGCGGATGATGCCTGTTCTGTAATTGAAATCGCATGCATTTTGCAATATTTTACATTCATGACGAGGCCGCGCGCGCCACACCGCCTTCGACCAGATCATTTTTGCATAATTCGCGAACTCATTTGCTTGTTCACATTCACCAATCTGTACGGTATTGAGTCGTGCCATCCACAGATGAATTTCATTAGCAAGTATTTATGGAGAGTGTTTGAAGTACAACATTAGTTAATATTATAATTAGACAATACAACAAATTGAAACGAAAATTTCAAGATGCATAACCTGTATGCAATGCTGTTTTTTAAGTTTGTGGATAAAAAAAAACGGGCCAGTAAATATGTACGGGGATATAAGCATGGCATGCGAGTAAACTGACTCGATGTTTCTGACGTTCGGCATGTTTATTTTTTTTTCGCTCGCAGATCTCATACACATGTATTTTGTGATGATCGTAAACGATGTTATTTTTTCGCAAGTAGTTATCTGTCATTCCTATCTCTTCGTGAATGGAGAATTCAAAGAAACGGGATCGGTACACCAGTTTTTGATCCTTAGCTAGCCAGTCATACCAACTTCACGAGGTTCCCTGATTCCGAGACAGCACGTGATACTCATATTTATAATATACAATTAGTAGACAAATTAGGTGCGCGTACGCAGCTTAATACTACTCAAAAAATACAGTAAGACCCCTCGCTTTACGCTATCTCGATTAACGCTGAATCGCTGTAACGCTATTTTCTCCAGAACTCTACAAAAAGCGCTAAATATACAATGATTCGTTATAACGCGCGTTCATGAAGACGGTAATGTATAAATGAGGAGAGAACTTCTTACAGATTTCTTAAACTCACCTCGATTAACGCTGTTTCGCTTAGCGCTTGTTTTGTAGGCACGCATATTCTGAACGTCAACAAATGTATTTAAATTTATTTTACTAAAATAACTGAAGATAAATTAAAAGCTTAATGTTCTATTCTAAATACGCCTCAACGAGAGTTGACAGCTCACACTACAACACTAGACACGCATATTATATAAATAAAATAATAAACGTAATATCATAATTTGTATTTGCACGTTTATAATGAAGTAATACATTTCATATTCCAAGAATAAGGCGTACAAATAATATATAATTTTACGTATAGTAAACTGTAATTTTCATTTTTCTATAAATGTGCCGACATGTTTAAGTAAACGTGACCAATAAAAATCTAAAAAGAATCATTCTTGAAGTGCCGGCTTCGTTTACTATTAATTATTTTATAATGGTTTGAATGTAGCATTAATTTATACCTACATGCACAGATGAATACCTACTGTGGAATCCGCTTATAGTGAACTTGAAGCGATCAGGAATTTGTTTTAACTATAAGCAGTGTACACTATGACGAAAGTATTTAATATGTTACGTATTTAGTTGGGACTCAGAGATACGTTAATTATAAGCGAATTTCTACTATATGCGAGTACACTATAAGTGGATTCGACTGTATATAGTATGAATTCATATAACGATTTAGATTGTTTCTAAGTGATTTTCACGCCTTCCCCCTTAAACGTCATTGTTTGTGTCCACTTTGAATGTTAGACATATAACATATTATGCAGTTTATAATGCCGATCAACTTTTTTATTTACATGTTTACTATTGTATAATTATATTAATTATAATGTCAATCGCGATCGTAAACTATCTGTATTTAAATTTCTATATTTATTTACTTATGTGTGCGTGTGTGCACATGTTGGTGTAACAGATAACTGCCATGACGACGTACCTAGTTTGCTTTTTATCGTTCCTATAGTTTCCACTTATTTACCTGTTGCCATTTACACACACGGCTACTGTACTCGTACCAAGAATTTGCTCCTGCCACATAAAATAGCCTGTTTGAATAAACGTACATGTTTCATTCCTGAAGAGATACTCGAATAACATTTATTCAATCTTATTTTATCTACAGTAAGAGGCCTCCACCTCGCATACACTACCACTATTAATACACCCAACCCTTGTTATACGGCCTAGATACGTTCCGGAAAAGTTTGCCGTAAACCGAAAAGCCGTATAATGAATCAAGCATTTTTTTTTATCGAATTATGTATTTTTTAACGGATCATTCATATTTTTTGGTCGTATAACGAAACATTATGGGCCGTAAATTGAAAAAGTGCCATTTTTAAAAAGGCCGTTATAGCGAAATGCCGTATAAAGAGCGGCCGTATAACGAGGGTTGGGTATACTTACTCTATAAAAAGCACTAAATTTGCAACGATTCGTTATAACCCACGTTCATGAAGACGGCAATTCTGAAAATCAGGAGAGCTGTGAAACTTCTTATAGATTTCCTAAAATCATCTCACTTAACACGGTTTCTAGCGCTTGGTTTGTAGGAATGTATTTTGAACGCTAGTCGTGGCAATTTCACTGTTTGTTACATTTTTATTTATATAAAATATAGTTTTTTCCAAAGCCAAATCGCCGGCATCCTACTAGTAAAGCATGCAGGAAAATTTGTAGAAAAAAATATCAGTAAATACGTGCGTTGAATACAAGTGTAGAATATTTTTCAACGCTATACACCTTACTTCATTATATTCCACGCTTCTATAACCTATTATGTAAAATACTGTTTCGTATGTTGTACATTTTATTTACGCCTGTCCGTAACCAATTGGTAATATAATAATGAGAAAAGAATTTTGTATTAAACAGTAAACTAAGATTGCGGTATCATCTTACAATACGTAATTGGTTTGATTACGTATTGAAGCGATAAAAATAATAAATTATTATGTATACAAAAATATCTACGAACATATACATATATTTAGTTATTTGGGATTTTATTTCAAAAATACTAGGAAATAATCTCTTCAATTTTTATTACATTTTTACTCTCTAATCATCAATTCGTAAAGCAGGACAAACAAAATGTTTGTATAATTTTTTATTACTTCTGAAATATTGAAAAGAATTTACAAAATTAACTCTTAACGAGAAGGCACTTGTCTGGAATGTTGAAAAAAAAATAGTTTTAACTCTATCCCGGATAATCCAAATTCCCAATGCTCGATTCGGTCAGTATATACAGTGTTGCAACGTCTCGTCTGTGTCCATTACATTGAAGCGATGTGGTTAATAGTTCCCAAGTGTCGGTCGGCGGTGAGGATCAAAGGCCTGTCCACACGGTGCGGGCCTCGAACCCACATAGCGATAGCCATGCATCCCACTAGTACGAATTACCAGAAAATGCATTGAATCCCAAAAAACCATCGCATTGTTCAGGCGAAAATTCAAGAATCATTGAATTATTCTCCACCCTCGCATAAGTCAATTTGAATTAGAAAATACGTGCGGAAAAAATACTTGCAGTATTTCTCACTAGTCGCATCTAATTTCAAGAGATTTGTGGGATTTTGGAGCGAATAGCTAAGGGAATTGCACTTGTGAGATGTAAAGATAACCTTTTCTCCTTCTCAATGGGACCGCTTCACTCACAAGGGCACTGTTGTTAATCCTCACATACATACATACATACATACATACATATATATATATATATATATATATATATATATATATATATATATATATATAACATGTGTGTGTGTTTGTGTAGATATGTGGTCAGCCGTTAGGGAGATGTTGAGCATTCGAAATTTATTGAATTGCTTACAGAATTACGGTCCGCGCTATGTGTGTGCCCAAACCGCCATCACATTTCATCGTGCGTAAGTAAAATGTTTGCTTTTCAGCAAAAACCGCTCACAACTTTTGTGAATTTCGCGTGAATTTAATAGCATGTAAAAACATTACCATGTTTTCAAATTGAGTTTTAAATGTCAATCACACACAGTACTAGAAGTTCTTGATTTCATGTTTTTATTGCGTAAATCTAGCAAAATATTGTTTTGCGGGTTCAGAGATCAACGATTCGATCGTTTCTAGAATGAAACAAACAATTTTTTGTTAATTATTTGCATTTCAAAGAGAATCTACTGATTGGCGAGCTTAGAAACGAATCTCTGTTTTAATATTAGAAATAAAATATGTAGAATCCTTTGACAATCTCAAATTTAACCTTGCCCAAGAAATCGGACGTTAGAAAATGGAAGATACGAAGTAGATATTTGATTATAAACTGTAGTTGTATTTGGTAAAAACATCGGTTGCATCATCCATTACTACAAGGAAGAAATATAATCGCTACTGTTATAACGCTATGTATTTATGTTTTAACAAGATATCAGAAACATTTATCAAGAAGAGAAATACACAGAGAATGAAAGAATGGTCGCTAAATCAAAATGTATCTACTGGTTTCAATCTAACAAACGACTTTCTCGAGAAAAGCGCACAACTAATATGCAACATCGTAGAACTAAACACAAACACACACATTATTTATTAATAATGTATATGCCATAGGTTTTGCCTGGATGACTTTCTAGTAATAAGATTATTGTTGCAATTCTTGGAAATATATACCTGTAATTCCCGGTTGCTATAAGACGAGGCTTCATTGGAGAATTTAAAATGATACTAGATTTGTTTTGATTTTAATTAAACCCAGTTTCATTTCTAAACTCACGAATTAGTCGATTCTCTCTGTGACTTTCGAATTAATTCTAGCCATGAGCAACATAGTTTTTGAAATGGTGTGCATTTGTAGAAATGTACGTTTGTAAAATAAATTTAGAAAAAAAAAAAAACAACTGATCCCGATATAGACACACTGATATAAAAATAGTATTGATACATAATGCATAGTGGTACGAATCAATTATTAATGAATTGCGCTGGTAATTATTAATTATTTATTTTCGCTTCGCTGCTTGCTGATGGTGTTTTTTCATCAGTCATTGTTGTAAAAACTAAAAGTCGTGTTCAACGAATAACAAGAGTTACCATATATGCACACACGCTCAGAATGTACCAGACACTTTACAGAATACGTAACAACAGATCTATATGTATATATGTGTGTATGTATGTTCACGGGAATAACTTTCACATCATACCTAGATATCGATCGTAGATAATATCGTTTAATTCACGATTAAAATCCAATATGGTTAACTAATATAACATATTTCATGACCGAACTGAACAATTAATTTGACATTATACGCCCGTAAGAATATGTCATTTAAAAATGAGGAAAATCAGTCGATAATAAAACCTCAATTTTACATACCACTTATAGTCAATCCACATATAATAAAAACTCACTTATAATGAACGTATCACTGAGTCTAAATACATAATAAACTAAATACTTTCGTTATAGTGTACACTCGCTTACAGTGAACCAAATTCCTGGTCCCTTCAAGTTTTCTATAAGCGGATTCCGCTATACTTTGATTTAACAGACCTGGGATTTGACGAACACTATTTCTTGGTTAATTTAACCGCTCGTAACACAATGATCGGCGCATGATCACAGATACACGGTATCAACAACTTTTCTGTAAAATTAAACTTTTCATACATACTGTATATTATGCAAACGTATCCACATAAGTAAAACCAGGTAAACTAACTGATTTGTCAAGTTTTTAACATACGCATTCGGAAAACCTACTTTATTATATAACGGACTTTTGGTTATTAATACAAAAATGTGCAAATATGTCGTTGAAAACATTTTTGCCCTCTTGAACACCTTGTTTGACACGCACTGGTTTGCGGTGTATTATTAATTTAATATACAATTCATATTAACTATCGCCTACGTATGATTACTGGATTCGCGTAAATAGCATACAATTAAATGCAATATTTATTCATTCGTTTATATCTCCACATTCTCTCAACATACACGGAACATTATCCACACGTTTTATTAATTTTCCTACTTCATGGCACTATGAAATATGAAATTTGCTATTATTTATGCTCAATAGTTCAGTGGCTCTTCTCATTTTCAGAATAACCGTCTTCATGAACGCGCGTTATAACGAATGATTGTAAATTTAGCGCTTTTTTGTGAAGTGCAAGAGAAAGCGCGTTATAGCGAATCAACGTGAAACAGGGTAGCGTTAAGCGAGGGTTCTTACTGTACTTACCGATTGAATTTGTTTGTATTTTGTTCCAAAATATTACAAATTTCGAATCCGTCAAGGTTAGTCTTGCTGAGAACAAGCATCTGTACTAGATGTCTTATTTTATACTGTCACATTTTCGAAAAGGAATGCTTCTGATGATTCTAACCCAATAATCTTCCAACTCTATTGCACTTGGCTACTCTCGTAGTAAACACTGGCCAATACCGAGTGTATTTGATTTAGTCCACAACATGCTCTATGAATCAGTGAAGCCTGTAAACATTTTTCATAGAATATAAATTAAGTTAGCGATGTAATTTTGTTAATTATTGTTTTCATCAGCAAAGCATTGTCTCTCAAAATAGCGCTAATACACTTGTAATTTGTGATGGAATGTTTTCACTTTGAGTTGCTTGATTAATTTGTTAATCAGAGAGTATAATTTAGCAAGAGAAAAGGTAAAACAACTAATAGCACTTTATATTAACCGCAAATAAATAAATGGGGAAACACACGCACACACACACATACAGACGCCGTTATGAAGGTTGAAAAAGTAAACGAATAATATAAATTTTTATACAGCGAAAGTCGCGTTGCTGTGTAAATATTAATAAATTTCATGGCGCCATTGGCGTTCACAAGTGAACAGTTATATTTTATAGTCACATACTTTAACATATATTAACTTTTACTTCCTCACTCACCTATTCTTACACGTAATTGTACGTGAGTGTATTTGTTAATGTATACGTATGTATTTAGGATTGTACGTATACATTGTACAGTATAACAATGTGTATGTGTGCATGTATCTCGCGTCCCTTATTGAAAAGAAATAATTTACGATTATGAATTATAGTTTAAGCAGTACAAGAACTCGCTTACCCTGGAAACAAAAATACGACTTATATGTACATTACATAAAAACACGCACATATAATACATGTATGCAAATGTACATATGGGTATGTATACATATATGTATGTGTAATAAAGATAAATATGTTCAGCACAAGTTGAAACCTGTTGACAAAGGTTACGCACCTATTACTTGTAACAAATGTCAAAAATATACATATCATAAAAAGTCTCAGACAACAGTGAAAATAGCTAGTAAGTATTGCTGTATAAGACAACACTTTTACAATTTTAAACTTCGAACACTGGATCGTAATTACATTGTGCCAAATTCAGTTCTCGTTGGTAACTTTAAGATTGACCATAATTTCTATAGTAACCTGTAGTATCCTTGTTCTTCTAATATAAAGGCATATAAGTTAATCTTTTTTTGTTATTATTTAGAATCGAACTTGATTCAGTTCGATAGCTGAATTCGGCCCATTGTAATTAACTGTCGAAATATCTAGTCTCTTTTGTTGACAAAACAAATGGTCAATTTGTAATCAAGGAGCACTTTTCGATAGGATTTTACTAGTATCATTACATTATGTAATGCTTCCCCCCAAAATACTGCTATAAATAGAGTGAATAATAAACAAAATTATTTTATATAGTAATATTTGTAGCGAGAAATACAAAATTAAAGTAATTAAAATAGCAAAATGGTTGACCTTTACTGATAATACCTAAATGTAGTATGTACAGATTAAGTTTATCAATATTGTTTCTATTTACGAGCAAAGTACATTTTTTTTTCGTGTCTATATAAAGTAACATTAGTACCATAAGTTCGAATCACTTGTCGATATGAAGTCGACAATCTTTGTGGTGTTAATATGTTGTGTTTTTGCAATAAGCGCGGATCCGATTGACAATTGTTCCGCTGCATCATCATGTGATGCATGTCTTGCTGAACCATCATGTGCTTGGTGTTTCGAACCAGTAAGTACTGACGACTACACTATGCCTTCGGTTGAGTATACCTATAATAATTTTAATTTAGCGAACAATTTCTACACCGAGATGTTTGAATCCAGCATTTGACTATAGTACTCGTACATCTGGGTCAGTTTGTGGCGAAGAATATTTGTATTATCCAATGAATTCAATTGAAACCTTGAAAGCCAAGGATGTTTCCTATATACCTTCACATTCAGCGATCAGTTCTTCTGCACGGTATGATAAAAATTCTGAAAAAAATTTCATAACACCAGAACATTTCCGCGCATCAATGCGAGTAGGTATGTAAAATATTTGTGAACAGCAGCAATGGAAACAAAATTACAATATATCAAATATTACAACTGTTCGCTTGTAATTTTAATCCCTTGTTATTTCAAGGTAACAAAATTCGTCTTCGAGTCAATTACGCTGTAAACGAAGACTTTCCCGTTGACATATATCTCGTTATGGATATGAGAAAACCTAGAGAAAATAAGAACCAACAATTAAATAGCCTGGCATCAATCATAGTGGACGCAATGAGGAATATAACTTCGGATTTCAGTGTTGGATTAGGATATGTTTCTGGTAGTTCTCGAGCTATCATTCACCATACATCTATGACAATGAACACAAGTGCTTTGTTCGTAAGTAGCAAATACATATTATATCCATTTAAAATACTCTTGTTTCGAAATTGAACTTTTATTTTAAAGCACAATGTGGAGCAACTAGTTGCTGGAGAATTACCGGTTTCTGAAGGAGCACCATTGGATGCTATTGTTGAGACTGCTTGCTCTGGTAATATTGGATGGCGTGCGCAATCGCAGAAAATCATTATCTTTGTCACTGACAGAGATTACGAAGGCCACCACAATGACAATCATGCAAATGTAAGAACATCAAAAAACGTGCAACTCCCAAATATTATGTCATAATTAATGATAACTATGTGTAACAGATTCTTCTTGATAACATTGTAGTTCAATGATTTCTCGAAGGTCAAATGTGGAATATATGATATAATATTCATCATTTTTCAGACTGGGTTTACTAGTCATATTTGCAGTAGAGATTTTAGTAGTCAGACAGTACATACAGTATATCAACCATCCGAGATCAGTAGTCTGCTCAATGAGAAACAAATCCACGTGGTATTTGCAGTTACTGATGATGTAGCACACAAGTACCGAGAAGTATGTGATCGAATGGACTACAGTGAGGTTACCAGTCTAACAACGGAAACTTCAAATATGGGGACTCTATTGCAAAATCTGTACATGGTAAAGAATACAATAAGAATCATAATTCACAAATAAACAATCATGTTTTCTTTTTTCCAGAATCAAACCTTGGACATTTCTTTGACAGATAATTCGTCGAACTTTGTGAGTGTTAAATATTTTACAAAATGTTTAACTGGAACAGAAACTGAAACTAACAAATGTCATGGTGCGAAGGTAACCAAAATCAGCGTTATTACAAAAGTTCTTGATATTTTCTAAAATACTGTGCATGGTTTTTTGTCGGTTGCGAAAATTATGTTAGAGAAATAAACAAGTAGATAGTGGTGAATATGTTCTAGGTGGGTGATCGAGTAGTTTACACTATTATACTAGAATTACTCTCATGTCCACCAGATAGTAAGGACTGGAAACAGAAACTGCAGATTCGTTCTGAAAATCTAAATGGACAGTTAACTGTGGACCTCAAATTCTATTGTTCGTGTCCAGCTAAAATGCAGGTACTTATGATATTACTAACATTTTCGAATTAACGAAACTGAAGCTCCATTTTAGGTGGAAAAAAATATGTTTTGCTCCTAAATTAATTTTTAACTTAAACAGCACAGTCCAGAGTGTAACTGGAATGGACTATTAATCAATGACCAATGCGTTTGTCACGAGAATTATTACGGAACACATTGTGAGTGTAGCGCTAGTTTGGGAATTATGGAAAATAATTGTCGCCTGGATTATAATACAACAAATATGCCATGTAGTGGGAGAGGTAGCTGTATATGTGGACAATGCGAATGTGAAGTTCGAGTACGTCCAGATGAAGTAAGTCATAGTTAATTCAGTAACACCTGATTTTAGTTTCATCTACTACAAATTAACAATTTATTTGTTCATACGCATTTGTGAGTTTCAATCAAATGCAACTTTAATCAACCTGAAATTCTAAAGGTTGATATAAATTTGAAGTTAGTTGCTAACATGCAAACTATACCCGGTTGCTCAGATGAGGTTTAATTCGAGAATCGATGATTTTTGAATAAAACCCTATTGCTAGACCGAAATAAACAATTTATTTGCTATTACTCATTTGAGTTTCAAACTCCATCACAGAGAATCAACGGATACGCGGATACAACGGAACGAATCTTGCTTTAATTACTGGAATCAAAACAAAATCTAGAATCATTTTACATCCTCGAATGAAACCTTGTCTTCACAACCGGGAATCTGTACAGGATTTGAAACATACCTTCCCTAGGAGGTCAGTGTTAAAAGAAATTCTATACTGTAATTTGAATATGTTTTTTAGAAAATATACGGACAGTACTGTGAATGTGACAACTTCTCCTGTGATCATGGCAACGGACTTCTCTGTTCCGGACACGGTATTTGTGATTGTGGAGAATGTCATTGTAGCGAGGACTGGTCCGGCTCTTCATGTAGTTGCACCAGCAACACTTACACCTGCTTTGACCCGTCTGGTAGCAATCAGGAAATATGCTCGGGACATGGCGAATGCATCTGTGGACAATGTCAATGTTCCAATGACGAAAATGGTAATAGCTACACTGGACAATATTGCACAGCTGTCTAGTAAGGTGATTTCACAAAATGATTCTACAAATGATACACGAGAACTTTAACTGAAATCATATTAGACTTTAGTTATGAAATGATAGAAATGAATTATGTTTAAATAATAAAAATAATCCCCTATTTCTTTCGCATTAGTCCGTTGAATTGAAGTTTTACTGTATTTCTATCTATTGTATCTAGCAGTGTAAATCATTGCATGAGAAATAAATTCTTCGTTTATAACAATCAAGTATGATTATAGATGTATTTGTATGTTGAAAAGTTGAGTTAAATTTCCAGCAAATTCGATTGGCTGAGTTTAACTGCTTTTTAGTAACATTCTTATCAAATCTAGCATGTGAACTGTAAATGCACAAAAACACACATTCATAGCCAGTGTTTTGCACGGTGGCGAGATCTCTTGGTTCGCTTGGCAACGAAGAAGAAGCCTCGCTCGTAAATTTGTTAGGGTAATGACGGAGAAATGGCGTCTTTACTACACTGCACGCCCGCCTGACCTGATTATAATAAAAAGTCTACGAACAGAGATACAATGTCATATCATTTGTACAACGCTCCCAAACATAATCTCTCACAAATGAGACGTTGTATAATATGAATGTATGACACGATGTTCCTTTGTTCCATAAAGTGTGTATTATCAAAAGTTTTCTGCGTTATAATATCGAATTGTACATTTGAAATAAAGCAATAGTTTCATTTAAAATGTTAAAAAAAATGAACAATTCTATACTTGCAAATATAATCGCTAAATTGACATGTTTCTGGTGTGTAAAATGTAAGAAATATTGCAAGCAAGGTCGTGTCACTGAATCGATAAATACGCATGATGACAGTAGGTATCAAATATCGACGGTAAAATGCGTTTGCACGCACTTGCCTTACAACATGATACCTCATAATAAGATATCCGTTTTTGTAAAGATGAATCAGCAGCAAAAAATCGACAGTGTCAAGCAAGAAGCAACACATTTGTACACTAAGTAACAAAAAAAAACCCTTTGAATATAAAAACATATTTAAATAATTATCCTCCGGAAAGAAATATATGCCAGACTTGTTGTTTCACATTGTTTAAAATATATACATTTGAGAAATGCTCCAACAGATAAATAAATTTGTACATTTTGGGGAGTGTAGGTGGTCACAAATAACTGTTTGCCCCCCCCCCCGGGGGGGGAGAGGATATGGCGAGGTACAGATTAAAAGAATCGATTACTACATCTGTTCGGCAATTTAGATGAACAACAAACAAAAAAACTGAAAATAGTGATAAATTTAAAGAAAAAAATATCTTGATTTCGAAAAGTAAAAGGACAGTTAGAGAAACAGGTTTTTTATTTTGTCTCCATCATCGTTCTTTGAATTTCTTGTTCGTATCTGTAGGTTGAAAAAGAGAGGTTTTGTATTGCGTAAAGAATTAAAAATTATGTCCTGTGGAACCAGTTCTCGATAAATTTTGGTTATTAATGAATCGTGTACCGTAATTTGCTTATGTAAACGAATAACGATTTTGTAAAACGATTTCGGAGAGAAGAAAATAAATGGGTTCTTTACTCCATAACGTTTTTTTTTTTTTTGCATTTTTTCTTGTGAAACCGTATTTGGATATTTATGCATTTAGATAAGTTAATTGTAGATGATTTAAGTGTTTAAAATTATAATATTTGGTTTTAAAACAGTATATATATATTAAGAGCTGTCATTTGAAATTACATGAAAACGACTTCTTCCTGAAAAATTTGATAATATTTTTATTTCAATATATAGTACAAACTTTACCATTATGTGTTGAACACGATATCTGATAAATGACCGTCTCTGGTTTTCTTGGTCATTCTTTTGAAGAAATTTTTCATCACTCTTTCGCACATTTATGGGCTTATTTCACTGTCACTCGTTTTGGATTGAGAGAGTTTTCGACTATTTCTCTAGGGTTTTCAGACCCTCAAATGCGGCAATTTTGTTTATTAACATAGCGATTAAGGTGAAAATCGTAGCTCAGAATGATTTTCAAAAAAAATGGGGTCATTTGCTTGCATTTCTAACACCCAATCAATGAACGTAAGGTGTTCTGCATGGTCTGTTGCCTTTAATCCTTGTGTTAGCTGAACTTTGTGCAAACTAGTTTGCGATACGCCTAATTCCTGTGAACGCAGAATTTCGTGAACTAAGCCCATAAACGTGCGAAAGAGTGATGAAAAATTTCCTCAAAACGAATGACCATTTGCAAGAAAAGCAAAGGCGGACATTTATCAGATATCGTGTTCCACATTTAATGGTAACGTTTGTACTTTATACTGAAATAAAAATATTATATTTTCCTGTAATTTAAAATGACAGCTCATAATGGAACATTATATATATATATATATATATATATATATATATATATATATATATATATATATATATATATATATATATATATATATATATATATATAGCAATGAAAGAATTTTAAAACTGTACATTCATACTAATAAACTAATTTAATTTATATATTGAAAATATACCCAATTAACTTCAAATACTAAAAACGAATTGAATATAGCTGTCGGGTAGAAAATACTCCATATTAATTTGACAATTTATTGTCCATTAATTAATAATAAAAAGAAATAATAATTTATCAGAATCGGAAACATTTTCTCATACTTAATATATCAGTCCATTCATTTTCAGTAAAATTTTATAGTCGTCTCTTATTCTGTTTTTTACATTTGAATCATTAGATAGTGTCCAGGGGACAGTTCACACGTACATAGGTGGAGCAGGAATTCATTTCAGACGGGGACAGCAGCGAGGTTATATAATTTACCGTTTCCTAGTACAATAAATTCGCGTAAAATTATTTATTGAACATGTATTGTATATTTTTATACTTGAAACAAGTGCCCCTTCCTATTGACGCCGCTCATGGTTACGTGGCGTATTATGCGGGTGCCACTATGTTTGTTGGAATGTTCCATTTTATACACACACTCGCGTAGAGGCATGCATGCACGCACATGTGACGTGCTATGTAAGCTGATACGACCCCAAGCCACTTGACTAAGTTGTCCCCATTTTATGTGCTGCTGGCTCATTAATATTTTAGCATTTATATAAATTGGTCGTTTCAGTTTATAAGTGTATATAGTAGACAATATTTTCACATGCCGTTCGACCATTTAAATGAAGAGATGTTCCTGGTTACTGCAAACAGAGAACTTTTTATACTACTAATTAATATCGTGTACAGTATTTATTATTTCCATAGACTTCAACACTCATTTCTACATTTGAATTAGATGAATCAACCTTAGCAATAAAATAAATCAATCATTGAGATTCACAGTTGGATACTAACTGCTACTAAAGTTTTCTACTAAAGTTTACAGTATTACTATAAATATTCACCATTTTTCCTAGAGTAACAGTAACAAATTAAGTAAAAAAATATATGTAGTGTCAAGCATATCAAGATGTGAATTGCCGCGATTGATTTTTATATTTTTAGTAAATAAAAATTTGATTAAAGCCAATAATTCCTGTTAGTTAAACATATATTCTTTTAATACTTATGAAAGAAGAAGGACATACCATTCGAGCAATTTTGTTTCCAGCTAAGGGTGTAGACTCTTCTGAAACATCCCAGTGAGAAAATGGATCTCTGTTACTATGGCAACGTGAGACTCAATCGCGAAAATGGAAAACTTGCCTGCCTGGAGAAATAATGTGCCTTCGGTCACATATGGTTAGAAGTAGAACGGCAGGGTGGGGGAGGGGATGCTTATACGTGGCTGGGGGGCTCTGCGAATCAGCAAGCAAAGACATGCACTTTACGTAATAGCGGCCTATTGGTTCCTGCATCAGTATTTCTACACACGAATCGTCCCGACAGCGTAAGCAATGCATACATGTGTAGGTATATATGTGTGTGTAGGTGGATGCGCAGAAAACATACGTGAACATATATACTCGCCATTTTGTAGCCCCAAATAGCACGGTTGAAAATGTGTGTAACAGTAAAACTAGTCAAACGATGTATCCAAACACAAGACTAATTCAGTACCTAGTGGAAATGAAAGGTAAGTTTAATTTTGCAATTAGATGAATACCAAATTAATTACGGTTTGATACCAGATTTAGATACACGTATGCCCGATTATTCAGACGATGTTTACTATGAGAATCAATGATTCACACAAACAATTTATTTGTTGTCACTTATATGAGTTTCAACGAATTAGAAAATCACCTGATTCGCGGCCTTAGAAAACGAATCTCGGTTTAACTCCGACAATCGAAACAAATCATCATTTAATTCTCCCAATGACACTTCGCCTTAGCAACCGATGATTTTACCCTTAATATGTAGAAACAAGTGCAATAGCTTTTGCGCATAACATTTGACATTTACTTCGTCATTCACACGAAAGCAGAAAGGAAATAAAATAAAATAAAAAACTGCTGGGGGGCTTTGCAAAACGGACGACACAAATGTTAGGAGACACAGGATGTGGTGACGGTGCACTCTTTCAATGATGGCGGAATCTGCTTAATTAAAGTTGAGAACCTAACTTACACACTTAATTAAACAATTACCTCAGAAAAGGAGGGTGCATTCTGTGTGTGAGTGTGCGCGTTCATTGGTCGTACAGATTACAATCTTTACTGCATTAACATGGAAAGAACAGACACACGTACATACAGACACACACACCCATGCATGCATGCATTGAGTAGAAAACATCTGTTGTTTGTCAGTTAGAACAGCAGATAATGTTAACAACAAATGACTTTGGCGACATTGTACTGAACATTGCAGTAACATACAAACATTCGTGTAATAATGTAAAGAATGTATGCGTAAATCCTTATTTAATAGTGACAGAACATACATACGTATATGTAGATACTAGATAGTCACCTTGTATAACTTTTTCCTTTCGTTGAAATTCCTCAAAGAAATATTTGAAACAAGATAATATTACTGAAGGCTTCTTGTATCTTTAGCACTTGTGACAAAAACTATCCGCCTAGTATCATTAATGTAATGGAAAACAATGTAGTTTCGTTTCAATATTATTGATTATCATTCGTAAAAAAGCTTGAAATTGTGAAATTATCTTCTGTTTTATCAACCACGCTAAACGAGATCACTTTTTTTTATTCCGAGTGTATACTGTGTATTAGTACTGATCTCTACATGATTATTTACTATCCGAGTCAACTAAACGATGGTGAACAAATAATAGTAACAATTTGTTTTGCATTAGTGGTAGGTTGGTACTTATGCTTTATTCTCCTCGGTGTTGTGAGGCCTGTCCTTCCAATTGTACATTACAACAAAAGAATCGCAAAAAAATAATTGCCACAGATTTCGCAGAAAAATTACTGGACTATAAGCAGCGGAAGAGACGATCACCGACACAAGAATGACCACGGAGTATAACAATATTATTCATACAGGCTGGTACATTGTGAATGGAACAATACTGCACAGTGTTCACCCGCATCCTTCTGCCGTTACAATAACAGTCCGTGCTTCAGCTGATGACGAGGTGCAATGTTGCACATCCTCTTCTCGAGACACACAGTCAGACGCAGTACGTTATCTAAGCTATTCTTTCACTTGAGACGAGGCGAGTCATACAGAACCGAACTCAATATTTTATTAAATATGTGTTGTATAAAACCATGCCATATACAAATTATATCAAAAAAATACAGAATAATCTCTCGCTTAACGCTACTTCGATTAACGCTGATGCACTATAAGGTAGTTTTCCGTGAACTCTTCAAAAAAGCGTTACATTCACTATGATTCGTTATAACGCGCGTGTATGAAGACGGTAATTCTGAAATTGAGGAGAGCCCGGATTTTTTTAAAGATTTTCTAAAAATTACTTCGTTTAATGCAGTTTCGCTTAGCGCTTGTTTTGCAGAAACGCGTTTCCTGAGCGCTAACCGCGGGCGTAATACTGTATTTTGAGTAAAAAAATCTTTTGCTAAACAGAAGTTGCAATTTGTAAAATTATTATTTCTATTGTGTTTCGACAGTTGCATTGAAAAACAATTATCATTACTGCCAATTGTGTGTTGTGAATTTGACAGCTTAATAGTAAAGAACGGTGATATATATGTGTGTAGTATTTTGGGCAAATCCAGCCCTGTGTATCACTAATTTAGATGCGCTAAATAGCTCTATTGCATGTGGAGATCCGCTTTTTAAAATTCGCTTTCAACATCAAATGAGATAATCGCAAAAAAACTCCGGCAAACCACTAAAGGAATGATTAATAAATAATCTCTGTACTTTATCCGCTAATTTACCAGGCTGTAGAAGAAGAAGAAGAGGAGAAGGTATTTGGAATAACCTAGAATTTGTACTGGATACACGATCAGATATATTATACCCAGGTTTGTTTTTGTACATTTCGTGATGCGAATTAACTCTGCTGGTTTAACAAATGCAGGCAGGGCCGCCGCGTGGGTAAGAGGCGCCTTTGTGCCAGATTATTTTCAGCGCCCTTCCCTGAACTGAACCTCCACGTCAAAAACTATGACTTGTTATGAATTTAATCATTAGAATATTTCCAATGAATACTTTTATTTTAAAAAATAATTACAGCTTATATAATACGATAATATACAGGCATGGGTTATATACATACAATATATAATACTAAATCTAAGCAATCAATAAAATTTGCTTGTCTCAAACATATATTAAGAATTAGATTACTTTATAATTATTCATCACTCAAAAATCAAAATACTTTTTACATATTTACTCTTCTAGCTTTAGCAGCTACAAAGTTTTTTATGAGATCGTTAATATCTATGGAATCCAAAATATCGCTTTCTATAGATATTATGGATAAGTCCGTTAATCGTTCTTCTTTCATGGTAGACCGTAAATAGTTTTTAATTAGTTTTAACTTAGAGAAACTTCTTTCTCCAGAAGCAACAGACACAGGTAATGTTAAAAAAATGCGTAATACAATAGTTATATTCGGGAAGATCTCATTTAATGCATTTTTATAAATGTAATTTAAAACCTCGTGAGGAGACAAGTCAGATTTTATAAAAAATTGAATGGTTTTTAATTCTTCGTTTAGAGCTATACCATCAATATCTTCATCGTTTAAGTTTGCACCGTCGGTTAATTTTATATGCAAATCTTTGCAGTGTTTCAATAAATCCTCATTATCCCATTGTTTTAGTTGGTTG
This sequence comes from Carabus problematicus, assembly GCA_963422195.1. Classification (NCBI taxonomy): domain Eukaryota; kingdom Metazoa; phylum Arthropoda; class Insecta; order Coleoptera; family Carabidae; genus Carabus; species Carabus problematicus. Next base: position 9,516,059 of record OY728588.1, on the reverse strand, counting down.
ATGTTGTGTATTATTTTAAAATCTTCGTTGTGTTGTTGCAATTGTTGAAATCGTTCTGAAATTGACGATATAGTGGTGTCCAGAATCGCGAAATAGAAGTTAATTTTAAAATCATGTTTTGCATCGTTCACTGTATCATCTGATGCTTCGTAATCGAATAACTTCCTTTTTTTCCGCTTTCGAGTTTCAGGGAAATCAGGCTCAATATCAAGTTCTCTAGCTTTAGCCATTGCAGACGTCACAAGTTCTTCAAATTTCTCATCAGTTCTAAGACTTTTTAAGTTGTTCAAAATTGAATTAAGATTTTCTGTTACTAATTGTAAATCGAATGTGGGCTTTTGCATTATTTTGCTGACAATATTGACAAGATTCAATATATCATACCAAATTGAGACGGAACACAAAAATTTAAAAGAACAAATTTTTGAAATTATATTATTTGCTTGAGCTCTAGAATCCATGTCTTTTGTGTGGTCATTAGTGATATCTAATAGAGCTTGATAAATTTCTGACATATACATTTTCAGAGGTTTCAGGGCTTCTATCCGACTTTCCCATCTAGTTGAAGAAAGTGGTTTTAGGGTTAAGTTTTTAACGTATTTTTTTAATACATCCCACCGTTTCACACTAATTGAAAAATAATTATATAGTTCTTGAATCACACTAAAAAAATTTACCGTCTCAAATGAAATTTTAGCTGCATCGTTCACTACTAAATTTAATGAATGAGCAGCGCATGGAACGAAAGAAGCTCGTGAATTTATTTCAAGAATTTTTTGTTGAAGTCCATTATGTCTCCCACGCATATTAGCTCCGTTATCGTACGACTGTCCGCGTAAATCTGATATATTAATGTTCATTAATTTCAAATGGTTAATGATGAACTCGAATAAACCTACACCGGTTGTGTCAGTTACACTTTGGAATCCTAAAAAATGCTCACGAATTTCTGCAACATTTCTCGATTTATTGTGATAAACAAATCTTATGACAATGGTTAACTGCTCAGTATGGCTTATGTCTGGTGTTGTATCAAGAATGATTGAATAATATTTTGAAGAGTGGAGCATTTCTAAAATCTTTTTCTTAATAGCATCACTTATAATGCTAATTATTTCGTTTTGAATCTGATCACCTAAATAATGACTAATATTCTTTTTCTCAAACGTTTGAACGCGATGTAAATGTTCAGACATTATTGGATCGAATTTAGCTATGGTTTCTATTAATTTCAAAAAGTTTCCGTTGTCGTTTTGAAAAAGATTTTTAGATGAACCTCTAAATGCCAAGCATTGTCTTGATAAATACTGTATTATATGAATAATTCGTTCCACGACCGATCGCCAATATTTTTTTTCGGTTTCGTAGAGTCGTTGTTGCATTGCATCAATTGTACAATTTTTTTTTAGTGACATTCTCAATTCGCTATATTTTGAACTGTTTTTTATGTGCCCAACACTAGTTTCGTGAACTTTTAATATGTGGCTTAAGTGTTGCCAATCATTACAACCACTAGTAAGTTGTGTAGTATTGCCAGACATTAATTTGCAAAAGTAACAAAATACTGAATTTTGAGTTTTCGAATAAAGCAAATAACTCCTGCAAATTTTTTCCCCGTTTGATAAAGTTCGATAATAATAATTATCAGAAAATTTACGTCCAGACTCATTTATTGGGAAGTCTTTCAAAATTAATTGCTTAGGATCATTTTCTATTAAACAATCTCTTAATTTTATATCAATTTGTTTTGGCCAAGTAGCCGGATCGTTAAAATCAATTTTTTCGGAATCGGAATCGGTTTTATTACTTTCTTTCGATTCGTTTTCTATTGTAGAGTTTGTGGATACACCAGAAGAACTTTGTGTTTCGAGATTCAGGTCTTGATTTTCTTCCGTTGCAGTCGTAGTAGGATTAATAGTTTTAATAGTGAATTTATCTAAAGAACCTGATAGCTTTTGTCGAGCGTCTTCTCGCTGAAGTCTATTTTTCTTATTTTGCGCGCCTGATAATTTTGATTTTTTTCCGATTCCAGACATCTAAGGATTTTAAGTTAAAATTTATTATACATTGTAATTATTTAATATTGTTATTTAATATATAATTAGTTATTTAATATTGTAAATTATACTTACGTTGAAATGTTATAATGAATGCCTGATGAAAATCAATAAATATTTGATTTACGCAGAAGACAAATGCAGTGGTGGTCTACTTGACTAGACGTAAATTTGCGTAAACTTGACTAAACGTAAACTTGACTAGACGTAAATGTGAAATGCCGCGCGTCGCGGTGATGCCTTTGTCGAACGAAGTTGAGCGATCTACACCGATCGCATCGCACGAAGTCACGAGCGCGCTTTCATGGCGTGGTAGAATAAGGTATACGTTGCGCACGCGTTTCCAGTATCTCTCTAATAAATCCATATTTGTCACTTTTTCTTTTTTATCATTTAATTTTTTTATATTTAATTTTAATTTTTTTTATTTAGTGAGGTGGCGCCGAGTGAAAAAGGCGCCGGCAGGCGCCTCTTTCACTCGGCGCCCTTGTGCGGGGCACAATATGAACAATCGTACGCGGCGGCCCTGAATGCAGGCATCGTATGAATGATTCGGTGATAATCGCGGTTCTGTACCAGTGTTTTTATACAACGTAATGTTCAGATACCGATACAGATTTATCGTTTCCAGTTAGCCGCCGAACAGAATAAGGAAATAATGGGCCAAGCTAAGGAGCAAACATCACCCGTACAAGGTGTTATTGTTGGAACTGCATGCAGGTATAGTCTATCCATAGATATAAGAACTTGACATGATTCCTTAATAGGTAGGGTGGTACCCTTCACAGCAGGAGAGGCCATAAACTACTAGTAGTGGCGGTATTCAGGTACATTTGTAATGCTCTTAGCGGGAAAGACAAGAGACATTTTGTCTATAATTAAGACGTAATAATAATTTATTGAATATTACATTTATTTATGTTAATTTGTATTATTATTGTTAAGATGTATATCATATTTTTGTTGTTATTTTTCAAAATGTATTTATAAATTTCTGAATACAGCTCTGCTTTTTATTCATTTACTGTGTCGTATAATTTGGGATAATCCTCTGTTAATAGCATGCTGCGTTTAGTCAAGTTCTTATATCTATGGATACACTATAGTAGATAACTCGTAGGATGCACATAGAATATTAACGCACTCACGCAGCAGGTAACATCACAGCATCATGCTGTGCTACAGTTACTAGAAAAACAAAATTACATACTTCCACACATGTGAATATGCTATGTACACAGAGCTGTCCTAAGATATTTGGCGTCCGTGGTCTACCAGAAATAATGCGGCCTTTTTAATAAGAAAAAAGGTCCATACATAGATTTGAATTTTTTTTAGCAAATATTCATCCGCTGAGATATTTTTTAGCTAATAGCAAGTAAAATTGCCGCCCCAAAACGCCTGGTGCCCCGGGGCTATAGCCAATTTAGCCCTATGGTGAGGGCGAGCCTGTATGTATGCTCAAAACAAATGCAGTAAAATCGTAAAACAACCTGACAGAAATTCTAACGGTTGATACAGTTTTTTAGCATTTCTAGTTGCATGCAAGTTATAGACGATAGACCAGACGAGATTTAATATCGCAATTAATGATTCTAGAATTAAACCTTTGCTAGGACAAAACAAATAATTTATTTGTGTTGTCAATTATTTGAATTTCAACAGACTCACAGAGAATCAAACGATTAGAAACGAATCTCGATTTAATTATAGAAGAAAGTGGAGAATTATTTGATTATTGAATTAAACCTCGTCTTAGTAATCGGGTTCTAGAATCTAGCTGTTATGACAGATGCTGGTGTGAAACCGTGTTGTCAGAATGTACTGGTGATATTTATATATTCCCCTACAGAACCTGTGGAGGCCCGCTGTGCACAGCTTGTTGGTTGCTCCACTAACATATCTACCGAAGGCGTTGGTAGGTTGGTACGCTTGGCGACTATAAGGTACTGGTGTATTTTTGTGATTCCTTAGTGCAGAGTAATTAATTCAATGCTGCTGTTCTTTCGGAACGCAATCATACGCCCAAGCAAATGGTATTTAGCACTGCTGAAAAATTATAAACCAGTATTCTAATAAGAATCTCATACATACAAACGATTTTGCCCATTTGACATACTACATTTGCGCTGTTCAGTGTTACTAAAACTATTGTTTTAAATAATAAATACGGCTAATGTGAATAATCAGTCCATTCATTTACTAATTTATGAGTCTTTTCTAAAAATGTTCAGATCTAAATAAACGATAGATTATAACATTTATTCTTGTGTTATACAGTGACGAGTTACTGTTTAAGAACCACTGGCACGGGTGCATTATGGTTTAGCAGAGGTTATATCTTCGATCAAGAAGACGAATAGGCTTATGTGTATGCAATAGAGATAGAGATCATAGTTCAGTTAGCAATCTACACTTACTATGTACACGTATGTATATAGTTCATAATATGACCGCTAGGCTATGCTACGTGCCAAATATATAACCTCACATCATGTAGGATACATGTGTGACCAACTGTCAACTGTGCGCAGGTTTTGAACACCGTGTCAAATTCAGAAAGGTATTTTTAATAGTGTCAGTACTCATAAATCAAACTTTACTCTGCAATGAAGTAAATGTAAAACACTCAACTGGAACGGTACGTTCTAATGTCTTGAAGCACATTATTAAACATGGCTTGTTAATCTAGGAATGTGATTTGTCGTCAAGCTATTTTACAAATACATTATAGGTAAGTATAATCACTTTCAGAGTGATTATTAGTATAACTAATACTTAACTATATCTACGTAGAACGAGAATCAACTGGCCATAGAAAACGTAGACACGAATTCAAATTCTACTAATGGCTTACACGTTATTCGCATTCCATACTATGTTGTAGGTAGGTTGTATAGCAATATATTATATTCCACAAGAATGCTAGATTTGTTAATTCCAAAATCCTTTCACATACAGTTCAAGAGAGATATTATTACTGAATATAATTTTATTTACAAAGTACATGCATTGAGATTTTTTTTTTAACCGAATTATCCCCGTGTACCATATGAATAATATCAGCAAAGATATTGGTTATTTTATTTCTTGACGGAAGCGGCAAATAAAATAAGAGAAAACGTGGAAGCAGAGCTGCACAGTGTTAAGGAGGAATGAAATGAAATTCCTGTAATACAAATTTCTTGCAAATCAACTTAAGAGAAAAACCACTCATAAATATATACCCGTGCGTCAACGGGCGCTACTCAACCGTACGAACGAGAGACAGAGACAGCGAATGCGATAGAAATGAAATACAAGTTAACGGTAATTCATTTTTCTCTCGCGCAGAGCTTCAATCATTCGTTTGGCGCGCACGAACAGGAGAGAGTGTGGAAGACGCAGGAGAAGCAGAAGAAGAAATAGAAAAAAAGCTTTTCCAATCTTGTGCAGTGGTTACTACCGGGCGACGTCGATTTGTTTGACGCATACTTTATCGTTTAACAAGTTCTTGCTAATGCTTTGGAAAAAGTTTGCACCTAAATGGAACGTCTATTCCTTTCGAAAATGAACCAACGTTTGTTCATTCATACACACACACACACACACACACACACACACACACACACACACACACACACACACACACACACACACACACACACACACACACACACACACACACACACACACACACACACACACACACACACACACACACACACACACACACACACACACACACACACACACACACACACACACACACACACACACACACACACACACACACACACACACACACACACACACACACACACACACACACACACACACACACACACACACACACACACACACACACACACACACACACACACACACACACACACACACACACACACACACACACACACACACACACACACACACACACACACACACACACACACACACACACACACACACACACACACACACACACACACACACACACACACACACATATATATATATATATATATATATATATATTTTCTATTTCTATCTTTTTTTTATTTGTAACCATTGCTCTTCTTGTTTTACAAACCCTCTAATATTTTCTTAAAAGTACACGTGGACTAAACATTCTTGGCTAGTGTTCGACTAAGATTAAAAGTTTACATTATCAATACTACATAATTTCTGGAGAATCTATAAGGAAATCAAACAATATTTCAGCATCTACAATTAACAATATTTCTTCCATATATGTATGTATGCAATATTACCTATCCTGTATAACTGTCGTATCGATGTTAAAATAATAATATAAATTATATTTAATCGTTATCAACTCAAGTGTAAATAATTTCAGTCACATGGCATGTGTGTGTGTATAATGAAGGTATTGCATAGTTTTCATGACCGTTACTTAAGTAAATGATCAGCTAATCGATTTGTTAGTTCATTAATGTATAACGAATAGTTTGCACGTGCATATATATATATATATATATATATATATATATATATATATATATATATATATATATATATATGTACATGCATGTACAGATATTTTTAACATATAAATGTACATCGTGATTTGAAACATTCTAAAAATTCAACTCCAATTATGGTAATTTGATAATAACTTCATAGTAAATAAATCTAGTAATCAATAATTATGTCCATAAGGCAATAGATCTGCGCGAGATATAATTGAAACTGTTAGGCAGTAGTGCACTGGTAATATATATATATATATATATATATATATATATATATATATATATATATATAAAACATACATATATATGCTCATATATACATATGCATAATAATGTACTTGCAATAAAATAGATGTAATTGTTATGTGGAATTAGTTATAAGAAATATAATCTAAAATATTAATTGTAGTATTAAATTGAAAATACAAGAATAAAATATTATAGTCAATGTATATAAACTTAGGTGTTGTGTTCATGCATAATATACTTGCAATAATATTAGTTAAATAAGAAATTTAATCTAAAATAGCAATTGTAGTATTAAATTGAAAATACAAGAATAAAATATTATAGTCAATGTATATACATATAGCTGTTAACAAATACCACACACACACACATGGATACAGCAGTCAATATTATTGCATTGTACTGGTTTAATTTTATAATTAACACTGCAGTCCAGTAATTTGCAACTATTGTTCAATGAAACTATTTGATTAATTTTCTAATCTCTATATATGTATGTACATGGTAAGACATGGGATACGCCTGTTTCATTATCGCTTTTGAATATCATATCTGAACAACTTAAAGCAATATGTAATTTATAGAATTATGTGCTGGTATGTATAGCCGGATATCTCCTGAAAGATATCTCCAACAAGATATACGTATACCAAATTATATATTATTATACTATTTAATAAATTCAATATCAACCTTTTTTATTAGTGTTTTGTTCACAATTATCGTAAGTTAAAAATTAAACCGAAGGTTAATATTTAACTGTAGTTGAACAATATATTGTTTTTCAGTGCAGTATTTAGAATATGTTCTTCGAACAATGTATGACGGGGAAATAGATATAAATACGTTTGTTTGATGTGATGTATACAGTGTAGTTGGAATATTGTCGCAATTAATTTGGCATGATAGTGCGCAGTTGGCAACGTAACCGTTCTCATTAGTGGCACCGCTGTCTGTTATTTGGCAATGCAGTCGCATCCAGTTCTATCAGTTTCAACCGCAACAACCATCATTTACATCGTAACACAAGCACACATTTGTGCTAGGATGTAATGAATCTATACTTTGTATGCACTGACTGCAATTCTCACCACAATTCTTGCTACCGAACTACTTGCTACTAAAATAGGTTTTACTCCAGAATGATTCTAGATTTGTTTTGATCCTAGGAATTAAACCGAGATCCTTTTTTCTAAACTCGCGAATCAGTTGATTCTCCGTGTGATTCTTGTTGAAATTCAAATAATAAAAAACACAAATAGATTGTTTGTATCGTAGTATCAACATGGTTTAATTCTCGATAATAATTAATAGCTCGATACTAACGGATCTATAAGAGCTTCTAATTTTGTCTACTAAATTTGATACTATTGCTATAGTAATGCTATAAAAATATACAATTTTTGTAGTAACAGTGTCAAATTTAAAACAAAAATTTAGAAGTCCTTAGTAGCGCCGTTAATATTGAGCTATGAATAGCGGTGAACAGATTCTCGAATTAAACCGGACATACGAGCTAAAATATTTTTTTACTAAAATTTACACTAACTTGCTATAGTAATACCATAAATATATAACAACTACGAAACATGTTTAAACAATATTCATCTTTGCTTGGTAGTACAGAAAATTATTTGCTTTATTTATCAGCAGCTAAATCAGTTGTGTAGCGGTATTTGTTATTCGCGATGTTGCTGTCATCTAAAGCAACATATTCATACACTTACAACTCCTTTTGCATTTTGTCTCCAGGCCACAGAATACTTTACCCATCTTCAAAGGATACCGCCTCTCGTCAACATTCAGGCCCGGATTTATATACAATTTACAAACCTACCACTACCATATTATGACTTAATGAATTAAACAATGTGGTATTTCTAGAGTGCGAATAAAACTACATTCGGTCACATTTCAATTCATTGTGAACAGTTACCAAGAATAACATTACCATGTAATAACATATTTCGATGTTTTCAAACAAATGTCATTATTCTAGACCAGTAGCTCCCAAACTTTCGACTTCTGTGTACCCCTTATAAAATTTTCGTAACACTGAGTACCCCTCGTATAAAAGTTGCATAAACTTTAATAACAATAAAAAAATATTCGTTTTTTCCTCTTTTAGTACATAATAATAATAAATGAAAATAAAATTCATTCATAATAAAATATAAATAAAAATTATATTATTCATTATAATAAATGAAAAGGATGAAATGTTGAAACGATAGATCATCATAGTTTGTTTCCCTGGTTGTTAATATTAATCAGAGATGCGGTTCCACATCCAAAAGCCTGTTCCTTTTTTTGACTTACTGTCAATGCACGGCATTAGAACGCCACGGCTACGCATACATACAAAACCACACATACACAAAACTAACAAGTAACGCATTTTATTATTATTTTTCTATGTTTGTAATTGAAAAAAAAGTAAGCTGCTTGTTACACCAGGCGCAGCCAAAGCCCAGTGCAGCGCGTACTCCCTCCAAACTCTTCCCGTCCCCCAGGGGGTACTCGTACCACACTTTGGGAAACACTGTTCTAGACTTTTGGTTGTAATCCAAAAAGAATCGAGCCAGCTATTTTAAATAAAAAGCAAATGCGCATGTGCAATCGTGTACAACCGCTTCTGTTTGTATATGCGCGTGTGTGTGTGTGCAGTTTACTGTACAAATACCAGTGTATACTGAGTAAAATAAGTGATGATTGTATTTGTAGTTGGCTACCAGCTCTGTACTACTGCAATCCACTACAACAAACTTTAATTGTCTGTATGTACGTATGTATGTATGTGTGTATGACTTTTTTTTTCATTGTTCAATTCTCGTCAGTCAGCTGCGCATTGCGCACATGTTCCGCGTGGGTATTAATTAGGTTTCGAGTTAATTAACAGTCGTGTATGATATACAACGTGCGTATGTGTGTACGTACAGCAGAGAGTTCAACGACATAACGCATGTATGCGTGCACGCTCGTTACGCGTACGTGTATACGTGGCTTTAGGCAACACCAAGGCGCGCGCGCATGTGTAGTACGCGTGTACTGCCGAAATTATTCATTTCAGCAGCTTGCGTTGCAGTTGCAGTTGTATATTACATGGCTTAAATAGGACTTTCAATGTGGGCGCTATTGTGTAATTATACTAACTATACACTTATTTAGGCATGTTTTGTATATTATTTTAAGTAAGAGAGGCGTATGTAGATAATTTGGGTCGATTCTCAAATACAATTATACAGATTTTTTTTTATACACTAATAAGCTCGTTTAGTGTTCAGAATATGGTCCAACAAGCCAAGCGCTATGCGAAACTACGTTAAACAAAGTCACACTGGGTTATTTTTTCTATAAATTGATCCATAATTTCCATAACTCTATGAATCGTGTTACCGCGAATGAACATTAAACAGGATAGTGTTAAATAGAGGGGGGGGTCTTAGTGTATATTACAATAAAAATGGAGGCACATGTGAAAGAAAACTGTTGACAATTTTAACTGCTAACACACTCAAACATACATACATAATTACATAGGCATACATACGTAGAAATACTTACATACATAAATACATACATCCATACATGCGTAAGTGGTACATATACATGTTTTTACTGGATTGATATCAGCGATAGAAGGGAAGATAATAGTTGGTTGTTAATTATAAATTACGATACTTGCAGCCAGGTAATTGAAAGTTGCTCGTCATTACGCGAGCACGTTTATTACTGGAGGGCATACAACCACCTTACCCTCCCTCGCCCTTCCTCCAAATGAGTAACGCGCATCGCCTCACAAAACCACTGATAAATATCACATGACTGTACACACAGGTACTTGCTTGTAACGAATATTTCTTTCTCCTTAAAAATACGCCGTTATGTATGAAGAACTAAATTTTAAAACAGGTGAAATTTATTATTGTTTTTTTTTTTTTTGTAATACGAAGCTCAGTGCCATTGGGCATCCTGATATTATTTCAGGATTTACTTTCGAATACTATGAACTGATACTTGACATGAACTGAATGTACTACACGAATGCATCATTTGCAAGTGAATGAAGCAACAAAGATGGCACGAATCTAACTGCTTTGTAATGGACAAGGATGCACAGTGTACATTTCTGTGTGTACATGCACATCCTGTTCCTGTACATGCGTGTGTATGTGCACTGGTTATTTGGTAACATGTTCGCTCCCAGGTCTTACATGTTGATCCGATAATTACATGCGTCTAAGTTGAAGTTAAAACAACTCAGGAACATGTTAAATTAGCACGAAAACTTGCACTGCACATTGCTGTATCACTACATGTGCATATATTCTAGAGAAAATCATATTATGCAGGTTTTAATTCTGAATATCTTTTTTATTTACACTTTTGCGCTCAAATGTATTGTTCAGAACTAATCACAATTTTTCTATTTTTACATGTCCCTATGTCGCAGATTTCTTGCGACACCCGGTATGTATATATAAAATACTATATTATAAACGAGCTCTTTCTCGCTTTCTTCCATAAGTTACAATATATCAAGAAATATTTTTCTTTGAATGATGTAGAAGATGTTGATAATGATTTATAACACGTTTGGACTTCCATCTTCTGTATGTTAAGTTAATAAAACTAGTTGTTACCAAATATAAATTTATTATTAATACACTTAATAACACATAGTCAAATATAACATTTATACACAATGTTTCGACAACTAAGATCAGTTGTCTTCATCAGGTGAACTGATACTGTTGTATCAGTTCACTAGTTTTATTAACTTAACATACAGAAGATGGAAGTCCAAACGTGTTATAAATCGTATCAAGAAATAATTAAAAGAAATTTTTGAACCTTCACAGAATAGTAAAAAATGCTGCCAGACACCACCTATATCAAAATTAGTTCAATACACTCCGATCAGGAGAAATGATAATAATAAAAAACCAAACTTATTGACAGTTATCAGCACTAGTAAATAATTGTCAAACATCGTATTTTTTTGTTGTTGGTAAAAGCAAAGCCGAGTATACAGAGAATTTTTTATATAAGGTATTTACTAATCGGAACATTGATTGATTAATAACTAATGATTCAGATCGTCCTAGGTAGGGCTCAGTATGCATTCGTAACGTAGAATCTTTTTTCGAAATAGAACAGAATAGTAACACAAGCTGGATAATAAATCTTTAAACTGTGAAAACCAACACGAAAAAAGAACATTCGATATGACACATAGCAAAAATATAAAGTGATTCATATTTATTGAGATGCATTGGCCATAAATAATGTGTATACAGTCGGGTGTATAAAATATTACGTGACAGGCGTACATACGCGACATTCTTGGAAAGAATGATGCAGTTTTAAAATTCTTACCATCCAAGACAGTTTATAAATATTACATTTGTTTTATTACACATGGAAAAAAGAATCAGTCATTTTATACATATATAATAATTGCATTTATATTATTTACAGTATATGATATTACGTGTAAATGTTTTTCATTTTGCAACTGTTGGTACTACTGGTGCGCAATTGAATCATCAGTTTGCTAATAGCGATGAGTAAAAAAACCCTGGCTATTTGAAAATAATTATAAAGCATTAGGGTAAACTTAAGGTGTAATTTCATGGACATTGAAAAATTATATAGCAGCCTTGCTACCAACGTAACAACAACAAGAAAAAAAACTACACGTACATCAGAGTGGTATTACAACAACAGTTTTAAAAATAACCATTACTCAGATTACATTTACATGCTTATATTATTACGTACTGGAACGTATAAAAATACTGCATATCAAATATTATACTATATATCGTCATGTAGTTTATATTTTTTATTGAAATTTACATTTACATTTATAAAATTTTGTTGTTTTTATTTCTTAGAAATAGAGTAAAGAAATGAAAAACAAGATTTGTAATTTGTTATCAATTACCGAGATATGCAAATCCAGTCTATATAGATTTGCATTGATGCATGGTGGGTATTTTAGCATATTTTTTACATAGTAGATATCATTCATTACCGGTAATTGTTGACCATATTAGTTTATCAATTACTTTTGTGTCATTAATATCCAATGCATGCCTTGGCTCAAATGATTCAATTGCATTCATATTTTTTTTGTATTTAGATGAAGTTCAATTCGAGAATGTAATATGATTCTAGATTTGTTTTGACATTAAAACGAGATTCGTATGAGGCGAATCAGTTGATTCTATAAATTAAAATTCAAAAAATGTATAACAAATAAATTGTTTGTTTCTTCCTAGCAACATTGGTTTCATTTTAGACTCATTAGGTCAACCCTAATTTTCCTAGTAATGTGTAGTATCCTTGTTCATGTAATATAAAGGTATACAAGTTCATCTTTTTTGTTTTTAGCTCATCGACCTCCTGTCGAAGAGCTATAGTGTTCGGTACGATGTCTGTAGCATCTTCCGATTTCAAAAATTTTTGCACAGAAATTCCGGACAGACCCCCTGGATCACGAAATGACTATTACAACATATGTCCGTATGTATGTCGCTCGTCCGCTCGCTCGTACGAGATTTTTTGTTCCACCTAGATCTCCTAAACTACCCAACGGATTTTACGAAATTATGGTCTAGTTGTGCAAGGTACATTTTATTTTTCAAAATTTTCCTTCGTACTTGAGAAAAAAAATTTTTCCAATTTTTTTTTCAGTTTTTATTTTTTTTCTGCGTTAGTTTTTATTCAATTGTATTCAAAATTTTCATGCATATGCAGGAAATGCAACAATATTTTTCCATATTTTTTATTTTGAAAAATTATGTAAGACCATTGGAGAAAAAAATATTTTTTAATTAAAAATTGAACAAAAGAAGATCAGTGCATTTATAGTCGACTTAGTTTGCTTTGCTTTTGTCACCACGAGAAAATGTATTCACACTTGTTTTAAATTTGTTGTTTTGTTTGCGACCTAGGCACGTAGGATTTTAAAAGTGAATCTAGATAAATAATAATTTGTGATATATTCAGACTTGCACATACGTCGATGAGCTGCAGGCATGTATGTCTGTATACATTCCTAGTTATGACTTAAGATCGAACCTAATTAAGTTCGAGAGCTCAATTCAGCCCATTGTCAAAATATCTAGTCTCTTTTGTTGACAAAACAAGTGGCCATCTTGTGATTGATTCTCGACTAGCATAGTCATGTATGATACTGAACAAATCTACAAAGATTGTGTTTGTATTTATAATTTACAAATAACACAATTCCTTTTCACATTTCTCATACTTCACGTTTCGTTTGTCAATAAACATGTTCCCGTCTGGTGATTCCAACACTATTCTGTTGTCTCATATCTGTTACACATATCGGGAACAAATAATTCTCTATCCTTGCATGCATTGTTTGAATTCATGGCGCTGTGCCAACGAACAGGAATACACAAGAGCGCGTGTATGTAGCGAGAGTACAATGTGTTCATGCGTGTTTTGCACGTTCCACACGGGACACTGATAAATAGTGCATCCCTCACGCGTGTGTCAGTGATGTATGCGTGGATCATGCATTCGGTAAACAACCGGAAGGTCAACCAGGTCCACACACTGGATTCCTAACATTTGTAGCATAACTTGAAATGTGTGACAGACAAGAGCGTCGTCAGCTATGCAACGTACCTACAACACAGACAAGGGTTATTTCCATTCTAGTTTTATGTTCGTTATAGTTTTGTGATTTTCCAGAAAAATTAACCGTAAATATAAATTAGTCCTAAGTGATTTTTAATAACAAAACCACCTACGCAAACATCTATTATTACTTTCGAACTACAATCCACTATAGTTGAGTTATAAAACAATTAGTCTGGTCAGAAAATTCACACTTAACCATTAATGTTTTTTTATTCGTTTTCATCTTCTTCCTCGGGTCTAGGATCCACTCGTATACGTCTCATTATATTCTAACGCGTGTTTAATGACGTTTTTTTTTTCTACTCCAAATTCGTTACCAATAATACAAGCTGCTGTACAAACGTGTTAATTTTTAATGAATTAACATTCCTTCATGTCTGCTTCTTATTTTTAATTAAAAACAACAGTATTGTAATTAACGTTAGTGTGGTTTTCAAGAACAGAGGCGAAACAATGTTGATTATTTCACGTGCGCATGTTTGATCCATAGATCTGAGGATCTGACGATAATATATGAACTTATACTGATAATCATTATGTCTTAACTTTACGCTTAGGAGCTAGCAACTACTGGATTCAAACATAACTAATTTAAATACATGTATTAATTGCGCTCATCATCTTTATGAATGCAGTAAGACCTCGCGTAACACTCGATTAACGCTGATTCGTATAACGCGGTTGTTCTTGAACCCAAAAAGCGCTAAATTTACGATGATTCGCTATAACGTTATTCATGAAGACACAATTACGAAATTTATGGATCAATTTATAGAAAATGACCCAGTATTAAAATAACCTCGTTTAACGCTGTTTCGTTTAGCGCTGGAACTTATTGTAACGTATCGTTAAACGGGGACTTACTGTATAATACCGAAAAGTATAAAGAGTTATTCCATAAAAGTCTGTTATAACCAGAACGGTTGAGTAACACTGTCAACTATATTTTCCGTACTAAATATGTATTTATATTAATGTTCTGACGGGACGAATTGCCTAACTATCGGCTTATTGTTTCACAGGAAGCCAGGCAATTGTCTCTCTGTTTGCACATTAACACTCGAACGGTACTCTATAAGCAACAAAATAATTAACAAACACTAAAGATGTGTTTTCTTTGAATTTCTGCACTCGTGCAATTAGAATCAATTATTAGTGTGTGTATGTATGTTAAAGCATTAAATTGCATCCGTTTCAGTAGTAATGGCTCCTCTTAAATTTAACAAATGATTATTTATACTTCGACAGGTTATTATTTAAAAACAATTATATATATATATATATATATATATATATATATATATATATATATATATATATATATATATATATACGTGTGTGTGTGTCCGAGTGGAAAAGGTGAAAGATGATTGGTGACCGTTTTAAATACTCATATATTCTTAAATAAACGACCCGCATCTGAAGTGACTAATAAATTAAATCCATATACTAGCAATATTAACATGTACCTGTACAACATTTCCAATGAATCATTATTGCATATATGCAGTGAAATACACTTATATCGAACTCACATATAGTGGAAACTCACTTATAATGAACGTATCACTGAGTCCCAACTAAATACATAACATACTGAATACTTTAGTTATAGTGTACACTCGCTTGTAGTGAACCATATTCCTGGTCCCTCAAGATCACTATAAGCAAATTTCACTATATATATATATATATATATATATATATATATATATATATATATATATATATATGTATGTATGTACCTATTCACCCGTTTGAACTGAATAACTGATCTGTATTTCTCCACCGGTAATCCTACTCACTAACCAGATAGGTGAAATTCCATTCCGCCCAAATGGTTTATCGGTTACACAACCTCAATTACGCCACTACCACCACGTCAACTGGTAGTGCCAATCGTGATTTTTTTCTCTAAGCTAATCCTAGGTTGATTCTAATCTTGTCGTGTTCGTTCAAGTTAGTCGGTGGAATGTCACCCGTGCGAGTGAAAAATGCATTGTCTGGTGACATGTAGTGCACACACACGCATGCAAATTAATTAAATAGGATTGCCACGTCAGTTGGATATGACTTGCAAAATCCACCGCACACTCTTGTATGTGATCTGTCAACGAGTCTAAATACGATACATCGTTCGAATTCATTGGCGTAGAAACAAATAAACATTACTCTATATTATAAAGCGAGAACCTGCACCTATCTAGTATAAGTTGCAATACCTCAAGAAGTAATGAAAAGAAATCGTTGCGAATTATCAAGGAAGACAGGACACATTCGATGAAGTATTATGCAGCTTGCAGGATCAACAGTTAAGAAATATGTAGAAAATAAAGTATCAAACGAACAATAATTTAACAAAGACAAAAGGAGCGAATGTTATCACCTACGCCACTGCTTTTAGTTACAATGTATGTACACACTGAACAGGTGTGATCTGGGCTGTGTATTTTTGTGTACAGCCTGTTCCATGAGGCGTATTTCGGATTACGCCACACCCTATATGCATAACTTTATGCCGTGGAACAATAGCTAACGTCACTTCTAATCAACAAGTACATGTAAAAATTATACGCAAGCATACCAACCATGACAGATTACTAGAGGAATACCAATACAATAAATGATTCAGATAAAACGCGATTGAATCTGTGATGATAATTTTAACTGTAAGATAAATTACTATTATCAGCGGTTATTGTTATTGAACGTGTCATATTTGATGACAATATGGTTTGTAATTATAATTTTTAATTTATCGCATAAAATATTACGATTGCTAGCGGGCACTCCTAAGATATTTTAACGAGTCAGATCAAAGTACAGGTGATATATGGTCTGGCATTAAATATGATTTTCAAATGTATGTTCACAAGTACTTAGTTAACTAATTTTTATATTTTACATTCACTATTTTATATTGTGCCTGTACGCTACGTCGCTAATCATTTAACTTCACGAAATCAACCATCAATGATATATTAATACTGTGCACAATCATTTTTTATAGCTGTCATTGTTGTTATCTTATTAATCTATAGTTTATAATCTTATCTGTTTCGGATCTTACACCCACCGATATCTTTCAAGATTAATTGTTTGCTAGAATTTTTCGTGTATTGTAAAAGAGCTAACAAATCGTGTTATTGTTAGCAAATGATTATGAAATTTTCTCTGGGAGAAAAACTTCTGCAGTGGAAGCAAGGAGTGTTTATACAACCGTATGATTAATGATGAAATTAGAGGTGCGGTACATACACACACACATACACAAGGAACAGACAGATGCTGCATGTATTCAAAATTCAATGATAAACTTCATATATTAAGTGTATCATTATTCGAGTGAACGCTTTTTATTCGAGATATAATAATATTTACCAAGATTAGTTTTTAAGGCTGCAAAATATTTGATTGTGATTCTCATTTGAAACAAATTGCCAATAAATAAATTGTTTCTTTCGTCCAACGCAATAAAGTTTAATTCTAGAATCATTGATTTAAACCGCGTTTGAACAGCATAGGGCATTCGTTCATTAATATATAAAGGTGATATTTTTTGTTTTTTATAGTAGGTTGTACGTATTACTTGACCTGGATTTACCAGTTGTGACAATGCAGTTTCTGTTACATCCTGTGAAAATGCAGGTATTGCTTAATGCTGCTACCGTATAAATTTGCTCAACACTAGCCCGCAGAAAAAGTGCAATATATATCACCCACATCACATGCTTGTGACAAATACAGTGGAATCCACTTATAGTGAACCCGCATATAATAGAAACTCGCATGTAATGAACGTATCTCAGAGTCCCAACTAAATACATAACATACTAAATACGTTCGTTATAGCGTACACTCGCTTATAGTGAACCAATTTGGTCTCCTCAAGTTCACTATAAGCGGAATCCACTGTACATGATAAATTAACAATAATTTCGTATACATACGTGACATTTTACAACAATATGAACTGTTAAATGTAACGCAAGATTTTAAAATTACTTCCGTATTACAAGATATAAACAAATGAGTCAGTTTATATTTGCTTCGTTTGGTATTACAAATGAAATAAATATTTTATTTTTCTTCCATTTCAGGATGTAGTCATATGACTATGCTTACTTTTCTTTCACAATATTATTTGACAAGCCATAAAATACATATAACATAGTATAGCATTATGAATAATAAAATTAATTAATAGTATATTATTATGAGATTAGAAATTTATTTGTTGTCAATTATTTTAGTTCCGACGAGAATCAACTGATTCGCGGCCTTAGAAAAAGAATCTCAGGTTAATCCTAGACTGAAAACAGCTTTATCATTTTACATCCTCGAATTAAAATTTGCCTCTGCAAATATAGGATCATTCTTAACAATTTTTGTTTTGATATTTACCAAGTATTATCAATTAAGTTTATAATTGTTATTGCCAGTTATTCCAAAATAGTAATTTCGCATACACGTATGATCTTACACTGATATTTAGACATGTAAATTTTTTTCCAAGTACTCGAATACGACCTGTAGTTTTGACGATAAAGATAAGCAAAACACGTTGACTTGTCACATGTACTGAGATTTACAATCATTACCAGGCAACAATGTACACAACCGTAGTTGTTGTTGTTGATTACTTTAATCTAACAAGTTTTCTAACACTCTTACACCATGTCACACGTTTGTAACACCGCATTATTAGATAAATTTTAATTAGAAACACTTTTTAACGGTTTTTTCCTAGTCTATGAATCGCACGGCAATATATACGACGAAAGATAAGATATCTTTTACTGATACAATGTACACACCTTTTTCATTGGCAGTGTTATGTTTTGAAGTAAGAAATATGTTTAAATATCGAAGCAGAACGAATAATATCAAAACTACGTTTACTTCAATGACAATACATTCAACGATATCTTTATATTTACGTATGTTTTTATAAACATATGACAATATAATATTCGCAACGTGTGATAGCTAGTTATACTTGTGGGCGTGCATGTGAAATCATTTCTGTTCACTGATTGGTCGATTCTCAACATATGACGTGTGGCTTTCGCGTGATACGACAGGAATAAATGAAATATCACTAGTACATGCAAGAGATATAGAAAAGAAAAAATACTCACACACACACACACATAAGTATGTAGAGAAAATAATGCTTACATAGGTAGCGGATTTGAATAAATTATCTTTTATTTATAAACATTTCAATATGAATGCCTATCTACATATTCCTATCTCTCTTTGTGAATATGTATGTTTGCATATATAGCACATTCTAATGCACAATCTAGTTTTGCCATGCTTGTCGTCACGGTAATTAGCAAAATGAATATTTTATTCAATTAGAAATTAATGATTTAACTATTTCTACACACATGTGCACATAAATGTATTTATATTTATTTAGAAATCATCAGCTAATGGACGGATAAATACTTAAAATAGTAAATTGTTTATTTGCATTTACGCACGATTGATTTGTACCGCGGTCATATTACAATCAATTAGTGACTATCGATTATTTGTTTTATTTTCGTAAGACCACTGGAAAGTTTGTAATGCATTTCTAATATGTACTAAAATAATACAATGAAGGATAAATATAAGATTCAGTCTTTCATAATACGGAACTAAAGTTGGCATCGCAATAATATAAATTCGAATTTAACATTACTGCACAATCTAGGAAAGATCATATAGCTGTCGCAAAACTATTACACGTGCAAATGAATGCTATATTTATGTTTAATATCCAACATAAATTCAGATTATGGCTGTTGCAGTTTTCTACTTAAAACATACGTACATTTGCTGTCTCCATATTTGGACATACATCGATGCTAATCTCTTGCACAAGTAGAAAATAATAACGTATGTACAATATTAGGTATAAATATATGACACGCAACAGATAAAATATATTTTCATACCAAACTACATTTGATATAGTACATTTTACATGTCTACTTCAAATAAATATGGACATCATTGTTTATAAAAACTGATAGAGTAAAATTCTGTTAGGTTAAAACAAGGATTATATTTGTAATTAGTTTATCGCGTAACAAAGCATATGTAACTCGTAGTTCATATTAACAGTGTAAGAATGAACACGTGGTAGTGTAGAGACTTCGTACAGGTATATATATATATATATATATATATATATATATATATATATATATATATATATATATATATATATATATATATATACCTGTATATGTGAAGGTGTAGATGGTTCGGGGACATGTGACGGGAATGAAATATGTGTGAACGTTGCTAGATTTACAATAAAGCTAGCATTGTATGGTAATGCCAAGAGTCACTACAGTGTCACCCATATGAATATGGTTTGGTTTATGAATACTTCAGAAAGTGACCATCAAACATTTACCAATCCATCAAATCGAAATGATTTTAGGAAATCTATAAGAAGTTCCCGTGTTCTTCTCATTTTCTGAATTATCGTGAATGCGCGTTATAACGAATTGCTGATTTAACGCCTTTTTATATAGTTCACGGAAAAACCGCGTTATAGTGAATCAGGCTTAACCGCGCTAGCGTTAAACGGGGTCCTACTGTTGATGTAGTTATTTTCTAGGTATAGAGTATTGGAATATATTATTTGTGAATAAAAGAACAGTGTACAGAACATATTATATCTTTATATCTATGTAATATAATCATATTATTCATAGCAGTACATGAGGTTATGTTTTCATGTTTATTATCATGTAGAAACGTGTAATAATTCGCTATTCTCTTATTACTCACTGTATTTAACACCTTAAGTCTACATAAATGTTTAAATAACAGAACTTTGTTAGCAGTCAATAAAGTAAGTGCCATTACATTACGTTTAACATTATTAACCAGCGTGAATTTATCGTTAAAACTATTTTCTTGTTAATATTCCATTGTATTGCATTTGTATGGACCAAAGCAGCACGGTGGCGTGGAATAATAGGTGGATTCACACGCTGTTGTTCTGCCAGGTTTCATCCATAATACATCGGTACAATGAGTCCCACTGGTTTAACATCACTGTATAACCTGATAGCTAGTAATATGCGCACGCGCGTCTGTGTGAGTGCTAGTTTAGTATTCTGAAAGTCGCGCTAGATTCAAGGTTAAGGGTGGAGTTATGAGGAATGCATTTCTTTATGACGGGACCGTAAGTTATATGACAAACAGTGTTTCTTATATCCGCCGGAATTCAATATATAAGTTGGTGTACCGTGAAACTTGGAGTGCTAACCAGGCACAAAATTCTACCGAGCACCTCATCAACTTAGCTAACATATATGTACATGTCTTCATCCAAGCAATCTGGAACATATGGAATTAACATGTAAATATAGAAATATTGTGATTACTTCTAAACAATACATTTTAGACTCTAAAATTTAGAGCAAAGTTACAAATAAAAAACTCGTTCAGAAAACTACACACACACACACACACACATATATATATATATATATATATATATATATATATATATATATATATATATATATCTATATATATACATCGAAGAGTGACTGACTTATGAGAAATATAATCTCACTTTGCAACAGCATACAGATATGCAAACGCAATCAAAAACTATGTATATTTATAGAAGTCATATATCTACTGTGATACTGATGCACACATGGCCATTCAGAAGTGTCAACCATTTTTGTTCTCATTGATAAAAGTTTCAAGTGAATGGCTACACCCAGAAGGACAATGTATGTTATAGAATAGATTGACTTGTCAGCTAGTGTAACATACAAGCGCACATACAGTTCTTTGCAGCCCTGGTATAATGTTAACGTTGACATTATTCAAATATTTATCAGAAATTTGAAGCCGACAATGGGCGGTATGTGAGACATGTAGACAATGGTTGTCGGTGTCCACTATCAACGCACACATACACACACATATATACTTGCGGACCGGGCAAGAGAAGCTGGCAGACATGTATGAGAATAAAGTGCTTTGTGTAAAGTTCTATAACACAGTATCAACGTTGGCTGTGCCTCACTCTCTATGTGTATGTGTATGTGTGTTTCGCTTTACGTGTAAGGCAATATTAATCATAATGTTGATGTACAAATGTTTTATTTACGGTTGATATCCGTGTATAATATCCAAACACCAGACATATACGTATATATGCATGCAAAGATGTCCAAGTTACGTTTCCTTTGTGTTGTGTTACGTTACGTAGATAAACATTACGTATATAAACATAGCCGACAATGTGTGTGTCAGTCCGGGAAATGACGTAATCAGTAAGGATATTTATGTACCGTCCAACTGTATTTGAACGTTTTTCTTTCATCTATTCTGTAGATGTAGGAAATACAGCAGGTCATATGACACAGCAGATATCATGAATTAATATTCCACGTTTAACATTTATATACAAATGAAAAAAAAAAATTGGATATCATTCGCTAAGATTCGAACTCGGGACTTTTCAATTAGTGGTTGAGTGCTCTGCCAATATAATAATACCTTGTGAAATGTAATATTTCAATTCACATATTGCTAACAATTATTATTTAAGACAAATTCCCAATTTAGATGTTATCTTAAGCAATTCCTAGCGAATAATTTGTGCTTATTCTATTACACAAGCCAATTTAAACTATCATTTGTTCGGTGTAGAACAACATAAATTTCAGCTAATAGTCCGTAGCATAGTTTATCTACGTGGAGGATCTAAATTAGATTAATATAAAATGTATACCGCGTCCTGTGCGGGGCAACTTTTTTGATACCGCGTGTCCACGTACAACTATCGTTGAACACTTGAGATGGCAGCAAAACAGTCTAACAAGAAACGTTGTCGTTTTTTTGCACGCTTGCACGCTCGGTTCCGCTACCGTTCACCTATCAGTCAATCATTATGTACACTGTGCATGGTTTGTAGGCGCTAACTTGCACCGGACTGTTCGATTAACGAGATGATTGGTGCATACTCACGTCACCTTTCATCCATGGGCTATTATTGGTTTTCGATTTAACATGTTCAGTGCTGCTGTTGTTGGACAGGATACGAAGGTACTGCTTGTTTGCGCAGTGTAATTTGGTGTAATTGCTCGTTATTTCATACGAATCCACCCGACCACAGAATACCTCAACTGTGTAGTGTTCATTACTGCATTTTTAACCCGGTAATTAAAATCCAAGAAGCATCATATTAAACTATAAACAGTCTGATCATATATTCAATGATTGTATTTTTTGCCTTTTTATTTTAAATCTTAGTTGACAAATATTTTAATTGCATTTAAATTGTAAGTACATATATGTGTTCAGTAGAGCATGAAGGTAGTAGTACTTCATAGTACGATATACAGATTTAATTCACAATTATAAATGCACAATTAATCAGGTAGTATTTTATTACGGGCGATTATAATTTATTACAGGTTATAAATCCGGTGAGTATTCGGTAGGCGTATAGGCCGAGTATTTTGTAATTGCATTTAGTCCAATATATAAACTTGAATGTGTATGTGTGTGCGTGTTGTCGGGTAACTGACTACTGAGGACAATTCCTAGTACTGTGGAACCTTGTCTTACGTTAATTGGACAGTACAGTAGTTGCATGACATTCTTTGCATTGTTCGAAAGGTTCTAATCTCTGTATCTCTCTCGCTCAAACGTTCTTACGTACTTGTATACACGTTCGTATGTAGTAGTTAGACTTAAGTGAACAGTTAGCCAACTTCAGAGGAGATATAATTCACAATAAATATAACCGTTATAGTATAACAATACTTGAATTCTATACATTATTAGCACTAATTCATTAATTTTATTACAAGAAGAAGCAGAAGCCAAAGAAGAAGAAGAAGAAAGATCAACGTTGCACGTGTTATTATTTATCACTCATACCTATCGATAATTCAGGCTCATGAGTAGATTTTTTTTTTCTAGAAATAATCACGAAGTTTGTACTGGGAAATAAAACATAATGATGTTAGGAATTTGATGCCGTGTGGTGTGTTTTGCTCGCTTGGGCTCGGTACACACTATGTGTTACCATATACGGTAACTGTTGATGAACACGTGATTTGTTTTTACTCATGTTCTTTTTTATCCTCTGTAATTCTGTAAATAATAGACATGGAATGAAAAAAAAATGTTGATTAAATATCTCAATTTCTTTACTTACCAATAAATATGTGACACATATAATGATTAAATAAATGCAATCTATAATATTACCAGTGAAGAAGTGTTTTAATGTAAAATTACTGAAATGTTAGTGCTGGTTTCCTTGCTTCACTCTTGTTGTTTGTGAAATTGTATAGAAAATATAAATTTCTACGTTTATTTGACGACAAATAGAAGGTACTGAGTGTGTACAGCACTTTAGCCGCACCTTTGTGGACATCCGCACACGCATGCGTAATAGGACAGCAACCCACAGCCAACGTGTTTTTAGTACAGAGCGGGAATACAAACAAATATTATAACTGCAATTCGCAACTAGTAAAGTCTATTCAAATCCATATAGAAGTGACGTCACAAAACAAACAAACGAATTATGTCGTAAATAAAATTTACCTGATATAACATCACCGCTATATGAATTTGAATAGAGCATAATACCAAAGGTGCTACAAAGACCTATGAAATTTTTCTATTATCATTAATACTATCGCTAAATAGTAGTACTATAAAAATAGAGAATTTTCCATAAATGTAAAAATTAATAGAAATAAATTAAAATCTGAAAAAAAGTGTACCTTTATTTCAAAGATTATTTTAAAATACAATTCCGAAGAAAAGTTTTAATATGCCAGTTTTGAATATTATTTAAATATCTTCCGAAATATTAAAAAAAAATACATACTGTATTATTAGAAATAAAAACTTTTGATAAATAACATAAAATTATCATATAAATATTAATACAGTGCAAGCTCTCTTACTCGGTCTCGGATCAACTGGTCTCCGACTTAATCAACCGCTTCCCGAAATGCTTTTCTTCCAAAAAGCCTTACATTCAAAAATACAATTGAGAAAAAGCCACAGAAAAAAGTGGCCGATCAAGAGAACTTCTACTGTATTATATAAATCGTTATACAACCATTACTATCATTCATCTCCACTGTAGTAATGCCCGAATAAAAATATGCTGAATCCGTACCTGTATATATGTTATACTGTAATAGCTAGTTGCACTTATAATTTTTTTCTTAAATTTCACATTAGGCCAATCTCTTTTGGAATCATAATGATACAAATTCATACCTACATACATGCACATGTATGCGTGTATGTTACCTTGTATAGTTTTCTAAAACATTACAAGTATAAAATTGTTTAACTTAGTGGGTGCGTTTTAAAATTTCAGTTTTCAAGGAATCTTTACTTTACCATGCAAATAGCCAATGATATTTGCATACAAACGACACAAGACCACATTTTGTTAAACAGTGTAAGTGAATACATACAATTTACGTTCAAATACAAATTAAAGACACACACACACAAGTAAGATTAGATACATACCTAGTTGCAAACTCACGCTTCGTTTCAAGTAAACACATAATTTATAAAGAATATTATAAAAATCTTGGCACATTTGCTCGAGATAGCAAGAGTGAAATATTTTGTAACTCTAGTTGCCTAAGTGTTATAGATAATATTAACATTTAACGAACATTCACGTAGGATAAACAGTAATGTATTGAACTCGTAGATACTTACTGCAGAATAATAACAATTCAACGTCAGTCTTGATAGTTTCACATCGGAATAAGTATTATAAGCTGTATGTAATAAATTCGACTTACTTTCTTTTAATTCTTTCTACTTGTAGAATTTATAATTACAGTAAGTTCTGTATGTTACTGACATGTCGGATTTAACCTACATCTCAACGTTGTTTACTCGTTGACGTTTTTAGTTGAAAGAATAAGAAGAGAGACGAACACTGTACGGCGCGGCATTGTCACTGGTCACGGCCTGGTAGAATCGTGTTGGTTTGGCGCGCATACAACTATTAAAGTATCCCGTAATAGCGTTGTAATTTACCGTAGTGTCAGCCTGTTAATCGGTAATAACGAACATAAAAATGCCTTTGGTTATAATTACTGAAAAACGGTTTTACCGGTATTTTTATGTGGCTGCATTATATCTGTCGAGCGGCATGAATTTGTAGCAGCAGTTTATATTGTTTAAAAGACTGAAAATTGTAGCAATTTAAGTGAAATTAAATCAGCGTTCATATATATATATATATATATATATATATATATATATATATATATATATATATATATATATATATATGTATGTATGTATTTCTCAGAAGTGTTTATTAGTTAAATACCAAGAGGGATACACAAATACATAGCCAATCTCACAAACACTACATCTATCATATCATTTAACTGTGTTGTATTCATTTAGCAAAAACCATGGACTATGAAATTACATAGAAAAAGATCATTAATGTTCTGAACCTAAGGTGAAAGAGCATATCAAAGAAACTATAATAAATAAAGTGGCATTGATCAAAGAACAGAAGTAAAATTTGTTGAAAAAAAAACGTATATCATCGTTTATTTTACATTACTGTAATTGTGTTTTAGTTTGCAATTATTTTAACTTTAAACTCAGATATTGGACTACCTAGTGGGAATTCAAACACTTGGTTACTTTCGAACTAGTGGGAAAGTGACAAGTACTCATATTCACTGTCAAGCTACAGCTACAGCAGTTTCATGTACATAAATAGAGAGAGAGAGAGAATATTCTGAAATAGTTAGTATTTGTTCACGATAATTCTAGAACACTCTAATCACGGGAAACACATTCAGAAATCAATGTCTAAACAAAACCGTAATTACAGTAATTTAATGGATATTCACTTTATGATGTTCTAAGAAACCTATTAGTCCAAGTAGACCATCTCTCCTTGAAAGAGTGTGGCTGTGTGATTTGTTCTTTGCACGCCATTTCCAGGAACACATCGTGGAGAACAACAAGAAGTAGAGAGTGAACGAGTGAATGTACTGGTTGGTGTTTTTACAATTGTTACTAAATTCACATTACAGAATTAACAATCTGCCCGATGTAAAGTGTTGATATACAAGTATGTTGAATCTATCTGCTTGTCAATCTACAAAACAGTGATTTAATGATAGACTTTTGGTAGGTTTATAATTACACAATTCCGGTATCGACATCACAATCCGTGCGGTTGTTAACGTATGTTGTGTTTTTATTTCGGTAATCACGTGTTTCCTGTCAAGACGCGTGCGTCGTAGTTTGTACGACACGAATCAAACTGACAGTTCTCATTGTATCATATATACATACACGTATTAGTAAATTTTGAAAGAAACGAAGAGGATATACTATTAAATATGGCAAAACTACATACATAGAGTAACCTCGATTAACGCCCGAAAAAAGCGCTAAATTTACAATGTTTCATTATAGCGCGGTTCATGAAGATACAATTACGGAAATTATGGATCAATTTATAGAAAATGACCCAGTATTAAAATATTCTCGTATAACGCTGTTTCGTTTAGCGCTCTGTTTTCAGGAACACATCTCAAGTGGTACAATATGTCTTACTGTACATATTCTTTGCTAGTGAGCAGAAAAAAACAATAATTTTATGCACATTTCAAATTTATACATTCCAAGAATACAGAAATCCTAATTAAAACTGCACCACTAATTAGAACAGGACTAATTAAGAGACAAGTGTAATTAATACACTTCGAATGTACAATCTCTAATCTGGGATACTGAAAATATTTCTGATACGATACGAATATTATAAATAATTTAGCAAGACAAATTCTCAGTGAAACATTGCAAGACTATTTGTCAAGTTCTTGAGAAACTATCTGATTAGTATGGATTAAAATTAATTTGATTGATTCTACAGATAAAATGTACTAAAAACTAGAACTGCACTTCATTTAGATGCCATAGTTTTTTAATCAGGAACTGAAATCGTACATACATAACAAATGTCGTAATTGCAGTAAATACTTTCGTATTTTATTTTCATAAAAACAAATAAAAACTCTTGAATTATATTTAATATATTTAGATTTAGTAAGTAGTTTAAATGTTTTCTTGCTCATATATGTAAGGCTAGTGGTTATGTAGTTGAGTTTATAAATCAGGGACATGCAAATGAAGAGTCAAGTGTACATTATATCCCACTGAGAACTTCTACTGCAGGCGCCATGTTTTGTGAACCAAAGGTGTTAAGTTAGGTATATATATTCACAAGAAGTCATCACAGTATTGCATTTTATACAACCCTACCTATCGTCTATATTTAAATAATAAATTCTAAAACTGTACTTTTATTTTATAACGAAAATTCATTCTCAAATCTTCATTACAATATCAAAATCTGTTTTTAGTTTTCTCGTAACGTTAAATTGTACACTAAGACCTTGCTGTTCGCTATACTTCGATAAACGCTAATTCGCTATAACGTGGTATTTTTAGCGCGCTAAATTTACGATGATTCGTTATAACGCGCGTTCATGTAGACACACGGTCATTCTAAAAATGAGAAGAACACGGGAACCTACGGATTTTTTTAAATCATCTCGTTTAACGTCTTTTCGCGCTTGTTTTGTAGCAACGTGTATCTTGAGCGTTAACCAAGGCGAGGGCTTATTACTGTAATTATCTGTCCCAAATTATGAATTTTTATGCATACAAGTACAGAATCCACATATAGTGAACTTGAAGGGACCAGGAATTTGGTTTACTATAAGCGAGTGTACACTATAACGAAAGTATTTAGTATGTTATATATTTACTAGGTTGGTACTCAGAGATACGTTCATTATAAGCGAGTTTCCACTATATGTGAGTTCACTATAAGTGGATTCCACGGTATTATGTAGAATAGATACGTTAAGGTGTGTAATCATAACACAGTTTTCTTGCACGGGTAAACTTAGTGTCGTTTATATATGACCCCCACGGGACGCAAATGCGATTCGATATTATTTTTGAAAAGTTCTCTATGATGGTTGACAGTTTTTTACAAAATTAATTTACATTACTGTACTTGGACATACAACATCCATTTTATGATAATGTGTTTAATTGGTGTAATGAAATAATAAAACACGCAAGCTCTCTCTTTCTCTCTCTCTCTTTCTCTCTGAAACACTAGATTCGCATATACACGCTGTTATTAAACATCCGATGAGGTCATCCCGTGCTGGTGCTGATGATGATCATGCTGACGTGTCATCGTAATCATGACGAAAGACGCGACAGCTGCAATCGTGATATTGCTACGCAGCTCGTACGCATGCGCCGCACCATTCCATCTCACATTACAGATTAAACATGGACAAACGGCCAGAGAGGAAACAAAAACTGGCATATAAAAAATTAAAATACGCGCCAGTATGTTATAATTCATGACAATAATTTTAATATGAAAATTAGCGTGGGGACGAACTAGAAATTTTATTTAACCAATTCACACAGCAAGCTTAACCCATACAATGCTGCGTATTTTTTGTTGTTTTTTCTTTGCTCTCTAACGAATTTTTATCATAGCTGGCGACCCCCAACACAGAACAATGTAAAACAAAAAAAAAACGGAGAAAAAAAATTATCAAAGTGAGCTTTGATTTTTTGTGTGCGTGTGTGTCAGCGAAGGGTTGAGCACAAACTTGAGGTGACAGAAAAGGGTTAAGCTATTGTTTTTACAATGCAATTGTCATGTACGCTAGCCTAGTACGGTTGATTTTCAAATTTGAATTTGGAGCCAAACAGATGTGATTTTATTTGTGCAGCAGGCCATATGCAAATTGTGCATTATGGACCGTAGTTTTATATTACAGCTTCCCAGCAAAAAACACGATTTTTTATTTCGAAGAAAAAAAAATTTAGGCTTCGTTTAATAAATTCAAAAACTGTTCTGAATTGCTAGCCTATACATTCTAACTAAATGAATTCGTGTTTAATTTCTTGTGGGTAAAGAACGCAAAAGTGTATATTTACTGTTTTATATGTTGTCAAAACTAATTTCTTCTAGGATTCTAGACGCGAGAAGTATATGTGAGTGTGTGTAAGT
This sequence comes from Carabus problematicus, assembly GCA_963422195.1. Taxonomy (NCBI): domain Eukaryota; kingdom Metazoa; phylum Arthropoda; class Insecta; order Coleoptera; family Carabidae; genus Carabus; species Carabus problematicus. The sequence continues at coordinate 9,485,475 of OY728588.1, read as the reverse complement.
TGAGATGGTGTATATTAGTGCCGCATTTGTAATTATTTTATTGAGAGGACCACGAGACATCTGTCTCCATGGCCGGCGCCATAATGCTCTCTTGTAAGCGTCAGTAAGTGCTACCTACATACACACATACATACACTTGCGCGCACTTAGCAAAAACGTGTACAGTGTACAAATTTATTAACATAACATATCCGCAAAAATCTACAGTTACTGTATTTGATTTTAAATAAACAATTGTACTAAACAAAAAAACTAAATGTAGCTGGTTCAAAATGGTGTATAAGTTATTTGGTAACCAAGCTATGCAACATGTTATGTGTTTTGTGGCTTTGATTCTATAAAAATCCAGTACAAATTCTATTTTTTTCCATTGAGAACTGAACCGCTATGTGATTACGGACAGCGTGAGGGAATTTTTATTAGAAAATGTTTTTGTTTGCGGGCTGAACAAGAGTACAATTGTCAGTTTCGGACATTATTTCTTTCTCTCTCACTAAATTTGTCACAAATTAACGCAAGCACTTGTAATCAAGTTTATATAATTGTCATTACTATTGCCTGGTTGCTAAGACAAAGTGTAATATCGAATAGAAAACGATATTAATTTATTGTCTTCTATTCGTGATCAGTTAAGGGTGATTTCATTGTGCTATTAATCTAAGAGATTATATTTATAGTCTATGGCTATGTAACTTGGAATAAATGTTTATTGTGCAACTGGACATGCGGTAACGAATATAATGTTTACGATTTCTTGTGGGAGATAATTTCTATAGGAAAATAATGTGCGTTTATGCGGATTTGTTCATATACTATTACAAACTTACTAATATTGATGCTGCTACTAGTGCTGCTACTACTGCTGCTCCTTGATATTGGTGGTGGTTGTTCGCAATATTATAGTTCATAGGGGTTATCTCTAACGGAATCTATACGCACAACACAGTATGGCACCTATAGCTATTACGATGCTATCAGTTTGCTTGATTTACTATAGAACCATAACCATACATATGTAAGTGCATATATATATATATATATATATATATATATATATATATATATATATATATATATATATATATATATATATGATTTAAAAGTATATGCTTCCATAAATCTGTATGTTCTAATACATATTGCATACCTTCGGAGCACAATAATACATCTTAACATAGAGTAGAATTATACTATTATATATAGAATTATATATATATATATATATATATATATATATATATATATATATATATATATATATATATATATATATATATATACAGTAACCTTCGCTTATAACGAACCCGCTTATAACGAATTTTCGGTTATAACGAACCAATCTATAAGGTACGAACTAAAGTATCATTAAACGTGTGTTATTTTTTTCGCAAATAACGAACCCGTTTATAACGAACTTTCGGGTATAACGAACCTTAATTTTTATTATAATCGCAAAAGTTTTCGGTTATAACGAACTTAAAACGGCATTTTACCAAATAATCAGGGGATTCTTCGAAATCTTTAAATGTAGGGTCACCGTAACAGTTCTTGCGGTACTTGTGTATATGTGATTAATTGTATGAAAAAAAAATTATCGGACCTTCCCGCGATTGGAGCGGCCCATGTAGAAATTTCAGCATGCCCCACATGGCCTGTCCGCCCCTGTTCACTGTATTTAATGTGTTAAAGAAGTACAATTATGAGTTACGCAATTTTGAAGAAAACACGTAAAACTCTTACTTTAAATAAATAAAAATCATATAAAATAATAACAAATATAAACAAAAGTAAAATAAACGATTTTTACTTTCTTATACATAGTATAAAGAAAGTATAGGAATCATGAAAAATTTCGATTGCGAGATTTTGATGGAAATACATGTTTTGAGGTCCCATGAACACGTTTTGACTATTTTCGCCATGACGTCTGTGTGTGTGGATGTGTGGATGTGTGGATGTGTGTCTGTATGTTCATTATCTTCAAAACGAACAAAGACAGGACAATGAAACTTCGTATTTAAAAGTTTTTTGATTATATGAAGAGCTGATTAGATTTCTAGCATAATCGCACAACCGGAAGAGGAAGTTTACTGAAGAACAAAATCGAACATTGTGAATTATTACAGAAACTGAAAGGGATATGGAAAAAGTTTTGAAATAAAAGTTATAGAAAACAATAAGCTTAAGAAAAAATATTCTATGCATTTTTGCTCTATCTTTATCCAATTTTGAGTAAAATGTATTTATATATTGGCATGTATTTAAAATATCATATATGCTGTGAAAACAAAACAAAGACAAAATATTTACAGAAATACGCATTTGAAATGTCAAATATGTGCCAATTTAAATTGAGTATAAGAAAGTAGTGTGGTGACCACACCAGATTTTTTTAAATAAGATTCATAAAAAGTATTGTTAGTGTACATATGTATATGTATTACAAACCAATATCTAACTCAATTTTGAACAAATCTGGATTTGTCTAGTTTTGCAAAAGAGTTCTTCATATTATATATCTATTTGAAACATGTACATATGCATTAACAAAAATAATGAATTTTTTATGTTTATCTGTATATATATATATATATATATATATATATATATATATATATATATATATATATATATATATGCATGCATGAATGCATCTATTGAATATAATACGTCGCAATCGATGTCTTAAAATATATCTTATCAACAATAAAAAACACATTCAGCTACACGGGTGCACAGAGGAGGTTTAATTCGAGAATCAATGATTCTAGAATTAAACCTCATCACTAGGATGAAACAAAGAAATTTATTTGTTGTCCATTATTTGAGTTTCATTGAAATCATAGAGAATCAACTGAATCATAACCTTAGATAAATGAGTCTTCGTTACATAGTATTAAAAATTAAAACATATTTAGGAGCATTTTACATTCTCCAATTAAACTTCGTCCGAGTAACATATGGCATAAGATATCTGTTAAGCGGTTATGTAGCTTAGTTAGAAATATTATTGCTTCTTAACAAATACAGAGCAAATACAGCTTAACGCTACTCCAATTAACGCTGATTCGCTATAACGCTCCAAAAAAGAGCTAAATTTACAATGATACGTTATAAAGTGCGTTCATGAAAACGGTAATTCTGAAAATGAGAACACGGGACTTTTTTGGAGATCTTCCGAAACGACCTCGTTTAACACGATTTCACTTCGCATTTGTTTTGTAGGAATGTGTTTCTTGAGGGCCAACAACGAGGGGTAGTGTTGCTGTACAAACTTTTATGCGCATTCTGCTGATTATCATTAAAAAAATTACTAGACACTCACCCTTTCGATTCGGTAAAGGTATTCCCACGGCATAACTCTGTACCGTGATGCTGTTTTGCATACGGGAGCCAGGAATCGAACAGTAGGTACACACACGCATACACGCACATACACACATGGACTGTCGAGATGGAAATCAATGCGAAAGGGTTAAATGATCCGTCCCTATGCATTCGTTAACTCACACAAACACAGGCGCACATATATAGAATGAATGAATGATTTGAATAAACTCGGGAATTGTTTTGCATACGGTCGCGTAATATTCAAATGAGTTACCCCTTTTCGGGACCTTTCTTACCCCCTGTCAAGGGAATGTGGGTTCACACAGGGGTGTCTTATATATACCCTGAGAAACAGCAATAGGCATGTATGTTTGCTTGCTTTAAGATTTTACCCGTCGATATGTATATATTCGTTAACGATTAATGCATTGGAGGTGATATGCAAAAATCTAGTAACGCATTCGACTAAAGGTATTTTCTCACACATTTTCTGACATGCACCAAAAGTAGGGTTAGGTATTATTGTCTGGTCATTGAGATGGATGATTTAAAAGTATATGCTTCCATAAATCTGTATGTTCTAATACATATTGCATACCTTCGGAGCACAATAATACATCTTAACATAGAGTAGAATTATACAATCTTCCTTATAATAAAAACACATATCTTTCAATATTACTGATTTATATCTTGTTTGAGACATGATAAAACCTAATCAAGCAATGTTGATTATCCTATTCTACTGATCTATTATCAACTCTATTTAAATATGTAGCTCATTTCTTCCCACAATAGTTAGTTGTGCAAATTCGCATGAATAAAATAGAATATCAAATGACCAGTTGAAATGTCAGTTGTTCAATGTGCTTAGCTATAATGCGCATGCTCTGCTTGACGCGCTGTGCTTGCGCAGTTATGTGTACATGCCTTGTACTAAATGTTCCGATTGCAACTGTTCGCATAGATGTTTATTTAATTAAATGGTATGGCCAGGTAAACAAACATACATACTACATGTTCACAGTAATATTAAACTCTTATTTATCGAACGCGACGACCGATTCAAATTTCCCGGATTTTTGTTCTATTAAAATGTCTAGCAAAGCGTAATAAACTAGGGAAAAATACTGCTGTAAGCCTGGTTGTTTGGCCATTCTAGTCCAACGACATGGTAAGTATGTACAATATTACAAACTGGATAACCACAAGCCGAGATAGTTTGCACAGCATTCTAATTGCTGTAGAATAAATGTCAAAAATGAAAAGCAGTTTACTAACTGTGCATAACGGTTTTAATGAAGTTATTATTCTAACAATAATTTGCCCCCCGCTCCAAAAAAGAAGCCAACGAAATTATGAGTAGCAGGTAATTATTTAACTTTCTTTGTTTAAAACACTATATTTTGTTGTTAATCATAATTTCAGTACACAGTACACACACGCACATGCACATATATTGTAGTTACCTTGAAACGAAAGTGGACAAAACTTGCACGTGATACTATTACTATAGAAAACACAATGACTAATTTATGATATTTTTCTATATTCCCACTTGTTACGAATACGATAAAAAATATTCAACAAAATACATGCGATTACTAATGCATTTATGTATTAATTGTTTACGAATGACTCATCCGTTGTTACCTATATAACATATTACAGGCCTGTGTATGTGTGTGTATTGGTTGGTGACCAATGAGTGACTTAACCTTAGTTATTTGCTATACTAGCCTAACGACAACCTAACTACATCACAAAGTCATCGACTAAACTAGAATGACTCACATATATCAACACACACATGTGCATAAAATATGTGAAACATAACACAATGCTGTCCCGTTACAATTTATCAAATCATATTTCTTTAATCAGATTTAGCAAAGCATAAATTTAAGTCCAGAATCCTGTTAGAATGATTGTTTAAAATAAAAATCTTCAAAAGTAAATTGTATGAAACCAGAGCAGAATAAAGCATGCACGAATATTTGTAGTGCTCAGAATCAAATGTATTAGCATGTTTCGTGTTGAAAATAATTTTCCCATTTTTTTTTTAATTGGCATAATGATAGAGAAAAAAATCGTGGTACTAATTGAATAAGCGTGTTGCCTATTGTGTGTATTATCTAGAAATTTTAATCCGTCGTTTCCTTTTGAAATCATCCACCACGTAGAAACCTATAATTTAAATAAATCAGTTTCTGTAGATATATATATATATATATATATATATATATATATATATATATATATATATATATATATATATATATAGATATATGTGTCTGATCGTGCTTGGCAGTAATCAAGAAGTTAATTAAATAGTACAAAATATGAGAAGCTAATTTCACGTGAGCAATGAATTAATTTTTACAGGAAAACTAATTAGAAATCACGCTAAGACCTGTAGCATCATTGACTGTCTGTATGCATGTATGAATGTGAGATAATACTACATTTATATATATATATATATATATATATATATATATATATATATATATATATATATATATATATATATAATCAGTCAGTCACACAGGCTACAGAACTAGTATTTAATACTTTCAACATGTATGTTTTTATATATTTCTTTCCATTTTTTTTATACAAGATAATTGTTATAGACATAATTATTCGCTTTTTTATATAACTGTACTTGAATTTTAAATTAAAATATTAATCTACATACATACACACACAGACAGCATTATGCCTTTCCCATTGCTGAGGTAGTGCAGACCTTTCATGTTATCACATTAATTCGTAATAAATACCAGGTTCTGTGAGTCTTACGAATACACGCATACATCGCTATACGCGTCAATCAAAATGCTGTATAACGAATCATTTATTTCCATTACAAGAGTACAAACACATAACAAAATACATCCACAAGAGAATTTCTCGACTTTTTTGCTGTATATTGAAAAATTGTAGCCCATAAAACTTAACACAAAGCCGTTACAGTGAAAAGTCATATAAAAAATATGAATTTTTATTTAATATAACCTATTTCCTATGTAAAAAAAGTGTTTAGTTATAAACATTTAGTAAGCGACGTTAGTATTAATCTTTGCATAGCAATAATTTATAAAGTAAGCGTTGCTTGCGTAACTCGCTTATAGCATTGAAAACAAAATGAAAATAAAAAACGTATTGAAACCTATAAAATATGTGTAGGAATTTAATCGACATGTTCTTGCATGTTAATATAATGTATGTATGTGTGTGTATGCATGTGTGTGGTAGCCCCCTGTGATGTACATGACTTCCTTTTTAAATAAATTGCGCATAATAATTAGTTGGCGCGCGAATTGCAACAGTGACGGAGGCACGGCATACCTACGCAAGTGTCAAGCCAACGTTTTGTGCAACTAAATTCACACACACATATATACTTACATATATACATACTTATTCACATACATACTTAGTTACATACACACATATAGATGCTTGCATTACACATGGGTGACTACAACATGTCAAAAATTATTTGTCTCAAAAATCTATTCTGCAACAATATAGTGCCTTACCCGATGCACACTCTTGACAAACGCAACAAACCATGTAGAAATTGCTCACTGAATTTATTGACATTTATATGTGCAAGAAACATGCATTCGATAAAATATGTTACAAGTTCTGGGAACAGGACGAGATTTAACTGAAATTCGCGAAGCAAAAGCCACCTCATAATATTGAACATGAAACAACTTATGAACAGGTAAATGCACTCGTTTCGTTTCGATGTTTTGGAGGTTTTCTATTCGAAATTCAAATTAAACTTTGTCGTATACCTATAGCAGTTTGATTCTTTTTCAAATTCTTCTTTTCAAAATTAAATTAGTACTTTAAGCGGAATATATATTAGTTTTCTCCTCAATGTAATGTTACTAAAGTGCGATGTACATCTGTCAAACTTCAAATCATTTAAATTTAACTATACTGGCCTTGAAAAAAGAGACAATGCTTTGAACGTTTCATCAATGCTTTTCACGAATCAAAACAAGGGCAAATAAATTTAAAGTATTTCATATTAGTCCATGGTCACTGACCGAAACATGAATTTGACGTTTATTTGATGAAAATTTGATAGATGTAAAATGCACTTAAAAAGACCTGTCATTGTTCTGACATTCGCATGCGTATAATAAACCAATATGGAATACTTTTAACATCAACTATTATAATGACATGTTGAAATATCAACACATCTGCCGTTTGAAACGGAAAGACTAAATAAAAGAAAAAAGATACTGGCGTCAGCAACAACGTCTTTTATTATATATTGATCAATAAAGAACATATGTCTGTTCCTTGCATTGACGTTAAAATCAGGAGTGTGCTGCATCATGGTAGAATTATTTAAAATACACGAACCATTTTTTTTTCTCTCTATAAAAATCATACATATATACACTGGCCATTTCATATAACAACCAATTATATAACTGTAATAAAAATATTTATTATTCAATACAAATATTAATTACATACTTGTTATATATTTGGTAACACCAGTATGTACTAGGGCATCCAAACCGGTTCTAACCGAAACCGGAAAACCGGTTTTTCGCAAAATTTACAAAAATCGAAAACCGGTTTTTTTATTATCGGTTTTTCGGTTTTTTAATGAAAATTTTATTGTTTATTTGCAAATTGGTTGATTTGATCGAAAAAAAGATGAATAATTTTATCAGTATACATTAAAAAAAATTCTTTACAAACTATATCAATATTAACTTCCTAGTCTGTGTGTGCAGCAAATAATATCAATATTGATTTTCTGCTGTGTTTTCTAGGCAGCTTTGTCAGAATATCAGTGTATGTTTTGCCATTATATATTACAATAAAAAAGGTACGTAATGAATTTTTGTTACATGTATTTAATATTATGTATGTTAGTATTCTCGAAGTATGTTAAGAGAAATATTTGCTTAAAAGTTTTGATTTGTCAGCAAAAAACCTTTTAACCTATGTCGTGTTAAGCGTGTTTGACATGGTATATCATCAATGTTTAAAGAAAATATAGAAGAAGACATAGTTTCAAAAATGCAAAAAGAAATAAAAGTACTTGAAACAACGGGGTGTAAAACAAAATATTTGGAACATTTATTTAATGCTCTTGCTTCAATTCCTCCAACTTCCACGGAAAGTGAAAGGGTTTTCTCGGTGGCGAACAATTTTTGTACAAAATTAAGAAGTTCACTTAAATATGAAACATTAAACGCTTTAGTATTTTTGAAATATTGGTTTTTAAAAAACAACCAATAATTAATTATAACTTTTCTTTACTTGGGATTTTTGTTTTTATTTATTGTTATTATACTGTGAATTACTGTCATTTTTTGAAAAAATAAATATTCATGTTTCGCTATTAATATATGCTTTGATTTAGTGAGTTTATGAAAAAATATAAGAAAATATATATGTATTACTCGTTTGATTGAATTTTTTATTTCAATTATTATTATCTAAAAAAACCGGTTAACCGGTTTCTTTCTATTAAAAAACCGAAAACCGGTTTTGAAAATTTACCGGTTTTTTGGATGCCCTAGTATGTACGTGTGTATGTGTGTGTGTGTGGCTTGAGAGTATATATAGGTCAGATTCTAACATGTAATTTCAACGTATCTATTGGAATATTAGAATAGGGAAAGTTCTCACTTGTCAGACATATTTTCCACAGTGAAATCGTCCAAATGTGGGACGAATGGATGCCTTCACATTCCACCTTGGAATTTATATATTTCTACCTTTTCTATAACGTAAAAGGCCAGCGTTTTTTTTTTTATTTACTTTACTTTAAGAGGAAGGGACATTTGTAAACCTGTCATTATTTTCAAACGATATACATACAAATACATCGATTACTGTCATTCACAATTCAATACTAAAGACGCTACTTAAGAACTACTAAATGTGTCTACTAAGTTTCATAGTATTTACTGCACTGAATATACTATATGTATCTATATAATTAAAACACATTGCATGTGTTTCAAACGTTACGGAAACAAACTAGACTTTTTTTGTTTAATATCTCTTCAGCAGCATGGCTGGTTTAATCATCTAAACATCTTACTAATTAAAAATGAAACGATAAATTGAAAACATCGTTTGCTCAACCAATATATACATATGCCTACGTATGTGTGTGTGTGTGTGTGTGTGTGTGTGTGTGTGTGTGTGTGTAAATTATATTACCATTATCCGGTTGCTCTGTTCTTGTATATTTCTTGTTTGCGTGTTGTGGCAAATATTAAAATTACACTGGAATTTCAGATTGTTATTTTTTAATTTTCACTTTGTAGATTATGCCTACTTGATGTTTGTTGATTCCACACACACACACACACACACACACACACACACACACACATCTACAGACATAGGTGTACAGGTATATGTGCGAATACTTTCGTGCTGTTGATGAGGGAGCCGACACACTAATAATTCGTCTGCTTACATTATTAATATCTGTTCTTATCTTAACCAGGTAGCAGAAATTTCACGTTCACTGACTCTTTGTTCCTCACAATGAATACTTTTTCCGTTTCGTTTCTTTTAGTTTTTTTTTTTTTTGTTCGACAATTTCATTTAAATCTTGATGATAGTAACGTATAATTTAAAGATATCATGGACCATTAATTTGATCATTGTTTAATATGTTAATATCTAGTTTCGTGTTACAGTTTTTCATATGAAATAAATATATATGTTGATTTTGAAATTGGAAGCCAGGAAAAGTGTTAATTTATTTGTTATAACAAATAAATTAACGCTTTTCAGAATGAACGCAACCTAGTCGTATGTTGTGCTGGTTGTTTGCTAGTTGTACCGTATTAATGAATACGGTTCGGGGTCGGTACCCCGTTGCTGTTTTGCATACGGCATTCACACACAGAGGCCAGCATACTTGGGCTTTAGCATCACCTGGTTGAAAAATGTGACTTTTTTTTCTCCCACATTAAATCAAGCGCTGTGGGTAGCTTCGAATTTTTTGCATACCTCACGCAGGGCGTACAAACATACAGTAGTGTTTGTACTTTGTGCCTGCAGGCACAGTTAACCCTTGCACGATGTAAAGCTGAGGGCGGTACCTGCGAGAATCATCTATATTCTATAACATACGCCCAGTATATGTAAAAGACAGATAAGCTACAAACATACACACGCACATACATGCATACATATATACATGTATGTATGCATGTATGTATATATATATATATATATATATATATATATATATATATATATATAATGTTGAAATACAGAAGAATCCGTTTATAGTGAACTTGAAGGGACCAGCGAATGTATTTTATGATTAAGTTGGGATTCAGAGATACGTTCACTATAAACGAGTTTCTACTATATGCGAGTTCACTATAAGTGGATTCCGCTGTATTAGGTAGAATGGATAAGTTAATGTGTGTAATCGTACGTAACGCATTTTTTCCGCGCCATGGCACGCAAATGCGATTCGATATTAACGGTGTTAAGCTAAAAACATAAGTGAATTAGACGTAATTGCTAATATTTTAGACAATTGTTTTAAATGCAACAGATATCCTAGAAGCTATACATGTATATTAGTATTTATAAGTTATTTTGTATCCCAATGAAATGAGCAATCATTTAAAAACACTTGTGTTCGTTCTAGAGATGGCCAACTGAATAACATGTTACCTGTCTCGCAGTGTACGGCAGAAAATAATTTATGACATCAATCAAAATACAACGTTTTCTAATTTTGTTTGTCGATTGAATGTCCAATCATAAATTTGTTAATGAGCGCATAGCCCATCAGATATACAGATAGACACCAGACGACTGGCGACAAATAAAATTGTTTATGTACTAATAGAAAATATTATTTATAATGTATATATCATTTACATACATTTACTCTTACTGAATGTGTATTAAATAGCTATTAAAAAATGTTACACTAATTCCATAGGCAACAATAATAGTCGTGTATCTAAGTTCCGATATCGTAGAAATATTTCACTCGAAATTCACCCGTAATTATTATCAACATATGACAGCAAGTCAGTAACATTTGCATTTAGAAATTGTCTGAATCATTTCCAGTCGTAAAAATAATTTGACGATCACGAATTTTTTTTACTGTATTTAAATTGTTATTTGATTACCAACAATTAGCGCTAGGTTTTTAATAACTAATAAATTAATTATAAAACCAAAAAGCAAAAACGAGTTCTAAGAAGCTAATAATTTTGTATATCCCTGATCAGTTGTAATTTGATACTAAAATAATAAAAGTAAATCGTTTTTAGCGTCATGCTTGTTAACAAAAAATAAATAAATAAATAAAAGTACGAAATAATAAATTCAAAACGTGTGTTTCACAGCGCTCGCCACGATGATTTTAGTTCGACAAATATCCGCGTAGCGGCGGTAACGATCAGAGCCACGACGGTGTCACGTGCTGGACGCATGGCGTCGCACCGAATGTGCAACGTCGCGCGCCATAATGGCGTCGGTAAGTACTGCGCATGTACGTGGAATATAAGTGTGTGTGTTTCACTCTTGCACGTGTATGTGTGTGTAGTTTGTACAGGGGGACTGCAGGAGGCAAAGGGAAAGAACCAGTAACTATAAGAAACTTTTAAAAGCATTGTCAAAACGTTAACATTTAGTTGGCATTCGTTTAAAGCAAGTTTATGACATGTAATATCATTTTTCTTGATTCGCTAGATTCCATGCCATGAATATACTACTTCACCTTGCATTAAGTTACCTGGTGCAAATTATAATTACCGTTAATATTTTTGTACATATACCACAATAAAAGGCTGTGGTTAGTATTATAGAGTATTTCCCGCAATTAACGTTACCGCGATTACCGATCATTCGTTATAACGCAGTTATTCTTTTGAACTCTAAAAAAAGCACTAAATTTACTATAATTCGTTATAACGCGTATTCATGAAGACAGTAATTATGAAAATGAGGAGAGCAAGGGAACTTCTTATAGATTTCCTAAGATCACTTTGTTTAACGCTGTTTCGTTTAGTGCTTGATTTGTATTACTGTTGCCAAAAAGTTGTTTTAAATATAATTATAAATTATTGATTCTGCTTTCTGCACTGAATAGAACGTTATATTATGCAGTTTTTAATTGTAAACAACGTTTTTATTTACATTTTTGCTCTAAAATATACTGAAATAATCACAATTTTTATATATTTACATGTTAATTCTCTACGTCCCAGATTTCTTGCGACACCCGGTATATACAAATGTGTATGTAATTCACATTGGCGTACGTGACTATCCTTTTTAAGGTCCCCTACGCCCCTGATACTATCACATACTGACAGTTTTTTTTCTGACTATACATATGCAAATTCTCGTACACAGACCATTCGACAATTATGCGTACGTATGCGTGTGTGTGTGTGCGTACGTTTGTGATACGTTGCAAATGTTGCTCACCATGCGGCGTTACTGTAGCAATTTCCGGCTCGACAATGATGACTCGACGAATGTTGATTTTTTTTTCATCGCTAACGATATATCCTCACAGTTGTCTCATATGTACAGACACTCAGTTCATTACTTGAATTAAACTAAACGAAAGCATATTTATTTAAAATTGTTCCACACATACTAAAAGTACTATTAAATTGTCCTACTATTGACACTATTGCTATAGTGCTATAGAAGTATACTATCTTCTGTAGTAACAGTAGGTTTAGAAGTAAAATGTAGCAACCCTTTCAAGCATATTTGCTATAGCAGTGAATTACAGACCAATATGTTTATCAGTTACATCATCAACTGTATAATTTATGTATTTATATCTGTAGTGAAAAGATTGTCGGTTAAACAGAAGAATCAGGGAATTTGCGAGTGTATAATGTTTCTTTATAATTAGTTTTTAAATGCGCGAGTTCTTGAACTGTAAACCTGTTGATCTAAGATTGGAATATGTATATATATTCTTGAAGTGTCACTTTAGCTTATATTTTATACAATCTTCGCTACTTCTGTTCTACAATACGTATGTATGCAAGTACTACAGACATCTAATGATAATGAACTATTACAATTGCTTTGTGCACTGCAGCATATCTTAACAAACTAATGTACAAATATGCATTTTTACATCCGCAAAGATAAAGGAACAAAGTTTGCCATTATTCATTAACAAAGAAATTTGAATTTCCGTAATTTTAAAACGAATTACTACAAGAACAGGCGCACACTTATTTTGATTTTAATCTGACAATGAACATAGATTTATGTCTTACATTTTGTTTAAACCAAAAAGTCAATTTTATATAATGAATATATTCATCAATACAACATAAATTCTACTAGGCAATGCAAAAACACATACATTAAAAACTATCAATAGCAAAATAGGAAAGTTTATTGTTATTCATTCTTGTTTATAACAGGACTTATGTGACTAGTTTGCACATGCGTGTGACCTTGATATCGTACACCGGATATTTATATAAGAATTGCTTATTTTGTTTTTTGATCACAAATCACACTTTAAATTTGTTTAATCTTCTGACGTTAGATGATGCGCGTTTTCTCATATAGAAAAATTAATATACCAATGAATATGTGTGAGGCTTCGTTAAAAATAATTAGAAGCCATATTGAACGGTTATAAACTCACAGTGCAGTAATTTATTTTCATTTAGAAAATCATAAAACCAGTATCTTGCTGTGCTATAACTTCTATGATAATAAAATGAATTTAATACCATATTGCACGTATCAATATTAATTGTTACATAATTTATCTTTCATCGCAGTAGGCTTGCTATCTGTTAATATATATATATATATATATATATATATATATATATATATATATATATATATATATATATATATATATATATATATATATATATATATATATATATATATATATATATATATATATATTGGTTAAAACTATGATATTACAAATGAGGAAATCACGGATAAGGAAAAATGATGGAAATTTGAATGTGTTATTTAAACCTTTACTGTTCTCAGAATTAGAGAGTTGTTGCACAGTTGGTACGATTGATATACGTTAGCCAGCAGGACAGGTCTACCACCCGTGCCGACCTACAACACTAATGAGAATATTCATTGGTTGATATGCATAATTATTTCACTGTGTCTCTACTAAATGCATACTGTGATTGTTAAATATCACTAATTAGTAAGCTATAAATATTGTTTAGTGTGATTTATAATCATTGTCGGAGTGATTCTATGCACGTGATTTTACTTTATAATATAACGTTTATATAAGTAACTATTATAAATTAATTAAAAACTCCATAAAAGTACGTATGACAAAACGCTATTTTTAAAACAATGTTCTCATAGGATTGTCTAGTGTACATACTTTGATTGAAATAAAAGTTGTTGGATAATATGCAATGTTATATCCGGTGTAAATTCTAAGGTTATGTTTCCTCTTGCCAGCTGTCGTTTTAACCTTAAAAATATCGAGAATTAATGTACATGTACCTTACTAGTAATTCTCTTGTAAAGTCAGGTTAAGAAATTATGTACAAACACAAATCTACAACTTGAAGGAAAGAGATAGATGTTGGTATGTTGCAAGTGTAATAATGTGCAATACTGTTCCAAGTGTAATAATCTCATATAGCTCACATTACTAGCGAGCCATAGCAGGCGAGAGAAGGATTAATAATTTATTTGTTTACCGACCATGGATCGCAGCAGGGCCCAAGTGTATGCTTCTTAGCCAATGCGAATTTATAAAACAGTATAATTCAAAGGATACACGCACCATAGCATCGAGACCAGTGGCGACTCGTACACTACTCTGTCCCGTTTTGCTTTTTAACTTGTGAATTTAGCTAATATGAATTTATAGAAGAATTTATTGGACGATGGAACTTAAATGTATATGTATGAACTGGCTGTGAGTGTGTGGTTATGGTGTAACGTTTAGGCCGTTATGTATATGCAAAGTGCCAGCATACAAATGTTCCTTATTATTGTGGAATGTCCACTAGCATTGGGAATAATAGCACTGTCGTATGGGACGTGATAGTCCTACCACATACATAAAGCTTTGTACATTCATATATGTAGAGGTGTATTGTTTTTATTTTGCTTTGTCCTTCATAATAATCTCTCTATATGTGGTGGTTTGCCGCTTTTCATCTGTCCATTCTCACCCTATCTGACCGTCCGTCCATTTGTTCCCATAATTCATCACTTTTTTAGCATAGCTTTTGTAAAAGTTCAAATAATGGGAAGAAGGGTTAACGAATACATATTTGCATATTGTCTGCCATCTGCTTGAAGCAAAACATTATAAAATATTTATAAATATCATACGAATACTGGTTTTGTAAGAATGAATCGATTTGAAATACTAAAATGTAACGATTGAATGATGCAAGGTTACAAAGTAAGGTTATGGTATACACATTTAACTTTATTCTTTGGATTAACATAGTAGTTTCGTAATGATTTTAGTAATTTAAATAAATAATTAGAGCAAATGTATGCGTGTGTGTGTGTGTGTGTAAGTCGTTAAGAGTAGCACTATTTTAATTACTATCTTTAGAGGTAGTTATCTCTATTAGTTTAGATATCTTAACGACTTTTGGGCCTTTGCAAGAAGGTAAATAACACCAGTTACTGTCAACGTTAGACGTTACAGCGAATTACACTTTAAAATGTAACTAAATACTAACAAATAACATGCATATTTAAATTTAAAACAACTTTTTCTCGTTGAAAATTCAATACGGTAAAAAAAATATTCTCACCTTTGGAAACTAGTAAATAATGTTTTTGAAACATCTGTATAATATAACTATCTACCGGGTGTCTCAACCAAATGTGACATGAGAAATCCAATGTTAATATTTTAACTAGCCAATATTACGTTTCTTGTTATATTTGGAATACAAGTTTTAATATAAATGGTATGTAGAATTAAAAACTGCATTGATTGAGCTCTTAATTGTCTTTTAAATATTGTTTACCATGGAGAAAAATGGAAGAGAATTTCGAAAATTTCATGAAGTATTAGCTAGCCGCGAAGATCGTGCATCAGAAATCTTTTTTGAGTATTTAAAGAGACATGTTTAAAAATAAAATTATACTTTTTAAACGAATTAGATACAATCAATACCACCTACAGACACTTGAACAAGCTACAAACAAAAATTCATTTAACTAATGATTGCTATTCAGCCACAGTAAAAAAATCGAATTTATATCGCATTTTAACGATGTGACATTAACTTGCACTAACGAGAAACATTGTTCTTAATTGTATATGATCTAATTGTCTACACACATTGATTCAGTATCGATTATTATCAGGGGCAATTAAGTGAAGTTTAATCGGAATCACAAGTAGATCGATGATCAAACATGGTAAATCAACTTTATTAACAGTTCATTAATTAACAAGAAAATTGAAACGGTGACTAAAAAAAAAAATATAACAAAAAAATTAGTGGATAGATGAATGTCAACGTACAACATTTTGACAGTATGAGACATGTGGAAAGATTGTTAATATCAATTTTTTTTTGTCAGGATGAAGATGTCATGTAAATATTTTTGGTCTCGAATTTCACTTACTGATGATAATATTTTAATGAGATGTTTTCGTTATGTCATGTGTTTGATTTTAGCTATAGATATCTCTTGAATTGACATGATGAGAAATGTCTATGATTAGAATTATTTTTGATGGATCGTGTTTCTCTAAACTGATTTTACCACATGTTCACAAAAAATGTTTACTTTAGGAGAAAAATATGTATATTACGCAAATTAAGTACAGTAAGATCTCTTCGTTTAACGCTACCTCGATTAACGCTGATTCGCTATAACGCGATTTTTTCGTAATCACCGAAAAAAAAGCGCTAAATTTAAAACGATTCGTTATAACGCGCGTTCATGAAGACGCGGTAATTCTGAAAATGAGGAGAGCCGCGAAACTTCTTACAGATTTCGTAAAATTTTCTCGTTTAACGCGATTTCGCTTAGCGCTTGTTTTGTAGGAATGCGTATTCTGAATGCGGGAAATTACTGTGTGTCAAACAAAGTATTTTGTAATTAAATATGTATATAGATTGCTAGTTTGTTACTAACTATTAAAAATTACTATTTTATTTTAGAAAAATTAACACACTATTATATGAATGCTATAAAATACACAATTTTAGCGTGAATTTAGTAACTCATAGTAGCACCATTAGTATCAATAGCAGTGTACAGTAAGCCCCCGCTTAACGCGGTGGATACGGTCCAATAAATTCTGGCGCTAAACGAAACAGCGTAAAATGAGTCATTTTAATACTGGGTCATTTTCTATAAATTGATCCATAATTTCCCTAATTGTGTCTTCATGAATTACGTTATAACGAATCATCGTAAATTTAGCGTTTTCTTGGGTTCACGGAAATACCGCGTTATATCGACTCAGCGTTAAGCGAGGTAGCGTTAAACGAGATTGCATTTAGCGAGGCCTTACTGTATGTCTGTATTCGTTTAGGTTTGGAGAATGAACTGGAATCAAGTGTGCGTGTATGCACGGGAAATAGTTGAATAGCTTTTGGCTACACTCCAAATGCAGACTACGTTTATTCGACGAGTAAATTTACATTTTCAGTAATTAAAAGCAATCAAGAGATAACGATTATCTAAATAGCAACAACAGAGAACCGGAGAGAGAGATACGTACATTCAGTTTGTACTTTTATTAGATCAATAAATTCCAAGATAATTTCTATTAATTATCCCTATTGCTAAAAGCATTTAGCTAAAAGTAACAGTAACTGACAAATACCTGCTGTATCTATTGCATATTCAAATCCAAGAAATACTGTAATACTCATTTGTGAATATAAACTTCTAACCTTACCTTTTCTTATGATTATTATTCCACATCGTGCTGAGAACTGGTAAATAATAAACCACTGTTGATATGCATATTTAAACAACAATGGCGTTTTACACAGACATTAGTTTTAAGAGACATTAAAAAGGAGTAAAAAAATCTTGGCATATTCTATGGGACAATAGAGAATAATGAATTAATTGGTGGAACATACACTGCAAGCGTTGCAGTTGTGCACATGCGCAATGCTAGAATATAGTGTGAAACATCACGCAGCAGTGTTGCCAACTATAATTCAACACGATGTGGCGTGCACAGTTAGCAATAACAAGAATACGTTAGTTAGTATAAGAAGATAAAATTATAATTTATTTATTAGAACCTATACAAGTGGATTTATTTCCAGATGTTTCTAGTAATAAAGACATCTTAGACACAGACAGAATTAAATGATAATACAACTGATTCAGCCGCCGAAAAGAAGACCTACCCCAAGTGTCAGAATACACGAGCACATCTTATCAAAGCTTTACATCAGGAAAAATTATAGATACATATATGTGTGGCAGAAAGACATTAATTAGTAGATGTGCATGTTGTATTAATTCGACAGGCTTAAAATGTCGAAATCATGGAATTTCATTCATTTGAATTTTAAATAGAGACATGTCGGTGCCCTTTTTGAAAAATAATATAAAAATTAGGATATTACAAAGGGCCCGCTACACTAGCAATGTGAAAGGTGTTGAATGCGAAAGGTGAAAATGCTTTAATGAAATACAGTAAAACCTCCCTATTACAGTTCTCGATTTAACAGACTGGATTTATATTAACAAATATCACAAGCAACACTTTAACTATTAAGAATCATAGTTGTCAAACACGAAATGCTAATGAAATATTTCATCGTTAATATAACCTAAATGCTGTACAATATATTTGACTCCGAGTAAGAAACAAAAAAACTATTGCAGAAATTCGCAACATGAAAAAAACTACAAAATAAGATAAAGTTCGACAATGCACGCGAGTTGACCACGTAGACTGTCAGTAGCTTGCAGAATTTACCGCGAGAGGTCAGGCGTGAACCTGGTGTTGTTTGAAATATAAACTGCTGCTAGTTTTCTAGTATTTATACACAACTTTACCTGTCACATTCAGGGGCGGACTGTATTAACTTTGAGGGCCCCGGGCTAACACAGTTTGAGGCAGTTTGGATTGCAGCCCATAAAGATCATGCCTAAATCAGCCTCTGGTCACATTGCCGTTGTGAATCTGTATGTGATTTACTTTAATAATTCAAATTTCTCATAGGGAAATTATGATTTTCAGTGCACGATATAACGAACATTCTCGAACGGAACAGAGAACATCATAAACATGAATTACCTCCATTTCTGTCCAATGAATTAATGATACCCGGTTAGTTCAGACAAGATCTAAGATAAAATGCAACTAGATTTATTTTCCAAATACAGATTCGTTTTTCTAAGCCGAAGAATCATTGATTCTCGAATTAATATTTGTCAGTACGACCTTCTCGATTAAAAGTGTACTTTTACTTTACACTTTTAATCAAAAAGTTAGTTATATTTAAGATCTTTACGAATTTAAATTCTGTTAACTTTTATTGAATACCCCTGTGGTAATCATTTTAGCGCGTAAGTAGATGTTAAACGTCTCAACTAATGCACAGGTAATGACGTGTGACATCTGCTAGCGTCTTTTTTACCTGGCCGGAGTGCTGGTACTAGTTTGTTATGTATACAGGTCATTACATAGACGTCTATACCGTAGTCCAGCATGTTGACAGATGGTGCTGAAGTGTTAGAATTCACCTATAACAAATTGCAGTCAATTCTGTGACAGGTGTTGGTAGTTGACTGTGACATAACACACAGACATGCAGAAGGTAACATTGTATATTGAAGAGGGAGAATTTGATACTAGATTTGTAGATAATTAATAAAAGAATCGTTTTCTACCTGTCTTCGGCCCAATTAGCCCATGTACACCTGTCGTCGATAAATGTAATATTTTTTATGGTTTTTTTTTGCACAAATACATTTGGCATTAAATAAGGAGCTCGCATGATACGAATCTTGTGGCAATTTAATTCAAGACGATTAAAATGTTTTATTGATGAAATACAGGTCGTTTTTTATATTATTTAAAGTAAAAATAATTTTACAAAAAATGTGTATTATGTCGATTGTATCAGAACTTTTTCCTGATATATTTTACATTTTTTAATGAATGAAGAGGAAGGGTGTTGTCATGGTAATATATATGTACTACTCCTACTAATTTCATACCATTCGCATTGAATATAGATGTTAGTTATTTTGCAAACAAAAGAATTTATAAAATAACTAGAACTAGAAATTACCGCAACTGAAATATTAATGTCATTATTTTTCTAAATTACACGTTTCATCTGGGAGTGTACCTGTAAGTACGGTTATACATGTGTGTATACATGTATTTTCTAAATTACATAGCCGCCTATTCTCTCTCATGAACAATTAATGGTCTTGTGAATGAAGAGAAACAAAATTATATTCTACAATAAGATAATGCAGTTCTTGAATTGTACGTACATTGTGAATTGTACTTTGAAGAAGACTATGTATGTGACAAACCATACTGGCATTTGTTTAAAAAACAATTGTGGTTATGATTACACGAGTGACGGTATTTATATATTATTTTTGCATATGTTTATTTTCTGTTCTTTGTTTAAAGTTGATAGTGAATTTAAAGTATATCCGGTGTTAACCTATTGTGGTGAGTCACAGCGTAAATGTGTCATATATGCGTTGTACTCTTGGTGATAACTTGTAATGAGGAAACATATTTATACATGTCATGTAACTCGATTATATATATATATATATATATATATATATATATATATATATATATATATATATATATATATATCTCGAGGGGCACAAGAAATTTGGAACAGGTATCAACAAGTATATATATACAAAATTGGGATTACTTCTGAACGATGCGTTTTAGAGCAAAAATGTAAATAAAAAAGTTGCTCAAAATTAAAAACTACATATGATGTCATGTTAAGAGCTCAAAAAATTTTATAAAGCGAGTATATCAATTTAGAAACATGGTATTTGGTGACAGATCAGGAGGTATATAAATAAATGTTTAATCTAAAAAATGTATAAATTCTATTTTCCGATATTCAATTCACTTCATTGATCATCAAATATTCGCTAATATCACTGAATACATCAGTATAAATAACTAGAAATTTAATTGGCATTACGTGAAAAATAACATTATACAAATATTCATTTTTAGCAATAATCAATTAAAAATTACAAAGTTCCTATACAGGATTACAAGTAAGAAACCAAGTAAAAATAAATGAATTTGTTTTTATTGGAAATCAATAGCGTTAATAAGGTTATTTCTCACACTTGATCTATATCAGTAGTTTTATTTGCTAATTACTGGCTAATGCGTTAGTGTAATTATTGATACATGTACAGGTATGAGTGTACGGTGGTGGTAAAAGTAGGCGGTGTCTAAAATAAAACACTCCCCCTTTCGTGCATAATTACGTGGATTCATGCGTCCCAATTACGACAATAAGCCGGGTTTAATTATTGTGAATAGCTGCGAATGTATTAAATACATCATTAGCCTACCGTGAAGGCGGTAAGGCGTGTATACACACTAACACGTGATGTACGCGCACATATGATGCGCGTATGTAAACGTAGCTTTATGATTCCATAACGAGGACAATACTTATAGCCATATAATTAGAAAAATAAATAAAGGAAATTACATGTAGTATCAAATAGTCTAGTTGGTATTTGAAAATAGTGTAGTTTTACATATAGAACATATATTAAGGCCAGTTTACACATACGCGGCAGAGAAATTTTTAGTATGTAAAACTATTATTTTGTTGTCGGTAAAGATCACTACTATGCCGGTATGTAATGGTTAGTTATAATACGATTATCCTTTGTAAGCTACTTAGACGCGATAATCGGATTAATAATAAGTATCAAAAAAATTACATGAAATATTTCACCATTAAAAAGCGTTAGCTTGTAAAGAGACAAGTTGAAATTACGAAAAAAAATATTATAGTTCAAGAAATACATATGTTAAAGAAAATAATATTCTTCGTACTAAAATATCTATCCAATATCGTAAAAGTTGTTTCAACAAAAATACACGTCGATTGTAAATAATTATTTTCTGGATAATTGTTGCGAAAATATTACAAGTCAATACAGACACATATGTCCACATACAACATATCTTTGTGTATTTTAATTACAATAATTACGGATGACCTTGACAGTAACTGTTATGGCAAGACAAACAAAATTAACTCTAGAATATGTACACTTGCCAGGATATATATATATATATATATATATATATATATATATATATATATATATATATATATTGTAGCATTAGTTTTATCAAACTTAGTTTCAAAACATACGAACATTTGCTTTAACATGCGAAAATTTTATATTTAACCTTGTCCATTTCTTTTTTGTTCCAGAGCCGCGTTTAGTTAACATGAAAAAGGCGTGTACTGGTCTTCGACTGACAAGATATTGGAAATAGTTGGCTATTAGAACACACAAACACATACGTATACATATATACATTTTGTTATATATATATATATATATATATATATATATATATATATATATATATATATATATATATCGCAGATATGTGTGCTTGTAGATATGTATGTACATTGGGTAGATATTTCTTCATCTTCATATTGTAGGTTTGTAGAGCTGGCTATGGTAATTGTTGAATTTCAGTCGAGCCAAGAGCACGGTATGAAGTTCCTACACTATGGTGAATCACGTAGGAACTCTATACCTCGCTAGTGGTCAACCAATACACCGGAGACATCTGACGGGCAGCATTCATAAACAGCGTCCCAGTAGCACCACTCTGCTGGACATCCAAGTAGGCATGGGCCTGGACGTCTTCTCTCTGGCTATATAGTTTACACATACCTTACAGCCAAATATCACAGGGAGCTTCTATGACGCAAACTTGACTTCCAAATCTGCAGCGGCGCTGAAAAATAAAAAACTACCCTACCACATTGCCCAGTTTGTTTAAACGAGATTTAATTCGTGAATAAAAACAGAATCATTTGGATTCTTAAATTAAACTTAGTCTTAGCAACCGGAAAAAAATTATATTTATTAACTAATACATACATCTGTATATAAATTATATATATATATATATATATATATATATATATATATATATATATATTATGTGTGTGTGTGTGTGTGTGCGCGCTTGAGTATTGTAAAGAAAAATTGCTTGAAAGAAAATAAAACTAACTGGTTTTGCATTTTTACAAGACAGTCTCCTTTGTTGTAAGTATACTTTCATAGTTGATTACATCTATTCACGTATGTTATCAATAAATATACACCGCTGCTGACATTCAGGTTACAGATATATGAATGTACAAAAGTTAACCATTTATATTTTCGTGTGGCCTTCAAACTGACAAGTACATTCATACATAAGTAAGCGTAAGCGTAACGATAATTGATTCTACCAGATGTAATGACAAGCGATGTAAATGTACAACTCAACGTAGTAAATAAATCTATTCATTGCTTCTTGTAGTTGATTTTGACAAGTAGAAACACGTCAAATATAATTCTCTGCATTGGACAATGAAAGCCGGTAGCAAAAAGAAAACACAACATTGGTGTCCATTCAACATACACTTACAAATAGAATGTCATGCATGCATCATTATCAATAGAAACATTACGGTACACACAAGCTTTATAACGAGTAATTTTATATAAGTCACTGGACAACACATTCTACGGCTCTTGATGGGGATACTTACGATATTTTAAATCACTGAATGTTACTTAATTTTATTCAATTAGATGTGGCAATATTTATTAGGCTCTTGGTCAATAATTGCGTAGATCAGAATTCAAATTGCTCTGCCAGTACGCTGATAGTAGATTTACGAGATTACATTATTAGTCGATAGATAGATATCACACGATGTTTTTCTATGCATATTACTTGGGCTGATATCCGGGATCGATTGACTGTATAATTTACACCTAATTCACATTAAAATATACACACATAGCCATAGAGACAGAGGCAGAGAGAGAAAGAGAGAGAGAAAGAGAGAGAGAAAGAGAGAGAGAGAGAGAGAGAGAAGTGCAGAAAACTCGTATAATATATTCAAATTACTAGATTTATCAAATTTATTTACCAATGCGATACAAATTTGTATTTGACAAACGTTATAAGCAAATACAAAACTGGTATATTTTGAAAGAAATTCCATCACACAATTTAATTTATATAAATGACAATTGCAAAATTAAACCATTTGAGATTTCAAATTTCCAGATAAAGAAAGAAATAATATTCAGTTAAAACAGATCAAATAATTACTCTGAAATATGTACATACGAATAGACGTTGTATTTACCAGATTAATTAATACAGACGGCTAGATAAATTGGAAATAAGTAGGAAAATTCTTTGGGTTAGGATATTATTTTAATGGCGCCTGGCTGTGTAGCGTTTAACCGGCAATCATTACCGTTGGTTGCAATATAGCGGAATCCACTTATAGTGAACTCACATATACTAGAAACTCGCTTATAATGAACGTATCTCTGAGTCCCAACTAAACA